>CM077019.1:24526678-25126678 GCA_039090855.1 Macrothele yani
GTGTAAGATATTCAGGAACGCATCTCTTGCATATAATATGACCAGCCTGTGCTCAAAATAGAAATGGACATCAAATTTATCCAAGAAAAAGTTGCTATCCAAGCCATTAAAATCATGTTCCTCAAACTTTTATACGAATGTAACTTTAATATCCGCTGTAATCGAAGCACTTGGCCATACTGGTCATATCAACACTTTAATGAAACCTTGGTCCTTGAACCTCTGGTTTAAGAGTCTCGCAAAAATTTTCAGGTGGTCAAGATCTGTTGGATGCCTGTGGTGGTAAATTGTAAGTTGTCGAATTAATAGGACTTCTGAAATAAAGTTGGTCTCATGTGAATAGTGAATTTTCCACCCGGTTATTAAAACGTGCCTGAGTTTTCCAAAGGAAGGTGAGACAATCTTGAATACAAATGTTATCTACAGAGATGTTTTCAAATACTTTTTTCGTGTGTTTTACGTCATGCGTAGACGTGGAGTATCTTGTCGTAGTCGCTATGTCAGTAACTTCCCTTTGTTCGAATTGACGATTCTTCATCGCACACATCTTATCTGTCATTAATTTTTTTGGCTAGCATAGCGAAACCACCATTAACACATGAACGGAAATATCTGCAGCAAATATTCGTAAGAATTAAGTCAAATGAATTGTGTTTGAGGTTTGGTTCGTGCTCTCGATATTTTTGGTGCCCTCAAAGTGCTCGACTAAGGGAAAGTTTGTTTCTGTGGACGGTCAAACCAAGGTCGTCTGGAAAATACTAGGCCATGACATTAGTGAGATGAGTTCACTCCGTTTGTGACGTCACTCTCATGTTTGTGACATCACTCTCGTGTTACACGGCCTAATTCGCCGGTGTCGTGTCTGATGCAAACATCTTAAAGGTCTTTGGTTTAATGTCTTACACATCAGCATTAGAAACGAATCGGAAACCTTGGTTTCCCCGTGACGTCACAAGCAGAGGGAATGTATTTCTAGAGGGCCTTGGGTAAACACAAATGTGAAATTTATTGCATTTTTGTTGGCTTATTAAAACAAAACCCTTTGACAGGCATCGCTATTTTCACTGCGTGTTGCACTACGTTGCAAAAAGAATTCAGCGTTGTCCTCTTGGTTAAAACAAACGCAAAATATTAAAAAAATGTGTAAGAAATTAAAAAAAATTCTTCCATTTTGTTTATACCTTAGGCCTGCCTAAATTGAATACTTTCATGTGATGGAAAAGAACGAAGATGCTTATTTATTTAATGTTTCTTAATTTTTAGTATTTAGAATTTCAGTTTGGAGGAATATACTGGAATGAAATATAAAAATATGCTTACTAAATTTTATGATCTACGTATAACTGAAACTGGGCTAATCTTTGATTCGCACTCAAAGACTGGCTTAAGTCCGTTACTGAGAAACTTCACAAACCATTAGGCTAACGCATGTTTCTATACGAAGAAACTTTAAAATGTTTTGCCTATTTGCTATGGGTTCTGTTTCAATCACTAATATTAGACAATGGGCCATACATAAAAATTATGCTTAATTTGAACATTTATTTTTCGATTATAAGGTATATATTGTATGTTTGACTTGCATTAAGCTATGTCGTCAAAATTTCTGCAACAATTTTGCCAGTGTTACAAATAGGCTGTATATGCGCAGTAAGGAAGTACAGATGGAGTTCAACAGTCGTTGGTAATCGTTGGATGATTTTATTCCTCTACACTTTACTTGATGCATTAGATGTCTTTTTCACGTCCCGCATAAGGCCCCATTATAGGGAAATTCTACCTACATGACTTTATCATATAATGTTTATGAGTTCGTTTACGTGACGTATTTTCATTCCCTTGCATTACATGCAATTTTGTGAACTCGGTCTTTCATTTATGCAGATGAATCAAAAATTGTTCGTGTACGAGTGAGACCGCAGGATGCCGATGTTGTGCAAGATGATCCGAATGCCAGAAACTATGTAGTGCTAACGGTGAAAAGCGGAGCCTTCAGCAAAGAAGTCGTCATCCCAATCACTTCGAAATCGGGATATGTTTTCATTCAAACGGATAAACCAATTTACACACCGAAACAAAGCGGTGAGTGTTAAATTTCTTTTAAATTTTGTTAAGGGATTTTTCATAAATAGCACACATATTTTCGCAGTTTTATTCTTTACAATGTCCTTGCCTCTAAAAGTTTATGATTTTGATGTGTAAACAGTATGAAACTGGCGTGCAAATGTCATGCACAAGTATGGTTGATGAACTCTCCGCTCGATAACAGCATAAATTTCTTGACTTCAGTATTATTTCTGTATTTCACAATACACAGTGTAACGTTTACTCTCGATTCACTTTCCTTTTGATTTTACTATCTCTGGTTATTTTATTTTTCTATGTAAATTATCTTCTTACTGAACGAGATGTTATTTCACCCGCTGAATGAGATCTGGCAATGAGTGTAAGTCATGACGTGGTGGTAGCCAGTATAAATAGGCGCGTTCAGCGATATCTAAGGAGAGCGTTTGTTGTTGTGAGGGAGAGCGTTGTTGTTGTACAGAGAGCGTTTGTTGTTGCAGGGAGAGCGTTTGTTGTTGCAGGGAGAGCGTTTGTTGTTGTACGGAGAGCGTTGGTTTATGTGAAGGAGAGAGTTTGTTGTTGTTGTTGTATTGAGAGCTTCGTTCTATGTGATTAGTTTGATTCTTCATTATTGTGAAACGAGTTGTGTGTGTGCGTTGGATGATTCCAGAGTTATATAATAAAAGAGCTTTTCGTAAGTACGTCTTTCTCAATTCATAGTTCTTGTCAGATCTCTGTCTGGCTGTTAGGTTTATGTCATTAGTTTATTACTATTAACAACCAGCGTTAAGACTTTATTCATCCTAATTACTGCTACAACATTACTACCAGTTATAAGTTTGTTCAATACTATTACTACACTACTAGCAGGAGACTTTATTCATGATCTTAATTAATTAGTAACAACAACCATTTGAATTCACTATTTGAAGCTTAGTACAAGCATATAATTCAGTAGCAGAAGCATTATACTTAGCTTAGTTGAAAGCTTTATTCATTATAATTAGCTTAGCTGGTAGAAGAAGTTTATTCATTATAACAGTTTTATACGATTTTCAACTGTTTAGAAACTCCGTTCGGTTTATGTCACTGCTTAGGGATCGTTGATTTGAACTAATACAAAGATTGCCGTTCCGACTGATTCGCTGCAAAGCAGAATTTTTTATTAGTATTACTTTAAGCACTTCACGTATTATAAAATTCAGCAGCTTCCTTGAGAAATCCAGGACAGAGGAAATTCTGCAGCAGTTGTGCAAATGAATGTTTTTAAAATTTCTCTTCCTGAAGTACCTCACAGACCTGTTTGATAGTCATGTCCTTAAACTATTTTTTTTATGACGTAGTTATCCTAAGATATCGTATGCACCTATTTTCCACTAACTGGGTATATTGGAATAATGCGCAGATCGTAACAAATTAATTTTTCTGCTTTAGGTATTCATGCGAAAGACGTGAAATTAGCACACCTTAGAACGAATAGAAAGATGATATACCCGTATTACCTTTTAAACAAAAATTTATAACAAATGGATGGACATACGCTTTCGGTCGAAGTTACACTGAGAACTAACTTTACAAACACAATTCAAAACATTTTGTTGAACTATGGCGATGCAGAATTCTGCACGAATAACACAAACTTGTCTTCCTTGACGCAACTAAGCATTGGACTATTGAAGCATCGCAGATTTTGACTATTCACACGAACGATAATGGGTTACATATTTGACTTTAGAATGACTCCAGACGTGTCTGACGTTACAAATAATTCGTTGAAAACTTCTCATGTATCGAATACACCCTGCGTGCAGGGTGTATTCGATTAGCTCTCTATCTCCGAACTCACTCACTCACGGCAGTCAAAGTCAGGTATTACTTTATTGAAAGACCTGATACAAAAGGATAAGATATCGACGAGAGCACATACAAGTATTTTCAATATCTACAGACCTCCAAAAAAATAAAAATAAAAAAAATAAAAAAAACGAGCTACCCACTTAACTTTCGAACCATTTGTCGCACGTAAACAAGTAAGGTACCGTTGGAAAGCACGTGAAAGGAACTACCACGTGATGCGAAGAAAAATGCTAATTAAGCTAATTAACACGCTAATTTGCTCTCTATCTCCGAATTTTTCCTTATACGGTGTATGTTATTTTATGCGCATTCTATTTAGCTCATGGAAAAACCCTTAAATTCCTAATATCGTCCAAATCGGACAATTGAGAGCGAAGATATTTGCAAACAAAGTTAGAAGGGCCACTGATATATTTATATCTGAGAAACACCTCTGGAATGTTTTCTTACCTGCAAGAAGAGCGATAATGCTGGGAAGTCTGCATCTTGTCAGAGCCTCCGACAAACTGAATACAGAGTACAGATAACCAAAGGTCCTGACCGTGATCTATACGATAACCTGGGCCATCCAGGGATGGGGTTCATTTACTCTTTCCGTTTCCTTTATAACAACTTCATTTATTCGTGCTAATGACTTGAATTAGTGTTAGAATAAACATTATATATATTTTTGTCATTATATCATCATCATCATCATCATCATTGTCAACCATTATCAATCCACTGCTGGACGAAGGTCTCCCCAAGTTTCCTCCACAACGGTCTGTCTTGTGCCAGTCTCCTCCATGTCACTCCCGCATATTTACGAATTTCATCCACCCATCTCCCATGTGGTCTTTTTCTGGGTCTTTTCCTGTCCCTTGGAATCCAATCTAAAATTTCGGCTGTCCATCTATGGTCTGTCCTTCTGGCAGTATGTCCAGCCCATTGCCATTTCAGGGATTTAACTCTGATCATGATGTCTTCCACTCTCGTCATTTTTCGGATCCACGAGTTCCTCTTCTTATCTCTCCTGGTTATACCAAGCATGCACCTCTCCATGCTGCTTTGAGTTGTCTGCAGCCTTTGTATGTCTCTTTTAGTTAAGGTCCACGTCTCTGCACCATACGTAAGCACTGGAAGGATGCATTGATCAAACACTTTTCTTTTAAGACATAATGGCATATTGCTCTTGAAAATTATGCTGTTTCTTCCAAAAGCTCTCCAGGCAAGTTTTGTACGCCGATTAATTTCTTCATCAATGTGACCCTCACTTGATATCTGCTGTCCAAGATAAACATATGAATCTGTTATCTCCAGTTTTTCTCCATCAATCGATAAATCTTCATTTCTCTTGTAAAAGCATTGAACATCACTTTTGTCTTCTGAAAGTTCATTTTTAATCCCACTTCTTTACTCTTGTCAGCAAGTTCCTGGATCATACTCTGCAGCTCTGATGGGGTAGTTGCAAAAATGACTACGTCATCAGCAAAACGAAGGTGGGTTAGATAATCTCCATTAATCTTTATCCCTTTGTTTTCCCAGTTCAGTGATTGAAAGACATTTTCCAATGTGGCATTAAAGAGCTTCGGAGATATGGTGTCACCTTGTCTCACTCCCTTTCCAATTTTTATGTGTGTTGTATTTTCTAACAGCCGAATCTTTGCACTTGCATTTTCATAGATGTTATTAATAATATTAATGTATGCATCCTCAATACCGCAGGATTTCAGAGCCGTGGTAACTGCTGATGGTTTCACCGAATCAAAGGCTTTTTCATAATCGATAAAAGCCATGCACAATGGAAGTTCATATTCCCTCGCTCTTTCAATTAGTTCTCTCAGTACGTGGATATGATCTATTGTGCTGTAGCCACTCCTGAATCCAGCTTGTTCTCTCGGTTGAGCCATGTCCAGTGTTACCTTCAAGCGGTGTGAAAGAACTTTAGTGAAGATTTTATAAACCACTGATAGGAGGCTGATAGGTCTGTAGTTCCTGAGATCCTCAATGTCACCTTTTTTATGTAGCAGGATCATTGTAGCGTTGTTCCAATCCTCAGGAATCTTCCCTTCATTAAGGCATCGAGTGAAAATTTGGGCGAGTACTGTTTCAATTTCTCCACTTGCTTCTTGTATGATGTCTATAGTAATTCCATCTTCTCCTGGAGCTTTCCCCCGCTTCATGTTCTTGATTGCATGAGCAACTTCTGCTGGGAGGACTGGAAGAACTCTGGTACCTTTCATGATGTCTGGAGTACATGTATCATCCCTTTCATATAATTTGGAGTAGAAATCTTTCACTCTTGTCAAAATTTCGCCTCTATTTCTTGTTATAGAACCATCTTCTTTTCTCAGAGCCATAATCTGTTTTCTTCCCTTACTGAGATGTCCCTTTGCTATCTTAAGGCTTTGGTTGTTTTCAATTGCTTTCCTCACTAGCTCACAGTTGAATTTCCTTACGTCTTCAGTGATACTTTTTCGTGTTGTCTTGCATAGCTCTATATATTCCACTTTGGAAGTCACATCTTCTTTAGTTGTCCTCATCTCTCTTCTTTTTTGCATCAACATTTTGGTTTTTCCTGATAATTTGTTCACATGCAACTTGTTCTTAGACCCAGCTAATTTTGTTGCTGTTTCCATTAGAGCTTTGGTTACTTTTCTGTTAACTTCCGAAATATCCACTTCTTCCGATGTTAGGCCTTCTAAAGCAGAGAATCTGTTCTTCAGTTCCAACTTGAAAGTATTATGGTGTTTTTTAAGGTTGGTTATGTCAATACATTTTGTTTGTCTTATGAGCTTGCCACGTTCCAGTTTAGTGTTGAGGTGCATCTTACATCTCACCAATCTATGGTCACTACCTGTGTTGAACTTGTTCAGCACACTGCAGTCTTCGATGACGAATTTTTTGTTACACATAATAAAATCAATTTCACTTGTCGTCCCAATTGGATGTCTCCATGTCCATTTCCTGTGTGGCTTTTTCTTGAAAAAGGAGTTCAAGATGAAAAATCCTTCTGCCTCTGCAAACTCAACGAGAGTATTTCCACGCTGGTTTCTGTTGCTGTGACCGAATTTACCTACTGAAGTTTCATTCTGTTGCCGTTGCCCTATTTTTGCATTGAAATCTCCCATAATTATCTTCAAGTGCTGCTTACCTTTATTATTTAGATGACGAATTTCCTCATAAAATTCTTCAATTTCTTCTTCAGGATGACTTGTGGTGGGTGCATAAGTTTGAATAATCTGAGCCTGGTATCTTCTCGATAGTTGGATAACGAGTCGTGCAGCTCTGTCAGAGGAACTTTCAACTTCTACCACTTTATCCTTCAGTTTCTTGTTTATTATAAATCCAACACCACTAGTTCTGCCAGTATCTGTCCCACGATAATAGAAGAGATGTCCACTTTTCAGTTCAATGAGATCTTCTCCTTTTCTCCTTACCTCACTTAGCCCGACGATGTCCCACTTGATCCTTTGTAGTTCCTCTTCCAATTCAAGAAGCCTTGAATCAGAAGATAGGGAGCGTCCGTTATAGGTAGCCAAGGTCAGCATCAAATGGCAGCCTAGTCCGGTCCTCCGGGGATTCTTAGCACCCTCTGCCTTCATGTCGCACTGGCCGCTGCCTTGGCCAGGTACATTCCAGCTGCCGGAGACTGAGGGCCAAGATTTAAGTTGTAGAGTCATTTTGGAGGTGTTTGGCCATAACTCACCACGCTGGCCAAGCGGGTTGGTGAGTGTGGGATAGCATTTCCTCTGATCCCGATGGTATAGTTATACCGCTATTTGCGGTCGTCAGAGCCCCTTTAGTGGGAACAGGATGCACCACGAGAAGGCGGGGTTGACATTTGTCAAGGAGAGGCTGTGATGTTACGCATCACCCGTCATTATATATGTTTTATTATATATATAATGTTAGAATAAACATTATGTATTAAGCTGAAATTTGTTTTGAATATTCTTGATTACGATCATTTCATTTTCTCGAGGAATTGAGTATTCGTATATCACTTAAGGGTTGTTTCATAATAGAAAATTGAAGAAGAACAACGAAATCCGATTTTTTAGCACGTCTTTTGTAAAAAAGAAAAGGATCGTGCTTGTGGGACCGGTTTGTCGTTCCGTCCATCTGTGGACATCGTATCTCTGTAACTGTTAGTCCGATTTAAAAAAATCATTTTGCGTTGGGAACCTTGAAATGTGAGAATGATGATACTTTATTTCGTTTTTTTTTTTTTTACGATTTGCCATTTTGCCGCTAGAGGGCGTAAATTCAGATTATATCGAGTTCAAAACTCATTTTATTCCATATATTTGCTTCTAAACGTTTGATTGAAAAAATTATTTTGCTTTTCAATTCAATTTATGTCGAAAAGTATTTTAGTTATAGTCACGTTTTCAAGTTACGCATATATTTTTCGTTAGGGGGCGTAAAATTAAGTTGCGTTTACCCCGATATCCGTACTCCTGAAACTCCGATTTGAAAAAATTATTTCTTTAGCGGATACAGCTTCTGACACAAAATCTTTCGCATATGGTTTTCTAATTTTTGTTAAAGAATTGTTTGGCCACAAGGGGGCGTAAGTGTTAATTTCTGCTTCTGGTGTATTTGCAGCAAAATCTGAGCTTCTAAAATCTGAATTGAAAAAAATCGTTTGTGGGCCGATACTAATATTCACGTCGATAAATGTTTTCGGAATTTTTCTTCTTAAAATAATGCATGGTTTCTCCGCCAGGGGGATAGATGTAGATCTTAGTTTTGTTAATATCACTGCTTCTAAGTGTCCGAATTGAAAAATTATTTTCCTGTTGGATAGAGTTTCCGATGCGAAATGTTTTTCATACCTTAATAATTTCAAAGTTTTCAAGTAATTTACAGACTTCCCGCTAGGGTGCGTACAAGGAAAATGCGTTTTCCCCGATATCTCTGCTTCTCAAACTCCGATTTGAAAAATTCTTTTTGTATTGCATACAGCTCCTGATGGGGAAATGTTTTGCATATATTTCTAATATTTGGTAAAGAATGGTTTGGCCACCAGGGGACGTTAGTGTTTATTTCTGCTTCTGATGTATTTGCAGCTAAATCTGAGCTCCTAAAAACTCGATTAAAAAAATTCTGTGGTGGACTGATCCCTCTCATATGGAAAAAACTTTCGAGAATACTTTCTTCTTAGCATAATGCATGGTTTTTCCGACCGGGGGTGTAGATGCATATCTTATTTTTGTCTACTTCTCTGCTTCTAAGAGTCCAATTTGAATTTTTTTCTTTGTTGAATAGTTTTTCCGCTACGAAATATTTCTCATTTAATTTCAAATTTTTCTAAACGTACTAGTCTGCCATTAAAGGGCGTAAGTTCACATTTCCGTTTACAGCAATATCTGAGGGACTAAAAACTCGTTTGAAAAACTTCTTTCTTCAGTCAGATACTACTAAATGTGCAAACTCTGTTCTTACCAAATTATTGCGCAATTTCTCCGCTAGAGGCCGCCAATGTTTATCTTAATATCTCTGCTTCTAAATACGCGATTTAAAAACATTCATTTTATATCGGATGCCATTTATCTTGTAGAACATTTTCGGCTAGTATATGAGAAACTTTGTAGTTCACAGGTCTGTCGCTAGGTGGTGTTTGTGTACTTCTGTTTGCAGCTGTATCTTCGCTTCTAAAAACCGTATTGAGAAATTACCTTTTTACTTATGTCATTCACGACGATAGAGATGTGGAACATTATCGAAGGCACATATATAGAAAACTGGAATGTAAATACATATCAAATATAGCTGGACATGCGTATCAAACTGTATACTGCTTGTCAAGAAGAATAAAAAGGCAGCTGTCTAAGCATGTAGAAAACTACCCAAAACGTACAATTAGAATTTTACTACTAAAAGGCATATTAGGTAAAAACAAGATCTTTCGCAACAGGCGCTCTGTGCGTCATCAGGTTAAAAGAACTGGCGCTAGGAGAACACACACACTTAATATATAGATAGTATCGAAGACAACAGCGATCCCGGTGAGTGACATGATATCCGCGTCACAACTCGGTTACAGCGAGAAACAAAGCAAAGAAAGAAAACACCAAATAGATTACAAATACATATTCACCGAAGTGAAAAATAAGCACAGGGTCCGTTATCAACCCCCGCAGTAGGGTACTTCGCACGACATAAAAAATTAAATAAGCGAATCCACGGTGCATGTACATGTGCAGGTAAGTCATCGTTACAGCATACGTCCTTAAAAACGTCAATATACACACTTTCGGCGAAGAGAGTCTTATACCTACATCTGGTCTTAAGTAATAAATAAGTCTCAGACCAAGAGGGCAGATGAGTTCCAGACTTAACCAGGCGTGCAAGGGCAGTAGTAGTAGATCCAGTCTTTACAGTGCACTGATGTTCAGTCACTCTAACTCCTAAATTACGAAGAGTGGATCCTATGTACCATGAATTAGGAGCAGCAGCAACGTCGGTCTTCAAGGGCACACAGTACACGCCCCACTGTTCTTGGACGGGTTTGGGCTCACGATCCTTCCTAAGCATGCTCCGAAGGTTAGAGGCCACATCACCAAAATCTTTTTGTGTTTTTTACAAAACACAAAAAAGACGGTAAATGGTCCCATTGAAGCGAAAAAAGGATCTTTTTGCAATAATATTTAAAGCATCGGAAATTGCCTGAACTTGCATTAGGGGAATAGTTCCCAAGTCGGACAACTTAGAAATAATCAAATCGTGAGCTACGTTCAATGGAACACTCGGATATAACGATTCCACATCCAATGATGCCAAAATGAAAGAGGAGCCCAAGCCTCTGAATTCTCGAATACGGGCAATGGCCTGGAGGGAACTGGTGATGGAATAAGGTGAGGATTGGACAAAAGGCCGAAGGTAACGTGCCAACGCCCTCTCTAATGGTCTTAAAGGACTGTTACAACTAGAAAAGGTAACGTGCCAACGCCCTCTCTAATGGTCTTAAGGACTGTTACCAGTTCCCTCCAGGCCATTGCCCGTATTCGAGAATTCAGAGGCTTGGGCTCCTCTTTCATTTTGGCATCATTGGATGTGGAATCGTTATATCCGAGTGTTCCATTGAACGTAGCTCACGATTTGATTATTTCTAAGTTGTCCGACGTGGGAACTATTCCCCTAATGCAAGTTCAGGCAATTTCCGATGCTTTAAATATTATTGCAAAAGATCCTTTTTCGCTTCAATGGGACCATTTACCGTCAGGGAGGTGGCACTCCTATGGGCTCGCCTCTCTCTGTTGTTTTGGCAGAGGTGATCATGCAAGATTTGGAGGACGATATTTTAGCCAGGGCAGAGAAGGTTCCAGCACTGTACTTCCGTTACATCGATGATGTTTTTGTCGTTTGGCCACATTCTGGTGATGCTTTGCTTTCTTTTAGAAGCCTTTTGTCGTCTAAATATCCTACTATTAACCTGACGATAGAATGGGAGGAAAATTTTAAGATCCCTTTCTTGGACCTTCTAATCACCAGACATGTTAATAAGGATTTTTTTACTTTTGAAGTGTATCGGAAGGCCGTTGGTTCTTTTGATATCATTCCACACGCCTCTTTCCACCCGGCTAGATATAAACTTGCAGCTATTCGGGCTTTGGTGAATAGAGCGTATACCCATTCCTCGTGCATTGCTGCTCGGAATAAAGAACTTCTTTTTATTAAAACCATTGTGATGGAACATGGGTATGGTGTTGGTATTGTGAAAAAGTTGTGTGCTCGGCATTGGAGAAGTAATTCGTCTTCGTTGTGTGTTGAGCGCGTGCAGATTACTTATGTGGGATCAATGTCTTTCTTTCCACCGGTTACAAATGCATTACGGAGAGTGTGTAAAAAACACAAAAAAGATTTTGGTGATGTGGCCTCTAACCTTCGGAGCATGCTTAGGAAGGATCGTGAGCCCAAACCCGTCCAAGAACAGTGGGGCGTGTACTGTGTGCCCTTGAAGACCGACGTTGCTGCTGCTCCTAATTCATGGTACATAGGATCCACTCTTCGTAATTTAGGAGTTAGAGTGACTGAACATCAGTGCACTGTAAAGACTGGATCTACTACTACTGCCCTTGCACGCCTGGTTAAGTCTGGAACTCATCTGCCCTCATGGTCTGAGACTTATTTATTACTTAGGACCAGAGGTAGGTATATGACTCTCTTCGCCGAAAGTGTGTATATTGACGTTTTTAAGGACGTATGCTGTAACGATGACTTACCTGCACATGTACATGCACCGTGGATTCGCTTATTTAATTTTTTATGTCGTGCGAAGTACCCTACTGCGGGGGTTGATAACGGACCCTGTGCTTATTTTTCACTTCGGTGAATATGTATTTGTAATCTATTTGGTGTTTTCTTTCTTTGCTTTGTTTCTCGCTGTAACCGAGTTGTGACGCGGATATCATGTCACTCACCGGGATCGCTGTTGTCTTCGGGACTATCTATATATTAAGTGTGTGTGTTCTCCTAGCGCCAGTTCTTTTAACCTGATGACGCACAGGGCGCCTGTTGCGAAAGATCTTGTTTTTACCTAATATGCCTTTTAGTAGTAAAATTCTAATTGTACGTTTTGGGTAGTTTTCTACATGCTTAGACAGCTGCCTTTTTATTCTTCTTGATATTTTTAGCATGTAACTTTTATGATTGACGACTGTGCTGCTTGTCATTGGCCATGTATTACGAAAACCAGCTGAGAAGTCCACATTCGCGCCTGGAACAGTCACACATGGATACGGAGTCCAAATAGTTAAAATTCGGGAAGAGACTGGTTCGACCTAATGAAAGAAACCCGCAATAATAGTTTACGCTCTACTCTGATATACCGAACCGTGAAAAGGTTCTTTGTCCCAATGATTAAATTCGTGAACTCTCATACATATGCCATGGAATATACAAGGACTAGCCTGCTGTTAACGTACTGAATAGGTACAGATGGATGTCTATGTGCACCAAAAAAAAAACATGACATGTTTGAAGTCAAATTTCACTTAACCAAAACCCAACATTTAAGTAAATTAGGGCATTCATACAGTTTAAATGATGCAGATGCTTGAGCCACGCCCTATTTGGAGAATTTCATTTCTAGTCGTCCGTGGCATTTCGGAATATATTGCACATCAATGTGTTCCCAGTGGAACAAAAGGTTGACAACTGTGGAGAAAAGGTTGACAATTCATTCGGAACACATCGAGAAAGTAATTCTGGAAAATGTGTTCTCAATGCGCTACGACAATGTTCCATGCAACGTGATAGAAGTTGGTTCCATGCTTTTGCTACGAAGTGTCCCGAATGTGTTATGTAGAAATAGTATCTTCTATCATAAAACATTTTAGGGTGGAGAGAGCTTTGATAACACATGCGGAACAGATTGGTACACATTCGAAACACTTTGGGAACACATGAGGGATGTAATGATTTCCCTATTTTTGGAAATTGCTTTCGCAAAATGCTACGAAAGTGTGCGATCTATTACAAATGACTTCTTATTTGGTATTTTCTACCTCAAAAACTCACTTTGCTTTCATAGTTATCGTGCTTAACATACGAATTAATGGAAACAGCTATGTCTTGTAATTTAAATTTGCACTTCTGATGTAAATTCCATGGGTCAATCTAAATCAATATAATTTTCCTTGTTCGAAAGTATGAACGTTTGTCCCATTTTGTCGCGTACAGCGCACACGTGTACCACTTTGCTTTGTTATAGCAACAAAGACCGATTTTCAACAGCTGCTGATGTGACGCCATGTTATTTAAATCATTTTGGCATGACGTCAGAGATGCATTACGTCACACGATCAAATTTTTTGAAATAGAAAAATGTTAACGTCAAGAATTTTGGTTCTACTTTGTCGTTCATAAACGACATATAGAATTTTTCGTTTAGAATCCTATCGTCTGTCTGTCTGTTTGTCTGTCTGTCTGTTTGTCCGTTAACCCTGTTTATAGCCACTTCTTGCTATAGGTACCTACCTATTCTTTATTCGGAAAGCTAATGGTCTAATTTCCCGCGTTGACCAGACGGCTTAGGAAATATATTTTTCTGCTACTGTCAGCATGACGAAAAAGGGACAAAGTGCGTCTGTGTCCGACTTTATAGGGAACAAACTACGCAGTCGCGTCCCCAAGCACAAGGAGGCAGCGCAAAACTGCGGAAAAACCGCAGACTAAATGGCCGGCAGGTTCGGGATTCGAACACACTAAAAAAACTCTATCGTATGAAATTTAATTTTAAGATTTCCCTTGCGAACCTAAAATGTATATTTTAGATTGTCAAACCAGTTTCTTTTTTTATTTAATTCTAAAAATTGAGAGTTCCAATGAAGTAGTGTTTTTAATATTTGATGCGTATGCTGAAGAAATATATATTTGGGAACTACCTTTTTCCTTTTCCCTTAAACTATGAAGTTCTCAAATACACTGCTGGACAATTGCTAAGGACGGATCATAAACGGCTATATAGCGCATAAAAAAGTAAGTGTATTTGGATGCCAAGTGAAATAAAATAATGTCAGAATGCCAGAACATTACAAGAAAGACAATTTATTGTGCTCTGAAATCCAGAAGGCTTTGGAACGTGTTCAAGGGACAAACAGGCCATTTTGTGCAGAATACGTAAACGTGAAAAAAATGCAATTACCGTCCGCAGGCGTTCCGCCGTAAGATGTCAATACGGGATATGGCCACCATGGAGACGATGCAAGATTCCACACGTCGTGTCATGCTTTGCACAACATTATCAAGCAGCTGTTGGGGTAATTTATCCCATTCCTCTGTCAGTGCACGGATGAGGGTGTCCTTGTTTATTGGAGGGCATTGGCGACCAGCAAGACTCTTCCCTAAAGCATCCCACACATTTTCAATGCGATTCCGATCTGGAGAACGTGTGGCCATACGAGGCGTTGAATATCCTTGCTCTCAAGACACTCCTGGACAGCGACTGCTCGATGACATGTTGCGTTGTCGTCCATGAAAATGAATCTATCACCGACAGCACCACGGAACATGCGAACATGAGGTAGCATAACATCATTAATGTATCGTTGGCCAGTCATAGTCCCAGTTGGAAGCACATAGAGGGACGTACGGCCATTGATCATGATGCCAGCTCATACCATGACACTACATGTCGGATATCGGTCCCTTTCCTGTATGTTTGCTGGACAATATGCAGTACCACTATCACGCCAGATCAGTTGTCGTTGTCAATCACACGATAGACTGTATCTACTCTCATCTGAGAAGAGGACAGCAGACCAGTCGTTATCAGTCCAATTGCGATGTTGATGGCACCATTGCAAACGGGCGGTATGGTGACGTCTGGACAATGGGATGCACTCAACAGGACGGCGGGCGTATAGTCCTCCTTCATGCAAACGTCCGGCGACAGTTTTTTGGGAGATCCGCTTGCCAGTAGCAGCCATAAACTGATTTTCTACCTCACTAGCTGTGCTGCGCAGGTGTCTTTTTGTTGATAGCACTATATACCGATCTTCTGCAGGTGTCGTACTGCGAACACGACCTCCCCCGTGACGTTTGATACACTCTCCATTTGTTTGAAATGATTTCCAAAGCCTTGAAACAACACTGTGGCTGACGTCAAACTCCCTGGCAACATCTGTTATTTTTCGCCCTTCTTCAATCTTGCCAATAATACGGCCACGCGTAAAATCATCTAGGTTATGTCGGGAAGACATACTGAAAATTGCAAGTTCGTCAATTGGTTCTTTCCCTTTCAACTTTTCGTTTGAACAACAACGGTCAATACGCGTCAAATCCTTTGTATTTGTTATCAGCGCTATGACGTCACGAACAAGTTCGGCAATCCAAAATTTGCATACGCACAACACGTCTTACTGTATCCCGCACTTATGCTAATTTCCACATTTTCCTGCCTTGCATTTTATGGTTGCTATCGTTGCTATTGTCATCCGTCCTTAGCAATTGTCCGGCAGTGTATATCTAGATTTTTTTCGCAAAGTGTAACTAGTTATTATTTTATTTATATTTGTAAAATAAATGAAACAGAAAGAAAAAAGAAAAGAAACTAGAAATATGACACCGAATTTTCGGTTGTTAATGAATACGTCTTTTGAATCCGTTCTGACGGGAATTAAATCTATGAAAGCTATTCAAAATCAATGAAACCAGTTAGGAAAGCAATAAACCGGTTTCAGCAATCGATAAAACACCCAGAAGTAGGAACATCTGCTTAGTTTCACCAGCGGCTAAAAAGCATATTATAAATATTAAAAAATGGCGCACAAAAAGTTTCTCATAGCCCAAGGAAGGTATCAGAGACAAAAATATTTTCAAATCGAACAGTTAAAAGAAGAAATATACGAGAGAAGGAAACATTATATAACTATATGCCTTCTAAAGAACAATTTTGCACAATGGAAAGGTTGAAAATAGGTGAAAAATATTCTACATGAAAAAAGATATGCTGGAGAATAATAACTTTTCAAATACGTCTCCCGGAAGCAGAAAAAGCGAGAAAAAGGTTTCAACCTTTACGCCCCCTAGCGGAAAATAAGTGCCTTATTTAAAGATGATGATGCTCCACATATCTAATGTAGCGAATGGCATACAGTATAGAAAACATTTCTCAATAGTGTTTTTAGAAGCGGAGATACAGCTGCAAACTGAAGTACAAAATCACCACCTACCGACAGAACAGTGAACTACAAAGTTCCTCATATACTAGCCAAAACTTTTCTACAAGATAAATGTCATCTGGTGTTGAAAGAAGTTTTTAAATCGCACATGTAGAAGCAGAGATATTGAGAAAAACAGATTAAGCGTTTGCGCCCCCTATCGGAAAATGGTGCATTATTTCTATAAAAAAATACGCACACCGGGTTTGCATAGTTAGACTGAAGAAAGAAGTTCTTAACCTGCCTAATCTAACCGAAGAAATCTAGAAATCTGACCGAAGAAAGTTCTTCAATCGAAGATTTAGTCCCGCAGACATTGCTGTAAACGAAAAAGTGAGCTTACGCCCTCTAGTGGCAGACTTGTGCTTTAAGAAAAATTAAATTCATATGAGAAACATTTCGCAGAGGAAGAGCTCTCCAATAAAGAAAGAATTTTTCAAATCGGACTCTTAGAAACAGAGATATTGACAAAACTATGATATGTATCTACGCACCCTGGCGGAAAATCTATGTATTACTTAAAGAAGAAAGTATTCTCGAAAGGCTTCTCAATGTGAGCGGTATCGTTCCACGGAAGAATTTTTTCCATAGAGTTTTCTGCTGAGATTTTGCTGTAAATACATCAGAAACAGAAATAAACTCATACGCTCCCTGTTGGCCAAACCGTTCTTTACCAAACTTCAGAAATTATATGCAAAGCATTTCCCATCAGAAACGAAACTGTATCCGGTGCAGGAATAATTTTTCAAATCGAAATTTTAGAAGCAGAGATATCGGGGAAGTAGGGGATGCAATTTACCTTTACGCTCCCTAACGGAAAGTATGAATTACTTGAAAATTTTGAAATTATATGAATATTTCGCACTGGAAACTCTATCTAACAAAGAAGGAGTTATTCAAATCGGTCTCTTAGAAGCAGAGATATCGGTAAAAATAAGATATATATCTACGCCCACTGGCGGAGAAACCATGCATTATTTAAAGGAGAAAGTATTCTCAAAAGGTTTATCGACGTGAGTGGTATCGGTCTATGAACGAATTTTTCAGTCGAGATTTTAGAAGCTCAGATATTGCTGCAAATGCAACAGAAGCAGAAATTAACACTTACCCCCCCTTTCGTGCAAAATTATTAACTTGAAATGTTCATCATTAAAAGTTGCAATTTTGAATTTAAGGCTATAATAATATTTCGCATCCCATGGTTTCCGTCTTGTATTAATACAGCTTTAGTATCAAACAATGTCACGCAGAAACACTTTCTCCTAAGTGCTTATAAGTATTGCGAGGTAAATCGTTTTATAGTAAGTAGAAGTAAGTAGAGGAAAATATGTTTTTTTATGCACGTCCCCTTAATGGATGTATGCTTGAGTTTTCGCTTATATCTCAGCAAGGTTTTATGCTATCACACTGCACATTTGGATTTAGGGGTTCAATAATATTTTGCATCCCATGGGCTATTTATCTGATATGCTCATAATTCATTTTTTTTCATGATCATACTTCATAATTTATAATTCCCTTAATATACCAGTTCTGTTTTTATAGCGTCTCATATTATCTGGGACTCTTTGTGTTTTACTGTTGCAACACCAAATCACTGTGTCTATTCTCGCTTAAATGATACAAATCAAAATCAACTTTCACATTAGCTGCATCTTTTTTCCGTAGTTCACTGTACACGTATGTATTGGCCGATTCGAATGAAATTTGGAATTTAAGGGTTTTATTATGTGCTAAATAGAATGCGCGTAAAATAACATACCTCCTATATGGAAAAATTCGAAGATATAGAGCTATTTAGCATGTGTCTTCACATCACATGATAGTTCCTTTCAAGCACTTTCCAACGGTACCTTACATGTTTACATGCGACAAACGGTTTGAAAGATAAGGGAAGTGGCTCGTATTTTTTTCGAGGTCTGTACATGAGAAACCAAGTACTACTCAAAACAAAATACAGCGGTATAGCTAAGTAAGACTAGGCGAGAACATAAATGCCTCAATCAATTAATCAATCTAGAAGCCGAACTGTGTCATTGTCAACGGTGAACTAAAAGTTTCCTGCATTCCAAATAGTATTGAACTTCAAACAAAAATCTTCGCTCTTTCCACGTTTATAAGTGAGTCGCGGAAAAATTCTCATTGGCAGCCACCGGGAGTCGAACCCAGGGTCCCCTATATAGTTACGCGCCGGATATGCTTCCGCTACACAACAGCGGCCTCGAATTCCTCCAGACTCACACACGCTAACTGCCAAGCCAATTTGGCAGGTTGCTTCTTGGAGTCCAGCACAATGCTGGGGATTCACCAAAGATGGTAAGCAGCAACTGAAGAAATAATTAGAAGGCGAACGAATAATTAATACAGACATTTAACGTGGACCAGGAACATCAAACAAAGATCTTCGCTCTTTCCCCGTTTATACGTGAGTCACGGAAAAATTCTCATTGGCCGCCACCGGCAGTCAGAACCCAGGGTCTTCCGGTTACGCGCCGGACATGCATCCGCTACTGCTTACCATCTTTGGTGAATCCCCAGCATTGTGCGGGGCTCCAAGAAGCAACCTGCCAAATTGGCTTGACAGTTAGCGTGTGTGAGTCTGGAGGAATTCAAGGCAGCTGTTGTGTAGCGGATGCATATCCGGCGCGTAACTGGAAGACCCTGGGTTCGACTCCCGGTGGCGGCCAATGATAATTTTTCCGTGACTCACTTATAAACGTGGAAAGAGCGAATATCTTTGTTTGATGTTCCTGTTCCACGTTAAATGCCTGCATTAAGTATTGAACTGTTACACAGCATTTGTAGCATTGCAAAATGAGTATTCCATTTAAACACGGGAGCACAGGTGTGTATGCTGTAGAGATGCACGGGCATTCTGAGAAGAAGCAAGCGGCATATCTCTTCGTGTCATCGGGTTCGCAAGGTGGAAACCGTAGATGACCTGCCTAAGTAGGACGCATATAAACGAACAGAAAAGATTCAATCTAGCTATTGACTGAGGAATCACCTGACGATAATTTTAAATTTAGTGGGATAATGAGCAGATCCGAGAGACCATGCAGTAAACGATACGATACTGGCTGAAATAGCTGGCATTGTATATGAGAAGGAAGTCTTCAGGAACGTATCAATAAAGGAATTTCAGGGGTTTATCAAAATAATGAAAACACTCTATTTGTGGAGAACCTTTCTTTAATAAACTGTAGGCCCACCTCGGGATTTCAGAACAGAAACAATTCAACTTGGAAATAACTTATACAAGTCATACACATACGATAATAGAATTTGGACCATTCTTTCTGCAAATTATGTCCCAACTGTGCCAGTGTGTTAAAGGTGCAAAATGTGATCGGACCTTTTGTTCCAGATATTCTCACAAATGTTCAATAATATTGAGGTGTCCAAGCTAGCTACTGTAGCTCATCCTTATGTCCTGCAAACCACAACTTAATACGTTTCGTACAATCCATGGGTGCATTATCTGCTTGAAACTAGGAACTGTCATTAGGGAACAATAGCTACAACAATGAGTGCAGGTGGTCCCCAAGAATATATTCATACGTTGCAGATGTTATACTGCCCTGCAGAATAACCAATGGCCCTAAGCAGCGTCAAGATATGGCACCCTACAGCATCAGGGATCCACTTCCATGCTTCACAGTCGGAACTAAACAGTCAGGGTGGTACGCTTCTACAGGTTTACGCCAGACTTACACTCTAGAATTGCTGGAAAACAATGAGAAACATAGTTCATCAGACAAGATGACACGTTACTAGTCTTTGGCATCGCAGCTTTTATGTGCTTCGCACCACCTTACACGTTCTGTTGAATTGACGTTGTTATTCACAGGTTTGTGGACTGCAGCATGGCCTTAAATGCAGGCACCATAGAATTATGGACGAACTGTTATGACGGAAACGGTATCATTCTGACTGATACTGAACTCTCTTGCTATTTGTGGTGCCGTGGTCTTGCGTTTCTGTTGAATCTGTGCCAGTGTTCGCCTATCTCTATCTGACATCTTTCTATGGCGTCAACAATTTGCGCATTTCGAGGCAACGCTTTTGATATTTAGTCATACTCTTTAATAATGCAGTTTCTCGTGATACACCTACTATTTCTGCCATTCTAGTTACTGAAGCTTCCGAAAAACGCACACCAATGATCATGCCTTTTAGAGGCTACTGAGACTTGACATTGACTACAATTACTCCATAACAGCGGTTTCACCTGCTACTGTGGCAATGCTGCGTGCTAGCTGACATGTACTGCATCGCTTTACAGACCTCACAAACGCCGTTCCTGTGATTTGCCGACGGCGCATTACGTGTATTCCAGTCGCAGTCAGTGTTTCTATTAATTTGATAAACCGTTGTAGATACAGACATGATTTAGAAGCGATGCAATATTAGAGGCCTGATATTCTACCGTACAAATATCTCTGAAGAGCATAATTTTCCGTCTTTCTGTTAAGTATGGTATAAGGAGCTCTTCAGATGGAAGAAGCTGAATGCATGTTAAGCCGTCGGACCCCGGGTATTGCCCCCCGGTAATAAATAAGGGCGTTTTCCTCTCTCTTTCTACCTCACTTCCGTATCACTTTCCTATCGGGCACTCTAGCCCAAATCTTCTAGCTTCCTATTTCTAAGGGTTGTTTAAGACCTGGGGTCAGACACTCCCTTCCTAAAATCCTCTACATATGATCTGATCTGATCTGATGGGCACGTTGAGCCGTCGGACCCCGGGTACTGGCCCCCCGGTAGTAAATAAGGGCGTCTTCTACCTCACTTCCGTGTCACTTTCCTATCGGGCACTCTAGCCCAAATCTCCTAGCTTCCTATTTCTAAGGGTTGTTTAAGACCTGGGGTCAGACACTCCCTTCCTAAAATCCTCTACATAAGATCTGATCTGATCTGATGGGCACGTTAAGCCGTCGGACCCCGGGTACTGGCCCCCGGTGGTAAATAAGGGCGTCTTCTACCTCGCTTCCGTGTGACTTTCCTATCGGGGACTCTAGCCCAAATCTCATAGCTTCCTATTTCTAAGGGTTGTTTAAGACCTGGGGTCAGACACTCCCTTCCTAAAATCCTCTACATATGATCTGATCTGATCTGATGGGCACGTTAAGCCGTCGGACCCCGGGTACTGGCCCCCGGTAGTAAATAAGGGCGTCTTCTACCTCGCTTCCGTGTGACTTTCCTATCGGGGACTCTAGCCCAAATCTCCTAGCTTCCTATTTCTAAGGGTTGTTTAAGACCTAGGGTCAGACACTCCCTTCCTAAAATCCTCTACATATGATCTGATCTGATCTGATGGGCACGTTAAGCCGTCGGACCCCGGGTACTGGCCCCCGGTAGTAAATAAGGGCGTCTTCTACCTCACTTCTGTATCACTTTCCTATCGGGCACTCTAGCCCAAATCTCCTAGCTTCCTATTTCTAAGGGTTGTTTAAGACCTGGGGTCAGACACTCCCTTCCTAAAATCCTCTACATATGATCTGATCTGATCTGATGGGCACGTTAAGCCGTCGGACCCCGGGTACTGGCCCCCCGGTAGTAAATAAGAACGTCTTCTACCTCGCTTCCGTGTGACTTTCCTATCGGGGACTCTAGCCCAAATCTCATAGCTTCCTATTTCTAAGGGTTGTTTAAGACCTGGGGTCAGACACTCCCTTCCTAAAATCCTCTACATATGATCTGATCTGATCTGATCTGATGGGCACGTTAAGCCGTCGGACCCCGGGTACTGGCCCCCCGGTAGTAAATAAGGGCGTCTTCTACCTCGCTTCAGTGTGACTTTCCTATCGGGGACTCTAGCCCAAATCTCATAGCTTCCTATTTCTAAGGGTTGTTTAAGACCTAGGGTCAGACACTCCCTTCCTAAAATCCTCTACATAAGATCTGATCTGATCTGATGGGCACGTTAAGCCGTCGGACCCCGGGTACTGGCCCCCGGTAGTAAATAAGGGCGTCTTCTACCTCGCTTCCGTGTGACTTTCCTATCGGGGACTCTAGCCCAAATCTCATAGCTTCCTATTTCTAAGGGTTGTTTAAGACCTGGGGTCAGACACTCCCTTCCTAAAATCCTCTACATATGATCTGATCTGATCTGATGGGCACGTTAAGCCGTCGGACCCCGGGTACTGGCCCCCCGGTAGTAAATAAGGGCGTCTTCTACCTCGCTTCCGTGTGACTTTCCTATCGGGCACTCTAGCCCAAATCTCCTAGCTTCCTATTTCTAAGGGTTGTTTAAGACCTGGGGTCAGACACTCCCTTCCTAAAATCCTCTACATATGATCTGATCTGATCTGATGGGCACGTTAAGCCGTCGGACCCCGGGTACTGGCCCCCCGGTAGTAAATAAGGGCGTCTTCTACCTCGCGTCCGTGTGACTTTCCTATCGGGGACTCTAGCCCAAATCTCATAGCTTCCTATTTCTAAGGGTTGTTTAAGACCTGGGGTCAGACACTCCCTTCCTAAAATCCTCTACATATGATCTGATCTGATCTGATGGGCACGTTAAGCCGTCGGACCCCGGGTACTGGCCCCCCGGTAGTAAATAAGGGCGTCTTCTACCTCACTTCCGTATGACTTTCCTATCGGGGACTCTAGCCCAAATCTCCTAGCTTCCTATTTCTAAGGGTTGTTTAAGACCTGGGGTCAGACACTCCCTTCCTAAAATCCTCTACATAAGATCTGATCTGATCTGATGGGCACGTTAAGCCGTCGGACCCCGGGTACTGGCCCCCCGGTAGTAAATAAGGGCGTCTTCTACCTCACTTCCGTATCACTTTCCTATCGGGCACTCTAGCCCAAATCTCCTAGCTTCCTATTTCTAAGGGTTGTTTAAGACCTGGGGTCAGACACTCCCTTCCTAAAATCCTCTACATATGATCTGATCTGATCTGATGGGCACGTTAAGCCGTCGGACCCCGGGTACTGGCCCCCCGGTAGTAAATAAGGGCGTCTTCTACCTCACTTCCGTATCACTTTCCTATCGGGCACTCTAGCCCAAATCTCCTAGCTTCCTATTTCTAAGGGTTGTTTAAGACCTGGGGTCAGACACTCCCTTCCTAAAATCCTCTACATAAGATCTGATCTGATCTGATGGGCACGTTAAGCCGTCGGACCCCGGGTACTGGCCCCCCGGTAGTAAATAAGGGCGTCTTCTACCTCACTTCCGTATCACTTTCCTATCGGGCACTCTAGCCCAAATCTCCTAGCTTCCTATTTCTAAGGGTTGTTTAAGACCTGGGGTCAGACACTCCCTTCCTAAAATCCTCTACATATGATCTGATCTGATCTGATGGGCACGTTAAGCCGTCGGACCCCGGGTACTGGCCCCCCGGTAGTAAATAAGGGCGTCTTCTACCTCGCTTCCGTGTGACTTTCCTATCGGGGACTCTAGCCCAAATCTCCTAGCTTCCTATTTCTAAGGGTTGTTTAAGACCTGGGGTCAGACACTCCCTTCCTAAAATCCTCTACATATGATCTGATCTGATCTGATGGGCACGTTAAGCCGTCGGACCCCGGGTACTGGCCCCCCGGTAGTAAATAAGGGCGTCTTCTACCTCGCTTCCGTGTGACTTTCCTATCGGGGACTCTAGCCCAAATCTCATAGCTTCCTATTTCTAAGGGTTGTTTAAGACCTGGGGTCAGACACTCCCTTCCTAAAATCCTCTACATATGATCTGATCTGATCTGATGGGCACGTTAAGCCGTCGGACCCCGGGTACTGGCCCCCGGTAGTAAATAAGGGCGTCTTCTACCTCGCTTCCGTGTGACTTTCCTATCGGGGACTCTAGCCCAAATCTCATAGCTTCCTATTTCTAAGGGTTGTTTAAGACCTGGGGTCAGACACTCCCTTCCTAAAATCCTCTACATATGATCTGATCTGATCTGATGGGCACGTTAAGCCGTCGGACCCCGGGTACTGGCCCCCCGGTAGTAAATAAGGGCGTCTTCTACCTCGCTTCCGTGTGACTTTCCTATCGGGGACTCTAGCCCAAATCTCATAGCTTCCTATTTCTAAGGGTTGTTTAATAAGACCTGGGGTCAGACACTCCCTTCCTAAAATCCTCTACATATGATCTGATCTGATCTGATGGGCACGTTAAGCCGTCGGACCCCGGGTACTGGCCCCCCGGTAGTAAATAAGGGCGTCTTCTACCTCGCTTCCGTGTGACTTTCCTATCGGGGACTCTAGCCCAAATCTCCTAGCTTCCTATTTCTAAGGGTTGTTTAAGACCTGGGGTCAGACACTCCCTTCCTAAAATCCTCTACATATGATCTGATCTGATCTGATGGGCACGTTAAGCCGTCGGACCCCGGGTACTGGCCCCCGGTAGTAAATAAGGGCGTCTTCTACCTCGCTTCCGTGTGACTTTCCTATCGGGGACTCTAGCCCAAATCTCATAGCTTCCTATTTCTAAGGGTTGTTTAAGACCTGGGGTCAGACACTCCCTTCCTAAAATCCTCTACATATGATCTGATCTGATCTGATGGGCACGTTAAGCCGTCGGACCCCCGGATCTGATCTGATGGGCACGTTAAGCCGTCGGACCCCGGGTACTGGCCCCCGGTAGTAAATAAGGGCGTCTTCTACCTCGCTTCCGTGTGACTTTCCTATCGGGGACTCTAGCCCAAATCTCATAGCTTCCTATTTCTAAGGGTTGTTTAAGACCTAGGGTCAGACACTCCCTTCCTAAAATCCTCTACATATGATCTGATCTGATCTGATGGGCACGTTAAGCCGTCGGACCCCGGGTACTGGCCCCCGGTAGTAAATAAGGGCGTCTTCTACCTCGCTTCCGTGTGACTTTCCTATCGGGGACTCTAGCCCAAATCTCATAGCTTCCTATTTCTAAGGGTTGTTTAAGACCTGGGGTCAGACACTCCCTTCCTAAAATCCTCTACATATGATCTGATCTGATCTGATGGGCACGTTAAGCCGTCGGACCCCGGGTACTGGCCCCCGGTAGTAAATAAGGGCGTCTTCTACCTCACTTCCGTATCACTTTCCTATCGGGCACTCTAGCCCAAATCTCCTAGCTTCCTATTTCTAAGGGTTGTTTAAGACCTAGGGTCAGACACTCCCTTCCTAAAATCCTCTACATATGATCTGATCTGATCTGATGGGCAAGTTAAGCCGTCGGACCCCGGGTACTGGCCCCCCGGTAGTAAATAAGGGCGTCTTCTACCTCGCTTCCGTGGGACTTTCCTATCGGGGACTCTAGCCCAAATCTCATAGCTTCCTATTTCTAAGGGTTGTTTAAGACCTAGGGTCAGACACTCCCTTCCTAAAATCCTCTACATAAGATCTGCTGATGATCCGAAGAAGTTGAAGACGCATCAGATATGTACTGGAGCCTGGTGAGGGAGAAGAAAGCCATGCCAGTAAGGCTGTTCAGGAGATGAAGTTGATCACGAAGAAGAATCATATAAGGTAGGCCAACGTGCACTGGCGGAAAGTGAAAAACGAACACCAAGGTATACAGAGGATAACGTGATTAAAACATTATGGCAAAATACAGCTGTATTTTCTGGTAAACTGAAAAATAACATTTCCATGTAACATGGTTAGTACGAGGTTGAACCGCCATAAACTGCATCACACTGTGCAATTCTGGTATGAAATCTGTCGTACAGATGTTGGATGTAAGTTTGGGGTATTGAGTTCCAAGCATCCTCAACCTGGACGCGTAAATCGGGGATAGTCGTGGCTGGCCGTGGAGACCGGATAAGTCGTTATCCCATAAAATCCCACACGTGCTCAATGGGGGACAATTCCGATGAACGTGCAGGTCATGGAAGTTGTCTCACACCCTGAGGTGCATGTTGCGTTGCACTAGCCGTGTGTGGGCGTGCGTTATCTTGCTGGAAAACACCACGATGGACCGACCTTACAAATGGTACAACAACGGGCTGAATGATGTTGTTGATGTAGGAGGTGCTGTTTAACGTACCCGGTACAAACACTAGTTGTGTACGGGAGTGATTGCTGATCACTCCCCACACCAGGATACTAGGTGCAGGTCCTGTGTGTCGCTGGCGGAAGCAAGAAGGGTGGAGACTCTCCCCTGTGGGTCTGCGAACACGCATACGGCCGTCGGAGGCTCCCAAGCAGAATCTGCTTTCATCGCTGAACACGACAGATCGCCATTGCGTTCTCCAGTGCAGACGTTGGTTACACCACTGCAGCCGTTCCTGACGGTGGGCTGGAGTCAGAGGTACATATGCCAGAGGCACACGTGCACGTAGTCCTGCATCCAGTAGACGGTTGAGGATTGTTCGCACAGTCACCTCAGGTGCAACGGCAGCTCGGATTTGCGTCGCAGTGGATGTTCTGCTTGATAACGCCGCTCTTCTTATGCGTCGATCGGTCTGCTCATCAGTCCGTCTGTAACTCCCGGTTCCACGTCTTCTCGTGTGGGAATGTTCCTCGGACCATCTATGCCACCATCGTACCACCACCGATACATCCCGTCCAACTCGCTCCGCAAAACGACGATACGACCACCCGGCCTCGCGGAGTCCGACTAGATGACCTCGCTCAAAGTCCGATAACTGCTGAAATCGTACACATCTTCCATGTCCAGGCATTGCAGCTTCTTCAGGGCGTAAGCGCTCACCGGTTGGGCCCAAAATTAACATCACACCTACGTAAACTCGACCTCATTAACATACGTAAATTTCATGATCGTCCGCCAATTCCTTCTTGGTGTTTTTTTTCACTTTCCGCCAGCGTATATGGATGGAAAGTGCAATTAGGTGAATGTAGCGACGTGCTCAGGGAAGGGTGATCGTAAAATCTACTGCAAAAGCTAGAGTTTGGCTTTATTTTCTAGAGTGTAGCATAGTATAGGCAAACTTCTGTCAGAGATCTCGATTGCAGGTCATAATGGACTAATTGCCTTACCTCAAACCCGGAATAAATCCAAGAAAAGAAAAACTACTCCATGTGGAGAAGATGAATAACTGGAAAAAAATAGAGGCACTTTGAATAAGTCTGAGGTGGAGTTGAGGGATACGAATAGTGTTAGTCGACCTACATGGTTGAATTGCTTCTTTATAAAACGTGATTAGTCGCAGAATAAGGGGATGGAGTTCAACAGTAAAAATAAAATGACTGTAAGATAACAACTCCGATGTGACTGTGTGACAGACAGGGTTGCGACTGGGATGCGTAGGCGGTATGCACTTGTTTGAGCATAGTGACAAGATGTATGGCGTGATATTTCAGTTCCACAGGAACTAAACTGAGTCCACTGAGATGCACCGGGAGGGACACAGCGAAACCGGAAACCCAGCAAATTTTGTGATATGAACAATGCATACATAAACATATTGCAGGAATTGTGTTGGAGAAGGTACATCTCTACGAGTATGCTATAGAACCGGTAAAATAAGGTGTTTGCCGCCCCGGTGGCGCAGTGGTCTAAGCGATGGCTTCTGATCATTCATCCGAGATGGGTTTCGGTTCGAATCCTGATGTGGTATGGATGTTGTGTTTGTCTTACGGCACTGGCTCTCTCCCTTCCCTGTAACCAGATGCCCTAAATTAGGGGCGGACGACTGCTTATAAACCACTGAGTTGCTCATGGTTGTCGTTAAACTTCCAATAAGAAAAGAGATGTTTACCGACAACTGTTCTATCAAAAAAAAGATGTAAACGATTTCATTTGATACGAGGCTTTTAGAAGTGGACACGTTTTCGAAAGAGAGGTGGCAAGGTGAGTTGAGAGATGAATACTTAGGGACTTTTTGTGTAAACGAAGACAAATGAGCTTCCCAGTGGAGGTCTGACCAGGATCTCCAAGGCCCACACCACCACCCCAGCCAAACTGTTTTGAGCGGTTCGGACTGGCCCCATAAATGGTCGCGTACAGATGATAAGCATCATCCAGTGTTCCAAACTCTTAATTAGAACACAGGAACATCGTGTGATGATCTGCATACGCAATGAAATTTATTCCCTGATGTCGTAGGCTTAGTACAGGAGAGCAAAGGCGATGTGCAAAAACTTTGGGTAACCCAGAAAAGGCTCAAAGAAAGTGGCAAAAGGCTACCAAAACCGGAGGCAGTCCTGTGGAATTTCTTTTAGGGAGGAACCGAAGCAGCCATAAAAGTACCACAACGGAACTCTTTCCATGCTTGGTGATACAGAACAGCAAGGAGATTGATGAAGTTGTGACGTACTACTGAGGTGAAGCACGTGTCAAGACATCAAATCTGCAGCGATACATTTCATAATTTGTCGGTGTAGCTTGGTAGGTTAGAACAACTCACTCCGTGGTGAAGACACGGTTCTACGATCCTCACCACCGACCAATTGCTGTTTTTACTTGGCGCTCGAACGTAAAAATGGATCTACAGGCTGTTGGATTTTTGGAACAATGTGTGATGTTCGTTCCACTAGTCGTCTAGAAGTAACGAAAGGTTCCTTCTTCGTTTCAAAAAAAAAAAAAATAAAAAGAATAAGAGGGAAATGATGAGACGTACTACAGAGGTAAGGTAAAGCACGTGTCAAGACGGCAAATCTGCAGAGATACATTTCGTCGGTGCTGCTTCGTCGCTTAGAGAAACTGACTCCGGAGCGAGGAGACGTGGGTTCGATCCCGTCTCCAACAAATTCCTGTTTTCACAAAGTGAACAGGGAATTCATATTGATGTAGTACATAACTGAAATAGGTATGAGAGATGTTATAAACTACCTGTTGCGGGTACAACAAAAAGACTGCAGTCTGTTCGCTGTGGAGGCAGGCAATGCCGACGAGATCTCTAATACGTAGTTTAAATATTATTATACACATTCCGGGCGGGAATTTTGTGCGATTGATCTGATTGGATAACTGAAGGCATAACAACGTTTGATCGAGTTATAAGACAATATTTGCAAACATTTTATAACCAGCATTTAGGAAGCTCAGAAATCGGAAGTTATCTAAATTAGCATGGTTTCCTTTCTTTGGCAAAAAAGCGATGATCACTTCGGTGAACTCTAACGGGAGTCCACGTCAGCAGTAGCTAAGCTGGCATTCTGCTGTAATCTGGACTCGTCAAGCTTTCAATGCCGAAACAGTGGTCCAAGAACATAATGTCTTCATAAAATTACCTTACTATTTTCAAAATATTATACTATTGCACTACGTAACTAACTGTGCAATCACTGATTATGAATATTTTTAAGATTCGTTCAAAACATAATACTGTATTATACAACTTGAAGTTTTTATTCCGTATTAAATGGTGAAACAATTTATAATAGCTTCAACGACTAAGTGCCGAGCTTTCACACTCCGAACGGGAGGCGTTTTCAAGGCCAGTGAACACAAGAATAATTTCGGGAACGGCGATAATTTGAAATCTTGGAGCGCGTACCTACTACGTGTCTACGTGATATTGCGTCTCGTGGAAGGTAGTGTCACGTGACCTAGCTTTCAAACATTCTCTCTCATTTTCTCCTTAAATTTTCCCGTTGGAAGATCCTATGTCAGTAGGATCTTCCACGCAGCCGAGAGTTCGAGGGAAGGGCTCTCGTTGCAAGGGTTGGGATGCATGGATATTTCGATGCTTTCTCTAGTCAGTGTTCTTTTGTAGACAGTGTATGGAGCGATCTTCTTCATGTTTTTCCATACTGGTAAGGCCTCATATTGGGCTACGTCTTTGCAAAGCGCTGTTTGTGTTTTTCCTGCTTTAATGTCTCTTATGTGTTCTTTTCTCCTAATTGTAAGGGATATTTTGTTCATTCCGATGTATGACCGAGACAAGCCATCCGGATATTCTAAAGGTATCTCATGCACCCCAACTCCAGAATTCACGTCAGGGTCCTTTTGCGTATTTGTTGTTGCTGTGGCGATGGACATTGGTGATTTAATTCTAATGCGTAATCCATGGCGCTTCACAAGGTTCCTGAACACAAACCAGAATTTCGAGATATATGAAATGGATCCAGCAAACTGCAAGTTGTCGACTCCTGGGCGTGGTGTCTTGTGGTTCCTGGTTATCATCTTGTGTGAGATGGATATCAGAGTCCGTTCCGAGAATCCAGCAGTGACCGCTTTGTTGATGATATTTGTTATTTCTCTGTCCTTCGTTTCTTTGGTGGAACAAATCGTGATTGCTCTATTGAAGTGGGTACGGAATGCTGCCATTTTATATGAGCTAGGGGATACGGACTTAGGAGGGATGAAATTTGTCACTGTTGTTGGTTTGTAATATACGGTGGAACATAAGCAGCCATCTTGGGATCTGCTTGTCTCCGCGTTAAGAAACGGAAGCTTTCCGTCTTTTTCCTTTTCATAAGTGAATTTAATGGAGGGGCGGATGGTGTTTATTCGCTGTCGAAATTCCTCGAGGTCTCTGTCGTCATGTTGCCAAATTAAGAACACATCGTCCACATATCTAAGCCATAATTTCGGTTTCTTGCCACTGCTTGAGAAGATATTTTCCTCTAGCAGGCGTAAGATAGCTTCCGCGAGCACTCCTGATATTGGAGACCCCATGGGGGCACCTTTTGTCTGATTGTAGTGTGTTCCTAGGAACCGGAAGTAGTTATTGTTTACAACCAGCTCCAACACCCTTCGTATGTCTTGCACTGCCTCCGGGGTTTGTTCACCATCTCTGGTAAGAAAGTTCTCTAGGTTGTCACACGCTTCTTTGATGGGTACAATGATGTCACGTCGAAACTAACCATAATCTCCTTTTTATCTAAACGTATGTCTTTTATTCTGCTTATAAAGTCCGCAGTCGAGCGTAGGGCGTGTTGGTAGGCAGGTAGGTAGGTTTTTAGGAAGCTAGTCAGCTCTTTCTCTACGTAATACGTTGTCGCTCTTATTTTGCTAACGATGGGTCTGAGTTTAAGGCCCGGTTTATGGTGCTTCAGTCTGCCATACAGGGAAGGAATGGATGGTCCCGGTGGAATAATGGCCGCTCTTTTGATACTCTCAGGTAAGTGCTTCCATTTGGTTAGGCCTTTCACTTTACTAGCAAGAGCGTTGGTAGGGTTTGCTTTGGTTTCTAGAGAAGATGTGTCCGCTATGAAACTGTTTAGCTCAGTGACGTAGTCTATTTTGTTCATTAGGGCTATCTGGCTGGACTTGTCAATGAGCGTAATTGTTACTGATTCATCGCTTTTTAGATCCTCCAGGGTTCTCCACGCTCTGGTGTCATGCTTCATGCTTAGTAAGACGGTCTTCCTCAGCTTGGCGGATGAGAAATGTCTTACTGGTTCTTGTTCAGTAGGTGGAAGCTTACTGATAGCTGATTCCAGTTTTGGGATGGTCTGTTTGATGTTGGGCTTGGTCGTGAGGCAGAATTTCGGGCCCCTCTCAAGTATATTTACATCCTCTCCTGACACAATCTTTGTTGACACATTAACAAATGGAACTTTGTAGTTCGTAGTTTGCTTCTGTTGCCTTTTGGATAAAATATATAACTTTCTTCTATGTTTCTCTTGCATGATGACTTCTTGTCTCTAAACTAAAACATGGATTCGGATAAGCCAGTCATCAAAGATAATATTTTCGGTGCAGCGCTGGATCTCATTGTACAAGCTATAAGCTTTGTTGTGCAGTCGCATAACTTCCGTTGTTTTTTTTCTCACTAGCGAGACTAAGGTCTTGCGCATGAATTCCTCCAGCCTGCCTTGAAATCATTTTTCCTTAATTGCCGTTCTGATGCGCATAAACTTAGGGTATATTCTACGTTCTTTGCACTCCGTTAGAAATTTCAAATGTGCTGTTTCCTTAGTGTGGCGTATCCTTGTGTTCCTGTAGTATTTGAACATGTTCCTATAAGTGCCCGTAAAAGCGTTAAATTACAATAATGGAACTTACACCTTAGTATTACACAACTTGAAGTATTTATTCCGTATTAAATGGTGTAACAATTTATAAAACATATAACGACTAAGTGCCGAGCTTTCACACTCCAAACGGGATGCTTTTTCAAGGCCAGTGAACATAAGAATAATTTCAGGAACGGCGATAATTTGAAATCTTGGAGCTTGACGTTGAGATAAGCAGATCCCAAGATGCCCGGTTATGCTCCACCGTATATTACAAGCCAACAACAGTGACAAATTTCATCCCTCCTAAGTCCGTATCGCCTAGCTCATATAAAATGGCGGCATTCCGTACCCACTTAATAGAGCAATCACGATTTGCACCACCAAAGAAACGAGGGACAGAGAAATAAAAAAAAATCAATAAAGGGGTCACTGCTGAATTCTCGGAACGGACTCTGCGATCCATCTCACACAAGATGATAACCAGGAACCACAAGACACCACTCCCAAGAGTCGACAACTTGCAGTTTGCTGGATTTATTTCATACATCCCGAAATTTTCGTTTGTGTTTAGGAACCTTATGAAGCGCCATGAATTACGCATTAGAATTAAATCACCAATGTCCATCGCCACAGCAACAACAAATACGAATAAGGACTCTGACGTGCATTCTGGAGCTGGGGTGTATGAGATACCTTTAGAATATCCGGATGGCGTGTCTCGGTCATACATCGGAATGACCAAAAGATCCCTTACAATTAGGAGAAAAGAACACATAAGAGACATTAAAGCAGGAAAAACACAAACAGCGCTTTGCAAAGAAGTAGCTCAATATGACGCCGTACGGGTATAGAAAAACATGAAGAGGATCGCTCCATACACTGGCTACAAAGGAACACTGACTAGAGAAAGCATCGAAATATCCATGCATCCCAACCCTTGCAACGAGAGCCATTTCCTCGAACTCTCGGCTGCGTGGAAAATCCTACTGACATAGAATATTAAGGGGAAAATGAGAGAGAATGTTTCAAAGCTAGGTCACGAGACACCACCTTCCGTGAGACGCAATATCACCTAGACACGTAGTAGAAACTCCCATGAAGTTTTTAATACCAGTCTGTGTTCACGTGAAGAAATTTCATTGCTCTTGCTTCTTCCTTATTTTTATTTAGATTTAAGAGAAGTTCCTGTTATGTACCTGCTGCCCGTAATTAAAGTTAACATTTTCAAAGACGCTACAGGTGGTATTTTTGCTCTAAATGACTTCAAATTGTATAGGAACACTCCTGAGACGATGGAATTCTGCTTGATGGAAAATAAAGAAATAGTTCCAAAATTCACTTCCAGGGGATTTTAATAAGGTAGAATGAGAAGGAGTTGCAATTATTCGCGCTGTCACCTTTTAAATGTTTGAATTACAAGTTCCTTGTAATGCGGCATGCTCGGAAAGAAGCTGCTATATAAAGCAGGCATCTGTGTAATGTGTCATTTCACTGCAGGCGAGTAGTCAACGGTTTAAAGCGCAGTGAAGGCAATATCAAGAGAAATACGAAAGGAGTCAGTAAGTTAATTAGTAGTCAACGGTTTAAAGCGCAGTGAAGGCAATGTCAAGAGAAATACGAAAGAAGCCAGTAAGTTAATTAGTAGTCAACGGTTTCACTGCAGGCGAGTAGTCAATGGTTTAAAGCGCAGTGAAGGCAATATCAAGAGAAATACGAAAGAAGTCAGTAAGTTAATTAGTAGTCAACGGTTTCACTGCAGGCGAGTAGTCAACGGTTTAAAGCGCAACGCAGTGAGACTGCCACGAAAACAGCGTGCACTTGTACAGTTGTTTTACCAGAATAACAGCTGTACCATAACAGCACTGAGCAAGTTCAGAAAGTTTAAGTGCTTAAAAAATGGGTCAATGAGAGCAAATGTTTTACATAAAGTGATCCGTAAGTTTGAAGAGACTGGTTCTTTGGACATCAAATCTGGCAGCGGACGTAAGGCAGACGACCAAAAGACAATGGAGGATGTAACCACAACGTTTGACAAAGACAGGATGTGAAATGTTGTGGAAAGCGGTAGCGCACGACGTATTGCTCAATCTGATTGCAAGCACTGTTCACAAAGTTCAAAGAGGAATACTGGCTGCTTTTCGTATTCAGCATTTGCTTCTCCCTGACCTTGGTGCCCGAAAAGTGTTAGCTCTGCTGTTTTTTGCTCGGTTCATGGTTGACAAACTGGATACAACCGAAACCATGATGACTCATGACATAACTGCTCACTGTCACTTCAGCTTTATTCGCATTACAAAAAGCAATCTAGATCGTTATGCTCCGGTAAATTTATCCACTGTCGCTTGGTCTCCGCCCGTTTCTTCTAATGAGCGATAATTAAGCGATGACAGATCAATTTTATTTAGCGGTGCGGAGCGACTTAAAATAGGTTGCCTTTTGCTGTGCGAACAAGATTTTATCGATTCTAACGTTTTCTTTTTGTTGCAAATATAATCCTTTTACAACAGATTTGTCAAATGACAGTAAATTCAGTAAACGAAGAAGCTAACATCAAAATAATAGTTACATACGTAGGGACAGACGAATTAGATAGCGAAATAAAAAAAATTGCGAAAAAGGGGTATGTGGTAGAATGTTTTTACTATTTTTCCTGAAATTTGCACCCAAAAATCTGAGAAAAAGTGTGAACATGTTACACACAATTTTTCCATCGCAGACCCGTATAATTTCTTTCAAAATCAACAGGAAGGATTTGAAATACGCTCCTAAATTTATTTTTTTACAGAAGATTGTGTGCGTGTGTGTGTTTCAGATAAACTCAAAATACGGAAGCAAATGCTTTGAAAGTTGATTTGAAATCTAAAGACTACTATTATCTTCAAAGTACTATTTTCAAACAAAACGTCTAAATATAATTTGATAAAGGCCTATTGAATTTACTGGTCTGCCTATTTAGCAAAGTGCAGTTTCTCTTATGGAGGCCACCTTGTTTTTCTTATGGGGCCACCTTGCCCCCGTAAAGACGCCCATGAGAATTACATCGCTTCTACAGGCCTCTAACTCCCCTATTGTACAGGTGTGGTCCAGGCTTCGCGTGGTGTACGTCACACCAGCTGCCTTAGTTGGCGAGTTACTGCTGGAACCTCGAGTCGTAGGGCCAAGCTACTTTTTTTCGATGTCTCATGGTCCAGTGTCGACGTTTCTTCTTCCACTGCAGCCTCATAGCCCAATGATGTGCTGATAACATGAATAGTTGTGAGTGTCCCTTTCTATATCTTGTGACTTAAGGCAGATAACTGCAGGGCACATGCCAATGTAGTATAGTGGATAGCACTCGGAGCTCCGGAGTCGAGAGTTGTGGGTTCGAATCCCGCCCATGGCATAAAAATGGTGGAGAAATTTACTTCATCAAAACCTCAACGTATCACTTACAGTAACATTCCTCCTAGCGGTTGTGGATTTTGCTGGCTTTGATGTAGTCCTGGTAGATGCGATGGCCTCATAAGGAAATCCCAGTCGCTTGTCAGTCGCGGAGAACGAGTGACTCATCTTCCTCCCATTGACTGTCTGCTGCGGATCGAACTGGCTTAACTAATCATCACAGTAGCGGGTACACAATACGGCAAGTATGTATCTTTCCTATCTATAGCGTTGAGGGGGGGTGTGCTGTTGTGTAATTAATTGTACTGTTCGTGTATATTCAGCAAACGCTGATTCAGTCAAAGAGCCCATGCATATTGATCTCAAATATTTACCAGAAATAAACAACTTTAATTGCCTGAAGTTTAACACCTAATAGGCAATACGCTGTAAGATAAATAATTTTTATTTCCGTTTTGAAGCTTGCTCTTTTTGAACTTTAAGCGTATATTCATTGATTTAGACACAATAGAGCACAGTTCACGTGATCAGAAATATATTTTATTGCATGCAAATACCAAATAACGCAGTAAACTGATCTCAGTAAACTATCTAACTGTTAGTCTTAGATATAAGCAATTGAAAACCGCAAATGAGCATTAAATTAATGTGTGTGCTTCAGAGTGCTGCATATTTTTTTATTGAAGGTTTAACGACAACCGTGAGCAACTCAATGGGCTATAAGCAGTCTCCCTTCCCTAATTTTGTGCTCACAGGCACCAAGGAAGGGAAAGAACCAGTGCCGTAAGACAAACACCACACCCATGCCTAACCGGGATTCGAACCCGAACCCTTCTCTGACGAATGGTCATAAACCAGCTCTTAGACCACTGCGCCACCGGCGTGCTGTGTTTAGGTATATTTATCATCATAAAATATTTCAAATTAAATTGGTGTTTTTACATATATTTAAATACTTGCGTCACTTAAAGTGTGCAAAAAACTGAAAAGTTATCACACTCATAGTTACCAGACAATCAACAAAAAGCCTTTTTAGTATTTGTTTCACTTAATGCGGCCGCCACCTCACAAATGTCGTGTTTTAGCATACTTATCATTTCAGAGTAGCACTTTGTTTATCTTTTTGTGATGACACTACATACTAACATTTTGTGGCTTTCATATGAAAACGTTTTAAACTGTTGTACTTAAATATGTGTCACCAAGTTACTTTCTTTTTTAGTCAATATACGAGTTATTCCACTGAATGAAAGAACTCTGCCATCAGATGAGGAATTCAAGCTCCAAATAAGGGTATGTGTTTCTTTAAAATCGCCAAAAATATTTTTCTCAGGTAACTTTTAATGCATTACTAGTTCATTTAATGCCTAATTCTTCTTTAATACAAGGGTCGTTCAATAACTAAGATGACAGGACATCCGACAAAAAAATCTGAATGGGCCAGTGAAGAGTTATAGTGGGTGCACGAGCTCAAAAAACCAGGGACATCGTTTCGCCACCAGGGGGTTCTGCATCCATTCGGTCACTATGAACTCCTGTTAAAAGATAGCTACGTTCTTGTCAACATGCTCACACGAGGAAGTACAAAATGTTATTCATTTTCTTCATGCTAAATATGTTGCTTTCGTAGGAATCCATCGCCATTTAGTGGAAGTGTACGTCAATAGTGCTATGTTACGAATGCAGGTGTGGAAATAGCGCAAGAACTTTTCAAAGGACAGGACAGATTTTGACAACAAACCTCTACATGGGCGAACACAACGAACGCCATTCGAGAGGACTTTGTTCAGCAAGCAAATGCCCTCATTCATGGCAATAGGCGCGTTACAGTGAGGAAACTCCCGCGCCAACAAAAAATTTCAGCGGGTACTGTCCACTGTGTTGTGCATGATGAACTACATTATCGAAAAGTCTACGTAAGGTAGGTACCTAAGAATAACACAGAAGAATATAAGTCAAGACGAATGGGTCTTTCCCTCACACATCTCACACGTTATCATCAGCAAGGCGAGGACTTCCTGCCGCCCCGGTGGCGCAGTGGTCTAAGCGATGGCCTCTGATCATTCGTCCGAAAGGGGTCCGGGTTCGAATCATGGTGAGGCATGGATGTTGTGTTTGCCTTACGGCACTGGCTCTCTCTCCCTTCCCTGGAACCAGTGACCCTAAATTAGGGACGGGCGACTACTTATAGCCCATTGAGTTGCTCACGGTGGTCGTTAAACCTCCAATCAAAAATAAAAAAAAATAAAAAAATAAAAAAAGGACTTCCTGCAGCGCATTGTTGCTGGAGACGAAACTTGGTGGCAACATCAGACACCCGAACGCAGACGCGGAAGCACTCATCATCTCCACCTACCAAAATAGTCAAGATGTCGCCACCCAGCCAAAAAATCATGGCAACTGCCGTTTAAGACTGTCAGGATGTGATTCTCATTTATTTACTAGACCGTGGTGTGAGTGTAACAAGGTAGTAAAATCATGCAATGCATTGATTATGATACGCTTTCCAACATACCAATAATTATTCCTCAAGTTATGAGGACAATGAATATGGAATAAATCTTGCTTTTGTGCAATGACCTTTGACCCCATTTCGTTGATATTCAAAAGAACCGCTTCACTATACCTCCGGAACAACATGATAACGTTTTGTCGCAATCGAAACATTTTTAGGTAAGTTATGATGCACAAGGGCAATGGAATGGATCCCACTCCAGTGTCCTGACCTTTGACCCCATTTCGCCCATTTTCAACAGGTTTCGTTCCCAGGCGGTTCCTTACCACATACCAAACTTTCATCGAAATCCAACCATTTTTACACAAGTTATGACGCATAAGGGCAATGGAACAAATACCGCTCTTATGTCCTGTCTGACCTTTGACCCCATTTTGCCCATTCTCAATAGTTTTCGTGCTCAGGTGGTTCCCTACCACATACTAAAATTTCATCGAAATCGAACCATATTTACGCATGTTATGACGCATAAAGGCAATGGAATGGATCTCGCTTTTATGCCCTGACCTTTGACCCCATTTTGCCCATTTTCAATAGGGTTCGTCCCCAGTGGCTCCCTACGACCTACTAAAATTTCATCGAAATCGATCCATATCTACGCATGTTATGACGCATAAAGGCAATGGAATGTATACCACTTTTATGCACTAACCTTTGACCCCATTTCGCCCATTTTCAATAGGGTTTGCCCGCAGGTGGTTCCTTACCAAATACTAAAATTTCATCGAAATCGAAACATATTAACGCAAGTTATGACGCATAAGGGTAACGGAACAAATCCCGCTCTTATGTCCTGCCTGACCTTTGACCCCATTTCGTCCATTTTCAATAGGGTTCGTACCCAGGTGGTTCCCTACCACATACTACAATTTCATCGAAATCGAACCATATTTACGTATGTTATGACGCATAAAGGCAATGAAATGGATCCCGCTTTTTTTTTAATGAAATGGATCCGCCCATTTTCAACAGGGTTCGTTCCCAGGTGGTTCCTTACCACATACTAAAATGTCATTGAAATCGAAATATTTTTACGGAAGTTATGATGCATAAAAGCAATGTAATGGATCCAGCTCCCATGTCCTGACCTTTGACCCCATTTCATTTATTTTCAATAGGGATCGTCCCCAGGTGCTTCCCTACCACATACTAAAATTCCATCCAAATCGAACCATTTTTACGCAAGTTATGACGCATTAGAGCAATGGAACGGATCCCGCTCCTATATATTGACCTTTGACCCTGTTTCGCCCATTTTCAATAGGCTTCGTACCCAGGTGGTCCCCTACCACATACTGAAATTTCGTCGAAATCGAACCATTTGCACGTGAGTTATCGTGCGGACAGACGGACGGACAAAGCTTAAGCTTATACGCTTCTTCAGTTCAACACCATTTTATTACCAAGGTTGGGTTCAGGAGGCGAACATGGGCGTCCTGGTACATATATTGTACGGTAAAATATACAAACTCTAAAATTCTATGTACATTATATACAGCACGATGTATTGATTCACAAAGGAGCCTCGTGGTAAGAGGTACAGGCATTTTTCACAAGAACAATAAGAGAGATTGTCGAAACATTTCGTCTCGAAGAATAAATATATTATAGTGCTGACAAATAACAGAACGAGAATATTATAATGAAGCACTGTACAAAAGAAGAACTGTAGATGACAAAGTAGACAATGTGAAACCGAAGGCAAACGGAATTACGATGTCTTAGTATTGGTAGAAAAAATGATAATCAAAGAGAAAACAAGTAAGACTATATACATTTGTACAGTATGGTGCATGTATATTCACATGTGTTAGAAGATATAAGCTGTATGTTGACGTTTGAGTCCGAAAACCAATGGTGAGCATGCACGTTGAACTGAAGTTCAACAGAGCTAGGAACAACGAGGTTATAAACTACCGACAGTCAGTTGCAACGTCGCTGGCATGCCGACGAACCCGGAAGCGGCCGGAGACCAGGTGGAATGGAAAAGTGGTTCTCTCTGTTGGGCAACGGCCACAAGGTTCTCTAGACGAAGTCTTGAGATGAGACGCTCCCGAAAGTGGCATGTAGTTCCACAGAAGCTTTGTGGATGGTATAAGGAGATGAGATATCTCGGCAGCGCTGATGAAATACGTAGATGACGTGTTTCACCAGGATGAAAATATATGAGCAGATGGGTGGAAGCTTGATTGGCGGAGAGACCTGCAGGAGGAGTGTCTTATAGGCATCAAAAGGAAGATCAGTTGTGGCTGAACGTTGAGCAATGGAAAATGCAAGATGGAGTAGTGGAAGGAGGATGACATAATGTAGATAAACGTAAGAGACATCAGCTTCTTGAGCACAGAAGGGGCAAAGAGGTGAGTCAAGAATGGTTATGCGGTGGAGGATGGATGGAACGGGAAGACGGCGGTGGAGAAAAAGCCAGTGAGTGTTTATTTCAAGAGGAGCTGAAAGAAGAGAAAGGGTGACAGACCAGACAGCGGTGAGAGAGGATTGGGAGACATCAGGGATGTGAAAGGGAGAAGGAGAGTGGGATTTTAAAAGTAACCGATAGAGAACTGAGGTTGAAAGAGAGGAGAGTGGAAGTGTAGATCTGCCGACTGAAATAAACAAAGGAAGGGGAAGGGAGGCGGAAGGAACAAAGGTTAGGCCGGTGGGGGTTGCGAGATGAGGGAGTCATAGACAGAGCGAGAGGAGGGTGAAAGAAGAACAGTGGGGGAGAGGCTGGAGTAGGGTCACCAGGACAGATCTGAGGTTACAAGGTCTTTGACGGTTACAACTCCGACTCGGAGCCAAAATGGATGGGCGAAGCAAGAAAGATGAGGGGTTGAAGAAGAGAGGAGAAGAACAGGGGTTCGGCAAGGAGTTCAGTGGTGGAATCGGGAGGGGAACGAGTGAGCGGGAGAGAGCGGAGAAAGGTAATAGTCTCCCGTAAGGCAGGAGAAAGGCGAGAGTGAGTGGTAGTTCGGAGGTCCATTAGAATGAAGGGAGTGAAAGTGAAATTAGTGTTGTTCGAAGAGGTGATGACATTCCTTGCGGTGACGGCGTCGGCAACAGGTGAAGTATGAAGACGGAGGAACGAAGTAATCCGGAGAGCTTGATAGTACAGTCGTGTATCAATTAGGCCAATGCCACCTTGGTCAGGAGGAAGGCTGGGCGTGGGGGCTCTGAGCCAGTGGTGTCCGGTCCAGATAACTGAGGTGAAGCAGCGAGTGATATCATTGAGACGAAGAAGTGGGGATTTAGTAGCAAGCCAGGAATGTGTGCACATGGAGAGAAGATAGGTTTGCGCAAGACGTGCACGTTGAAAATATGAAGTACAGAACTGCGCTTTTCGCCAAAACGCAGTTGGCCAATGAAGACGTGGCTGGATGGAATTCCACGTTGTGCTGGAGGCTTCACCTGGGACGCCAAGATGTACGCCAAGGAAACGTTGACAGGCTGAAGACCAGTGCGCTCCCCATGGGGAATCCAAGCGGTCAACCCATTAGACACACCACAGGTCTGTGCTTTTGGTTGTATTAATCGCAGCTCCGGAGCAGGAGGCGAAATCGGCGAAAAGACTTTGGAGAAAAGAGAATTGTGAATCTAGGCGTATACAGAAGGTAACGTCGTCCGCATACGCCACGGAAGTGGTGACATGGTGTCTCGTGCGGGCGATGAGTGGCGGCAGTGTGGCTTGAAAGGAGCGTTGAACGGAGCGGAGAAAAGGTTCTATGGCTATGGCGAAAAGTCGTCCGGAGAGTGGGCAACCTTGCCTCACTCCACGGCGGAATAGGATTGGTGCTGTAAGAAAGTTGGACAACTTGACCTGGAAACTGGCGTCCTGGTAGAGGGATGTGAGGAGAGAAATAAACGGAGGCGGAAATCCAAATCATAGAAGTGTGGCAGAAAGATAAGTGTGGGAGATGTTATCAAAGGCGGACTGTTGGTCTAAAGAGAGGAGGGCGAGGGGTTCAGAGCGGCAGCGTGCAAGGTGAATTAGATCAGTCAGGAGATGGATGTTGTGAGATAGGGAACGGCAGGGAACTGTGTAAGTCTCGTTAGGGGAGAGGATGTGAGTGAGGGTGGGATTTAGTCGCTGTGAAAGAAGCTTGGTATAAAGTTTGTAGTCGAGATTCAGTAAGGAAATTGGGCGCCAGTTCACCAAGTCAAGGAGATCACCTTTCTTGGGGAAAAGGACAACGTATGCAGTTGTGAATCCCCTCGGGCGAGGAGAGTAAGTAAAGGCAGCAGAGAAAGCTGATAGGAGAAACGGAAGAAGAAGAGGCAGAAAAGTTTTATAAAAGCTAAAGGTTAGGCCGTCCGGACCCGGAGCGGCACTAGAATTCAGAGAAAGGAATGTAGTGTTTAGTTCAGAGGGCGTGGGGGAAAGGAGAAGAGAAGAAGCGAGATGGGGGGGGAACCTGAGGTAGATTAGAAAGGAGAGATTCCATTGCTGCAGAGGATGGTTAAGGAGGTTCACAGAACGTCATGGAAAAGTACTGACAGACATGGGAACAAAGCGCAATCGGCTCATCTGATACCTCTCCAGAAGAAAGGCGTAGATGATGAAGTATGGTGGAAGCTCGTCGGGTGTTTTCTACTGACGTCAGGAACTCATAGTTGTGAGCATCCGGCGTCAGGTGTTGGAAACGAAGTCGGCGGAGAGCTTGTTGCGCCAGAGGAGTGAGAAGAGATCGAAGCTCTGCTTGAAAGGAGGAGAAGAAAGGATCACTGGGACTGAGCATGGATAGCATTGAACGAACATAGTCTAGGCGCATGCTTTGGAGTGTCTTTAATTGGAATGAGTAGTTACGGACATGCAGAACGAGCTGTTGCTTGATCTCCATCCAAGAATTTAATCCGCAGAGTGCAGATTGAAGCTGCGTTCGTCTGTCAATCAAGAATGACCGGACCGAAGAGCAGAATGCCGGGTCGGAGAGAAGTGCATCATCAAATATCCACGGGCGTATTATCCTGGGTTTGAATGGTGCAGTATGGACTATGATGGCAATGGCGCAATGGTCAGATGAGGCCGTGGGGTGCACACTCGATTCTGTCACGGCAGGAAGTAGAGTACTGGAGGCATAAAACCTGTCAAGGCGGGCTAAGAAAGGATTTTGCGCATGAGAGGAGCGCCAAGTGTAATTAGTCGACCATGGATGAATATGCCGATGTACATCATGAAGAGCGTTGTTGGTGACAACTGTCTGGAGCAGGTTAGCCAGGGCATGGCGGTGCTCTCTATTGGTAGAAGACCTATCCAGAACAGGATCCAGGTTACAGTTATAATCCCCGCCAACGAGAACATGGTCTGACGGTGGGATACGGTCCAGTGCTCTGCAAAGACGTGTGAAGAGAATCGATAAATGAGTTGTAGTGCTTGGAATATAGATATTGAATAAATGGTATCTGGAAGACGCGAAGATAAAGTATGCATGCTGTAAGAGATCTCGACAAATATTTCGCACAGAGAGGGATGTGGTAATAGAATTGAAAGTATGACTAATGCCGATGGCAAGGCCGCTATGAGATGTTAGTCCATAGGCGTGATAAAACACAAAGTTCCACTGGCGCCATCGAGAATAGACGGTAGTTGGTTTGCAATTTGTCTCTTGAAGGAGAAGAATATCAGCCCCCAACGGGTTGAGGTCTTCATATGCCAGAGAGTTGCTGAGGGGGAAGCGAATCCCCTGCAGTTAAGTGACACGATCTTGAATTGTGGAGTTCCTTACCTCTAGCTGAAGACCTTTCAGAGCTGGAGGAAAAGACTTGAGACGATTATAGAAGATTTGTGCCCACGGGTGGGTGGGAACATTTTGACGGCAGAAATGCGACACATTGAAGATCTGCTCCGGCACAAGTTGGCGACGCGATGGATTCTTGACTGCTAAGGCACGTGCTATTGCGTAGCTGGTCGGATTCGTTAAGTATGTATGGAGATCAATGTATGATAGTGGTACGGGAGGTATATTGGCTGTCTGGAGAAATGCAGCGAACTCTTCGACTGTGGGAAAGGAGACTTCTGCTGGCGAAGTGTGTCGAGGAGAACTGTTGGAGAGGGAGGTTGAACGAGGTGAAGTAGAGTTTTGCTTCTTCGCTACTCGCCTGCTACGGCCAGAGCCGCGGCGCTTCAGTGGAGGCTCGGTCGTCTCATCCTCACACTGCGTCTCTGGACCAACGGACTACACATCAGCTGTTTTGGAGGTTCCAGTGGTAATAGCTGGTTGTGAACCCTCTGAAAAGGGACTCAGTGGTGTAGCGACGACGTTGCGGGAGTGAGGAGGCAATTGTAGGAAAGTCCTCTAGTGAAAAAGAGGATGCGGCTGTGGGAGCGTTGCGTTGACCAACGTCTGTAAGCGAACTTTTTTCCTCATATCTTGGCTCCGAGGCATGCTGTGCTGAAGTAGATGGTGTGATACGTTTCGAAGTAGGAACAGTACCTGTAGGAGCGCCAGTCTGAGTCGGTGGAACTTGATGTGGGCAGTGCACGCGAAGATGGTTTTCGGCATGGCAAAGCGTGCAGTGCAAGGAGGTAATGACGTCGATTCTCCGACGTTGCTGGCCACACCGTACGGTTAGGATCTTCGGGCACGCAAGCAGATGATCGTCCGACGGAAATATGACACGGGCACTTCGACGAAACCCTGCAATCTTGGAATAGTCCAAGAATAGTCCCACACTAGGCGACCCATACTAACACTCATACTAACAGACATCTTGTCCAATTGAGAAAATGGTATTGTAATCCGTGGAATAACACAAAATACCAAACCTGGAAAAACAGGAATAGTCCCCCACTAGGCGACCCATACTAACAAAAAGACATTATGTTCCATAAAAAGCAATCAGTTGTCCAGCTCAAAAGTAAAAATTTTATATGTCACGGGTCGGTTGCACAAATTATGAATTAAATGATGGGTTCTAGTGATCCACCAAAGTGGTTCTTCGAACCCCAGAGTAAGCACTTACAAAACACAAAGCGGGCAAGACAAATCAGTGTTCAGACGGAATGCATTAAAGAATCATGCTGAGATCAGTGGCAGCTCACTGGTCATGTAAGGCAAATACAGAGAGACAAGCTAAAGGCACCGCCATATATCACCCTTGAAAAGTATATCGGGATAATTCCCAAATATATGGGAACTGTTCCGTATACTTATGATAAATCGACATGCTTTTTTTTTCGCTTCGTTCCTAAGCTACATTCACGTGAAATTATCAAATATCTCCACGTCTTACGTAGAATTCACATAAAAAACACCTGCAAGTCGCAGACCGAGTTTGAACGCCGTCAAAGAACGGAAAAATAGTTATTCAGCCTTTGTTTTGAACACGTAACGACTAGTTTTAGTAAAACGAGGCGTAGCCGGTTAACTTCGGACGAACGGATGAAATTCTACAGACACGTATCAAAAATGTTTTGTGCATTCTTCGAATCTCGTTAAAACGAGAGATCAAAATATTTCACTGAATTACGGTAAATTGAATATATTGTGCGTCAAGTGCCTGTACAACTGTATCCAAGTCATGCAACAGTATTTCCGAAAGGATGCCCTGTGTTTGTTAATGTGTAAATAACAGATCCATACCAGTGCTTAGGTTCAACATTCTTTTGAATCATCTGTTTGCATGCGCAGTAGAGAAAGTGGAAAAACTGTACCCGTTTTAGGCGTGGTCCCACTTTGATATTATTTTGTGTGAAATGCTTATGTAACATATGGAAATTTGGCGTTTATGGAAGGTAAAGGTTCATTTTTTTTACCAGTAATGATATGCAATGAATTACATCCTATTATTTTGTTAACCAATTTCGTCTTTTCCTTAGAATCCGCAGAATGTTATTGTTAAAGAAGAAGCCTTCAATCGAGGACGAGCCCAGAACAGAAAGGCATTTATCAGTCATGTCTATGCCTTCCCTCCTGAACCTTTACTCGGGGAATGGTCCATTACTGCCCTCTACGGCTCCGAAGTAAGTGTTCTGGTAAAATCGATGTAAGAAAAGTTTGTTCATACCTAAAGTTAGCGCTTTTCTTCCCCAAGAGGCCCTTACCTCACTAAACTGAAACAAATAAGTAACCAATCATACCGAAAGTTGCAGCAAAAGGTGATTTCACATAACACAATAAACACTCCATTCTCTCATATTAAGAGTGTGCAAACTGACATCTTTGACGGCTTATTTGAAACCATATTTGTCTGGCACATGTGTTAGGTATACAATAATTGGAATACTGTATCCTTCATTCACTTGTCGACAGTATTAAGATAATACAGTGGATTATACCGCAACGACAGTTTATTATTTTCTCAATTTATACCGTAACACAAGTTCAAGGTCAAGCACCTAAAGTACTAAAAGCGGCAAAGGCATGCTAATGGGTTACATGTGGCGATGAAAGTCTTTTGCCAAAAATTTAGGCACGTGTAAATTGTTAGGGCGAGCAAAGGAAGGACACGCTGAAAAAGAATATGTCTTGAAACAGCTCTTAAAGAAGAGAGAAAGACTCGGTTTGCAGGTTTAGAAGACGCTGCGTAAATTTAGGACGATGTCGGCAGAGAAGAAACACCGACTGCGGTAAATGTATCCCGGAAACCCAGGTATTTGGCCTGTGAGTGGCATAGTATGCAAACGAGCCACTTTCATTAGACTAAAAGTGAAGTTGGTTTGCGTCTACGGAAGTATAGACGGAGAGTCCAGATCTGAGAAGGAGAGAAGAAAAGGTTCTGATCAGATAGAAGCCATGAGGGGGGGTGGTCGCGGTCGGTTGCATTATTGAGAGCGTTCAGATCTGATCTGGCTTTGCGCTTGCGAGATGGGAGGAATCGAACCATCCTTTGAGAACCAAAGGGAAATATGTGGCCTGTGTCATGACGATAATTTGAAATGCCTTCTTAGAAAGAGGCGCTAGTGAGTCCCCGACGTTAAAGGCTCGATTTCCTTGTAGAAAGGAAGAGAACAATTGCAACTCATCTGCGCGCTCTTTTAAACAGGCGTTACTGGATTTCCTTTTAGAAAGAAGAGAACAATTGTAACTCATCTGCCGGCTCTTTTAAGCAGGTGTTACTGGATTTCCTTGTAGAAAGGAAGAGAACAATTGTAACTCATCTGCGCGCTCTTTTAAGCAGGTGATACTGGATTTCCTTGTAGAAAGGAAGAGAACAATTGCAATTCATTTGCGCGCTCTTTTAAGCAGGTGTTACTGGAGTTCCTTGTAGAAAGGAAGAGAACAATTGCAACTCATCTGCGCGCTCTTTTAAACAGGCGTTACTGGATTTCCTTTTAGAAAGAAGAGAACAATTGTAACTCATCTGCCGGCTCTTTTAAGCAGGTGTTACTGGATTTCCTTGTAGAAAGGAAGAGAACAAATGCAACTCTTCTGCGCGCTCTTTTAAGCAGGTGTTACTCGATTTCCTTGTAGAAAGGAAGAGAACAATTGTAACTCATCTGCGCACTCTTTTAAGCAGGTGTTACTGGACCACCAGCAGAGGAGACTAAGGTCATTCAAAAATTACGCAGAACTGGAAGAGAAATTGGAGGCTAACACGCTGTTGACAGACGAAAGACTGGAGTGTACATCCAAACCCGTGTCAACATCAGCGAACCATCTCGGAAGGGGAGAGGCGGATTCTCCGTTCACTCTCTGAGGAAGGAAGTAGTAGATCCATTCCGAATTAAGAACCAGAGATTTAGAACCAGCCCGGATTCGTAAAACAACTGTGCATGCATCCTGTGAGTGCCATCTTGTGGAAACAAAGTGTCATCTATCTTCATGTGTGTGTGTGTGTGTGTGTGTGTTGTAGTCCTATCTTCGTCAGAATTCAACAGGGCGCTATAAATTAGTGGCCGAGCATTTCAGAGTTGGTCTACCACTTCAACTTGGAGAACTGAATGTATTAGAAACTGAATTAGGCGGTTAGCAGTTCTCTGCAGCTAGCAGCTAAAAATCGAGGCTGCTAGTTATATTTATGTAGAATATTCCACAGTGGCATTGCCTTTATTTTATTTTATCTTTTACTGTGTTTTAATTGATTAAATACACTGGCGGAAAGTGAAAAACGAACACCAAGAAGGAATTGGCGGACGATCATGAAATTTACGTATGTTAATGAGGTCGAGCTTGCATTGGTGTGATGTTAATTTCGGGACCAACCGGTGAGTGCTTACGCCACAGCACGGCATAATATTCAAATTATCGTCGGTAGTATTTAAGGAGTACGGCGAAGTTAATGTAATCAGTCGTCGGCGTACGGACACGTGCGAAGACCCTGAAGAAGCTGCAATGCCTGGACATGGAAGACGTGTACGATTTCAGCAGTTATCGGACTTTGAGCGAGGTCGTCTAGTCAGAATCCGTGAGGCCGGTTGGTCGTATCGTCGTATTGCGGACAGAATTGGACGAGAAGTATCGGTGGTGGTACGATGGTGGCGTAGATGGTCCGAGGAACATTCCCACGGGAGAAGACGTGGAACCGGGAGTCACAGACGGACTGATGAGCGGACCGATCGACACATAAGAAGAGCGGCGTTGTCAAGCAGAACATCCACTGCGACGCAAATCCGAGCTGCCGTTGCACCTGAGGTGACTGTGCGAACAATCCGCATGCGTCTACTGGATGCAGGACTACGTGCACGTGTGCCTCTGGCATGTGACCTCTGACTCCAGCGTACTGTCAGGAACGGCTGCAGTGGTGTCGCCAACGTCTGCACTGGAGAACGCAATGGCGATCTGTCGTGTTCAGCGATGAAAGCAGATTCTGCTTGGGAGCCTCCGATGGCCGCATGCGTGTTCGCAGACCCACAGGGGAGCGTCTCCACCCTTCTTGCATCCTCCAGCGACACACAGGGCCTACACCTGGTCTCCTGGTGTGGGAAGAGTTCAGCCATCGCTCCCGTACACAACTAGTGTTTGTACTTAGTACATTAAACAGCACCTCCTACATCAACAACATCATTCATCCCGTTGTTGTGCCATTTGTAAGGTAGGTCCGTCGTGGTGTTTTCCAGCAAGATAACGCACGCCCACACACGGCACGTGCAACGCAGCATGCACTTCAGGATGTGAGACAATTTCCATGGCCTGCACGTTCACCGGATTTGTCCCCCATTGAGCACGTGTGGGATTTTATGGGACAACGACTTATCCGGTCTCCACGGCCAGCCACGACCATCCCCGATTTACGCGTCCAGGTTGAGGATGCTTGGAACTCAATACCCCAAACTTACATCCAACATCTGTACGACAGACTCCATGCCAGAATTACACAGTGTGACGCAGTTCATGGTGGTTTAACCTTGTAATAACCATGTTACATGGAAATGTTATTTTTCAGTTTACCAGCAAATACAGCTGTATTTTGCCATAATGTTTTGATCACGTTGTCCTCTGTATTCCGTTAATATGCTGTATAAATTTCGTTGGTATCAGACGTCTCCTTCTTGTCTTGGTGTTCTTTTTTCACTTTCCGCCAGTGTATGTCTGTCATCATGTGCCAACCCCTGAATCCGATTGTGCTTTTCTGAGTGTCAGTTAAATTTTTTCTCGATTGGTTAATAAGTTTCGATTAATAATTCTCTTGCCTCAATAAGATTTCGGGCCCTGGAATAATTTATTCTCATTTTTCTAAATTCTAATGTATACCTCCTGGGCGTGGTCAACGTTCGGGAAGTTACCACTCTAAATTCTTGAAGTGTTATTTTCTTTTGATTCAGCCACCCCGGGGCGTAACAAATGGTTATAAGGCAAATGTTTTTTTATCCATCAAAAATACATTTTTTTTAGTTTGGTTTTTACACACGATTGAATTATTTTTTCGATACTTTTAGTGGCTGCGATTAATGTTTTGCACTTCAGCTTCATTTCTTCGTGAGTTTTTGAGATGCTCCATCAGCCATTTTAATTAAAATATGTAAGTAACAAATTTATCCCAAATCTGCAGAAATTGAATCATACATAGGAAATCTTGTTGTGTTAATAAAAGACTCTGTTGAAATAAGATTGCAGATTAGTAGCAGAGCCCTCTGATCAGAGCACCAAGAAGTCACATGTGTCGAATCGCTTCTGTACGGATGCCGAGAGAGTTAATATGAGATTAAAAGGGTTAAAAATGCTTCAGCGAAAATATTCTGGTGTCCATTTACAAAACATTATGGCATTTCTATCACAAGCAGTAAAGACTTTGTATACCTACAGGGAAGGAAATGTAATGGACGACCGTCTTTGTTTAATGTGGTACAGACACGATGCGCTGACACGGATGTAAAAAGTCACCAAGAAGTTTCAGGAAGCTCGTTTCTCAGGCTCTCGCGAACGTTTTATGATTTGTAGGGTTAAAGTTTTGTCCTATGTTGATTAGGGACATTACTTAAAGTAGAGTATATCATTAAGTACGTCTGAAATATCTTATATACATTTCTGTGGATTTTTCATCATATGCGCGGTGAATCAATAATATTAATACTTTTTAAACGACTTATTTGATGTTCATTTGTATTTATAAATTTCCAGTGCCTAATCAGTGTTTCCTCTCTCACTTTTTATTTTCAGTTTAAGCATAATTCTAGTGTCAAGTTTAAAGTCGATGAATATGGTAAGAATCCAATAATTCGTGTTGATTTTACATCTATTGCTACTTTTTTTGCCAATTTAATTTGCTTCGAAATTATTTTTTTTTTACTTCTCCATTTCCTCTTGCATTCTAGAATTATAAAAAAATGTCAAAATAGCTATTTTTGTACATCCAGTCGTTACACAGCACAGGAATTGGTAAAAATGGACTACGTAGGCATGATCAGGAAACATTACCGGAAGATACACCTCTGTGCTTCGGTTTTACTTGGAATATTTAATATATTAACCTGTATTTTGGCCGTTGCAACTTGTATTAGTCATGGTAAATGAACTTGTGTTCGAAATTAAAATACAGGAAGCAATTGCTGGCTAATAATACAAAGCGCTCAAAGAAATGTTTCGATGTTCATAGGACATATGAAAATGCACAGGAAAAACAAATGCCCACAGTGAAATTTGCATATCAGGAAGCAAAATGCTGACTTACCTACTTAAAACTGAGAACAGCAGTGTCATTTCTCGTTGACAGCGCATATAAAAGCTTTCCAGTAGCTGCAATTTTTCCCTTAGGTCTCATACACGTGCATCGACAACTTGTAACGTATACTCTCGATTCACTTTCCTTTTGATTTTTACTATCTCTGGTTATTTTATTTTACTATGTAAATTATCTTCTTACTGAACGAGATGTTATTTCACCCGCTGAATGAGATCTGGCAATGAGTGTAAGTCATGACGTGTTGGTAGCCAGTATAAAAAGACGCGTTCAACGATACTGAGGGAGAGCGTTTGTTGTTGTATAGAGAGAGCGTTTGTTTATGTGAGAGAGCTTTTTGTTGATGTGCGTAGAGTGAGCTGTGGTTTATGTGTCAGAAAGCTGTTGTTGTATAAAGAGTTCTTCGTTTATGTGAGAGCCAGAAGTTTCACTAATAAAGAATTTGTTGTAAGTACGTTTTTCTCAGTTCATAGTTTTGTCAGATCTCTGTCTGGCTGTTAGGTTTATTTCATTAGGTGATTATTATTAACAACCAGCATAAGACTTTATTCATCTTCATTACTACTGCAACATTACTAGCAGTTAAAAGCTTGTTCATTATTATTACTACACTACTAGCAGGAAAGTTTATTCATGATATAATTAACAAACAACAACCATTACTAGAAGAAACTAGTAGCAGAAGCATATATTCATTATAAAGCATTAGAAGAAGCTGAATTCATTATAATTAGCTTAGTAGTTAAAAGCTATATTCATTATAAACCAGAGCGTTTCACAGTTATGGCAGCAATTCAGCAACATCGGGGGAGGGAGGGAGGGGGGAATTTCACGAAAGCCTGGCCAAGGTCGTTCAAGGCATACGATACCTCGTGAGGACCGTTATATTGCTTTAATCGCAGGGCATCATAGGACCTATACAGAACAGCAATTCCTTTGTGGATCTCTCCGCTGCCATTGGACTACGTTATCAAGGCAAAAGATACATCGAAGGCTTGAATGAATTTGTCTCTATGCCAGGAGACCCATGGTTTGGGTCCCATTAACATCTCACAGGACAGCTCGCTTGACCTGTATCAGGCAACATGGCTCCTGAAGCACTGACGAGTGGGCCGGTGTTCGTTTAACAAACGAGTCGAGATTCAGTCTACAAACGGATTCTCATCGGCGTCTCATCTGTAGAGAATGGAAAACCCATAATGATCCTGCAAGCGTTCGCGAACGACTCTCCTTTGGAGGCTCAAGCTCAGACAGAGGGTGGCATTATGTTCAGCGGCAGCATACCATTAGACGTATTTGCAGAATCCAGTGTGAACACTAAGAGCTAAAGGGATGCGATCATGCAGCCCTGTGTCAGACTTTTTCGGCGAGATATTAGCCCTCAGTTCCTTTTAATGTATGATAATGGCTCAGCGTATCGATGATTATCTGCAGAGCGAGGATATTCGGCGCATGCACTGGCAAGCCAGGTTTACTGACTATAACCCTACACAGCATGCCTATGATGATCTGAGACGACATGTAGCAGCTCGTCAGCCACGTTCTAGAGATACACACCGCCCTCATCAAGGAATGGAATTCTTTGGCTCCAGAGTTCATCAAAAACCTGGTGATGAGTATGTATTGTCGTTGTATATCCGTACGAGGTGATCACATTCCTTATTTAGACATCTTTAGATTCCTGCATCTCACCTTGGTGACATTCGCGGAAGTGACCCTGTATACGCAAAAAATGTGTACATATGTGTCGGTTGTTAGAAAGGGTTTATTACGTTTATGATTGCGTCTCTTTGCACGCGAAACGTTTCTATCTGCTGTTACGTGTTTTCTTTTTTATCTTCTGCGAATGCCGGACTTAAATTTTGAACTTCGCTGATGGGTGCCTCGCGTCTCAGAAGAACCAACATTACCTCAGATTCACTAATAGAATTTTGGTATCCAGTTTGAGTCATGCTGGTATTGTTTTATTATTTTGCTTTTACAATAATAGTTAGTTCGAATTCTGTACATAAGAATTTCGAAGTTCAGTTAATTTATAGAGTACATTTGTGCTTTTCTATAGTAAATTTGAGACTTATGTAAGTACATCTTTAAATATCTTTATTTCAATGATAAATTAGTCTCTGCACACGATAGTATATCGTATCTAATACTTATCTTAAAAATCTCATAGTTCGCGCGCAAAACAATTCTTGGCAAAACACAAAAATCTGTTGTCATAGTAGCTGAAAGTTTTTACGTTCTTAACCTTAGAATTAAGAACACCTCGAAACCCTTTATATCCCCCGCTTTCTCGTTCACTGTATGAGTGGATTCCACCTTATCATAACACAAAGCTGTTAGATCAAATTCTTTCAAGCTTTTCTTTTAAGAAACCTATTAGGAAGGCATTTAGTAATCAGCAATGTATACAGATCTTCGATTTTGTAGCGGAAGTAACTTTTGCCCATGCTGATGCAAGGTATAATGGGAATAAAATGGTATCTACATTGCTCATTGTGAATGTGTGCAGTCAAACATTTATGTGACAGGTGAGGTTTATTTTCGAAGTAATTAAGTTAAAAGTAATTACGATTTTTTAAAGAGCGTTTACAAGTCCCAAAAATCGGAGCAAACATCTTGCACGAAAAAAACAAAACAAAGCGGCATGTAACAATATGGGTTATTATTGCTTGAAAAAAATGTTCAGAAGAATGACATCCAAATAAAAGTATTTCCATTAAAACAAAACAGGTGTGAAACAGGTTACTACGCACTTCTGTCAGGCTATATTCCTGGAAATAAACAAAGTACAAACTACCGTGTCTCTTCCTTCGCTATGTGTAATTCTGAATGAACGCATTCTTCACCGAATGAAGCAGTTGTTTTTACTTCAAGTCAGGTTTGAAATCTTGGGGTTTTAATCAGTCAGTACGATCACATTTGTATTACTTTAAAAAATATTACATTTGTATTAGCTTAAAACTTTATATTTGCATTAGAAACATTTGCAATAGTTTTACAATTTTGCATCATAGATATTCTAAATCCCGGATAAGTCCAAATATCAAATACTTATGAAAGTTCCAAACACTCGGTCTGTGATTCAAAACTTGGAGTTCTGTACAAATAAAATTATTAGGATTAACAGAGGTATAATCGTAGTATTTTCTTTTTAATAAACCGAATAAGCCAATAGAGCAGTTATCTAGAGAGCAATAATTTTCAGGAGCTGCGGGTCATCAGACTGCTTTGACTGACTGTTATTAAATTTAATACGACGTATTCAGGTCCCTCTCACAGTTCAACTTCATCGAATTAACGATACTTTTCTCGATAATTTTAATTTCAACTTAGGGCTAATGAGTAGCATCGCCAACGCTCAATTGACAAGTTATAACTATTAAGCTATAAACTTATCGTGCTCTATTATTTTGAATATATTTCTAATACGTGGAGATAATGTAAATATACGATGTCATCGCTCTGTCCACGTTATTTTATAAACAACAAATAACAACTGAAAAATTGTTCTACCGACACCGCTGGGATCGAAGCCCAGATCTCTCGATAACTAACCAAATGCGTTCGCTTTACGCTACGGTGCCAACAATTCACAGCGCTATTCGTGGCTTATCAGTCAGCATCTGACTGCACAAATCCATATTGATGGACTCAGTAACTGAAGTGTCGCCATCTAGTGGCATTCAACAAAGCAAGCTGTTTTAATTACAGCGATAAATCCAAAGGGCGATAGAAATGGTGAATATATTTCAAATACGTGGAGATTTGTTGCATGCCACTAGATGTAGACACTTCAGTTACTGAGTCCATCAATATGGATTTGTGCAGTCAGATGCTGACTGATAAGCCACGAATAGCGCTGTGAATTGTTGGCACCGTAGCGTAAAGCGAACGCACTCGACTAGTTATCGAGAGATCTGGGTTTCGATCCCAGCGGTGTCGGATGAACAATTTTTCAGTTGCTATTCGTTGTTTATAAAATAACGTGGACAGAGCGATGACATCGTACATCTCTATTATTTTGTTGTAATTATTCAGTTCATCAGGTATTTTATTGCTATTTTTCCCTTTTATTTTCAGTGTTACCTACATTTTCTCTGCACCTTAGAATGCCTGATGTTATTTTGCCCAATGACGAGGAAATCTCAGGAGCTGTCACTGCTAAGTAAGCTTCACAAGAAATATTCCATTAGCAGAAATACAAAAATGAGATATTTATTCATTAACCTCTTTAAATGTATGACGAAAGTTTTATTTTCATTTTTTTACTTTTATTTATTTATTTGATTTTTTAGATTAAACAACAGCTGTAGAATAAGTATTCCTTTATTTTTATAGGGGATTATCATTAGACTTAGGTCCCCATAGGATTCCAAAATAACTAAAAACATAGTTTTACGATCCAGCAATAAATCTTAATAGTCTTAAGATGGTAAATAATCACAGACGTGGAACAATCGCAGCATATTTAGGTTAAAATAGTAAAACCATATTATCAATCCTAATTTGTTGACGTGACAGCAGAAATCAACGTTTCCAAGCTTTCGCACATTAACCGGATCACTTTTTTAAAGAAGGCAGAAAAAGCCATCTGATTGATGTGCGAAAGCTTGAAAAAGTGTGCGTCTATTTTTACGCTAATAAATTCGAAATAAAATATTAAAAAAAACTGAATTTGCTTTTACTCCTTTGTGGTCATCCATGTAACACTTTTCAGAAAACTTGAAAATTTCATCGCGCCGGAGTCGAGTATGTTAACAATTACACCACCCAGGACGCTGAAGTCCCAAGAAACTGAGACAAAGGAATCTGAAAGTCCTCAGAGTTTTGCTAGTCGAAGCATCCCTGCTTCTTCATAGCAATTTGACTCAATTACCATCCGGACGGATGTAGGTCAGAGGTCACCAGTACTACAGATAAATCAATGAAGGAAGAAATATTCTTCATAATACATAAAAAATGAATGTTCTATATGAATATTCTATAGAATATTCTGACGACGTTCCATGTATTATGAAGAATATTTCTTCCTTCGTTGATTTAAATTCGAATTACTAATGTAGTATGAAGAATATTAGTAATATATATGAAGACATAGCGCTTCTGCCTCTTGTCATATAGCACTATGTCTGGACGATTGGCAGAGGTGGTTACGTCTGTTTTAAGTTCACTGTTCCAATATAATTTGTGTTGTTTATTATCTAGTACCTCAGTGGGTTGATATTTATAGTACGGCACTTCTAACACTGACAGTTCTGTATCGTGCACTAATTATTGATGTGTCATCTTAGTAAAATTGTTATCTCCCTGCATATACACTATCTACCAACAAGTAATTGGAGACCCCTGCAATCGACGATATCTGTGGTCCTGATACACGTCACGGCGGCCGCCGCCGCCGCCGCCGTTAAATATCTTGTGGGAAACAACAACGCAACCAGTCTCATGCAAGATGCCACGCAGTTCGGAGCTCTCTGATTTCGAGAAAGGTGTAATCGTCTGGTATCACAGAAATGGCCGATCCATACGTGACATATCCAGCTAGTTAAAGTACCCAAAATCGACGGTGGCCTGCGTGATTGGCAAGTGGAAGATGAGAGGTGACTGTTGGAATGTGCCCCGACTCGGCAGACCCACAAAACTGGGAGTTATAGAGACCTACGGGTGCTGGCCAGAGAAATTCGGAAGAACCGCACCAAATCCATGGGCCACATCCGCTAGGAGTTTCAACGGGCATCCGGAAGTGTTCTTTCGATGAATACCATCCGTAAGGAAGCCCATCTGCTCGGTTATTATGGATGCGCTGCCGCCCACAAGCCTTTGATAACCAAGTCCAATAGTGCTGCTCGGCTAACGTGGTGCAAAGAACGTCGACAGTGGACCGTTGAACAGTGGAAACAGGTTCTCTGGAGCGACGAATCAAGGTTCACCCTCTACCGTTTCGATGGCAGGATCTGGGTTTGGCGTCAGCCTGGAAAACGCCTCCTGCCGGAATGTATTGCGCCAACGGTGAAGTTCGGCGGCGGTGGAATTATTCTATAGGGGTGTTTCTCCTGGTATGGCACGGTAACCTTGGTCGCAATTCCTGGTAGACTCAACGCCGAGACCTACTGCAACATTTTGGATGACCATGCGCTTCCTACGTTGTGACAGTTTTACGGGGTAGAACCATGTTACTTTCAGGATGACAATGCCACCTGTCATGTTGCGAGGTCTACCATGGCTTGGTATGGTGAAAATGGAGTTAATCGAATGGACTGGCCTGCGCAGAGCCCAGACCTTAACCCTATCGAGCATCTCTGGGACGAGTTGGAGCTTCGACTTAAGGGGTGCCCCCACCGTCTGAAATCGGTGAAGGAACTGACCTTTCTTCTCCAAGCCGAGTGGAAGAAAATACCCCTAGCCGTTGCACAACGCCTGGTTGAGAGTATGCCCCGAAGGGTCGAAGCTGTAATCGCCGCTCGTGGAGGCACCACCAACTATTGAAGGTGAATAAACTTCATTTTCCTTTGCTATCACAGGTGTCCAATTACTTGTTGGTAGATAGTGTAATTAACGTTTGATAGCGTGGTGCATCCTCCGCAGATGTGTTCAATGGTTTCACTGCACATACCACATCTTCTACATTTGTCACTTTGCAGTTGCTCCTTTAAAACTTATTTTCTATAATTTTTGGTTGCAATCCCTTTGCCTTAAACAGCCATCATAAACCCCATAGTCTATCCATATAATTTTCCTCGTTTCAACCACTGATTTGTGGCTTTCTTGTCAACTTCTGGTCTGTCGAACTGGTTTGGATGAGCCCCATGAAGTTCATTTTGCTTCCATTTTCGAATCTGGTCTTCCGTAGACGATTCTTCTATTTTAGCATCTGGTTTACCTAATACTCTCTTCGTCTGCAGCACATATGACATCAAACATATTATTTTCATTATATTTAGTGTGAAAGTACTTCCGCAGTGAGCAAATTTGCTCATCGTGAATGCGCTTTGCATCAAAAATACCTAATTCTCTTTCTTCTTGCGGGAGCTTGATGCACTCTACGGCTGCCTTTGGATGTCTCATTCGATGTTGGGTCATTCTTGATCTCACAGCTCTGTTAAATTCCTCAAGATTTGTTTTCGACCATCTGATAATACCAAAAGATAAGTTAGAACCGGGACCAGAAAGGTATTAATTGTTTTCACCTTATTATTGTTATTATTATTATTATTATTATTATATAATATTCAGAATTGCACGAACGTAAGGAACGACCCCGACACAGATAAAATGTGATGCATCTAGGAAAGTCCATCTCCATGCAAAAATCCTACCTCAAGATAGAAAGAAAAGCTGAATCGCAAGTGTGTTAGTGAGAGAGTTTGGTAACTTTTGATGTAGAATACCTACAGGTTACACCGTATCGGATTATGCATCATTTTAAGGCTGTCTTTGAATGAGTGTTAAGCTTCATGTTCTGCGATAGATGGCGCAAAATATCACTGCTTGGGCGTGTCTTTTACGTCTTGAGGGATTGTTTCAGAAGTTGGCGTTAGCGAATGATTAGAAGACCTAACCATATTCAGAATGGCAGCGGCCTCTCGTTGGCTTCACAATGAAAAGACAAATTACGCGCTGTTACGTTTTAGCCAATGCCATTGTTTGGGGGTGGAGCTTAGTAGGTAATCGTAGTTTCTGTCTCAAATTGAAGTGTTTTCTGGTAATGTACACATTTTCTCTTCAAAAAATGAACGTACAGTAGAATTTAAGATGATCTATAGAAGACAAGATTCCAATCTCACTTCAGTGCCCATTCTTTGATTTCTATTTGGCCTAGATAATTAAAATAATCAGACAGAAATGAGAGATTTCGTTTCTTTCACACAGAATCACTGCCAAACTAACTTCTGGCGCCATCTAGCGCCAATTTGGAATACTTTGGAGTCAGATAAATTGAATTTTTAAAAAGTTTTCTAACAAATTTTTCGGAAAAATAACTGCCACACGTATTAGCTATGGGTCGTTTTTATTTGTGCTCAAATTTCAAACTCTACAAAGTAATAGTTTTCAAGAAAATGTGTACAAAAGAATTTGCATTACAGGTATAGGACAGAATTTACGTTTTACTCATTAAAAGACAGCCTTAAAGCTCTCGTCAATAACAGGTACCCTCCTAAGGGCGTCGAGAGGAAGCTAAGTTTCTCTACGACTCAGACTTTATTACTCTCCAGAAATATGCATAGCATCAAAATGTATTTCTGTAATGGCTTTTATCACACTTAGCATCAGGTTCTCGCGATTTACTCAGATTGCAATGAGATGTTGTTACCTTTATTTCATCATGAGATATTGAACATTATTTCATCATGTAAAAAGTGATAAAATAACGTTCGTCCATAGTTAAGTAAAATTTATTATTGAGTAACAATGAAATTAACTATTGTTGACTCACTTTATCGGTCAGAATTCAAAAATCATATTTCAACAGCAGTTTTGACTACATCTGTTACCCAATTTCGTTACATCGAAATGTTTTAATTGGTATTTACTTTATTACTGTCGGAAAAGATGCATAGCAGCAAACACTATTGCAATGGTGGACAATGCGATGAAGAAAAACAACAACAGAGTGACTTTTCGAGAACTAGAGCAGGACCTACATATCGGTACGGGATCTCTCAACAGTATCGTACAAAATAGTCTCGGGAATCAAAAGGTGTGCATAATGGTTCCAAAGCACCTATTAGCTGAACAGAAAGCAGAAGGTTGGAACACCTTATACGCTACCAGACAGTGAGAAATCAGTTTCATTAGTGAATTGTCGGCAGCTACAAAATTTGGTGCCACCATTTTAAGCCAGCGATGAAGCGTATGTGCATACCGTGAAGATATGCTGCAACCCCACCACCAAAGGAAGCCCGTGTGTCCTGTAGTGAAGGCAAGTTCATGGTCAACTTTCTCTTTGATCCGTGCAACCCTAGTGGAGCAGTGCTCTCAGCGCTGGCTTCTGACCATTCGTCCACGATGGGTCCGGGTTCGAATCCCGGTGAGACATGGGCGTTGTGTTTATCTTACGGCGCTGGTTCTCTCTATTCCTTGGAAACATTGACCTTAAATTAGGGATGGGCGACTTTTATTGCTCACGTAGTCGTTAAACCTCCAGAGCAACCAATCTTTGACTCGCAACGTTATTTTCCCGCTTTAACTTTATCACCCATAAGGTGAGGCTTAATAAACCGACGTTGAATCAAAGCCTCAGCCTACGTTTCATTTGAACAACCCTTGTAAATTTCAAAATTTATAATGTACAGTTTTATTCTACAAGAGTTCTACTTTACTACAATTACTTTCTTTCATAAAAAAAAATGTGTGAGCGTGAAAGTCAAGCGCACAGGCAAAATCATCAAAATTTGTGTGAGATGCCAGAAGTTACTAGAATTTAAATTGAACAGATATTGTGCAAATATCTTTTACGAAATGTTTTCAATATTTTCTTGCGAAAGTGAAGAAACTCATTGAATAAGTCAGTTCGTTTGACCCTGCTGTGAAAAGTGGAGAAAAAGGTATTGCTCGTCAAAATCTGCCAAGTCTTGTTTGCCTATATGTTTCCACTTTTCATTTTACATTGCTCTTGGAGGACGAAAACCAACCACAAATGAAAATAATACTTAAAAAGTTAATTAGTGCTTTCCAACGTATAATGGAAAACAGCTCTAAAACTAAGAAAAGAGAAAAAAAATCATCTTTAAGTTTCAAGATTTCATTCTTTCATGCGTCTGTACTTAATATTAGATACACATCCAGTTACTTCTATCGCATTTTCCTGGTCCAATTGCAGAGCGAAACATTTTATTAAAAGGAGATACTTTGATAACATTCGTTATTTCTTCATTTTTCATAGATTTGTCTACGGAAAGGAAGTCCAAGGCTCTGCGACATTTAAATTCGGGGTAAGGGCCGAAACTGGAGCCGTTGTTTATTTTGGTCGCACAGATTCAATTGAGGTAAATATAAATAAAAATTTTGTTGTCTCTTAATGCTTTTACCTGCTCATAAAAATAACAGTAAAAAACTATTACTGTGAGGGCGAGATCTTTTGACAAATAGTGATTAAAATTTTTATTAGTATTTTGTCAGGTTCTAAGCCTGTGGTTTACCCCTACAGTGATGTTTTCTCATTAACAGCAACAAACATAAGTCCTTCGTGTCAACGAAGTATGTATAATTTCGTTTCGGGGAAGTGGGAGGGGGGGGGGAAAGAAAAATGAAAGTTTTTGAAACCCACCAAAATAAAAGAAAAATTAAAGCATTTTTTTTTCTGACGTAAAATTGACCCATTTTTATTAAATTAAAGCATTTGCTTTTCTAATGTAAGTCGCATTTTAACCAAAAACACAAAAAAATATGTATACTTCTGGGAGACCAAGGTCCCTCGGCCCTCCTCTAAATTCTTCGGGTCATGTGAGTGAGGTGTGCTTAGTGGATGACTTTTCGTGTTTTAGTTGATGAATTAAAGCATTTGTTTTCTAATGTAAGTCGCATTTTAACCAAAAACACAAAAAAATATGTATACTTCTGGGATACCAAGGCCCCTTCTTCGGGTCATGTGAGTGAGGTGTGCTTAGTGGATGACTTTTCTTGTTTCAGTGGATGAATTAAAGCATTTGTTTTCTAATGTAAGTCGCATTTTAACCAAAAACACAAAAAAAATTTGTATACTTCTGGGAGACCAAGTCCCTTCTGCTCTCCTCTAAATACGCCCCTTCTTCGGGTCATGTGAGTGAGGTGTGCTTAGTGGATGACTTTTCGTGTTTTAGTGGATGAATTAAAGCATTTGTTTTCTAATGTAAGTCGCATTTTAACCAAAAACACAAAACAATATGTATACTTCTGGGATACCAAGACCCCTTCTTTGGGTCATGTGAGTGAGGTGTGCTTAGTGGATGACTTTTCGTGTTTCAGTGGATGAATTAAAGCATTTGTTTTCTAATGTAAGTAGCATTTTAACCAAAAACACAAAAAAATATGTATACTTTTGGGAGACCAAGGCCTCTTGGCCCTCCTCTAAATACGCCGTGAGTGAGGTGTGCTTAGTGGATGACTTTTCGTGCCAATCACTGGGTTTCAGTGTGAATCAAAATAATCGTATGCGTCATATATATATTTTTTGGCTCTGGCTCTTTTTTTGAAGCCATTAATCCTGAATTACTATAGAAAAAAAATTACAGGCAACTGTTGGTTGTTTTTACAGTTGAAGGAGAAGGAGAAAAACACATTTTAGTCTACAGTATACTTGAGCTTTACTAGGAAACGTTATTACTGAGGAACACCCCTACTCAACATAAACTGTCAAGTTGACCAAGCACTTTCGACCACTGGATTGAAAACTAAAAATTGTATATGAAAGCTTATATTCTAATCAGTAAGAATTCAACAAGCAGTAATGAATAAAACACAGCACAGTTTAACACACATATACAAATATAGTCACGAAACTTCAGTTAGAGTAAAAGTAAGAGAGAACTTTAATTGCGGCCCAATAAAAGTAGCCAGTAGCAGTAGACGCTTAAAAACTAATCAACCTGAAACTTGGCGTCATCTAAATATCTCTCAGCAGTAGCCCTTTGATTTTAGTTTTCTTTGCTGGAAGCTTCGTTGCCATTCAAAACCTTCTGCGTCAAATGGGTTTGGCTATCAAGCTCATTTTTAACGCTTTACCACCACACAAAAATAAGGCATTTGCAGCCCACCATCTGTTCCGTATTTGTGAGTTGAACTCACTCCCTTTTTTCATATTTCTTTTATTCAACTTCGGAGTCCCGATTTTTTCTCGGTGAGCTCACACACCAATATGGAGATTATAGAATCAACAGTTACTCTTTTGAAGATGACAATCCGAATTTTGGCGTAAATGTGACAAGGATGGTAAGTCAGATAATATCCGAAAACTTGAAAATTTTCATCGTACTGGAGCGGGACATAAACCGTCAAGTTGACAAGTTTTCGCATATTATCTGATTTACCATCCTTGTCACATTTACGCCAAAAATCGGATTGTCATCTTCAAAATTTGTGTTATATGGCGTAATTCCGTATTTCTTTCATGAGTTATTCTTTACTTTTCTTTTCGACGCCATGGTTACCATCGTAATGCTTTTAGTTATTTGCTTATAACATTACTTGTCGTACTATTGGTGGTACTTGTAACAACTGGAGTTCCTTAACGTTATACTCCGCATAACTAGCACAAAATTCTTAATTACAAAATGAGCAATATTAGACTTTCTAACGGCTAGAAGAGGAAATTTCAAGTACTCACATTAATCGTGAAAATTTACATAGAAAAAAAAATTAAAAATAAAGTTATATTCGAACATACGTCACACCATAGTTATTTTAATTCTCGTGTTGTATGAAAGTTCGACGCACTTCACGTGTCATTCTCATTCCTTCCAAGTGCGAGGTCATATTAACCACAGATCTTTATGTCTGCAAACTTGCTAGGTCGGCTTGGGTTTTTCACGTGCAAAGTACACGTACACACCGCTAAGGATCAGAGTGCAACTTCCACCGTTGTTCTAAAGAGCGAAGATAAGAACCCGTGTGAAGCACGATGTTTCGCAAAAATGTGAAATGCTAGTTACGCCGATTTGAATACAGATTTAAGCACACGTAAGTTATACACGTTGTGCAAGCATTACTGTCAGGATGGCTGCGAGATTTATCTAGTAGTAGCGATTGGCTACCGAATCGAGAGACATCGTGTGGAACCAGTTGAGCTTGATATAAAAATCTCAGCAAGGCGACAAAAGTTGTTAAGAATTTTCTTGGTTTTCTCTTTTTTTAGCCCATTAGGGTGCATATACAGTGACTTTATTCGCTCCATTTTTAGCATACTCTCACAACTCCATTATTTCACATCTCCTCTTTAAAACACTTTCCAGTCAGGTGACCCTACCCCGGCTCTATTTTTAGTCATTCAACTTATACAAATGAATATGAGATAAGTTCTAAACATACAGAAATTATCGAATTGTATCTATAAGAAGTGCACGGTAGGAGTGTGTGGAAGTGAAAACAGATCTCCTGTATCGTGATAGTCACATGTGAGAGCGTAATAAGTACATCACATCAATAATATCTTATGCTGAGTAATTCAAGTAAAAATTGTAATGTTCCTGTGGAGCAGGTGGAGCAGGAAAATTGTAATGTTCCAGTGGGGCCGGTGGAGCAGGAAAATTGTAATGTTCAAGTGGAGCAGGGGGAGCTGGAAAATTGTGATGTTCCAGTGGAGCAGGTGGTGCTGGAAAATTGTAATGTTCCAGTGGAGCAGGTCGAGCAGGAAAATAGTAATGTTCCAGTGCAACAGGTGGTGCTGGAAAACTGTAATGTTCCAATGGAGCAGGTGGAGCTGGAAAATTGTAATGTTCCAGTGGAGCAGGGGAGCAGGAAAATTGTAATGTTCCAGTGGAGCAGGTGGAGCAGGAAAATTGTAATGTTCCAGTGGAGCAGGTGGAGCAGGAAAATTGTAATGTTCCAGTGGAGCAGGTGGAGCTGGAAAATTGTAATGTTCCAGTGGAGCAGGTGGAGAAGGAAAATTGTAATGTTCCAGTGGAGCAGGGGGAGCAGGAAAATTGTAATGTTCCAGTGGAGCAGGTGGAGCAGGAAAATTGTAATGTTCCAGTGGAGCAGGTGGAGCTGGAAAATTGTAATGTTCCAGTGGAGCAGGTGGAGCAGGAAAATTGTAATGTTCCAGTGGAGCAGGTGGAGCTGGAAAATTGTAATGTTCCAGTGGAGAAGGTGGAGCAGGAAAATTGTAATGTTCCAGTGGAGCAGGTGGAGCAGGAAAATTGTAATGTTCCAGTGGAGCAGGTGGAGCAGGAAAATTGTAATGTTCCAGTGGAGCAGGTGGAGCAGGAAAATTGTAATGTTCCAGTGGAGCAGGTGGAGCAGGAAAATTGTAATGTTCCAGTGGAGCAGGTGGAGCAGGAAAATTGTAATGTTCCAGTGGAGCAGGTGAAGCAGGAAAATTGTAATGTTCCAGTGGAGCAGGTGGAGCTGGAAAATTGTAATGTTCCAGTGGAGCAGGTGGAGCAGGAAAATTGTAATGTTCCAGTGGAGCAGGTGGAGCTGGAAAATTGTAATGTTCCAGTGGAGAAGGTGGAGCAGGAAAATTGCAATGTTCCAGTGGAGCAGGTGAAGCAGGAAAATTGTAATGTTCCAGTGGAGTAGGTGGAGCTGGAAAATTGTAATGTTCCAGTGGAGCAGGTGGAGCTGGAAAATTGTAATGTTCCAGTGGAGCAGGTGCATCATATCATTGAAGAAAAACTTTTGACTTCTACTAATCCTTTGGAGCTGCAGGCCATCATGTCAACTCTTTGCCTTGTTGCAAATCGTTCTTATTTTTGCCTCAATGTTATTATCTATAGACCAAATGGTGATACACCAATGGGTTCACCTCTGTCACCGGAACTAGCAGAGATTTTTCTCCAGCACCTTAAAGACAAAATATTGGCTATATTCCCTTTCAAACTTTCACTTTCTATACGTTATGTTGAATATGTGTTGGTCTTCTTGCAGCATACCCGGGACCAGCTTCAACAACTGACTGACGTTTTTCTTCTCAATATCGTAGCATCTCTTTTACCCTCGAATGGGAAAGTTCTGGTTCTCTTCCTTTTTTGGATTTTCTTCTAAGTAAAAATCCCGTCTCGAATCGGTTACAATTCTCAGTCTATCGAAAACCCACTTTGGTATCTTCTTTAATCCCATATGACTCTTCCCACACACTGGCCTATAAATTGGCCTCCTTACGATTTTTGATCAATAGGGTATTTTCCCACTCGTCTTCTATTCGATTGCGTCATGAAGAATTTAATAGAATTTATCAGTTGGCAAGGCTTCCCTCGGCATAAGGTCTCCAGCCTAATTCGTCAGAAACTAAGAAGCATGACTACAACTTTACAACGAGATCTACGCAACGTTCGCTGCGTGGGTTCAATGAATTTCTACCAGCCACTTGTGAACATTCTGAAGAGTTTCTGCAGGAAGGAAGCGATATGTTTCGGCATCAAGACAACTAATGATTTTGACCTGATACGGAAAGACAAGGACTCTGTGCAATTAACGAAACGTTGTGCGGTTTACTTAATCACACTGCGTTCTACTTACCCGTAAAACAAAGACATCTGCTACATAGGATCCACTTTAAGAAATCTTGGATTGCGTATGGCGGAACATGAATACTCACTTCGTTCCAATACTATTTCAACATCATTAACCAGGACTCTCGCGAACGGAACATTTTACCCGGACTGGGATGGGGTTAGGATTCTTATATCTGCTAGTACTAAACAGACATCACTATTTACAGAGGCATATAAATTACGTATTTTTCTGAAGAGTGCTGCTATGAGGAAATGCCGATCACAGTGAGCTCTATTTGGCAAGGACTACCAACACGGTTAAAAACTTTTAATGATTATGTACTACCCTTGTAAGAAGCTCTGTTAACCATACTGTTACCTGGCAACCTGAACTTGCCACGCTATGCATTGTGGGAATTGTGAGGAGATTACTATATAATACTGTACATGCACACCAGTGTTGCTGATTAGGCCTGAAGCTGCAACCGTCGCGGCCGTGAAATATCTTGCCTGTGTCTTTCAGCTGATTTTAATTGTAAATAAAATCTTTTTATCCCTGCAGTTTAACTCCGGTAAAGTGTTTGTGAATCATGCTTCCGACAGCTATTGCACCTACAATTTTTACTTGGGTAGGTGTAGGAACATGAGGTGTAATACGCAAGCCATCGTAGAGCTATTGAAGGGGCAAGTGCCGCAGACATTCGAATGGAATAATGGTCGTTCTACCAATAACAACATATAGATCGCTAAACTTATGTTTGACATTATGGCGAACAGTATAACTCATAGTCTACCATTTCAGGAGAAACTATACTGTGGTATGACAGTTGTATTTCATCTGGTAGCGAGAGTGCTCATTCCGCGCCCACGTAGCACTACAGATAGCGAATTAAACGAGCAACGCAAGTTCTTATGAACCATATTCACGTGACGTACGTCAGTATCAGAATTCAGTTTAACTCGATAACGATGCAACGTAGGGTGTCTACAGAACTATCAACGAGTAGAACAAGACCATGGTTGCAGGTGTGCGAAAGCACAAGACAATTCAGAACAAAATGCGACAGATCGTTGCATTCGTCGACAAAGGAGACAGGTCCGAAAGATAGCCTCAGATGGTGGAGCACATGTTACAGCAATTTAGAGGCACAGAACTCATGTATGTCAGTACACTATTAACACTTACAGAAATAGGCGAGAGGGACTACGATGCGCATCGGCTGCATAAGACCCCCCCCCCCCCTTCCCCCGAAAGAAAACAAGCCAGTCCAGTCACCTTTTCATTTTTAATTATTCAAACGGCGTAAAAAATTCGTTGCCGCCCCGGTGGCGCAGTGGTCTAAGCGATGACTTCTGATCATTAGTCCCAAAAGAATCTCCGGGTTCGAATGCCCGTAAGGCATGAATGTTGTGTTTCTCTTACGTCACTGTCTATTTCCCTTCCTTGGAACCAGTGGCCCTAAATTAGGGACGGGCGACTGCTTATAGCACATTGAGTTGTTCACTGTGGTTGTTAAACCTTCAATTGCCGCTCCGGTGGCGCCGTTGTCTAAGCAATGGCCTCTGATCATTTGTCCGATAGGGGTCTGGGTTCGAATCCCGGTGAGGCATGGATGTTGTGTTTGTCTTACGGCACTGGCTCTCTCCCTTCCCTGGAACCCGTGACCCTAAATTATGGACGGGCGACTGCTTATAGCACATTGAGTTGCTCGGGGTGGTCTATAACGAAGTAAATTTCTCCGTCATTTTTGGTCTACGCCGGGATTCGAACCCGAGGCCGCTTATTCCGGAACAAGTCGCTCAACCAACTGAGCTACGCAGACATTTTTTCTGAATCCTATCTGCCTTTATGTCGTGTGCGACCTGCTGGCAGGTACGTCACATCTCCCCCCCCCCCGAAAGAGGGCCGGGGGCATGGCCCACGGGTCAGCCGTGACCATGAATCGTTGCAGGCAGCCATCCACTATAGAACGTGCACTTGAGAACTCCCAGTCAATCTGGTGTGTGGAATGCAACGTCACACACATTTATTTTTTCGAAGCACCTGCGCTCTCTAAGCGATGGCCCTGGAACCAGGGGTCCGGTTACCCTAAATGGATGTTGGGACGGGTGACTGCTTATAGCCCATTGAGTTGCTCACTGTGGTTGTTAAACTTTCATTTGCCGCTCCGGGGGCGCAGTTGTCTAAGCGATGGCCTCTGATCATTCGTCCAAAAGTGGTCCAGGTTCAAATCCCGGTGAGGCATTGATGTTGTGTTTGTCTTACGGCACTGACTCACTCCCTTCCCTGGAACCATTAACGTTAAATTAGGGACGGGTGACTGCTTATAGCCCATTGAGTTGCTCACTGTGGTTGTTAAACCTTCAATTGCCGCACCGGTGGCGCCGTTGTCTAAGCGATGGCCTCTGATCATTTGTCCGATAGGGGTCAGGGTTCGAATCCCGGTGAGGCATGGATGTTGTGTTTGTCTTACGGCACTGGCTCTCTCCCTTCCCTGGAACCAGTGACCCTAAATTAGGGACGGGCGACTGCTTATAGCACATTGAGTTTCTCGGGGTGGTCGTTAAACCTCCAGCCAAAAAAAATTCTTCAAGGAAAATCGCGAGATATGTGCCTAAACGCGACATTATGGATAAAGACACAATCGAACAGTAGGCGGATGATTTTATAACAGGTTCGTGATTTCATTACTAACAACGATTGCCAAGAATTGTCATTTTTAAATAGTGATCATTGTCCCTTTGAACATGAATTGCGTGCTAACAGAGCACTCACGCATATGGAGGAGAGGACAACTGAAATGTTAGTAAATCAGTATCAGGTTCTAGCCATCCATATAGCATTCAGACTCTTTTATTAATGTGTGGACAACTTGGAAAGAAACTATTTGTTTCCAGGAACGGGCAGATAAATCTGAAAAATAATGTATTGTGTATTTCGTATACAATATTACGAAATACACCATCCATTATTGTCTGTGACTGCAGTTCCGGTAGTGAAATGTTTGCTAATCTTTTAATTTCTTGGCTGCAGTATGACTTGAAACCTGAATTACATGGGTTGTCTTTTGTTCTTCTAGACTCGTGGCCAGGGCAAACATGTACGGCCTTGGCGTCTAAAATTGCGAATCATTCCACCGAAAATAACGGGATATTGTCAGCCACGGATTTGCACTCCTTCCAATAGTACAAGCTCTTTGCACGACGTCTGGGAGAATACATAAAGTATGCTGAAGAGCACGCCCCAAACCTTCACGCCCGACTGTTCATTTTAGTGATGCACATCTCTGTTAGTTGAGCTCTCCGAAACATCGTTCCGTGCTCTAACATGCTTGGATATTAGAGCACGGAACGATATTCCGTTCTTCTGACTCGAAAATTCAGAAGAACGTTAAGAATGTTATCTTTACTTCCTGTGGTTATTTACCACAGGAAGTAAACATAGCATTCGGAAATGTACTCGATATCAACTTTGCATCAACTATGGCTCTCCATGGTGCGAACAGTGAATTTTTGTTCTGATCCTGGTTCGACACACATGCTTGTTTCTCGCGTAGTATTTTGACATTGCGCTATTGTACTGTGGAGTGACCTGCTATTTCCATTCCCGCAACTTCTCTTCAGTTCTCTGCTTCTATCTCATTTTGGTTGACGTACGCGTTCTGTCACAGTGTTCACGTGCATAAAGTATGCAAGTACTAAGCTATGTTCCCTTTCTTTCAATGATTGAGTGATCTTTTGTTATTCGATTCAAACTCGCATGTGAGTTGTGGCTTCTCATTTCAGCGCACGTGTCCCAACCTCACAACTAGCGTTTGGAAAAATTCCGAAACAAAACGCTTTCTACTGTTTCTCCTCTTTCTTGCTTCTACGATGTGGGCAAATTTCGTCCTGATTCAACTCGAGAAGTCAGAAGAACTTTATTATTGTTAAGACTGAAAACGTTTATTTACAGCAGTTCTGTATTTATCGGGGTGAGAACTATAGAAGGCTCTTGGTATATACAGCGCAGTAACGGACTTCATTGGCCAACATAACAAAAAGAAAAATTTCGCTGTCTCTCCGGTAGCGCAAAGAAACAAATGAGGAAATGTTCTGCAATAGAGTCCTGTATTAAATACAAAAAAAAAAAAACATCCTATAAAATGTCTCTGAAAAGAAACACAATATGGCAACCAATTAGTGGAAACCATCGGCGAAACAAAAGAGTGTCTGTATACATCTGGTATGGAGTTTCACGCACACAACGATAACGTACCGTGCAATTCAACAAACTATTAGTCTCTTGGACTCCATGTTGCATAAAACTTTTTCAACCGTGTTTGTTCGTCTTGCTTCAACGTATTCTGCCTGTAGGCGAGCAGTCATCCATGCAATATTTACAATAGGTTCAATAGCTACATATTAACAGCTGTAACGTACCAGGAGATGTGACGTACCTGCCAGAAGGACGCACACGACATAAAGGCAGATAGGAATCAGAATAAAACGTCCGCGTAGCTCAATTGGTAGAGTGACTTATTCCGGAATGAGGGGATCCGGGTTCGAATCCTGGCGTGGACAGAAATGACGGAGAAATTTACTTCGTTATACAGCACTTGAGATGTTGTGTAAATTTGAAGCAGTTGAGATATACAAATAAAAATAATATATTTGGCAATAAAAATATGAGCAGATGACAGATGAATGATGTGCTGTAGTCACAGTAGAAGAGAGAGAGAATCATATAATCTTACTGTGAGTGGGGAATGCTACAGACTTTTGTAATAATTATATCGAGTAAGGTAAACATTTTTATAAGAATGGTGCAATAAATGTACATGTGTATCACGTCCCCAAAACGTGGCAGAACTTGCAGTCAGGAGTGGATCGAAGTATGAAACAAAATAAGATAGCTTAGACCGATAATCATGGTGAAAAAATTGCAGTGAACATCGGTTTCATGTGATTGATTAAGAGTGGAAAACAGCATTGGCCATACTTGAGGAATTTCGGTTGCTGTAAGAGAATGAATCTGGGATAATAAGTTTTATGGTAGGGATATAGCAGTCCTGAGTACAAGGAACACAAGAAATATTTCGGACAAGAAAGTTGAGGCATAAAATGGGTCTTGTAATGATGCAGAAGCCAAGTGAATGAGACCAGCATGATTCATCAGAGTGAGATACAGTGCACTTTGGATCATTTCATGGCATTTACAGTGGAAGGAGGTAGAATTAAGGATACATCTCCAACTGACTTCTAGGGAAGGTCCGTAGTAAAAAGCTGTTGTACTGTCACAATATCCGCTTTTGGGCCGAGGGTGGCCTAGTGGGCAACGTTCGTGACTGCCACGGGAAGAGCCTCAGGTTCGATCCCAGGCAGGTACGAACGCTCGATCCACTAAATATCCGCCGTGTGTCGCATGGGCACGTTAAGCCGTCGGACCCCGGGTACTGGCCTCCCGGTAATAAATAAGGGCCTCTTCCTCCCCCTTTTTACTTCGCTTCCGTGTCACTTTCCTATCGGACGCTCTAGCCAAAACCTCCTAGTTTCCTATTTCTAAGGGTTGTTTAAGACCTGGGCTCAAACACTCCCTTCCTAAAATCCTCTACATATGATCATTTGATGATCAATATCCGCTTTCAGCCAACTGGGAAAATTAAATACAGAAACAACACTGGTTCGGCGAGTGAATTGTTGAGTAAAAAAGGGGTTCGCGCAGTAAATCAAGGGTGCCGACACGTTAAGTTTGTGAAGCCTCTCCTAAAGTGGGTGGAAATCTCAGGAGAAAGAGACGATACTTGTCCATTTTAAGATAAATGTCAAATGTAAGAAATGGTATGCAAAGATTCGGATGAGGATTTCCGACGAGCAGGAACGACGAATACGTTGAGAAAAAAAATACTCTATTAACAAGGTTATAACGAAGTAAATTTCTCCGTCATTTTTATCGGCGCCGGGGCTCGAACCCGGGTCCCCTCATTCCGGAATAAGTTTCTCTACCAATTGAGCTACGCGGACGTTTTATTCTGATTCCTATCTGTCTTTATGTCGTGTGCGTCCTTCGGGCAGGTACGTCACATCTCCTGGTACGTTACAAGGTACCTGAGACGAACATCAGTAAGGTTCATTCTGCCATATTGAATAGGTAAGGTCAAACAATTTTCTGAAACTCAAGTAAAAATCCAAATATATCCAATCATCAGCTTAAGATATTCGTTTAAAACATACGGGTGAGGTTTTACCGGTGCAGCTGTTAAACAAGATGGGTACAATGGCAGTGTTCATAATGATTGTTCGGTTTCATAGCGAGGTGGTCGGTTTTGCACCGGACCAGAAGGCAATGAACAGCTAATCTTCTGGACAAGTGGTTTCCAAGCAGCATGAATTGAAGACATACTCATTCCGAAATGTACACTAACATTTTCTTGTGATTGAGATTGCCGATTTGCAATCAATGGCGTTAATTCACCTGTCACACCACAGTCCTGTGCTTTTATGTATGACAAGTAACGACACTCTTAAACTGTGAGAGTTTCACTTTTGTAGATCTGGAGTGCATCTTTGAAACGATACATGTATGTTGCACTTATAATGTTTGCGTTCCCTCAGGAATGTTTTATGCTGTGCACACCGGCAGGTACATTTATTTGATACAGCTGAGTAATAGAAAGGAATCTTAAGCAGTTCGACTCCCATCCCTAAGTTAGAATTCGACTCCCTGGGAGTGAGAGTGAGAAAACCCTTACGATAAATACAAGCTCACTGCACGTGCGTTGTAAGGATTCAATTAATTAGCCGCCTAGCTGTCTAGTGCTTCAGGGCAAAAGCTTCTGATCTCGTATTTCTGCATCTGGGTGGGAAAAGTAGGTCAAGACATGGATGTTGTATTGTTTGTCCTACTCTGATTTTATTCCTTTATTAGAGCCAGTAGCTCAAACTTGGGATGGCTTTAGATGCATAAATCAAATCAAATCAGCAATTCATTATATGAGCAGCAGAACTGGGTAAAGTATCTTTTCAAAATGTAGTAGGCATATTAGACTACGTGGCCACTTTGAGTTAGCATGATTTTCGATTTTATTGTTGAGAGAATGTGTCTTCTTTTGATGGAAACAAAACTGAATTGATTGAATATACACTAATTAGTTTTTCTGTCTGTTTAGTTGAATCCACTGAATTTCCGGGGAAATGGGAGTATGTGGAACACTTGAATTTTCATACGCATATTTAATTTAAGCAGTATACATTTGCGAAAATTTTATTTCTGTAATAATCGTGGAGAACATATTAGATCACAAATGTTGTTTTGTGAGGTAGTGGTGAAATACATCCATTTCATGTTGAATGCTCTGATTATCAGGACAATACGAAAAAAAAGAAATTTGAATCTTTTGCGATTCCTAGCTAAAAAGACATCAACAGAATTTATTTGTTTGACGAAGGTACTTTCTATGTAAAGAGCATTACCAAATGTGTGTTTTTATGGCTTATGCTCATTTTTCATATTAGGAAGTTAAATTTTGTTTTTAGAAATTCACGTTTTTTACAAAATTTGTCATTACGTTTTTTTTTATTACAGTTGGAAGAAGGCATTGCCGACTTTCGAATTGATACAACTGAACTGAAAAACCACAAAGATATTGGATGGTTTCCCCAGATTAGTGGCAACAACTTTGTGGTCGAGGCTACAGTCCTCGATTTTGCATCTGGAAATAAAGAAGTGATTACAGATCACAGTGGCAAGTTTTCGGAGTCTCCTTTTGCTATCTCATTCAAGCGATGCTTAAATGATTTTAAACCAGGCCTTGTATCTGTTGTGGAGGTAAGATAGAATTCATTCTAATTCATATTTTTTTAAATACCGGTGGCTGTATTTCGAATATTATAGTTGCAACTACTAGTATTAAAGCATTTCCCCCTACCCGAAAAATCAGTCAGACTGCAATATCATGCATCATTCTGTTACAATTAATTGTATCTGTTGTAAAATGACATACTTAAGTCAATGTGAATGTCTCGGTTACTGTATACGATCATTTTCTGGTATGGAGTATATTACAAATGATTACAATCTGCTCATCACCGTACAAAAAGGTACTTACCTACAAAACAATTGCTACTAAATATTTAAATACAAGAATTCTACTTAATGATTTACATATTATATGAGCAATGTCAGAAGTACGTATTAGTACGATAATGCCAAATATTTATTAATATTTAGATTTTGATATTTCCATGTTAGAAAACTGTATGCTACTAGGAAAATGAACAGAAAAATTCCTGAACCTTCGTAAGAATTTTTATAAAACTTTCTTCTTTTATATTCATCAAACCTTCGTAAAAATTTTCCGAAGAAACAATTTGTGGTAAGACATACACAGTGTGGCAAAGAATTTTTTTAAACTGGGTCTGTAAAATAAAATAGAAACAAGAAATTATAATTTGTTTTGGTTTGTTATTCAAAATAAGTTCCTCCGGCTTCAATACACTTGTTACAGCGATTTAATAATGATTCGAATGCCTGTTCCAGTTCACTTTGCGGAATTGCCTCCGAAGCACGCGACGAAGCTGTTTGTGTGGTCGAAATATCATCAAAATAACACCCTTTTAACGTCATTTTTTAGTTTTGGGAACAAAACTAAAAAATGACACCCTTTAACGTCATTAACACCCTTTTAACGTCATTTTTTAGTTTTGGGAACAAAACTAAATCAGGCGAATACGGTGGATGATTTAACACACAGACGTTTTTTTTTTGCCAAAAATCTACGAACAAGAAGTGAGGTGTGACTGGGTGCATTATCGTGTAACAAACACCAACTGTTTTCATCCCGATATTCTGGACGAATGAGACGAATTCTGCCCATCAAACGCCTCAAAACATTTAAATAAAACTCACCAGTAATTGTTTGTCCACTTGGAACAAATTCTTTGTGGATATTACCCTTACTATCGAAGAATGTAATGAGCAATATTTTGATTTTCGATGGAACTTTTCTTGTTTTTTTGTTTTTTTGGCTTGTGGTGAGTTTTTTGACTTCCATTCCGCCCTTTGACGCTTTTTTTAGTATCATATTGAAAACAAAATGTTTTATTACCAGTAACAATTGATTTTAAGAAGTTTGGATCATTTTCAGCGGTTGAAATGATGTCTCGGCAATGTGCACTTCTCCTTGATTTTTGTTCATTGGTTAACGTGTTGAACAAATTTAGCACAGACTTTTGTTTTGCCCAAATCTTCATGCAGGATGGTTCCAATCGTTTCTTTGTTGATGTTTAAAGACTCTTCCGTCATTCTTAATGACGCACATCGATTGTTTGCCACGAAATCACGCACTTTTTCAATAATCTCAGGTGTCCTAGATGAACTTGGTCTTCCGGTATTCTTTTCATCTTCTAGCGTATCTCTTTCGTCCAAAAACGTTTGTGCCACAGGAAAACATTTGATCTACTTAAACAAAACTCACCGTAAATTTGTTTCATCCTTTGGTACGTTTCTGAGGCACTTTTACCAAGTTTTGCATGAAATTTCATAACAGCCCTTTGTTCCATCTTAATAATTAAACATGAAAAATTTTTTACTTCTCTAATGAACGGCCGTTTCGTTTGAGTTACTTTAACAACTGCGCAGTACTTTTGGCGGAAAGCAAGCAGATGGTCGCGGTTTATAAAGCATTCGCGATTACACTGGTGGCGCCACCGTAGGCTGAAATCTATCGCCAGTGTTAAAATTTATTTGACGCACTGTGTATGTTGCATTTAAATTTGATAATTTTTAACAGAAAATTAGAAGTTATGCAAGTTCAAACTTGTATAACGATACTGGCTTTTGTGGTAAAATATCTTAAGGAATTGTGCGAAACGCTTGTTTTGTGTCATTGACTTAATATGAGGTTAAAAATAGTTTTTTATGTGTTTTCGCGTCTTTCTCGTTGTCGTGCAGAAGTGTTAGACACCGTACCTAAAACAAACATTTATAGAGCTAGTGTTAGCTATATACAATAGCTGTAATATCCAGATATGAAGGAAATCCTATCTCACATTTTCCGTCTTCCTGAGGGTGAACAAGCTGGTACATACCTAGTTAGTTCCAAGCCCAAGCTATGGTGAGCGTTAAAACATCAAGAGCATCCATCTGGTGATAACAAACTGCTATACCTTATGAATACAGATTCATGGAACAATGGTGAATATAGGGGTGTTACGCTATTATGAAAGTCATGTTTGCAGGTACATCACCAACGTTTTCCAAAGAAGTGCGAATGTTATGTCATTAAGGCTGGATGAATTTAAAGAAGTTAGTCCAAAAGTCTTTGGGATACCTTGCCGTATTTTCGAAGTATGACTGGACGAGGAAGAGAAGTACCTAACTTATTGGAAGGGAGGGAAGCACAGATTTTTTAAGTTCAAGAATCATGATGAAAAGGGAATGAGAAGGCCAGTCAACTTTGGACAGAGTGCAAACTTTCGTAGAGTACACCAATAGCCAAAGAAAGAGTTTGTATTATTTTGCCAACTAATCCCAAAGATAACAATTCAGAAAAATTCTTATTGCAGCTTTATTCAGGGGCATTAACTGAACAAAATTGATGAAAGTAGAGAAAGGTTCCAGTAGAATTCTTCCGTTACACTGACTTGTTCTGTCTTGAAGTTTCTAGAAGTTTGATGATAACCAAAATCTTCCCCCAAAGATGGTAACTCATTTAACTGTGCATTTTGTTGGGGTGGTTACTAAGTTTGATAACAGAGCTTAACAGTAATCAAGATACGATAATAGCAGTAAAAACACAGAATGACATGACAAAAACTAGTATGTGAAAAATAGGTCAGAGTTGAGCTCAAACTGGAAAATAGGGAGAGTTTTTGGATTGTAAAGAGTGAGGAAAGGGCAGGTCTGTCTTCCTTCGATCAGCCTGAGTCAACGCCGAGTTCCCTACGAAATCCTGGGAAATGACCAGAACGGAGGGTTAACATGGTCATTCCGTTGGTTAGTGTTCACGGTCCAGAGTATGAACCTAGTTATTGGGAAAAACGCTGATCAACGGCCACTTTTAAAAACTTAAAATTCTTCTTGCCTTAAGGGCTAGGTCAGTAGAGGATCTAGTGAGGACAAACACATTTTTTCCCGCCCTTCCCTTTCTTAGAACTTATTTATCCATTCGAAGATCATAAACAGTTAACTTTGTATTCATTTACTTTGTTTTCATGTTTTGGTGAAAATTTTACAGGAATTTAATTTCTCTATAAATTTGGAAAAAAAATTAATTTCTCTATAAATTTGGAAAAAAAATTAATTTCTCTATAAACTTGGCAAAGGTTTTACTGAAAGTGAAAGAAAATATATTTCTTTCCAAATTTTTATTTGCGGAGTAAATATTTCAGCAGTGCTTAGTTTCTGACTTTAAGTAGCCTACTTTAAGGATGGAATTTTTGCTTTTTGATGAAAATAATTGTAATATGTCTAAAAAGGATACATTTACTATTATTCAACATATTCAAATGTTTAAGATAATAACATCAAGGACTGCTTTTAAAATATATCTTCGTATATTGACAGTCATGCAATTATCCTACCTCCCCCTTCGTGTTCCACTGAAGAGTGGTTAGAAAATTGTTGGTGTGGCTGATACTCTGCATACTCACACATTATGCCTAATTATGACGCACACTTCGCTTGTTGTGCAAATGAATAAATATCGATAAAATACAGAAACAACAAAGATGACACCGAATTTTCTGGTGTAATAAGAACGTCTTTTGAATCCGTTCTGACGCAAATTAAATTTATCAAAGCTATTCAAAGTCAATGGAACCGGTATGGAAAACAATAGTATCTGACGGAAAAAAGAAGTTTTTTCCGTCAGATACTATTTTTTAATCCCTTTTAATCCCTCAGATATTGCTGTAAACGGAATCGTGAGCTTACGAACTCTTAGAAACAGAGATATCGACAAAAATAAGATGTGACTTTACGGCCCCTGGTGGGAAAACCATGCATTATTTCAGGAAGAAAGTATTCTCAAAAGGTGTATCCATATAAGCGGCATAGGTCGAAGAAAATAAAAATCGTCGAGTTTTCAGGAGCACAGATTTTGCAACAAATACTTCAGAAGCAGAAATTAACACTTATGACCCCTGGTGGCTAAACCATTCTTTACCAAACATTAGAAATTATGTGAAAAATATTTTCCATCAGGTCTTGTATGAGATACAGGAAGAATTTTTCAAATCGGAGCTTTAGGAGCAGAAAAAACGCAGAAAACGCAATTTAGCTTTCTGCCCCCTAGCGGAAAGTCTATGATTTACTTGGAAATTTTGAACTTATGGGAAAAACATTTCGCATCGGAAACACTATCCAAAAAAGAAGGAATTTTTGAAATTGTACTCTTAGAAGTAGAGATATTGACAAAAATAAGATATACATCTACGCCCTCTGGCGTAGAAACCATGCATTTTTTTAAGAAAAAATTTTCCTAAAAGGTTTGTCGACATGAGTAGTATCGGTCAACAAAAGACTTTTTTCAATCGAGAATTTAGAAGCTCATATTTTGCTGCAAATACAACAGAAGCGGAAATTAAGACTTACGCCACCTGGTGACCAAATCATTTTTTACAAAAATTAGAAATTACGTGCAAACAATTTCCCATCAGGAGTTATATGCGGTGCAGAAAGAATTTTTAAAATCGGAGATTTAGAAGCAGAGATATAAGGGGAAACGCAATTTACATTTTTGCCCCCTAGCGGAAAGTCTAAGAATCACTTGAAAATTTTGAAATTGTATGAGCCACATGTCACACTAGAAACACTATCCAACAAAGAAGAAATTTTTCAAATTGGACTCCTAGAAGTAGAGATATTGACAAAAATAAGATATACATCTACGCCCCTGGCGTAGAAAACGTGCACTATTTTAAGAAGAAAATGTTTCTAAAAGGTTTGTCGACATGAGTAGTATAGGTGAACAAACGACTTTTTTCAATCAAGAATTTAGAAGCTCATATTTGCTGCAAATACAACAGAAGCGGAAATTAAGATTTACGTCCCCTGGTGGCCAAACTATTTCTTTACAAAAATTAGAAATTATGTGCAAACGATTTCGCACCAGGAGCTGTATCATGTGCAGAAAGAATTTTTCAATTCGGAGATTTAGATGCAGAGATATAGGGGCAAACGCAATTTACTGCTACGCCCCCTAGAGGAAAGTCTATGAACTACTTGAAAATTTTTGAAATTACATGAAAAACATGTCACACGGAAAGCACTATCCAACAAAGAAGGAATTTTTCAAATCGGACTCCTAGAAGTAGAGATATTGACAAAAATATGATGTACATCTACGCCCCCTGGCGGAGAAACTGTGGAATATTTTAAGAAGAAAATATTCTGAAAAGGTTTATCGATGTGAGTGGCATCAGTCCACGAAAGAAGTTTTTCAATTGATATTTTAGAAGCTCATATTTTATGGTAACTAGATCAGAAGCAAAAATTAACACTTACGCCCCCTGGTGGTCAAAGTATTCTTTACCAAAAATTTGAAATTATATGCAAAAGATTTTCCATTAGGAGATGTATCCGCTGAAGAAAAGATTTTTCAAATCGGAGTTTTAGAAGAAGAGTTATCGGGAAAAATGTAATTTAATTTTACGCCACCTAGTGAAAAATCTATAAGTAATTTGAAAAAGTAACTATATCTAAAACACTCTTCGACATAAATGGAATCGAAAGATGAAAAAAAGAATTCAATCGGATGTTTAGAAGCAAATATGTGGAATAAAACGTATTTTTGAATTTGACATCATCTGCATTTACGCCCTCTACCGGCGAAATTGTACATCGTAAAAAAAAAGCGAAATAAAGGATCATCATTTGCATATTTCAAGCTTCCCAATGCAAAAAGAATTTTTCAAATCGGACTAATAGTTGCAGAGATAGCATGGGTACAGACGGACGAACGGACAAACCGATAACAGAAGCACGATCTTTTTTTACAAAAGACGTGCTAAAAAGGTGGGACTCAAAATTTTACATATTTATGCAAAGATAAAATAATAATTAGTGTAATATTTTCTAAAAAATGAGGGAGAAAATTGACTGGAATCTAACGAAGGGTGCATGATAGATTTGAAGAAAGGGAGTAAAAAAAATCATTCATTTTGGTGCAAGTGGCAAACACGCATCATGAAAGTCTTCAAGCTCAAACTCACGTCTGAGAAGCTTCAAGTTCATTTTTACAAGATGTAGGCAATCAACTGCCCTGAATATAAAAATGGTTTTTCAACTGATTCTTGCATTTTTATATTCAGGAATTCAATATTACCAAGTGCATAACTTTACCGCCAACCAGCAAAAAAAAAATCTGCAATGATGTGTTCAGCTGAGGTGTCATTTGGGCCCAGAGCAGCTGCAGTTCAATTCTGTGGCAGAGATCCTAGTAAATTGCCATTCACGGATCACGCCACCGGTGGCGTGGCTTACGTAGCAGCAGTGAAGAAACCAGGAAAGCCCAGGGGTGTTCTCTAAACAGACACTACCTGAGCGCTTTATTCGCTGAAGTTCATTTACTGAAAATGAAGCATGATACTATTTTGTACAATACTTGTGCTTAACTGAATATCTTTTGTACAAGTTCTTTGAGTGTACCTTCAGTAAGCTAAAGAAGGACCATCTTGGAAATGCGCTTTTTCGTTGATTTAATACTCAGAATTTGCGCAATGAACGTATTTCGTGTGATTGAATGCATCTTCAGTGAGTTGAAGGATACCTAGTCTTATAAATGCGCTTTTTTGCTGATTCAATATGCGCTCAATGAACGTAACACGTTTCAAGATGTGAGGTTTGTCGACGTAGCCCAATTATAACGAAGTAAATTTCTCCGTCATTTTTGGTCTACGCCGGGATTCGAACCCGAGGCCGCTTATTCCGGAACAAGTCGCTCTACCAATTGAGCTACGCAGACATTTATTCTGATTCCTATCTGCCTTTATGTCGTGCGCGTCCTGCTGGCAGGTACGTCACATCTCCCTCCCCCCGAAAGAGGGCCGGGGGCATGGCCCACGGGTCAGCCGTGACCATGAATCGTTGCAGGCAGCCATCCACTGTAGAACGTGCGCTTGAGAACTCCCAGTCAATCTGCTGTGTGGAATGCAACATCACACATTTTTATTTTTCGAAGCGCTGGAAAAGGAATTCTCTGATCTTTCCTGTCTCGCGGTGTGGAAATAACATCACACCAATGCGAGATTTTGAACGGCCGGGTCATCCGGATAGTTCGGGCGCCATTATAACGAAGTAAATTTCTCCGTCATTTTTGGTCTACGCCGGGATTCGAACCCGAGGCCGCTTATTCCGGAACAAGTCGCTCTACCAACTGAGCTACGCAGACATTTATTCTGATTCCTATCTGCCTTTATGTCGTGTGCGTCCTGCTGGCAGGTACGTCACACGATACCGTGCAAATAAGCACTCACTGAAGGATATAGACTCTTAGACACCACGGGTTTCATTGTCTTAGCAAGTGTACCACTGTTCTTTTGTCTCGGTCTCAGATGCATGAAGAATGTTTTTTTTTTTATGTGTGCTGCATATTTCAAAGAAACCGGTAAAACGTTTGTGAACGGTCTATGGCGGAGTGAATTGAGATACTACTATCTGGCTGATTCATCCTCAGGTCAGCCCCGGCCGGAGTCCTGGATGCGGGATAGGCGGTGTGCTTGTCCTCAACGTACCCCCTTTCCCCTCCGGAAATTGCGTCCACAAATCAGAAACGGGCTAATGCTTATAACCTTGAGGATTATTCGTGCTTATTGTTAAACCCGAAACATGAAAAAAGAAAAAGTTAATCGTAAGTGAACTCTGTGCTATATATAACTTAATGACATACACAGTGCGTCAAGGAATTTTTAAGACTGGCGCTAGATTTCAGCCTACGGTAGCGCCACCAGTGTAATCGCGAATGTGTTATAAACCGTGACCATCTGCTTGCTTTCTGCCAAAAGTACTGCGCAATTGTTAAAGTAACTCAAACGAAACGGGCGTTCATTAGAGAAGTAAAATTTTTTTCATGTTGAATTATTAAGATAGAACAAAGGGCTGTTATTAAATGTAACGCAAAACTTCGTAAAAATGCCTCGGAAACGTACCAAATGATGAAACAAGTTTATGGTGAGTTTTGTTTAAGTAGATCAAATGTTTTCCTGTGGCACAAACGTTTCTTGGACGGAAGAGAGACGCTAAAAGATGATAAGCATAGCGGAAGACCAAGTTAATCTAGAACACCTGAGATTATTGAAAAAGTGCGTGATTTCGTGCCAAACAATCGATGTGCGTCATTAAGAATGACGGAAGAGTCTTTAAACATCAACAAAGAAACGATTGGAACCATCCTGCATGAAGATTTGGGCAAAACAAAAGTCTGTGCTAAATTTGTTCAACACGTTAACCAATGAACAAAAATCAAGGAGAAGTGCACATTGCCGAGACATCATTTCAGCCGCTGAAAATGATCCAAACTTCTTAAAATCAACTGTTACTGGTGATAAAACATTTTGTTTTCAATATGATACTAAAAAAAGCGTCAAAGGGCGGAATGGAAGTCAAAAAACTCACCACAAGCCAAAAAAAACAAGAAAAGTTCTATCGAAAATCAAAACAATGCTCATTACATTCTTCGATAGTAAGGGTATTATCCACAAAGAATTTGTTCCAAATGGACAAACAATTGCTGATGAGTTTTATTTAAATGTTTTGAGGCGTTTGATGTGCAGAATTCGTCGCATTCGTCCAGAATATCGAGATGAAAACAGTTGGTGTTTGTTGCACGATAATGCACCCAGTCACACCTCACTTCTTGTTCGTAGATTTTTGTTGAAAAATAACGTTTGTGTGTTTAATCATCCACCGTATTCACTTGATTTAGCACCCTGCGACTTTTCTTTGTTCTCAAAACTTAAAATGACGTTAAAAGGGTGTTATTTTGATGATATTTCGACCATACAAGCAGCTTCGACGCGTGCTTTGGAGGCAATTCCGCAAAGTGAACTGGAACAGGCATTCGAATCATTATTAAATCGCTGTAACAAGTGTATTGAAGCCGGTGGGACTTATTTTGAATAACAAACCAAAACAAATTGTAATTTCTTGTTTCTATTTCATTTTACAGACCCAGTCTTAAAAATTCTTAGACGCACTGTGTACACCGTCAATGCACAATGATTTAATTAAAAAACGACAAATATTTACAAGTTAAAAACCCGATGAGTAATTTCCGGATGACAATCACTCCGTGTTCAGATGGAAAAAGTAATGCTACATATGTACACCAATATATACAGTGGAACACAATGACGCATTGCAGGTAAAAAAGGTAAAAAAAGCTGAAGCTTTACCCACAATACGTTATTGTGTTCCACTGTATATATTGATGCCCATACAATATGTAGCACTACTATTTTCCATCTGAAGACAGGGTGATTTTCACCCCGAATGTGCTCATGGTGTTTTTAACTTGTAAATATTTGTCGTTTTTTAATTAAATCATCGTGCATTGACGGTGTGTGTCATTAAGTTAAAAAGTTAATCACAGAAAATATATGGCCACCCCTCGAGCATAAAATATTTCCATCAAACTTTCTACGGTATAAAACAATTAATACTTAAAACGTAGTTGTTCTGTAGTTCTTGTACTACTGTTGCACCACGATCATGTTAGCTATAGAATGCCAACATCACGATAAAATGAGGAAACTAAAAGATCCGACAGTAAGGGTGTCATCCCACAAGTAAACTAAACTACCAACTAATTCCGAGTGGGATTCAGAATCAGGAAATTAAAGAATTAGATACACAGTTCCTTGTCCATAACACAGTCCCTTGTCCATAACACATAACACGCGTGGCATTTAATCCTCGTCCCTAAAAAATAGGAAAATTGCACATTTTTATCAATGTAATATCTCTGACACAGATAACCAAGCAGCAGTCATATAAACGCAGGCCTCCATTCATAACTTAAAAATAATTTTATACTATGTGCAAGGTTAAGACATTTCTGATTCAAAATAGGAGGGTATATCCCGAACACCTGTTTTTTTTTTTTTTTTTTTTTTGACAAATTATCAATCAGAACTGGAAGCGAAGCCATAAAATCACGTATCATGTTTAAGTATTGAAATGTTTCAGTTTCTTTTCTATGAATTCCTTTTTAGTAAAAACTATTGCCCAGTCTTGCTCGTCTATCAACTTCTTAACAATTTTTCAGTTTTTACATTCATAACATTTTTCATTTTTCCTTTACAGGCTGACGTTACCTACGTCAATGGAAAACCAGCTGCAGGAGTTAAAACCGTCCTTTCTGCCGTAGCTGATGGACAGAACCTACGAATTAACAACCCTGAGTATGAAAGTGATGAAGATGGGAGAGTGACGTTTTTAATTCACCCTGAAGTGCAACATAAATCAGTGACTGTGACGGTTTGTTATCCAAATTTATTAGTCTTTTAGAAGGAATAAGAAAACAGTGTGATCAAAACATTGAGGATTTGTGATCACTATGTATACTTATGTATTTCTACGTGATGATACCGTTCCGTTGACCAAGTTGTCAGAGTTGCTAGTTTCTGGCTAATTTACCGAGTTCGGACTGGGTTCAGGTTCACGATGAGGCATGGGAGTTATGTTTGTCATATAGCTCTGGTTCTCCCCGTTTTCTAGAACCAATGACCATAAAGTTGAGACGAGCAGCCCTTCATAACCCTACACATGCAAAGGAGTCGTGAAAACCCGAAACAAAAATATCTGACATTTTAACTAAGATTTGGCTGAATGTTGTAATGAAATGATAGCTTTTGTGAGGAATCATGGTTATCATTACCAGTGGCAAGAAAGTACTGGTACATCAATTTTAGCTGTTATATAAGGGTCCTGGCAGCGGTCATGTGACACACATTGGAGAATGAAATAATACGCAATGCTAAATAACGTTTCCGCCGCAGAGCAGGTGCATAGAGGTCTGGTACGATTCGTCCAATGGACATATGGTCCAAAGGTACGATTCGTCCAATGGTACGATTGGTTCAATGCCATTTCGTCCAATGGGACGATTGGTCCAATGCCGATTCGTCCAATGGACGATTGGTCCAATTCCGTCCTATCTGTCAGAAGTGCTACTCGTGCTATAAAAGTCTCATCTGTTCTGATTCTATCTCCGTTGTTATACGAAAGTACCGGTAGTCCAAAGAATGTAAAATAATGTTACATTTCATGCATATTATTATGGTTACAGATTTCTTTTTTTATTTTTTTATTTTTTGGAATCGCGTTTTCTTGTTATACTGTCCTTGCTGCCGTATCAAGTTACTGATGTACGAGCCGTTCTATCAACTTCAATGTTTCTCTTTTGCATGAAATAATATAAAATACTAGTGTTCCGTTTCTGTTTGTAGAATGAAGTGGGGTTTTCCGCCAACTGCCCAATAGAAACAACTGGTCAGGGTTTGGACAGAGGCCTTTTCAACAGTTTTTATTCCAGCGATGTCATATTTATAACGTTTACATATTAAATCAAGTTAATGATATTGCGCTTTTACCTAAACACGAAATATTAATTCATAGGCCTTTTTAACAGTTTATATTCTACCGATGTCATATTCATAACGTTTACATATTAAATCAAGTTAATAATATTGCGCTTTCACTTAAGCACGAAATATTACTTAATAGGCCTGCGACCTAGGTGCCTTGCAAAGACCTCAGAAGTGATATGATGAATGCCTTTTATAAGGTTTTATAAAATATTTACAAATACCAAATATCTGGGTTGTAACTTAAAATCTTCTAAAAAGGCCCGCGACCTAAGTTCCTGGTAGATAGCTGAGAAATGATTCGTTGACGTTGAGTGCCTTTTATAAGGTTTTATAAAATGTTTACAAATACCAAATATCTAGGTTGTGACTTCAAAACTTTTAAAAAGGCCCGCGGCCTAGGTGCCTTGTAAAGACCTGAGAAATGATACGATGAGTGCCTTTTATTAGGTTTTATGAAATGTTTACAAATACCAAATATCTCGGTTGTAACTTAAAATCTTCTAAAAAGGCCCGGGTCCTAGGTGCCTCGTAAAGACCTGAGGATCGACAGGATGGGCGCTTTTTATTAGGTTTTATAACATATTTACAAATACTACATATCTAGGTTGTAAATTAAATTCTTCAAAAAATGCCCGCGGCCTAGGTGCTTTGCAAACAGCTGAGAAATGCTCCATTGAGTGCCTTTTACCAGGTTTATGTAAAATGTTTACAGTTACCAAATATACGGAAATTATCGTTCTAAAGGATATAAAGAGGAGAATAATTTAAATTATTATTCCTTTCTGGGAAATAAAAAAGTTTACCGTTGGTAAGATACGATTGGACGAATCGGCGTTGGACCAATCGTACCATTGGACGAATTGGACATTGGACCAATCGGCATTGGATCAATCGTCGCTTTGGACGAATCGGCATTGGACCAATCGTCGTTGGACAAATCGTCCGGGACCGGGTGCATAGTATATTTGTTAATGGTACAATGTCATTTTTATGAATTGCGGATGCCTTCCCACGCGTGCTTGCTTGCACATACGTATACCACCCTGCTTACGAACTGTAATAAAAAACTTCTTTCAGTTTTCTGACTCTGCATAAAAAAAGGTCAAATTGCCTTTTTTGCAAATGTTTATTTTAAGTTTTACGTATGTATTGCTTCGTACATCAGACTTCACCGGAAAAATTCATTTGCTCCCCATTTATACGCCATGAGCAGTATTTCCCAGTTCCGTAGCAAACTACAGGACTAAAAAGCACAATTCCTGGTTCGTGTCTATAATGGTTCGCCCCATCCTGATGAAGGATCTAAAAAAATCGATAAAATTGTTTTATAAGATTTTTATTGAATAGAAAACCCTAACTGACGTAAGCTTTAACATCCACTTGGCTGAACATTCCCGCAGAACCATACCAGTACTATACCTCGTTGAAACCATACCACATCGAATCAATACTGTCCTGAAAGCCAAGGATGTCCGAACACGTTATTCGTTAGGTGTTCCTAATAATTTGTTGTTTCAGTGTATGAAGCGGTGGCTAAGTAATTCACCCTGTAAGGCCATAGTGCTTTATAATACTGTATCTTTTGTCATAGTAATATGTGATGAACTTAAATCCCCATTTGTTGCAAACATCTAATAAATCAAATTTGCCGGGCTTAGCAAAGTTCATAATGATGTGGAGATTAACGATATTTAGTTTAGCAATTAGACACAGCTTCAGCTCAAAAGGAATTTCAAATGAACATCAGAGATTCAAACTTTTTTGTGTACATCTACCCGGACTGGAAACTTTTGGTTCGTATCTATAATGCACATGTGGTAAATAAAACACCCAAAAAATTTCTTCCCGACATTCTCCATCATTGTGTGAACTACATTTTATAAACAGTCGCACAACTCTATATACTTCCGCAAAAGCTACAAAGTTTATTAAATCCTTTAAAATGGGACTTTAAGTTTTCTTTTCTTTTCAACAATTGCATTTTTATCAAGAAATATTCGTTTGCACTTCCATAACGCAAGTAAAATTGCTGGAACGTTTTCAGCCTTCGGCTGAAATCTAAAGTATGAGAATAAAAGGTACTCATTTTGAGCAACGATACCGATATGTGTGGTCTACACGGGAGATATCAAATTTGTCCACAGTTTCCCTTTGAGTAATAGCAATTCACCGAATTTCTTTTGCTATCAGCCTGATTATTGCTGCCCCATGACTTTTACTCCTTTGTTTGCAACACAAGTCCTCTTAACCAGTTTCAACAGCTGTACTCTTCTTGGCACAACCACAAATGTTATTCACATACTTATATTTATCGCCGTATGCAACCTCCTTTTGTCTATGAATATCAGTCGATGCTATTCCTTAACCCTCAAAAATTTTATTACCGCAAATTGTTTAAATCAAAATAGCGAGTTGCCAAGGAAAGTTTCCATTTCGCCTATCACGAAATAGCAAACATTTTCTGTCACGACTTGAGCAGTTTTTGGGGTGTTTGATACTTAGCTGCAGAAAGTTTCAAAACTGTGATTCCAGTAGTGCTGTTCATTAAACATAAATAGAAGTGAAAGCCTTTTTTAATTAAATCATTGCTATACGCTCCTACAGGGGTTGGACAGAATAATGTGAACATCTAGAAAAGAAAGTTTTGCGTATCTGCTAGGGTGTGGGGTCGCCTTTGGCTTTCAAAACCGCCTGAATCCTCCTCGGAATGGACGCATACAAATCCTGGATAGAAGTTAGTGGGATGTTACGCCATTCTTCATGCCCAAACTGTTCCATGTCCTTGAGAGATGCAGGAAGAGGATAACGGGATCTTACTCTGTTTTCCAACACAGACCACAGTGGCTCGATGGTGTTTAAGTCTGGTGATTGGGGTGGCCAATGAAGGTGTGAAAATGCATCCTCATGTTTCTCAAACCATTATTGGACATTCCGAGCTCTGTGAATTCGGGCGTTATCATCTTGATAGATGGCATCCCCTGCAGGAAACAATGCCTGAGACATTGGATGAACTTGGTAGGCCAAAATGATATCATACACTTTGCCAGTCATCCGTCCTTCCAAGCTGCTCAGGAGACCTGCGGAAAACCACAACATGACCGCCCAGGGCATGAGAGAAACATCACCATGCTGCGCTGTAAAGCTTTAACTGGCATTCAATTCCACTTAAAGTCGTGGACCCTAACGTCGAAGATAAATTGTACATCGGCTCGACTCTCAGAACGGTTAAACCCCGTGTGTCTGAACATTTATATGATGTGCGAACAGGATCTTGATCAACAGCATTAGCTAGGCTGGTTGCTAGCGGGTCTCATATACCATTATGGGATGAAACTCGGATCCTCGCATCTTACAAAAGCGGATTCACAACTATTTTTGCTGAAAGTTTGTTTATTTATCTTCTTAAGCAAAGATGTTGCAACGACGAACTGCTCGAATATATTTCCCAAATTTGGACTAAACTTTTGGAACGCTTTAGGGATCATCGTACTTTAAATTTATTTTTCAACTATACCATCCGATCAACTGAATTTCTACCTTTCTCTATAGACTTTAACCTTTAACAGTCCTTTAGATTCCCCACCTTTCTCCAGTGTGTTTCTTCGGTAACGTTACGTTCCTGTGTGAGCATGCGTGATAACGCGTCATCACGCCCTTGTCACTGTATATACACTGACGGGAAAAAAATCCCAACACCACGAAAAAATAGTTGTAGAGGAATGAAATGGCGGCAATACAATTCTATAGGTAACATATTTAATCGATTAAGGTTTCAAGATCACAGCTTAATGTAAGCGCGAGGAAAGCCATTTTAAATGTGAAATGCTGGTACATTAATAACCGGTGTAACCGCCAGAATGTTGAATGCAAGCACGCAAACGTTCATGCATTGTGTCATACAGGTGCTGGATGTCAGTTTGTGGGATGGAGTTCCATGCCTGTTGAACTTGGTCGGTCAATACAGGGATGGTTAATGCTGGTTGGGGGTGACGCTGGAGTTGTCGTCCAATGATGTCCCATACGTGCTCGATTGGTGAAAGGTCTGGTGATCTAGCAGACCACGGCAACATGTCGACACTATGTAGATCATGTTGGGTTACAACAGCGGTATGCGGGCGAGCGTTATCCTGTTGGAAAACACCCCCTGGAATGCTGTTCATGAATGGCAGCACAACAGGTTGAATCACCAGACCGACGTACAACTGTGCCTTCAGGGTGCGTGGGATAACCACGATAGTGCTCCTGCTGTCATAGGAAATTGCTCCCCAGACCATAACTCCGGGTGTAGGCCCAGTGTGTCTCGGCCGCAGACAGGTTGGTTGCAGGCGCTCACCTGGCCTCCTTCTAACCAACACACGGCCATCACTGGCACCCAGGCAGAACCGGCTTTCATCAGAAAACACAACAGATCTCCACTCCGTCCTCCAATAAGCTCAAGCTTGACACCACTGACGTCGCAAACGGCAGTGGTTTGGAGTAAGTGGAATGCACGCTACATGGCGTCTGGCTCGGAGCTGTCCTTCAAGTAACCGATTTGTAACAGTTCGTTGTGTCACTGTGGTGGCAACTGCAGCTCGAATTACTGCCGCAGACGCGGTACGATGCGCCACGGCCATACGCCGTACACGGCGGTCTTCTCTCTCAGTAGTGTCACGTGGCCGGCCGGAACCCGAAGTTTTTGAGGCAGTACCTTTCCTTGACCACCGCTGCCAACAATCATGCACAGTGGCTACATTCCTGCCAAGTCGTTCTGCAATATTGCGGAACGAAAATCCACCTTCTCGTAGCCCTATTACACGACCTCGATCAAACTCCATGAGCTGTTGATAATAGATTCTTCGTATTCTTAAAGGCATTCTTGAATGATATCAACACACTACGTCGAATCTCAACGATACCTAACGCTCACGAACGTTACAGCGCCTATTTACAGCAAACTGCTTTGCATGTTCCGAGGGGCGCTACTAGCGCCACACGTATGCGCCGAGCGCGAAATTTGCATAGACGTCATCTTACAGATGTACTCTCACCGTCTACCAATTGTCGTTTATCTAACACAACCCCTTCTTGGTGCTGGGATTGTTTTTTCCGTCAGTGTATGTTGTGCCTGCACGAACAGTATGACCGGTACCTGACGAAGACCACATAGCATTGGTCGAAAGATCTGGTACTTTTAACCAATGTATTTTAAAGTATTGTTCTTAACTTGCATTTGTCTTTTAACCTAATTAAAAACCAACATCGACGTAACGTTTACTGATGTTATAAAGGTCAGTCGCAAGTTTTTCTTATCGTTTTAATCGACAGATATCTATGCTTTGCTGTTACATTCAACACGAGTTTTTATATATGTCATACATCTGGTTCACTATCATCACTGTATGAAGATGATAAACTGCCATCTGCTTTCTGATTAGAAGGATGCTGAATGTGATCCTTAGATGTGATAATTTTATTAATGTCACATTAATACATATATACCGACGGCACTGTTCTACATGAGCAGATATGATTGTGCTATCTCTGTTTCTTAAGAACTCATTATTTTTATGAGGAATCTTCCCTTCAAAAGGTCCCTCAACAAGGGGACAAACTTTCTAACCAACGTATGAGTCACCAGTGGTGGAAAATGAGTTACAAGTGAAGCAAGATCACCAACTTCTAAATCAGTTTCCCGACGTCAGGGATCATCACTGCATGCTTGTGCTGCATAAGCTTTCATCATTGTCTGCTGTATCTTGTCTACCAAGTCTAAGATGCCACGGGTGTTGGTCTCTGACGACCTTCATGAATAAACCCTCTAAGATTTTCAAAGGGCGTGCGAATTTTCTTGCCTAAATATTACTCCACGGGAGTCAGTATGCTACTCTCGTGTATTGAAGATCTAACAGTACCGAAAAAGAGTTCCAGTTATCCATTCCAATATTCATGATGGTGCTGTTCATGCCATCTAATCATTTTAACCAAGGTTCAATTGGCACGTTCTGCGGGTTTTACTTGAGGATGATAAAAAGAGATAAATTAATGATCGAAATCGCGCGCGCGCACACACACATACAAGCCTCTACACATAGCTTCAAATGCACCAATAACTTGTACTCCATAATCAGATAATAAACGGAGGATAATATCTTACAAGGCCATTATCAACTAAAGCATAACATCTCCAAACTAAGAACGTATATTGTATATACTGAAATAAACGTTTATCATGGAATTCAGTGAACAATGCAATCCTTAATGAGAGAAAAATTGCTGGCTTAAATTCTCCGCGAAAGTTCGAGCCTTTGGTTATAGTGCATGAGACGATCAAAAATGATAAAATTTGCTGACCGTATCTTATTTTCGATTTCTTGTAAGAATAACAAGTACAATAATTACACATATCACCGAAGCCAGCATCTGTGAGTAATGATTCTGCAAATTATTGCTTTTGGGTCAGTTCCGCAATTACCATTAATGACCGGAGTTCTTTATCAAAATGTTCCAGTTCCATTGTAGATGAACATCTGGACAAAACATCAGAAGACTGATTTGAACTACTACTCCGATAGGAAATTTCAATATTAAACTCTTGCAATTTTAAGGTTCAACGGATAAACCTATTGGATTAAATCTCAGCTGCTCCCAAATGTTGCAGGGATGCGTGATGAGCCGCAAGAGTCACTTTTGACTATTCAAGACAAAATAGAAGTTTTTCTAAGGAAAAGAGAAGAGTCACACACTAACGTCCTGTAGATGAATTTACGTTTAGCTTTGAAAGAAGTCTAGAAACTATAACGAAGTAAATTTCTCCGTCATTTTTTTATCCATGCCGGGGTTCGAACCCGTCCCCTCATTCCGGAATAAGTCACTCTACCAATTGAGCTACGTGGACGTTCGTGCTGACTGCTATCTGCCTTTATGCCGTGTGCGTCCTGTTGGCAGGTACGTCACATCCCCCCCCCCGAAAGAGGGTTGGGGGCATGGCCCACGGGTCAGCCGTGACCATGAATCGTTGCAGGCAGCCATCCGCTGTAGAACGTACACTTGAGAACTCCCAGTCAATCTGGTGTGTGGAATGCAACGTCACACACATATATTTTTCGAAGCGTTGGAGAAGGGATTCTCTGATTTTTCCTGTCTTGCGGTGTGGAAAGAACATCACACCTTTGCGAGATTTTGAACGGTCGGGTCATCCGGAAAGTTCGGGCGCCAGTATAACGAAGTAAATTTCTCCGTCATTTTTTTTATCCACGCCGGGGTCCGAACCCGGATGCCCTCATTCCGGAATAAGTCACTCTACCAATTGAGCTACGCGGACGTTCGTTATCGCTGCTATCTGCCTTTATGTCGTGTGCGTCCTGCTGGCAGGTACGTCACAAAACATATTTATGGGATGGTTGTTCTGTGCAAAAACCGACCCAAGACCAACACTCGATGCATCGGTGTATACTTGAAACGGTTAAATGTGGTCTAGAAAGGTCAAAACAGGAGGCGAAATGAAATTAGTTTTTAGTTCTTGAAATACGTCTTTCGCTGCTGTCGCGGAAGCAAATTGCTTACACTTTCTCTTCAGAGCCTGCAGCGGTTTGTATAACGTTGAATAACTAAGCAAAAATCGTCGATACAATAGGTCTTGTATGATAATATCGGCGCCCGGAAGCAGTTATTGGACCAAAAACAGAATCACATGCCTACCCCAAAAGTAGGCTTACACCCGCGTAAGGTCTTGCTCTCTTTTTGGTGGGATATAAGAAGTGCCATGTATTTTGAGCTGCTGCCGGACAACACCACTATCACCGCTGATGTGTATTGCCGTCAGCTCAGCGATCTGCACACATCGCTCACGTCGAAACGATCAGCGTTGCTGAACCAAAAGGGCGATCTGCACACATCGCTCACGTTGAAACGACCAGCACTGCTGAACCAAAAGGGCTCTTTCCTACAGCAGGATAGAGCGATACCTCATACAGCATGGGTGACCTGCCACAAGATCAGGGACCTAGACTGGGAGCTGGTGCTGGACCTAACCTATTTGCCGGACATTGACCCGAAGCGACTACCACCTTTTCGGGTCGTTGCAGCATTTCCTGAACAGACAGCGGTTCACCAAGTGGGACGATGTCGAACGCGTACTTACTTTTTTGCGTCCAAGCCGTCACAATTCTACAGGAACGGTATCGAACAGCTGCCCCGATGATGAGAGCAGGCCGTGGCGGAGAAATGGTGACTACATTTTGGACTGATTTCTATTCGTGCATTCGGTAATTAGCACTTTTCTGTTACCTTGCATTTGCAGACATTACTTTCTTTCCAACCCAACAACTTTGAGTCTTTTGTTAGAAGAATTCTGCTTCATCCCTCTTTTTCCATCTCTGAGTTTAACGATCATTGTTAGCAACCCTATGAGCTGTAAGCAGTCGGCCGTCTCTAATTTCAAACCATTTGTTCCTTGGATGAGGGAAGGGTCAGTCCCGTAAGAATAACACACCACTCGAGCCTTATTTAGTACTTGAACCTGGGAACATTTTGGACGAATTTGGTCAGAAGCAAGTGCTTAGACCACTGCGTCACTAGGTAGCATCATCCTTGTATCCCTTCCATTTGAATATGGTCATCCTGTTAATTAGTTCATCATTCTTTAATGAATTGCTTCACTGTTCTTTTTTCTGTTTAAACTTATCCACATTGCTCTTGTGTTACGTTTGGTATTATATTGGGTTGGTCCGAATGAAATGTCCGGCGCGAACGGGCAGTGGGAACAGGCCCCCACCACAGCGGAACGGAACTACCGACAGGTGTTGTTGGTATTACCTCGCAGAGTTACTATAAATAGCTAGCACGTGTATGAAGAACAAGGTTCAGGCGTGGTTTGTTTAGACGTAACGTGGCTTGCAAAGAAAACATGCAGACGCCGGATTTGAGAGTCGTCTTCCTGTATGAATTTAAACTGGATCATTCTGCAAGAATTGTCTCTCGAAACGTTAACAAAGCGTTTGGGGAGAATACAGCTAACAAATGAACCATTCGGCGGCGATGGTTTGTGAAGTTCCGAAGCGGTGATACGGACCGGCAAAACGAAGCACGTGATCACCGACATGTTGCTGTCTATGACGATGCTCTGTTACGTGTGGTTGAAGCGGGCCCCCGAAAATCGTGTCAGATGTAGGTGTCCATCACACGACAGTTGTTCGGCGTCTGGCTGCGCTGGGGAAATTTAAAACACTGGACATATGCCTGCCGCATGAGTTGACAACTACCAACAAGGCTAGGTGTTTGGAAGTCTAGACGTCGCTGCTTTCCAGGAATAAATAGGAACCTCTACTGCATCGAATCGTCACCTGCGAATAGATGTGGGCCCTTTATGATAATCGCAAACCATCTGCACAATGGTTAAGCAAAGCACAGCCCGCTGGATGGCATCCTAAGTCACCCCTGCACACCAAGAAGATGATTCGCCTTATCTGGTAGTCCACAGCCGGGATAATTCATCGGAGTGTTTACACCAGATTCACCGAAAATCTCTGCAGAAACAACCGGCTTTGGTCAACAAACATGATGTTCTTCTGCTCCAGGACAACGGCCGCCATGTCGCACAACGAACGATGCTAACACTAAGTGCCTTGGGCTATGAAGAACTGCCTCATCTACCTACTCCCAGGACCTGTCTCCGACAGACTATCATCTGTTTTGTCGCCCGGAACACTTCCTGTGCGGGAAACAGTTCACGAGAGACAACGAGGTTCAACGTGCAATTGATGACTACTTCGGGTCCCAGCCGCAAGACGTTTTTTGTTCCGGGATCATGGCCTTGCCGGACAGATGGCAACTATGTGTCGATACCGAGGGAGATTATTTTGCCTAGGTAAGTTATCCTACCTTTCCATTCTCGCTGCCCACGCGTGTTGGTCCTTTGCTGGACATTTCCTTTGCACCAAACCAATAGAAGCTGCTGTATTTTTGTATGAATGAGTATCGAAAAATACACAAATACACATTCTTGTGCATGTGCGGATGTTTTTTTATTGGAGGTTTAACGACCACCGTGAGCAACTCAATGTGCTATAAGCAGTCGCCCGTCCCTAATTTAGGGTAACTGGTTCCAGGGAAGGGAGAGAGCCAGTGCCGTAAGACAAACACAACATCCATGCCTCACCGGGATTCGAAATCGGACCCCTTTCGGACGAATGATCAGAGGCCATCGCTTAGACAAACGGCGCCACCGGAGCGGCAATTGAAGGTTTAACAACCACAGTCAGCAACTAAATGGGCTATAAGCAGTTGCCCGTCCCTAATTTAGGGTCACTGGTTCCAGGGAAAGGAGAGAGCCAATGCCGTAAGACAAACACAACATCCATGCCTCACCGGGATTCGAACCCGGACCCCTTACGGACGAATGATCAGAGGCCAGCGCCTTAAACCACTGCGCCACCGGGGCGGCTACGGATGTTTTCGCTTATGCTTTTCTGACTGTGTTTTACTTGCAATTCATTTTCTCTAACAGAGTTTTATTTTCTAAAATGGGCCATATAATGCTTATCTTTATATTATTTTAAGGTACGATGAAAACTTTCTTTCCATCTTTACGTGTATAATACTCTTACGGAGTATCCATCAGGTCATATTTTCTACGAAATCTTACATAAATATGAATTCTGAATTCTTACATATGCTGAGGCTAAAATCTGTTTTTGCATACGTGTAATTATATTTGTAATGTTCACGCTTGAAGTTAATTTAACAAGAGTCGTACTTTTCCAGGTGCGAACAAACGATGAAAGATACGGTGAAAATCAGGCTGTAGGCCGCCACACCCAGGAGAAATTCGTTTCTAATAGCAATGGTTATCTAGCGATATCTCGAAGAAGCGGCAAGACAATGAAGGTAAGTTTCGTTGATACATACTATATCATCATCAGCATCATCATTGTTAACCACTATCAATCGACTTCTGGATGAAGGTCTCCCCAAGTTTCTTCAACAACTGTCTAGCTTGAGCCACTCTCCTCCATATTACTCCGGCATGCTTTTGAATCTCATCCATCCATCTCTCGTGTGGTCTTCTTTCGGGTCTTTTTCTGTCCGTTGGAATCCAGTCTAAAATTTCGGTTGTCCATCTGTGGTCTGTTATTCTGTCAACATGTCCAGCCCATTGCTCGTTCTTGACAGACGTTGTGTTGGTGGCTTCTACATTTTATGCATTATAATCTGATATACCTCGTCCCGCACTCACATGTGGCGTGCCTCGCCAGTTAAATGGTACTGTGTACGTTTTAAGATACTTTTGTGGCGATATCATCCTTGTATTTGTTCATAAACCTCCGTTTTCCTATTGTTAGCTCGTTTGTTTACGTTGGGAAGCTGCCAACATGGCGGCTTCTGTTCTATCCTTATCATCTCAGGGAGTGGCGCATGCACGTCACGTCGCACTTCCCACGTCCATGGAAGTTGACTTTACACACTCTCCTCCTTAGATGCGTCTGCTCAGGTGCCTTCCCAGCTTCTGTGACTTCAATGGACTTGGCTGCACCTCCTTCTCCTGCTTCTGCTTTTGCCTCGGTGTCCTCCCTGGGTACTACTGCGACTACTGTGTTGCCTTCTGCCCGTGCTCCTCTTCCCTCACTGCCTTCTGTACCAACCAGCTCAGCACAGACTTCTGTTTTGCGGATGTCGTTTGCCACTACAGTGCAGCGTGGCGCTGTTTCTACGACAGCTTCTTTTCAACTTGATGATCACTTGCAATCAACACCTATTCTTCAGGTATCCAACCACAAGATGTAAGTAACGAATTATGAAAATTCGGAGATTGGCCGTCAGTTCCATAATCTTCTGGATACAGGTGTGCTCTTTTATGCCTTACTGAATACTCCTTTGCCACGCTATATGGAAGCCTGTCAGGTCATGTGTCGTCCGCGGCTATAGCCGGAATTTCTCGTACCCCTCGGGGTATCTCAGTGCAGTTCCGGCGCAAGAAGGATGCTGACTTTTTTCTTGCACACAGATTTTCGCTTGGAACAAGTCACGTCATCCTTTCGCCTCTTTCCAAGCGTCCGGTGAACATCACGTTCTATCCTGTTTCACAGGAAGTGCCGGATACTGCGCTTCCTCTCTTTGTCTATCAATTTTGCAAAATTGTTGGCATCCGTCGCCTTTCCGACGCTCCACGCGGAACTCTATTTCCACATGCTACAGGACCTCGCCTTCAGTTGTTGGTCGTCTTTCCCACTGAGAACGCCTTGGCGGATTGTCCTACAGAAGCTACTGTTGAAATTGGCTTCCGCACGTACAGTTTCAAGGTTTTTACCACTCACTATTGTACTCAATGTCTTACACAGGATCACTCCACTGCCTCCTGCGTGAGCATACACCGTGGTCTTTCTTCTAGCTCGCATCCCAATGCCGATCACATTGGTTCTTCTACCATCCCCTCTTTCAGTGCTTTGCCTGACGCGACCTCTCCTTCTCTCTGTCAGACGCACCTTCCAGTCAAGGACAATGATCTCTGTCCTCTTCCGCACCGTACGATAGTGCATTCTCCTTCTGGGTAGCAGAGATGTCTCCACTACTGATGTGTCTCTAGCGGAGTGTTCCGACTCGGATGTGTCGAGTTGTGCTTCGGCACTCCGGCCATCTGCTCTCCACCGTGTCTCGCGCATATCGGATCTCCAACTACGACCATGTCTGCTGTTCCCCTGCTGCCTCGGCTGATGTTCCAGTGTCTATTGATGCTGATCGGGTATATACTGATTCCTCGGAGCAACTTGTGTTTTCGTCTCCCGTTTCGGGTGTTCTTCCAGATCCGTCAATAGATTCATCCGCCTCAAATTCGTCTTCGAAACGGACTGGAACTTCCAAAGGCTGTGTTAAACAGAATAACCTAAAACATCTTTCTATTACTCTTTCTGTGGCCTCATCTAGTGTTTCCGATGTTTTCTATTCAGATGTTTCTCCACCTGATGACTCTTCGAAGAGTATGCATCTCCGTTCTGGTTCTGTCACTCCTCTCTCAGATGATGAGGTTATACACGCCATTGATACGTTTCCCCTAGTTCCTGGACCCCTGTTCAGACAACAACCCTTACGCCTCTTCCAATCTGCTTGTACGGTTGTATGTACTGAAGAATTTCTCCACTAACCTGATCTTGATCTGTGTGCAAACTCTACGAGAGTATTTCCACTATTGTTTCTGTTACCATGACCGAATGTACCTAACGAAGTTTCATTCTGCTGCTGTTGCCCTAGTTTCGCATTGAAATCTCCCAAAATGATCTTCAAGTGCTCTTTGCTCTTGTTATTTAGATGCCGAATTTCCTCGTAAAATTCTTCAATTTCTTCCTCAAGATGACGTGTGGTGGGCGCGTAAGCTTGAATAATCTAAGTCTGGTATCTTTTTGAAAGTTGGATAACGAGTCGCGTAGCTTTGTCGAAGGAACTTTCAACTTCTAGAACTTTATTCTTCAGTTTCTTGTTTTTCTACCAGTTCTGCCAGTATCTGTCCCGCGATAGTAAAAGAGATGTCCACTTTTCAGTTCAATGAGATCTGCTTTCCTTCTTACTTCACTTAGCCCAACAATGTCGTACTTGATTAATTGCAATTCCTCTTCCAATTCAAAGAGCCTTGAATCAGAAGATAGGGAACGTCCATTAAATGCAGCCACGGTCAGCATCAGATAGTAACCTAGTCCTGTCCTCTGGTTATTTTTAGAACCGTCTGCCTTCATGGCGCACTGGCCGCTGCCTTGGTCACGCACTTTCCGGCTGTCGGGGACTGAGGGCCAAGTTTCCAGTTTCGAAATTATCGGGGGTGGGGGGGGAGGTTGGCCATACATAACTATGCACTCTGCCTAAGCCGATGAGTGGGTGTGGGATATCATTTGCTCTATCCCCGGTGTGGTACAATTATATCGCCATGTGTAGCTCGTCAGAGCCCCTTTAGTGAAAACAGGATGCACCACGGCAACGCGGGTTTGACATTTGTCTAGGAGAGGTTATGATATAGTCACAATATTGTATGGTCGCTGGTCAAAAATATTGCGACTCGACCGTGTATGTATACATATATTTATATCATCATCATCATCATTGTCAACCATTATCAATCCACTGCTGGACGAAGGTCTCCCAAAGTTTCCTCCACAACGGTCTGTCTTGTGCCAGTCTCCTCCATGTCACTCCCGCATACTTTCGAATTTCATCCACCCATCTCCCATGGGGTCTTCTTCTGGTTCTTTTCCTGTCCCTTGGAATCCAATCTAAAATTTCGACTGTTCATCGATGGTCTGTCCTTCTGGCAGTATGTCCAGCCCATTGCCATTTCAGGGATTTAACTCTGATCATGATGTCTTCCACTCTTGTCATTTTGCGGATCCACGAGTTCTTCTTCTTATCTCTCCTGGTTACACCAAGCATGCACCTCTCCATGCTACTTTGAGTTGTCTGCAGCCTTTGTATGTCTCTTTTAGTTAAGGTCCACGTCTCTGCACCATACGTAAGCACTGGAAGGATGCATTGATAAGACACTTTTCTTTTAAGATATAATGGCATATTGCTCTTGGAAATTACGCTGTTTCTTCCAAAAGCTCTCCATTAAAGTCTTATACGCCGATTAATTTCTTCATCAATGTGACTCCCACTTGATATCTGCTGTCCAAGATAAACGTACGTGTCTGTTATCTCCAGCTTTTCTCCATCAATCGATAAATCTTCATTTCTTGTAAAAGCATTGAACATCACTTTTGTCTTCTGAAAGGTTATTTTTAATCCCACTTGTTTATCTTGTCAGCAAGTTCCTGGATCATACTCTGCAGCTCTGATGGGGTAGTTGCAAAAATGACTATGTCATCAGCAAAACGAAGGTCGGTTAGATAATCTCCATTAATCTTTATCCCGTTGTTTTCCCAGTTCAGTGATTGAAAGACATTTTCCAATGTGGTATTAAAGAGCTTCGGAGATATGGTATCACCTTGTCTCACCTCCTTTCCAATTTTTATGTGTGCTGTATTTTAAAACAGCCGAATCTTTGCCCTTGCATTTTCATAGATGTTATTAATAATATTAATGTATGCATCTTCAATACCGCAGGATTTCAGAGCCATTGTAACTGCTGATGGTTTCACCGAATCAAAGGCTTTTTCATAATCGATAAAAGCCATGCACAACGGAAGTTCATATTCCCTCGCTCTTTCAATTAGTTCTCTTAGTACGTGGATGTGATATATTGTGCTGTAGCCACTCCTAAATCCAGCTTATTTTCTCGGTTGAGCCATGTCCAGTGTTACCTTCAAACGGTGTGAAAGAACTTTAGTGAAGATTTTATAAACCACTGATAGGAGGCTGATAGGTCTGTAGTTTCTGAGATCCTCAATGTCACTTTTTTTATGTAGCAGGATCATTGTAGCGTTGTTCCAATCCTCAGGAATCTTCCCTTCATAAAGGCATCGAGTGAAAATTTGGTCGAGTACAGTTTCGATTTCTCCACTTGCTTCTTGTATGATGTCTACAGTAATTCCATCTTCTCCTGGAGCTTTTCCCCGCTTTATGTTCTTGATTGCGTGTGCAACTTCTGCTGGAAGGACTGGAAGAACTCTGGTACTGGTACCTTTTATGATGTCTGGAGTACGTGTATCACCCCTTTCATATAATTTGGAGTAGAAATCTTTCTCTCTTGTCAAAATTTCGCCTCTATTTCTTATTACAGAACCATCTTCTTTTCTCAGTGCCATAATCTGTTTTCTTCCCTTACTGAGATGTCCCTGTGCTATCTTTAGGCTTTGATTGTTTTTAATTGCTTTCCTTACTAGTTCACAGTTGAATTTCCTTACATCTTCAGTGATACGTTTTCGTACTGTCTTGCATAGCTCTATAATTCCACTTTGGAAGTCACATCTTCTTTAGTTGTGCTCATCTCTCTTCTTCTTTGCATCAACATTTTGGTTTTTCCTGATAATTTTGTTCATATGTAAAAAGCTCTGCAGCCAAGTTTTATACGCCTATTTATGTTTTCTCCGATGCCTACCTCTCTTAATATCTAATGTAAATGTAGGCATGGGTTACGTAATTTGCCAAATGAAAAGAACTTTACTTTTCTATATACTTTATTATTGCTCTTTAATACAGGAGAACACTTTACCACTCTCCATATCGATATCGACCAAGTATTATTGAAGAAGAATTTATTTACTTTTATGCAGCAACTTCTTGTGAAATTCATTAGAAATATTCCTAATCTTTACTTTTAATACGGATCAGTGCTCGTTTAAATCATTGCAAAGATATGACCATGTATACGGGATTACACCAGTGTACAACACAAATTTGAAGTTGTGATTCCGTCTATTGGTGTAAATTATGACAGTAGTGGTAAGTCAAATAACATCCGAAAACTTGAAAATCTCATCGTCCTGGAGCGGGAATCGAACTCGCTTCTCCCAATTTAAAAAAACCGAGAACCAAAACTGGTTAAAAAAAAACAGGAAACGCGGAATCCCGGGTTTTTAAACCGGGAGACGCGGATTCGATTGCCGCTCCAGGAAGATGAGATTTTCAAGTTTTCGGATGTCACTTACCACTCCTGTCATAATTTACACCAATAGACGGAATCACAACTTCAAGTTTGCAAAGATATTTGTGACGTTTAGGGAATCTGCGGGGATTGAATTTCTATGTTGTGAATGTTGAAATTGCCATTTTATAGTTTCATTGTTACAAATATTGAGAATAAAATATTATTGTATTGTACATCATACGACTGTATAAGAAAACAAGTTTTATTCATACACCTACAATTGAAATAAAACTACTGCTTCACTCTTTACCAGTATCACAACTGCGGGAAAAATAATTATTCATTCATTTTCTAAAGTATGTGAGAACATACCAAAGCAGAAAATTATTTGAAAAAAAAAACAAGAATAATTTCACAGAAAATTTCAGAGGAACCTCCTACACAGTGCGTCAAAGAATTTTTAAGACTTAGTCTGTTAAATGAAATAGAAACAAGAAATTATAATTTGTTTTAGTTTGTTATCCAAAGTCCCTCCGGCTTCAATACACTTGTTGCAGAGATTTAATAATGATTCGAATGCCTGTTCCAGTTCACTTTGCGGAATTGCCTCCAAAGCACGCGTCGAAGCTGTTTGTATGGTCGAAATATCATCAAAATAACACCCTTTTAACGTCATTTTAAGTTTTGGGAACAAAGAAAAGTCGCAGGGTGCTAAATCAGGCGAATACGGTGGATGATTGAACACACAGACGTCATTTTTCACCAAAAATCTACGAACAAGAAGTGAGGTGTCACTGGGTGCATTATCGTGCAACAAACACCAACTGCTTTCATCTCGATATTCTGGACGGATGCGATGAATTCTGCCCATCAAACGCCTCAAAACATTTAAATAAAACTCACCAGTAATTGTTTGTCCACTTGGAACAAATTCTTTGTGGATTACTATTGAAGAATGTAATGAACATTGTTTTGATTTTCGATGGAACTTTTCTTGTCTTTTTGGCTCGTGGTGAGTTTTTTTACTTCAATTCCGCACTTTGTCGCTTTGTTTTAGGATCATATTGAAAACACCATGTTTCATCACCAGTAACAATCAATTTTAAGAAGTTTGGATCATTTTCAGCGGCTGAAATGATGTCTCGGCAATGTGCACTTCTCCTTGATTTTTGTTCATTGGTTAACGTGTGTGGAACAAATTTAGCACAGACTTTTGTTTAGCCAAAATCTTCATTCAGAATGGTTCGAATCGTTTCTTTGTTGATGTTTAAATACTTTTCCATCATTCTTAGTGACGCACATCGATTGTTTGCCACGAAATCACGCACTTTTCCAATAATCTCAGGTGTCCTAGATGAACTTGGTCTTCCGGTATGCTTATCATCTTCTAGCGTCTCTCTTCCATCCAAAAATCGTTTGTGCCACAGGAAAACATTTGATCTACTTAAACAAAACTCACCGTAAACTTGTTTCATCATTTGGTACGTTTCCGAGGCACATTTACCAAGTTTTGCGTTAAATTTAATAACAGCCGTTTGTTCCACCTTAATAGTTCAACATAAAAAAAATGTTACTTCTCTAATGAACGGCCGTTTCGTTTGAGTTACTTTAACAACTGCGCAGTACTTTTGGCAGAAAGCAAGCAGATGGTCACGGTTTATAACGCATTCGCGATTACACTGGTGGCGCCACCGTAGGCTGAAATCTAGCGCCAGTCTTAAAAATTATTTGACGCTCTGTGTACAAACCTTTGTTTATTATTCTATCTCTTTTGAAGAACAATTTGTATTCTCCTCGTCTAGATCAATTGTGTTACTTGGAGAAATGCAAGACTTTGCTCTCACCAAATTTACCAAGTAATCTGCTTAAGATTCATTTCTATATTTTAGCTCAATTAAGTTAATTAAGCTAAATTGACTTCAAGATCATGTCTTTACTTTTTTAAGGCTCTTTTCACTGCTATGCCACTAAACCACAAAATATTTATAGGCAAACTATAAGTACTGAATCATTGTATCCCTCTCACATGATTATCCTGCACAATTTCTGAGGTTTTGAAACATAATATCGGCCGCGTCGCATTTTCCTTTCCAAATCCATAAACTGTCTTGGTAAGTGCAGCCTTGCTGAATGTATGACTGCATGTCATTTATTCGTTATGTCGAAATCTGCTGCTGAGATGGAGCACAGCATTTTCATAAATTATATAATTGCAGCGGTAAAAGTATCACTGCCATAACACCCAGACGTTTTTTAAACTTCATTACACGAATAAAAGGTTGTCCGCTTTTAGAGACTGATACCTACATCATTTCAGTTTTTACCTTTACAAATTGTTCAGCTTGGGATGCTTCAGATTTTCTTAACCCTTTTCCTGGCAGGAAAGAATTAACTCGGTGTTAGCAAAATGGGCTGAAATAAGCTCGAACGAATATATTCGCTTAATGACTGAATGTGACTGGAACGAATGCGCGCATCAGAATGTGTTGCTTTCCCCTCAGATTTATTATTCAGACTGGTCATTTAGGAAGATGATAGACAGTAATTGTTTCTGACTGATTACCAGATAAAAAGATCGTAAGATTGGCGAGGAAGCGAAGAAAGGAGAGAGATGTTTGAGGCTCTTGTTCCAATCCAGCATGACTTACATGTCAGATTGTTTAGCCCTTTCACATGATGGCTTGCCGCGGGTGGCCAAGTGGGCAACGTTCGTGACTACCATGGGAAGGGTCTCAGGTTCGATCCCAAGCAGGTACGAACGCTCGATCCACTAAATAACCGCCGTTCGTCGTATGGGCACGTTAAGCCGTCGGACCCCGGGTACTGGCCCCCGGTAATAAATAAGGGCGTCTTTCTCCCCCTTTCTACTTCGCTTCCGTGTCACTTTCCTATCAGGCGCTATAGCCCAAATCTCCTAGTTTCCTATTTCTAAGGGTTGTTTAAGACCTGGGGTCAGACACTCCCTTCCTAAAATCCTCTACATATGATCATTTGATCATTTACATGATGGCTTGGGTCATGGAGCAGAGAAAAAAGGAATAAAGTAAGCGTTTATTACCCTTTCCACGTATATGGTCGGAACTGCTGAGATATGAAGGGAAGTGAAATTGCTTTGCCATGGATTTCGTGAAACCCGGCCTCTAACTGAACATTTCTGTTTGGGAGCGCACAAAATGTTGGCACTATTTGGTTCAAGTACATCGGCGGCTTAAAGGGCTAAATAATACGCACGCTGATGTCAGTATATTGGAAACATCGTTTAAAACTGTCAGTATATAGCAGAATTCAGGCTGTGCAATATTGGTTTATTGGGTTGTTGAATTTGCTCATTTTTATTTCAGCCGGAATTGTCATTCTCTTGTAAAGGATTAAAGATTTTTAATATCCATCTGCATTCCTTAAAAGGATGAGCCGCCATTGCATCACATTAGGTAAATGCGATTTCCTTCACATGTGTCCTTTCCTGAATCAGACAGTTTCCTTAGGAAGTGGTTACATATTGCCAATTCCTCCGAACTACCTTCAAAATGCAGCACAGATGTGGGGACGAACTGCATTTGATTAAGGATCTGTTCCCCGGCCTGAGGAAACATGCACTCTCTGCGCTATTAAAACTTAAAAATTAAACAACGAAACAAGCAAACTTTTTCTATACAACATTTCCCCCAACATGTTCTGTACGACAAGTGCAGGGCTGACTTGAAAAATGCTTTATTTTATTCACACTTCTTCTACTCCACATTTCCTTTCTAGCATTTCATTAAATATAGAGATAACGATCTTCTGTAGCTGGAGTGCATTGTCCTGTGTAAATAAAAGGGTAGCTTGCATATATTCGATGAACGTGTGTCCTAGGACCTAGAATGCATTATATATTTTTTAACCACCCAACCGAATACTTTTAGTACATATGTTGTATAGCAGCGGCAACGCATCAAGATGCAACAACAGTCCGCTGAGGGTCGCTACAATGGGCAACGGAAGGTAACACATGTCGCCATTGTGGCATTCGTGCACGTAGACAAACGTCAGAATTTCTCGATCCCTACATTCGATGGCAAGCGGTAGCTTCCCCACAATCCACAGCATTCGACGACGTGTACACGTAGATTATAGACATCCCAGTAACTAAGGGACTGAGAAGTGTAGATTGGCTGTGGCAAGTTTATGCTCACACTAGAAATTGTGACCACTGCCATTTTCTGTGGTACATTGTTGCGCAAGGTTGCAGTAGTCCTATATCAAACACAAGTGAAATGAATTATGCCGTATTCAGCGACGAGTCTCGCTTCTGTCTTAGCTCTGACGATCGCCGATTGAGAGTCTGAAGACCACGTAGTCAACGGGTTAATTTTGATGCCATGCGTAAGCGTCATACTTTTCCTCAGACTGGTGTCATGCTTTGGGGCTGAATCAGTTTCAGCAGCCATTCACCGCTCGTAAATGTAGTTGGCCCAATGCCAGCACGGCGACATGGCGATGAGGTGTTGCAGCCCGTTTTGTTCCGGTGTTTCCGTGGTATTCGTGATACCAAGTTTCAGCGAAATTACGCCGTCCTCACACTGCCAACATCATCAAAAAGTGTCCACAAGGTGTCTTCCTAGCCATCCCGATCCCTACACTTCCTTCTAATAGGAAACTTGTGAGCCATGATTGGCAAATGACTTGATGCCTCTGCAAGACCCAACGCAATCCATTCACTTCTTCCTAATACGGAACGTGTTGGACGTCATAGACAGATGACTAAACGCCTCTGCATAACCCTTTCGCAGTGTAGATGAATTGGAAACACAGGCTAACGATGCATTGTCAACGATACCTCAGGGCACCATCCGGAGCTTTTCCGCTCGACGCCGCACCGTGTTGCCGAATGCGCAGCTCAGCATGTTGGTTTTTCAACCTCCAGATTCAGGCTACATTGTAGTGTCTCCTCGCTTATCTCATTCATGAAATCCCTTAGGAATTAAATCATGTCGTTGCCACCTACTTGTCTACATGTGTGGGAAGTTTCGTCTCATTTTTTTTTATTGATTTATAGCGGTTCATTTTCTGTGTGGAGCCACTGGACGCAAATCTGTGTTTTGAGATGGAGCAAAATGTATCTTGAGTGTTTTCTTCTGCCACTAAAATTGCAGTGCAAGAATAAACGATGGTAAAATAAATATATGAATTTTTAAAAAGGTCATTTCGTATCAAGGAAACAAGTTTTTTTGCATTTACGAAGTAGGATTCAAAAGTTCCCGGACTAGGTCTGTAAGTCCATAGATAGAGTTACAAAGCTGAAGCACATCCTCCATCAGAATATGTTTCCAGCAGCTGTAGAGCTCGTCGAAGCACTTCTGGAACTAATTTTCTGCAATGCCCTTCAGTTCAACCAGCGACGTGTTTTTCTCTTCTTCTGCGCTCAAAAACCGATGACCTGATGTCAACTCAGGGAAGAGGGGGAAGTCGCAGGGGGCGAGGTCAGGTGAGTGCGGTGCGTGTGGGAGGACAACAGTTCTTGTTTTGGCGAGAAACTCACAAACGAGGAGTGACCTGTGTGTCGGTGCATTGGCAAGCAACAGCACCTATGAGTGATCGGCCAGCAGTTGAGGCCTCTTCTTGCCAATCGACTCACGTAGACGTCATATGATGTCCAGATAGAGCTTTTTGTTGGCAATGCGTTCTTCAGGAAGAAATCCAAGATGAAAAATACCCTGGATGTCGACGAAACCTCGAGCATGATCTTGCCTTCGTGGAGATAATGGCGGTTTACACGTAAGCGATGCCCGCTTAACCTGCGGGTGGAAGAGGAAGCACATTTTCCATCCCCTGCTGGGATTGTTTTAAAGAAATTGTGGGTCTTGGTCAGCGGCGGGTGTGAGATCGCCCGCCATTTCCATCCGTATGGCCGACTGATCTTCAGAACATGCGTAAAACGATGTGCGGACACTCTCGGTGCATGTTTAGGTCATCTCTTAGTATCCATTGACACGTAGTCTCCGATATCCCAGAAGCCTCTGCTATTTTCTCAATCGCCTGTTATCTGTTGGCGCGTACGATGGCCTCAACCTTCGAAAAGTTTTTACCTGTGTGAGCTGTCACTGGCCGCCCGCTTCGTTCATTGTCTCCGACCTCCTGTCTGCTTTATCTGAAGAGTTGATGCCAATCGAATGTTTGTGACCACGACAGGTGTTTTCGCCATAAACTTGCTTCAACATCTCATAAGTTTCAGTTGGACTTTTGCCCAAACGAACGCAAAACTGAATGTTAACGCGCTGCTCATAAAGCGCCATTTTTCGTCAATCGCCAAACACTGCGTAAGTTGCTCACAATACACAGCAGCGAGTGTATGACGTAGATGTGTAACGTACCAGGAGATGTGACGTACCTGCCAGAAGGACGCACATGACATAAAGGCAGATAGGAATCAGAACAAATGTCCGCGTAGCTTAATTGGTAGAGCAACTTATTCCGGAATGAGTGGACCCGGGTTCGAACCCCGGCGCGGATAAAAATGACGGAGAAATTCACTTCGTTATAGATGGACGAAACCAATTTCGCTGTGAGGGGAATTATGTCGTATCGATATCCAATAATCACCGTGAGTATGGGATGCACGTATTTTGCTGTACAGTTGTAGTCCGGGAACTTTTGGATTCTACTCCGTAAGCCATCAAACCTTGAACAGAAGAAATTCTTCAATGTCTCGGTGAATAAATTCAATGTTTAGGTAAAGTTTTTTAGCTTTCAAACTTTGAGTTCTAGAAGATAACTAGAAGTACCAATGAGAAGGTTCTGCAGGTATGTTGAACTCTCATAAATGGTACACTTATACTAGTCACTATCAATTTTTTCAACTTTTTACAGCATCATTTTACATGAAAATGTGATTTTGGAGTTCGATAACCGTTAACTTTTCTTTTATGTAATGAAAGATCGGTCATAATAAAATGTCCAGTACTTTGGAACTCGTTTAGTTTTAAGTACTTGTAAGATTCCCATTGTTTTCGACAGCACTAATAACTGTGATTTCTTCATTTGGAATCTAGCCTCTTTCTGCTTTTGCAGAAGACATCTATATCGAGCCTCCTCTAATCAGTGACATTTATTACATGGTGAGTACAATTTAAAGTTATAATCTCCATACAGGTATTGTGCATTTGTCTTCTTTTATAACGTTTGAAGTATTTTGATTATGATTTTCATTTCATTCCTTTACATTCATTTCTTATGTGCAATTTTATTCACTTTGCTGTACCCAAAGATCCAGCTTCCGCATCAAATTTTCGATACTTTGACACACGTTTTCAATAAGACTGAGCTCCAGTTCACTTCGTTGTTATGTATTACCATCATTACGCCCCCCACCCCCCACAGGAAGAGTCATTATTATTTTCATCTCCTTCCTTGGATGTAATTTAGAATTGAATGTAATGATAAACAGTATGTGCCCTGTCGCTCTCTCTCTAGGTTGCCAATCGCAAGTTGATGCGCAAAACATTTCTTCTCTTATTGTAAAATGTAGAAGAAGTATATCCTTCCTCACAAAAGAGGCTTTTAAGATTCGTATTAGTAGTGCAACTGTAACATCCAGAAATAAGGAAATGCTAGCTGTGTGCATCATTGCTCCTGAGGAATAAGCAAGTCTCAAGCGTCATTGCTTCTGAGGCTTGTCTGTTTCTAACAAACATCAATCTCGGAAAAATGATGTTCGCGATCAAACGATTGGACATAGAGATATCAAGAAAAATGTGACACACATCTACATCCCTGGTGGAAAAACCGAGCACTATTTTGAGTATGAAATATGAACAAAACCTTTTCCGTAGTAGTCGGTATCTGACTGAAAAAGAAGTTTTCCAATCCAGTTTTTGGGCGCGCAGTCACTGTTGCTAATATATCGGAAACAGAAATTTGCATTTTTACCCCTTAGTAACAAAACATTTTCTTAAGAAAAATTAGAAATTATATGCAAAACAGTCTTCAACACGAACTCTATTCAAAGCGAAAAAAAAATCTCAAATCGGGCTTTTAGAAGGAGAGATATTGGGGAAAATGCAATATACACCAAAGCGCCAAACATTGTGACCAGCATGTATTTATGCAAACCGGAGCAGCTGCAGGTAAACAGCAGCGCGTGTGGAGGTCAGGAAACGGTGTGAATAACACCTTATACTGAGCTCTTTAATCAGTGTTATTCTTATTCTACAGATGGGAAAGACTGCAGACTTAAGCGAGTTTCACAAAGGCCAAATTGCAATGGCAGACGACTGGATCAGAACATTTCCGAGACAGCGAAGCTTGTGGGGTGCTCATTGTCAGCAGTGGTTAGCACCTTGAAAAGTGGTCCGAGGAAAGGAAGAATTAGGGACCACCGACAAGGTCGCCCGACCACAGCTCATCGATATTAGAAGTGAGAGACGGCTATCCCGTATGGTAACTAGCGAACAGAAGGGATACTCTAGCGCAACTCTCAGGTAATTTGAATTCTGGAGACGGGACTAATGTGTCGCAACATACAGTAAATCCAACCCTGATGAAACTGGAGCTGCGTAGACCGAGGCCATTCCGAGTGAACTATGCTAATTTTGGTTCACCGTCACAATGGGCACGCAAGCATCAAACGTGGACCTTGAATTATTGGAAGAAAGTCGTCTGGACCAATGAGTCTTGTTTCCTGTTGCACCATGTGGCCGAGTAGGTACGTATAGTCCTTTACCTGGGTAGGTTTGGCAATCCGGTAAAGGAAGTGTAATGCTTTGAACAACGGGCTGCTGAAAAATACCGAATCTAGTCATTCATGTGCAGGACACTATGACGTCTACCACTTACTTAAATATCATTGCTGACCAGGCACATCCTTTCATGGTAAGATCAAGTAGTTCAGCAGGAAAATGCGCCATACCACCCTGCCCGGATTGCTCGAGAATGGCTCGGGGATCATAAGGAGAACTTTCAGGTATTGCCCTGGCCTCCAAATACCCCGAACATCTATCCCATAAAATATATGTGGTTTGTGTTGGAATAGCAAATCCGAACTTTGTCAGTTCAACCACTTAATTTACAAAAGTTAAAGGATCTTCTGGTAACGCATTGCCATCAGATACCACAAGACAGATTTTGAAATCTTGTAGAGTTCATGTCTAGCCGTGTGTGAACTGTTTTGACGGCACTTGGAGAATCAACATCATACACTGCCGGAAAGTGAAAAAAGAACACCAAGAATAAATTGGCGGACGATCATGAAATTTACATTTGTTAATGGGGTCGAGTTTACGTAGGTGTGATGTTAATTTCGGGACCAACCGGTGAGCGCTTACGCCACAGCGCGGCATAATATGGAAATTATCGTCGGTGGTATTTAAGGAGTACGGCGAAGTGAATGTAATCGGTCGTCGGCGTACGGACACGTGCGAAGATCCTGAAGAAGCTGCAATGCCCGGACATGGAAGACGTATACGATTTCAGCAGTTATCGGACTTTGAGCGAGGTCGTCTCGTCGGACTTCGCGAGGCCGGGTGGTCGTATCGTCGTATTGCGGAGCGAATTGAACGGGAAGTTTCGGTAGTGGTATGCTGGTGGCGTAGATGGTCCGAGGAACATTCCCACACGAGAAGATGTAGAAACGGGAGTCACAGACGGACTAATGAGCGGACCGATCGACACATAAGAAGAGAGGCATTGTCAAGCAGAACATAAACTGCGACGCACATTCGAGCTACCGTTGTACCTGAGGTGACTGTGCAAACAATCCGTAACCGTCTACTGGATGCAGGACAACGTGCACGTGTGCCTCTAGCATGTGTACCTCTGACTCCAGCCCACCGTCAGTAACGGCTGTAGTGGTGTTGCCAACGTCTGCACTGGAGAACGCAATGGCGATCTGTCGTGTTCAGCGATGAAATCAGATTCTGTTTGGGAGCCTCCGATGGCCGTATGCGTGTTCGCAGACGCACAGGAGAGCGTCTCCACCCTTCTTGCATCCGCCAGCGACACACAGGGTCTACACTTGGTCTCCTGGTGTGGGGAGCGATAAGCTATCACTCCCGTACACAACTAGTGTTTGTACTGGGTACGTTAAACAGCGCCTCCTACATCAACAACATAATTCAGCCCGTTGTTGTGCCATTTTTAAGGTCGGTCCATCGTGGTGTTTTCCAGGAAGATAACGCACGCCCATACACGGCACGTGCAACGCAACATGCACTTCAGTGTGTGAGACAACTTCCATGGCCTGCACGTTCATCGGATTTGTCCCCCATTGAGCACATGTGGGATTTTATGGGATAATGGCTTATCCGGTCTCCACGGCCAGCCACGACCATCCCCGATGTACGCGTCCAGGTTGAGGATGCTTGGAACTCAATACCCCAAACTTACATCCAACATCTGTACGACAGACTCCATGCCAGAATTGCACAGTGTGACGCAGTTAATGGCGGTTCAAATTCGTACTAAGCCTGTTACATGGAAATGTTATTTTTCAGTTTACCATCAAATACAGCTGTATTTTGGCATAATGTTTTGATCACGTTATCGTCTGTATTCCGTTATTATGCTGTATAAATGTCGTTGGTATCAGACTTGTAACCAAAATGGTCTTCATTCCGTAAGTTATGAAAGTTGAAAAGAATTGTTGCCATCTGATATTTATAAGCGATTACATGGTGAAAACACACCATCCATTCGAGCAAAATGACTACAATATTGTTGCAGCACACAACACGTGGTAATTAAGTTGCACGTAAACAAATGAAGGAAAGTAGAGAGCATGGACCTTTAGTAGGGTTTATGATTACCGGTGACCGCTAGAACATGACACACCAGTGAAGTTTCAAAGAGAAGGAAGTTATCCAGCAGCTCTTCGAGAATTCGCCACCACTCTTCGTTGAGGACATGCATGCTCTCGCTGATAAAGCATCATGGGAGGTGACGGACATGCTGCGACACTGCGCCTCAGTGAACTATATGCGTGTGTAATAGGGTGGAGGTCCGGATCCAGATAGCAAAACGGCCATACGCTCGATACCCTCTCTCTGAAGTACGTTTCCCACCGACTGGTCTCGATGGGGCCGGGCGCTGTGATCCACGAAGGGAAACGTATCTCCAACTGATGGCGCAAATGGCACAACTACATGTCTCAGGTACTCATATGGAGGTCTGACCACGGTCAGTTATCCATTCCGAATTACGCAGAGTTCTGTATGTCCAAAAATGATGAAGACCACCAACACAAGCACAAGGATTGCACCACCACCGAAGGCACCTCTTTTGTGAATGAAAGCTGGATTGTTCTGTGTTACTCCTTCCCGCTAAAGGAGGATGCAAAAAATATGAGACTGAAGACTGAACCGAGACTCATCCCTGAAAAATGCGGAGCTCATTGTTCACGTTCCCAACAAAAATAACCTTCATCCCACACTAAACGGGCTCTTTGGTGATGTTCAGGAAAGTTCACGCCCTCCTTCGGTCGCCGGACATAGACTCATCTTTGCTGAAGCCGATTATATATGATCTTGTGACGTACCTGCCAGCAGGACGCACACGACATAAAGGCAGATAGGAATCAGAACAAATGTCTGCGTAGCTCAGTTGGTAGAGCGACTTGTTCCGGAATAAGCGGCCTCGGGTTCGAATCCCGGCGTAGACCAAAAATGACGGAGAAATTTACTTCGTTATAATGGCGCCCGAACTATCCGGATGACCCGGCCGTTCAAAATCTCGCATTGGTGTGATGTTATTTCCACACCGCGAGACAGGAAAAATCAGAGAATCCCTTCTCCAGCGCTTCGATAAATAAAAAAAAAAAACCGGGATGTTGCATTCACACAGCAGATTGACTGGGAGTTCTCAAGTGCACGTTCTACAGTGGATGGCTGCCTGCAGCGATTCATGGTCACGGCTGACCCGTGGGCCATGCCCCCGGCCCTCTTTCGGGGGGGGGGAGATGTGACGTACCTGCCAGCAGGACGCACACTACATAAAGGCAGATAGGAATCAGAACAAATGTCTGCGTAGCTCAGTTGGTAGAGCGACTTGTTCCGGAATAAGCGGCCTCGGGTTCGAATCCCGGCGTAGACCAAAAATGACGGAGAAATTTACTTCGTTATAATCTGTGTGGATACGAGTCGTCTATGACAGTAGTAAACGGGCGTTGCAATTCAGTTGCATTTTGTCGGCAGGTCCTACAAATCAGTAACTGAAAAACCCTTCATTTTGTGCTACTGTTAATGCTTCCCATTTCCCTCTGGTCTCCTTCGTACTGTTCCGACCTCTTGGAAACTCTTCCAAAATCTACAGATGACGCTTTGAGACACTTCAAATATTTTTGTCGCTATCCCTTGTGTCTGGAACGCTTCCAGAATTCAAATTGCTCTCCGAGTTGTCAATTCTGATAAATCGCATTTCTGAAACGCACCTGAAGTCGAAACTTCCTTTTGAATGAAAACGACTGAGCAACCGCGACATTTATATAGTCTACTTACTTTGCTCTTCGATGAATTTCGCAAATCCGCTAGGGCTGATCCTGTCTGTTATCCGCTAGGGCATATTCTGATCACTGTCTGTTATTGTCATTTGCCGTTTAGAGGTCGACCTTTTATCATAAACTTGCCTATCGTAGATTTTCTCCGTAACTTCAGGCTGACATCGTAATATCCCCTAATTGTGTTGAGCAGTGCAAAATGTTTCATTCAATAGCATTTATGCCCTTAGTGTCGATGTTATGCAACGAAAAAAGACCGAACGACAAATATTACTCTTTTCACATTTTAGGCTTTCCAATGCAGAAAAAAATTTCAAGTCAGCTTAACACGTGGGTACGGATATATGGTGTCAATAGACGGACAGACTGATATAGTGACAAAATTAAACACGTCCTTTTTTAAATCATTTTTTCAGAAAAGCAAAACAGAAGATATTTAGGAAGACTTGGAATGGAAGAATCGAATGTTAAAAGCATAACTAAAAGAGTAACAAAATAATGTGGTCGTCTTGACGAAACATGAGAAGAAATAAATTATCTATATCCAAGAAGCCAAGCAATTTAAACCTGGCTGTAAGATTTTCTGTGGAACAACCTATGCCGAAGGAAAAATATATGCTGAAGATTATAATAAGGTGACTAAACGTATATAAATCCGTTCATTGGCGTAGAAAAAACAATAGTGAACAACAATTCTGCTAGCGTTCACCACCTACGGGCGGCTTCATGAAGCAGGTGTTTAGTAAACGATTAACAGAAGCAAACTAAGAATTTAAAATAAATAAATAATAAACGCTTATTCAGATTACAAGTGGTTAAACATCCGACAGACTGTTATGCTTATGGAATCCCGAGGAGGGCGTGCCAGATCACTGGTAGATCCTTGGAAACATCCTTATTGCAGGTGTCATCGAGTCAAGATTTCTATTGTTTCTCGGAGTGCGGCGGTTGTTGCATTGTCATAGGGGGTACTTTTTTTTTTTTTTTGATTGGAGGTTTAACGACCACCGTGAGCAACTCAATGGGCTATAAGCAGTCGCCTGTCCCTAATTTAGGGTCACTGGTTCCAGGGAAGTGAGAGAGCCAGTGCCGAAAGACAAACACAACATCCATGCCTTACCGGGATTCAAACCCGGACCCCTTCGGACGAATGATCAGAGGCCATCGCTTAGACCATTGCGCCACCGGAGCGGCATAGGGAGTAATGCGTTTGATGTTGTTCCAAATAGCGGTGGCCCTTTGAGTTGCCACTTCCTGCGCTAATGCCGTCTTAACCTTTCTCTGTTTCACGTTCCGCATGTGCTGCTACCATTAACCGGAACGACCGCTTCGTCATTCCCATGTAATGCTTTATTGTGGCATTCGGGTACTCCAATGGAGTTGCGTAAACACCAGCGTCAGTAGGGAATACTGTCGTATCCCGATCTGCGGTAAGGAGTGCAGGCATGGGCCTTTGGTGTCTTCAGCCCAACATCCAAACCGAGCTTCTCCAGTCTGTTCTTCAGGGAGTTCGTTACATCTGGAACATAAGGAATGGCCTCCACAAGCTACAAGGGGCACGTTGCTTTGCGATGAGCGTGGTTTCTGGTCTTGGATGCTGCTTTTTTAACGATCTCATCAATGCTAAACTTGTCGAAGCCAGCTGCATCGGCAAGATCTCGAAGGTTGCGTATCTCCTCGTCACAGTCCACTCTATCAGAGCACAGGGCAAATGCCTTGCTGGCTCTGTATCTGAAAAGTACATTTTTATGAGCGCTGGGGCTGGCCGAGGTTGGATTAGGTACGTACGTGGGTTTGTAGAATACCTTTGTGCCCAGCACTCAGGACTGCTTCCTTCTATCCAGTACATCTAAAAATGGCAGATCGCCACTGTCTTCCGCCGTGAATTTTATGTGGGTGTGCGCAGAGTTCATTGTAGCTAGAAACTCCTGTATAGAGGCTGCTCCGGGCTTCCCAACAAAGAATATGTCATCTATGTATCTCAGCCAGACCTTCGGTACTTGGGTTTGTGAGCTCAGGAGCCCATTTTTCAAAGGGCGCAGCACTGCTTCAGCTAGGACGGATGACAGTGGAAATCCCATTGGGACTTTTTTTGTCTGCTTGTATACGCTAGAGCAGTAGCTAAAGAAGTTAGACTCGGTCACTATGTCCATCACTTTCGAAATGTCTCGCAGTGCGCCCGGAAAGAACAAATTGGATTCAGGAAGGGACTGCTTGAGGTTGGCAGCTGCTTGCGAACCGGGATTAAAGGGTATAGGGCCTCTACGTCGAAACTGACCATAACGTCATCAGGATTAACAGAAATGCCCTTTAACCTGGAGGCAAAACCAGTTGAGGGGCGTAGTACCCTTTCAGTTGTCTGAAAAAAGGCTGTAGAAAGGAAGATAGCGCCTTCTCGAGGTGAATCGAAGGAGAACACCTCCTAGAGATAATTGGTGTGATGAGGTTGCCGGGCTTGTGGAGCCTTAGTTTTCCGAAATGTCTAAGGATACCAAGTTCTGGAGGCAGTCTGTCTCCTCTCTTCAGGATCTCCGGTAGCGATGGCATCCTCGCTGCTCTTTTATTCTTGGCAACACATCGGTTGACCGGATCCTCCTCTTGAAGGACCGATTCAGATTGCTCGATGAAGTCCGCGAGATGTTGGTCGTAGTCTGATGTATCCATGACCGCGATCTGTCCTGACCTATCCGTCAGGGTGAAGACTATGGTGCGGTCTATCTTGAGCTGGGAGACGCTTCTGGGTATTCTCGGAACTCCTTTTTGTTGGAGATGCTTAACGGCTCTGTCCAGCTTGTTACCGCATTGGTGCCTAATCATGTCCCTTGCGGCGGGATTTTATTCAGAAGGTCCTCAATCGCTGGAATGATCGACTTGTGGTGAATTGGTTCTTCGATGGCAATCTTAGGACTTTTTTGCGGTACTCAAAGTTCATCGGGGAAACAAATTCGCGACGAGAAGTTAACGATAGGTATTACGAGCGGTTGTGCTGATGGCTGTTGAGTCATGCGTAGTCGAGCAAACTTGCCCGGAGGCGTCGCCGTGTGCGATCTGAATTGGCGACTGGTTAGCATATCTAAAAGCAGTAGGGCGTCAAATTCCCGAGGCGTTACCTCCTCCAACAGTCTTAAATACAGGTTAAAAGTTCTAAACTGCAGCTTCATTAGCCAGATCGTCTTCGAGCGAATAAGGCGGCATAGCGTCTGCTGTTGAAACCGGGTTTTCTTTCTTCGAAACCACGAGTCATCAACCCCGGATCTAAAACGGAGAAATGCTGGGGTGAGACCATATGCTTTACAGCTCTTCAGGAATTCTAGAAGGCATTTCTCATCCTCTAGTTTGATTCTGCATCTTCTAAACTCTAAAGAGGAACCCATGGTTGTGCCCGGATAAGGAAAGAATAAAATGAAAAAACTATGGGCTTGCAATACACCAATTTATAATAAAGAAACTAAACATATATAAATTCGTTCATTGGCATAGAAAAAATAGTAGAGAGCAACAATTCTGCTAGCTTTCACCACCTACAAAGCGGCTTCATCAGGTTGCTGTTTAGTAAACGATAAACCAAACCAAACTACTAATTCAAAATAAATAAATAGATAATAAACATGCAATGCGCTCGTTAAGATCACGAGTAGTCAAATATGCAACAGACTGTTATGTTCATGGAATCCCAAAGAAGGCGTGCCAGACCACAGGTAGATTGGTAGAGACATCCTTTTTTTTTTTTTTTTTTTTTTTTTTTTGGGAGGTTTAACGACCACCGTGAGCAACTCAATGGGCTATAAGCAGTCGCCCGTCCCTAATTTAAGGTCACTGGTTCCAGCGAAGGGAGAGAGCCAGTGCCATAAGACAAACATAGCATCTATGCCTCACCGGGATCCGAACCCGGACCCCTTTCCGACGAATAATCAGAGGCCATTGCCTTAGACCACTGCGCCACCGGGGCGACAGAGACATCCTTATTGCAGGTGTTACGTCGAGTCAAGATTTCTATTGTTTCCCGGAGCGCGGCGGTTGTTGCGTTGTCATAGGGATAATTCGTTTGATGTTGTCCCAAATAACGGTAGCCCTTTGAGTTGCGACTTCCTCGGATAATGCCGTCATAAGCTTTCACTTTTTCACATCCCGCTTGTGCTCTATAACTCTTAACTGGAACGACTGCTTTGTCATTCTGAGGTAATGTTTTACGGTGGCGTCCAGGTACTCCAATGGAATTGCGCAAACACCCAATCTTTTCAAATCCAATCTCTCCGACCTCGGCCAGCCACAGCGCCCAATAATATGCATTTTTCAGATACAGGGCCAGAGGGGCATTTGTCCTGTGCTCCGATAGAGTGGACTGTGACGAGGAGATGCGCAACCTTCGAGACCTTGCCACAGCTGCTGGCTTCGACAATCTTAGCGTTGATGAGATCGTTAAAATATCCGTAGTCAAGGCCAGCAACCACGCTTATAGCAACGCGACCCTTGCAGCTTGTGGGCGTCATTCCTTATGTTCCAAGTCTAACTTACTCCCTCAAGAACAGAATGAAGGAGCTCGGTTTGGATGTTGGGCTAAAGGCACCAAGATCCATGGCTGCTCTCCTTGCCACGGATCGGGATACGACCATACTCCCTACTGAGGCGGGTGTTTACGCAATTTCATTGGAGTACCCGGACGCCACGATAAAATATTACGTGGGAATGACGAAGCGGTCGTTCCGGTTAATGGTAGCAACACATGCGGGATGTGAAACAGAGAAAGCTTAAGACGGCGTTAATTCGGGAAGTTGCAACTCAAAGGGGCTACCGTTATTTGGGACAGCATCAAACAAATTGACCCCAATCATAACGCAACAACCGCCGCACTCCAAGAAACAATAGAGATCTTGACTCGACGGGGCACCTGAAATAAAGATGTCTCCACCAATCTACCTGTGATCTGGCACATGCCTTCCTCGGGATTCCATGGGCGTAATAGTCTGTTGGATGTCTGACCACTCATGATCTGAACTAGCGCCTGGCACGTTTATTATCTATTTATTTATTTTGAATTCTTAGTTTGGTTCTGTTTATCCTTTACTAAACAGCTGCCTGATGAAGCCGCCCGTAGGTGGTGAAATCTAGCTGGATTGTTGTTCTCTATTGTTTTTTCTACGCCAATAAATGGTCTTATATACGTTTGGTCTCATTATGAATTGGTGTTTTGCAAGCCATCTTTGGCTGAAGATTATTATTCAAGTGGACAATATCTCGCAAACGGGCAATTTAAGCTGGCGCAAAGACAATCCGTGCATTTTATACATATTTTCCAAACCCTTTGTAACCGGCTTTAAAACTATTAATTCTGGAACTAACGGAAGATACACGGAAAGCTATCCAATAAGGCGAAAGGGTGTACACTGGACAGAATGTTAATGAACATATAAAATGAAAATTAAAACACGCAGAAAATTTAAGGAGGATGAGTATTATGGAATAGTATTATGGAAGAAGACACACATGTCCACGAGACAATTCTCTTACTGTCTTTCACACAAATTTAAGGAGGAGGAGTATTATGGAATAAGAGGGAAACACACCTAAGTCCACGAGACAATTCTCGTACTGTCTTTCACACAGTGGGCGCGACGCTTCACGCGAAATTTTGATCAGATCACAATCTGTATTGCAAAACTGCATTTTGATCCCCAAGTTATATTAAACAAATCGTTTCCAAAATATTAATGTATTTACTTTTAAGTTTTTTGGAATAGACTTGATTTTTTTAAAGCTCCTGACGAGCTGTAATTTCAAGACAAGTCCGCTAAAACGCTGTAATTTTAACTTCTCTCTGGAAGCAAATTGGGGTTCTTCTGATTTCAAATATTTTGAAACAAACTTGTTCTTTTTATTTTAACCATTATTTTTAGTTCGTGTACTTATCGCTTATTAATATGCATGCTTATTAATATTTTTATTCTGGCTCTTTTACGAAGGTTGTCTCCAAAGGTATGATTCTACTGATGAAAAAGCTGCCAAAAGGTAATTTCAAGAGCCAAAAAGTCGAATTCCAGATTACTTATGACATGGTGCCAAGTTTCCGTCTTGTAGTTTTTGCACATCACGGGAATGAACTAATTGCTGATTCTATTAATGTAGACGTTTCGAACCAGTGCTCGCCGAATTCTGAGGTAAATAAGTGTTTTTAACAGTTTTACAAAATCATTATGAGTTATAACGTGATGTAATACGCATTTGGATCGATGAGATCCAAATGCTGAAAAAGTAATTCGAAACAAAATTCACAGTCAACAATCTTGGAATATTAGAATGAAAGGTGCACCAACTTTGGTGTGCTACACTTACAACTGTTCTGGGTTGTTGCTGAACGAGACCTGACCGCAGACGTTCCTTAGATGTACATTCAGGGGGAAACGTTTAATTAAAGCCGCAATGTTAGTGAAATCTGTTATTCATCTAAACAAATGTCTTTCAAATCAGATTATATTACTGACAGGATATATATCTAAATTTTGTTCTCGGGAATTGAAATACATGTATATGTTACCGCTAAAGTGCAGAAATCAGTTATTTTACAGATTATCTAGGTAATGTACAGATTAACTAGGGTGATCCGTTAAAGTGCCGAAAATTGTTTCATTTCTCAAATTACCTAGGTAATCTGCAAATTACCTATATAATCTGCAAATTACTAGCACATACCTACTAGGCACTCGTTAAAGTGAAAATAAGATCTTTGCTGGAACAACAGCAACGTTTCTGTACGCTTAAATTAACATAATGTTATTTATTTATTTTTCGGGTTGAGATTGGTAATCCATGAGATCCACCTGGCATCTGCTGTTGAAATGCGATGAAATAATCGGCTTTACAACAATCCCTTTTTTTGCACTTTTTGTTTTTGTTGAAAAGGTTCGCATAAATCGAAAAACATTTTTATTTTGGCTTGGGTTATGTTTTTACAAAGTGTATTTAGTTGCTTAATCATTCTGTCTCTTCCACCGTGGTCAATTGACAAATGAGTAGAATACAATATGTCAAACAATTCTTCGGCATGGACAAGCTTTTTAACACTTTCTCGCGTGTATGACAACGGCTCAATGAGTTTTTTACAGCCTTGTACAGTCAACACATCATACCTTTGTATTATTCGATAATCTCGAGATGATTCTTTCTTCTTGGAAACTTTTATTCGCTTTACATCTTCAATTATGCAGTCATACTTTCGTTTTGTCATTAAAACACTATTATATTTTGAATCTTCGCTAAAGAGGTTTTCGAAGAATCTTTTCTTCATTTTACTCACCAATTCGGTGCTTGCTTGCATACTAGGAGTTAAATTTATCTGCTTTAAAAAAAATCACGACACAAATTCACGCGCTAACAGGCAGAAACGAATTTGAAAATAGAATTAGCTATGCTACGCACTGGCAGCCGACGTCTATTATGAGAAATAAAAACAACCGGCGACGACGCTGGCGAAATGAAACTAAAAGTGGAGGGAGAGGGGGAAGGTGTAGGGAAAGGAAATGAGATAAACAAGCTTTTGAACTTTAACGATACGGAAGCCGTTAATGTGCACATTATTTAGGTAAAATGCGGAAAACTCTTGATTCCGCACGTTAACGGAGCAAATCAGTTAATCTGCAGATTAGCTAGGTAATGTACACATTAACGGTTTTCGAGCTTTAGCGGTAACATATATACAGTATACACCAATCAGTCAAAAGACGAAAACCATCTACATAATAAGATGTACGGCCTCCTCGCGCCGCCAAAAGAGCTCTCACCCAACGAGGCATAGATTCAAAGGGACATTGGTAGGTATCTCTCGATATTCGGTAATATGGTTACAACATAAGATCCCGGAGTTACCGTAAATTACGTAGTTGGGGTGATGCTGCTCGTACCCGTTTCACCAACTCAAACAATAAATGGTCGATAGAATTTATGTCCGGCGAATCTGGGGGCCATGGCAATAAATGGAATTCCTCTTCATGTTCTTGGAACCATTCCAGAACCTTCTTCGCAGTGGGATATGTAGCATTGTCTTGTTGAAGGACGCCATCTTTGCCAGGGAATACACTCGCCATAAATGGGTGTATTTGCTCAGCCACAATGTTCAGGTACTTGACAGCTATCAGAGTTCTCTCTACAGGAATAATGGATCCAAGTGTTCCCAAAGAAAGCATTTTCCAGACCATCACACTCTCTCCAGCCGCACATTCCATTCCAAAGCCCATCCAGGTGAGAAGGTTTCCTTGCGTAAACGTCGCACACAAGCTCGTCCGTCGACATAGTGTAACCGAAAACGGGATTCGTCTGACCATGAGACCCCCTTCCAGTCTTCTATGGTCCAATGTCGATGATTACGTGTCTCCTGCAAGCGTTGGTGACGGTGAACGGCTGTGAGCATAGGCACACGAATGAGTCTGCGATTGCGGATACCCATATCAAAGAGCCTAAATTGAACTTTGTTTTCGGACACATTGAGCCTTTCACCACAATTGAAATTATGGGTAATATCAGCCACAATATCCTTACTGCTGCTGCGAACAAGACGAGATAGCCTGCTCTGACCTCTCGCATCAATGAGGTGTGGCTTGCACTTCGAGCAGGAGACACTTCGAGCCTTGTCGACGGCTCGAAGTGTCTCCTGTTTCGGACCATCTTTGATTGGTACTAATTACTTCACAGAGTGAGAAACCTACCAGCTTCCCTGTTTCGGAGATGCGCTTACCAAGGCGTCTTGCCATAACGATCTGGCCTTCGTTGAAATCAGATAAATCATTTGCTTTTCTCACGTTGAGACGAAACGAAATACTGTCTGATAGAGCTCTTATCCAGGTATTATGAATATCACTCGTGACCTTGGAACGTGACGCTGATTGGCTGCACGCGAGCTCATTTGTATAACTCAGAGATGGTTTCAATACACTGCCGGAAAGTGAAAAAAGAACACAAAGAAGGAAATGGCGGACGATCATGAAATTTACATATGTTAATTGGGTCAAGTTTACGTAGGTGTGATGCTAATTTCGGGACCAATCGGTGAGCGCTTGCATAAAATGCAAATTATCGTCGGTGGTTTTTAACGAGTACGGCGAAGTGAATGTAATCAGTCGTCGGCGTACGGACACGTGCGAAGACCCTGAAGAAGCTGCATTGCCTGGACATGAAAGACGTGTACGATTTCAGCAGTTATCGGACTTTGAGCGAGGTCGTCTAGTTGGACTCCGCGAAGCCGGGAGGTCGTATCGTCGCATTGCGGAGCGAATCGGACGGGAAGTATCGGTGGTGGTACGATGTTGGCGTAGATGGTCCGAGGAATATTCCCACTCGAGAAGGCGTAGAACCGGAAGTCACAGACGGACAGATGAGCGGACCGATCGACGAATAAGAAGAGCGGCTTTGTCAAGCAGAACATCCACTGCGACGCAAATCCGAACTGCCGTTTCACCTGAGGTGACTGTGCGAACAATCCGCAACCGTCTACTGGATGCAGGACTACGTGTGCCTGTGGCATGTGTACCTGTGACTCCAGCCCACCGTCAGGAACGGCTGCAGTGTTGTCGCCAACGTCTGCACTGGAGAACGCAATGGCGATCTGTCGTGTTCAGCGATGAAAGCAGATTCTGCTTGGGAGCCTCCGATGGCCGTATGCTTGTTCGCAGACGCACAGGGTAGCGTCTCCACACTTCTTGCATCCGCCAGCGACACACAGGGCCTACACCTCGTCTCCTGGTGTGGGGAGCGATCGGCTATCACTCCCGTACACAACTAGTGTTTGTACCGGGTACGTTAAACAGCACCTCCTACATCAACAACATCATTCAGCCCGTTGTTGTGCCATTTGTAAGGTCTGTGCATCGTGGTGTTTTCCAGCAAGATAACGCGCGCCCACACACGGCACGTGCAACGTAACATGCACTTCAGGGTGTGAGACAACTTCCATGGCCTGCACGTTCACCGTATTTGTCCCCCATTGAGCACGTGTGGGATTTTATGGGACAACGACCTATCCGGTCTCCACGGCCAGCCACGACCATCCCCGATGTACGCGTCCAGGTTGAGGATGCTTGGAACTCAATACCCCAAACTTACATCCAACATCTGTACGACAGACTCCATGCCAGAATTGCACAGTGTGACGCAGTTCATGGCGGTTCAACCTCGTACTAACCATGTTACATGGAAATGTTATTTTTCAGTTTACCAGCAAATACAGCTGTATTTTGCCATAATGTTTTGATCACGTTATCCTCTGTATTCCGTTATTATGCTGTATAAATTTCGTTGGTATCAGACGTCACCTTCTTGGTGTTCTTCTTTCACTTTCCGCCAGTGTATTTTGGCTGATCGGTGTGTATGTGTATGTATGCAATGCCGTAACTAGCTTTTCATGTGCCCTGTGCAAGGTTTTGTTTAGGGGTCTCAACTTTTTTTGGAAGGGGAGGGGAAGAAATTATAAAACAAGTACGTTATAACAATTGCTTATAAAAAAAATTGTGTCCACAAGAAATATACAGAAATATACACGATCATTCACATGCATTTATAAATGAAAATAATTACTTTAATTGCATTTTTCTGGCTTTCATTTCAGCATATTCATTTATTAATTCATCATAAATAGTATTTTTAACGATATTATATTTAATTAAAATTATGCAGGGCTAGTTCACCGACGTAATCCTTGTGAGTAGCGTCACAGGTACGGATGCTGAACCATAAAACCACATAAAACAGACGACAAAACCAAGAGGTGTGTGCGCTCCCGAAGATAACTTCTTTACAAAGCTTGACAGGAGCTCTCTCTGGTCACATGAGGAAGGGAGACGCTTGATCTTTGGACCATAGCTTCCTTCTTCACGTTACCTGATGCACATCTTTAAATAGAACCCTTAAGCATCATTTTAAAAAGATGCTCTTCTAATCATGACTGATTGTTACAAGACAACCACTTAATAGCAAGCATTTTAACTGGCCAAATGAAAAACCGTTTTATTTCATCAACTGGCTCATGAAATTTTATTTATCCCGTCACTTACGCATTTTCACAAGACGAATTTTTTGTCAGTTCCTATGCAGGGCTCCCTTCGTCCTAGGCACTGTGCCTGTGCACCTGTTGTACCTACCTAGCTACACCACTGTATGCGTAATTCTTAAATTACACTGCTGGCCACTCAAAATGCAACACCAAGAAGGAAGCATCCGATTTGCCTGAAATTCGCAGCATGCGTCGCCCGCGAGAGGACATGCAAACGATTAGCATTGCAGGGAATATACAAATCATGTGCGCACCCGGCACGCCACCGAGAAGCACTATAAGAAGGGTGCGCAGTAGGTGGGGTGTAAGTAGTGGAAGTGTGTTGTGCTGCCGGACCTGTGCGTGGGAAGCTTCCTTATGCCTCGTCGCAGAATACGGCAGTCATTCCAGCACATTTCGGAGTTCGACAGATGGCGATCAGTGGCTTATCGCGACAGCGGTTTATCGTACCGAGACATCAACGCCCGTGTGGGACGACATCCAGCCACAGTGAGGCGAGTATAGATTCTGTATGTGCAGGAGGGACGGACGGACTGACGTGAGCGATTGCCGCAGCCGCGGCACACCACCGATCGAGAGGACCAGCATGTTGTCCGGCGGGCATTGACGGCTCGCACCGCTACATCCCGAACGTTAGCGCAGGAATTAGGGTGTGTTGCGCAACAACCTGTGTCAGCACGTACCGTTCGACGTCGTCTTCAGGAGCGGGGACTTGTCGCACGGCACCCATTGCTCCGATTGCCATTGACGTTACATCACCGGCGAGTGCTGCGGCAGTGGGCCGTTGAACGCCGCACCTGGACTTCGGAATGGCACGACATTGTCTTCTCTGATGATTCCCGCTTCTGCCTGCAACACCTCGATGGTCGAATCCGCGTGTGGCGGCACCGCGGCGAGAGACTGTATGACGCCTGCATTATGCATCGCCATACCGGTCCGTCGCGTGGCGTTATGGTTTGGGGGAAATTGCATATGACACCCGCACCCTTCTGGTACGCATCACCGGTACACTCAACAGCCACCGCTACATCTCCGACTTTTTGGAGGCTGTAGTCATCCCTTACCTGCAGGACCTGTCAGCAGCCACGTTTCAACAGGACAATGCGCGCCCGCACGTGGCACGCATCGTGAAACAATTCTTCACGGCCCACCAGGTGTCACTGCTGCCGTGGCCCGTCTGTTCTCCCGATATGTCGCCCATCGAACACGTCTGGTTTCTGATCGGCAACCGAGTGGCCCGGCAAGCACCACACGCGGCTACGCCTCATCAATTGTGGCAACGTGTGGACGCAGCCTGGACCGACATACCCCAAGCCCATATCCAAAGCCTCTCTTGTTCGATGCCGCGGCGTGTAACGCCCGTTATTCCAAGCCATGGGGGCCACACGAACTATTGATGTCTGCTTGTTCCGTAAGTCTCACGGGCCTGTAAGCACAATCGTTTCATCTTTGTGTCTGTTGTTATGTGTCCAGTACATCTGGCTTTGCTATCTCGTGTCCTTCTTGGTGTTGCATTTTGGGTGGTCAGCAGTGTACATAAATACACGGTTTTTTCCGCTTTCCAACCGCAGGTTGAAGAAGCGTATATGCTCCAGCTTTGTCCGTCTGTCTGTAGGCACGATAACTCGCGTAAAAATTGTTGGATTTCGATGAAATATTAGCATGTGGTAGGGGACCACCTGGGGACGAAGCCTGTTGAAAATGGACGAAATGGGGTCAAAGGTCACGGCATAGGAGCGAGATCCATTCCACTGCTCTTATGCATCATAACTTGCGTAAATATGGTTCGATGTCGATGAAATTTCAGCATATTGTAGGGGACCACCTGGGAATGACCCCTATTGAAAATGGATGAAGTGGGGTCAAATGTCATGGCATAGGAGCGGGATCCATTCCGCAGCCCTTATGCGTCATAACTTGCGTAAATATGGTTCGATGTAGATGACATTTTAGTATGTTGTAGGGGACTACCTGGGAATGAACGCTATTGAAAATTGGTGAAGTGGGGTCAAAAGTCAGGACATATGAGAGGGATCCATTCCATTGCCCTTATGCGTCAAAACGTGCGTAAAAATGGTTCGATTTCGATGACATTTTATTATATGGTAGGGGAACACCTGGGGACGATCTTATGACGGCACAATCTCGCGCTTGATATTTTGGCGCGCGGTCATGCCATCTGTCTCATTACGTCACGCGTTGTGTGTGGATCCTATTAAAGTTTTATGACGTCACACTTTTGCGAGCAGATGGTCGTGATTCCCATCTGCCTCATTACGTCACGCTTTGTGTGCGTATGTTAGTCCGCACGATAACTCGCGTAAAAATCGTTCGATTTCGATGAACTTTTAGTATGTGGAAGGGGATCACCTGGGAAGGAACCCTATTGAACGTGAACGAAATGGGGTCAAAGGTTAGCACATAGAAGCGGGATCCATTCCACTGCTCTTATGCGTCATAACTAACGTAAAAAAGGTTCGTTTCGATTACATTTTAGCATATGGTAGGGGAACATCTGAGGGCAAACCCTATTGAAAATGGGCGAAATGGGGTCAAAGGTCAGGACATGGGAGCGGAATCACTTCCATCGCCATTATGCGTCATAACTTACCTAAAAAATCTTCGATCTGGATGAAATGTTAGTATGTTGTAGGGTCCTGCCTATTAAATGGGTGAAATGGGGTCAACGAATCCTATTGAAAATGGGCGAAATGGGGTCAAATGTTAGGACACAGGAGCGGAATCTATTCCATAGCCCTTATGCATCATAACTTACGTAAAAATGCTTCCATTCCGACAAAAGTTTAGCATGTTATTTCGGAGATATACTGAACCGGTTCTGTAGAATATCATCGAAATGGGATCAAAGTTCAGGGCACCAGACCGAGATTTATTCCACAGCCATTATCCTCATAACTTCAGTGATAACTTGAGTAATGATTTCTGGTATATTGGAAAGTGTATCATAATCAATGCATTGCATGATTTTACTAACTTGTCATCATTCTTTTCTTCTTTCTTTCTGTTCCAAACTCAAATTTAATTTCATAATAACCTTATGTTGCTAGAATACATCCATAACATAAATATTATGCCGTAGATTCGTGATACAACTGAATGTAATCAAGTTCATTTTCTTGTTCTTTCTCTTCCACTATTCTTCGATCCGTCGTAATTAAAATCATAATAACGTTTTTTCTCTTCATTTCTCAGAAGTATAACGTTTGTTAAAACAAAGTGATACGTAAAATCCTTACCCAGCAAAATCACTTGAAAACAAGTAATTCAGCCGACCTCGAGGTTATACAGTCGCGTAGGAAAGTGAAACGTTTCTCAATAAGTACGATTGAAACGCCACTGAAGGTGAAATTTCCCCTCAGAAGTCACGCGCTGTGTGTGGATCCTATTAAAGTTTTATGACGTCACACTCTTGCGAGCAGATGGTCGCGATTCCCATCTGCCTCATTATGTCACGCTTTGCTTGCGTATGTTCGTCCGCACGATAACCCGCGTAAAAATCGTTCGGTTTCGATGAACTTTTAGTATGTGGAAGGGGATCACCTGGAAAGGAACCCTATACATTAACGGAGCCGTAGCCCCATTTTTCGGATATTCATCCTGGAATACTCCAGATTAGGTGACTACCCAAACGCGGCGGAGAACAGAAATCATATGGGCAACCTTCGAAAACAGCTCAAGCTCCGGGGCTAATTTTCAGATACACGTCCAAGCACTCTCGTTACATTCGCAGAAATCCTGGAAATACCCCGAATTAGATGGGCTGCAATGACGAATGCAACAGCCAACAACTTACAAATATGAAATGGAAATTTAGTAGAAAGAAGAAACGTTCCTGCTAAACTTTGCACAGTAGCACTTTCTGCGCCATTATTAACCACACAGTATCGCCAAGGACTCTGCCTGCAAAGTACTGTTAGTAAGATTCAAACTCATACACTGCGCAATCACATTCGTATGCAGAAGAATGCTACTTAAACATGTGATTAAGAAGAAAATAAGGGGGAATCTCGCGAAATGTTTCTCCAGTACGGTGAACACAAGCTGAAGGACAGAAAAACTTCAACGCTTTAAGGCTGTCTTTGAATGAATGCAACGCAAATTCTGTCCTATATCTGTAATGCAAATTCTTTTGTACACATTTTCTCGAAAACTATTACTTTGTAGAGTTTGAAATTTTGAGCACAAATAAAAACGACCCATAGCTAATACGTGTCGTAGTTATTTTTCCGAAAAATGTGTTACAATTTTTTTTAATTCCAATTTGGCGCTAGATGGCGCCAGAAGTTAGCTTGGCCGTGTTTCTGTGTGGAAGAAACAAAATCTTTCATTTCTGTCTGATTTTTTTAATTATCTAGACCAAATAGAAATCAAAGAATGGGCACTGAAGTGAGATTGGAATCTTGTCTTCTATAGATCATCTTAAATTCCATTATACATTCATTTTTTGAAGAGAAAATGTGTACAATACCAGAAAACACTTCAATTTGAAACAGAAACTACGCCTACTTGCTAAGCTCCACCCCCAGCCAATCTCATTGGTTAAAATGTAACAGCGCGTATTTTGTCTTTTCATTGTGGAGCCAACGAGAGACCGCATCCATTGTGAATATGGTAAAGTCTTCAGTCATTCGCTGACGCCAACTTCTGGGACAATCCCTCAAGACGTAAAAGCCACGCCTAAGGAGTGATATTTAGCGCCACCTATCGCAAAAGATGAAGCCTAACAGTCATTCAAAGACAGCCTTAACCCAAAAATAAATTTCCACAGGATCGTCGGCCAAAGCATTATCCTAATGCCTTTGCCACAGTGTGTGCTGTGGAAAGCACGATGCAGTGTTCAAAATTGGACATACCAAATCCTGAGGAAGTACATTTCATAGCCAATGTACCATCACATCATTGTATTGAAACATAGGCAGTATATAGCGTATATGTGCCTAGCCATGCGCAAGTTCTACGCATCATTCACCAGATCATATTCGACAGTAGAGGACCTTTCAGCAACAAGACGATGACAGAACTTATAAGTCGGAAACGCGAAATAGGGACTTAAGTGATGCAGTAACCTCGTGAATTATACGCCCAAATGAAAGTGGAGGTCGTGTAATAGCTTCGTTATATAAATACACAGAGCCGTGAATTTGCGCCGGTAGATGGCGTGTCATGTCAGAAAGCAAGCTGTTATCGGCGGCACGTGTCAGTGTGCTGTTTGCATGAACCTGCGTCCAAATGGGCCCAGCTAGTAGTTATGCAATTTTTGACGGCAGAAGGTGTTAATAGAGCCGAAATTTATGTTCTTATGAAGGATGTGTATGGGAATGTGAGCCAGTCACGGTGTAAAGTGTTCTGTTGGTGTAGTGAATTTCGTAAAGGACATGTGAGCACTGAGGACATGCCGAGACCTGGACAAGCACACGTGGCCACCAGTATGGAATCGATTGCTGCCGTCCACAAACTTGTGAAAAAGAATCGCCGAATGACCACCCGCGAGCTTGCGGGAACATTGTCCGTGAGTAAGGGAACTGTTAACACCATTCTGCATCGCCGATTGGGATACAGCAAGGTTTACGCACAATGGGTCCCCAAGCATCTCCAGGAGGAGCAGAAAACTCGGCGAATGAGTGCATGTCTGGAGCATCTGCATCGTTACCACGCAGATAAGGGAGGGGGACAGTTTCTTTCCAAAATTGTGGCCACAGATGAAATTTGGCGCTACCACTTCGCTCCTGCCACAAAATGGATGAGTATGGAATAGCGGCATCCCAACTCTTCACGCCCCAAAACATTCAGTCCTCCTTATGAGCTGGAAAAGTGATGCTCACGGTTTTATTCGATAAGAGTGTCCCATTGCTGTTGGATTGGCTGGACGCAGGCAGTACGGTCAAAGCAACCACATACCTCAATACGTTACGGAACCTCGAAAGGGCCATCAAGCGTAAGCGACCCGGTATGTTGTCAAATGGGAAAATTCTGCTGCACAACAACACACGCCCGCATGTGGCGACAGTGTGCAAGATTCGTTGTATAGCTTCCGCTGGGAGGTCCTGGACCATTCTCCCTATAGCCACGATCTGTCGCCCTGCGACAACCACATCTTCGGGTCCCTGAAAAAAGCTCTCACGGACCGCCGGTTTTCTAACGACACTGAGGTCCGGGACGCCGTTAAAGACGGGCTCCACAGCCAACCACTGACGTTCTTCGCTCAGGGTACTGACGATCTCGTGCTGCGCTGTGACACATTTGCTTGAACCGACGAGGCGACTATGTGTAGCGGGTAAGTAGTCCATGTATCACTCTTACTTCCTGTATGTTCATTTGCTTGAACCGACGAGGCGACTATGTGTAGAGGGTATGTAGCCCATGTATCACTCTTACTTCCTGTATGTTCATTTGCTTGAACCGACGAGGCGACTATGTGTAGAGGGTATGTAGCCCATGTATCACACTTACTTCCTGTATGTTCATTTGCTTGAACCGACGAGGCGACTATGTGTAGAGGGTATGTAGCCCATGTATCACTCTTACTTCCTGTATGTTCATTTGCTTGAACCGACGAGGCGACTATGTGTAGCGGGTATGTAGCCCATGTGTCACTCTTACTTCCTGAATGTTCATTTGCTTGAACCGACGAGGCGACTATGTGTAGCGGGTAAGTAGTCCATATGTCACTCTTACTTCCTGTATGCTCATTTGCTTGAACCGACGAGGCGACTATGTGTAGAGAGTATGTAGCCCATGTATCACTCTTACTTCCTGTATGTTCATTTGCTTGAACCGACGAGGCGACTATGTGTAGCGGGTATGTAGCCCATGTATCACTCTTACTTCCTGTATGTTCATTTGCTTGAACCGATAAGGCGACTATGTGTAGCGGGTATGTAGCTCATGTATCACTCTTACTTCATGTATGTTCATTTGCTTGAACCGACGAGGCGACTATGTGTAACGGGTATGTAGCCCATGTATCACTCTTACTTCCTGTATGTTCATTTGCTTGAACCGACGAGGCGACTATGTGTAGCGGGTATGTAGCCCATGTATCACTCTTACTTCCTGTATGTTCATTTGCTTGAACCGACGAGGCGACTATGTGTAGCGGGTATGTAGCCCATGTATCACTCTTACTTCCTGTATGTTCATTTGCTTGAACCGATAAGGCGACTATGTGTAGAGGGTATGTAGCCCATGTATCACTCTTACTTCCTGTATGCTCATTTGCTTGAACCGACGAGGCGACTATGTGTAGCGGGTATGTAGCCCATGTATCACTCTTACTTCCTGTATGTTCATTTGCTTGAACCGACAAGGCGACTATATGTAGCGGGTATGTAGCCCATGTATCACTCTTACTTCCTGTATGTTCATTTGCTTGAACCGATAAGGCGACTATGTGTAGCGGGTATGTAGCCCATGCATCACTCTTACTTCCTGTATGTTCATTTGCTTGAACCGACGAGGCGACTATGTGTAGCGGGTATGTAGCCCATGCATCACTCTTACTTCCTGTATGTTCATTTGCTTGAACCGATAAGGCGACTATGTGTAGCGGGTATGTAACCCATGCATCACTCTTACTTCCTGTATGTTCATTTGCTTGAACCGATAAGGCGACTATGTGTAGCGGGTATGTAGCCCATGTATCACTGTTACTTCCTGTATGTTCACATATTCCAAACTGTAAACCCTTACGTCAAAAATCCGACAGTCTCTGTTTCATTTGGGCGACACTTATAGTATCTGTAAGTTGATGTACTTGAAATGCTTACCATTAAGTCTAATTGCACACAAATTTGTAGTGCAGCATTTGGCGAAATATTATAGCTGGGCATTTTTTCTTTTTACGACCCACTGTGACCATACCGTTTTTTGCTTTCGTATAAAATAAGTTAGAAAACTGGTTGGAAAAGTCCTATTAAGCCATTGCAAGACATGTGGATGCAACTGAATAGAGTGTCACTCCTATATGCAGAAGCTGCTCTTCTCTGGTCGGCATCAACATTTGGAAGTTCCCTGCCCTTACCGACACGTTCAGCAACCTCACACCTCTGAACTTCTTCCTGTATGTATATCGGTGATATAACAAATAAGCCAAGTTGACCTTCAAGATCTTGCAGCAAAGTATATATGATATCAGAAGCGCCGTAAATGGTGCAGTAATGGATGCCGTTCATCGAAACAGGTTCATACCTGCCCAATTCTGTTTTGTGGCAAATGTAGACATCTCGAAAAACGCTCACAGATTGCAGTAAAATACTAGACCAGAAGGTCTTTGTTTCTTGTCTTTCCTTTTAGTCTTGCTGTCCAGTACAGTTTTTAACAGCTGGCCGTTGAATTTTTTTTTGTTGTTATGACACCGTTCTTTTACGCAATTATTGGATGTGTGATAGTTATGTGTGATATATAAAACAGAATGTTTATCTATCTACACTTTATCGTTGATTCCTTTCGGAAACAAGCAGCGCAATGCCCCAATGGCAGACCCAAAACTTCGGAAAAGAAGAATTATTGCATGCATGAACAAACTCACCTTGAATAATTGTATTCTTAGTTGAACAAAAAGAATTTCTTAATAAAATAACGTAATAGGAGCACTATACACAGAAATAATAGGAGCACGTTTTATAGCTAGCAAACATTGCAGCTGATGAAGAACAACTTCCTTCCGGTTCGATTACCAGTAAGCAGGAGAGAATTCACGCGATGAACCACGCACTCGATGCAACGAGAATTTCGAAACAATTCTTTCTCCTCCTCTCGCGTGGACATTTACCTTTCGACTACTGCGAAGCGCGTCGTACCTTTCCTTGTATTTCCAACAGTAATGAGTGCCATTGCACAACAGTTGTGCAACCGGAACTTTTTTTCTTTAGGCTGTATTTCAAACGTTCCTCATTTCACCGCCAGGAGCGCTGCATTCGCACTTACCAGGAAGCGCATACTCATTCTCCTAAGTGACTTATTCCACGTTGACCAGCTGTTTTTTTTTCGAGTAATTATCCTGGATAAGGACTTTGTGTGTCAGCTTACAGAAGAATTCATGCCAACTATTAAAATTTCAAGATTTATGAAACAGAGACGTAGATATACATGTGAAAGAAAAAGGACAGTTTGCAAAGCTAGAGGCAAAGTCCTTCACTTCGATAATAAGTGGCTGTCAGAGTCCTGTACTTCACGGAAAGACCTGCTGAGCAAGGTAGAAGGAACTGATAATACTAAAAAAATTCATAAGCAGTTTACTATTGGTTCCCTGGATGAAGATGCAAGTGGAATTTCAAATTGCGAGGAGAAAAGCTGGTGCGTTTGAGAAAAATGTAGTTTTTTTTTGTGTGTCTTTTTTTATGCATTAATAATCCTAAAATTGCACAGAGAGTGGATGAGTACACATCCATCAAGACTAGGTTATTTCTTTTATTGAAGAAGAAACAGAAATCTGCAGGAATTCCAAGGAGAGTTCCATTCATATACTCCACTGAGCAGTCGTCCTACCAAGGTAAATATTAAGTCGCTCAAATAATAATAATAATAAACAAAAAAGCCAGCTTGTGACGTACCTGCCAGCAGGACGCACATGACATAAAGGCAGATAGGATTCAGAACAAATGTCTGCGTTGCTCAGTTGGTAGAGCGACTTGTTCCGGAATAAGCGGCCTCGGGTTCGAATCTCGGCGTGGACCAAAAATGACGGAGAAATTTACTTCGTTATAATGGCGCCCGAACTATCCGGATGACCCGGCCGTTCAAAATCTCGCATTGGTGTGATGTTATTTCCACACCGCGAGACAGGAAAAATCTGAGAATTCCTTCTCCAGCGCTTCCAAAAATAAAAATGTGTGATGTTGCATTCCACACAACAGATTGACTGGGAGTTTTCAAGTGCACGTTCTACAGTGGATGGCTGCCTGCAACGATTCATGGTCACGGCTGACCCGTGGGCCATGCCCCCGGCCCTCTTTCGGGGGGGGGGGAGATGTGACGTACCTGCCAGCAGGACGCACATGACATAAAGGCAGATAGGATTCAGAACAAATGTCTGCGTAGCTCAGTTGGTAGAGCGACTTGTTCCGGAATAAGCGGACTCGGGTTCGAATCCCGGCGTAGACCAAAAATGACGGAGAAATTTACTTCGTTATAATGGCGCCCGAACTATCCGGATGACCCGGCCGTTCAAAATCTCGCATTGGTGTGATGTTATTTCCACACCGCGAGACAGGAAAAATCTGAGAATTCCTTCTCCAGCGCTTCCAAAAATAAAAATGTGTGATGTTGCATTCCACACAACAGATTGACTGGGAGTTTTCAAGTGCACGTTCTACAGTGGATGGCTGCCTGCAACGATTCATGGTCACGGCTGACCCGTGGGCCATGCCCCCGGCCCACTTTCGGGGGGGAGATGTGACGTACCTGCCAGCAGGACGCACATGACATAAAGGCAGATAGGATTCAGAACAAATGTCTGCGTAGCTCAGTTGGTAGAGCGACTTGTTCCGGAATAAGCGGACTCGGGTTCGAATCCCGGCGTAGACCAAAAATGACGGAGAAATTTACTTCGTTATAATGGCGCCCGAACTATCCGGATGACCCGGCCGTTCAAAATCTCGCATTGGTGTGATGTTATTTCCACACCGCGAGACAGGAAAAATCTGAGAATTCCTTCTCCAGCGCTTCCAAAAATAAAAATGTGTGATGTTGCATTCCACACAACAGATTGACTGGGAGTTTTCAAGTGCACGTTCTACAGTGGATGGCTGCCTGCAACGATTCATGGTCACGGCTGACCCGTGGGCCATGCCCCCGGCCCACTTTCGGGGGGGAGATGTGACGTACCTGCCAGCAGGACGCACATGACATAAAGGCAGATAGGATTCAGAACAAATGTCTGCGTAGCTCAGTTGGTAGAGCGACTTGTTCCGGAATAAGCGGCCTCGGGTTTGAATCCCGGCTTAGACCAAAAATGACGGAGAAATTTACTTCGTTATAAGCTCTGATACCTCAGGATTGGTACAACAGATAAAATAGGAAGCCTTCCAAAGAGATAGCTTTCGAAAATGAACAGTGAATGGAAGTGGAGTGGATTCGGAGGGTTAAGAGAGAAATTACGAGTGTTTCAGTGAGTGAGAAAGAACTGGGATAAGAGATTAAAATTTCCACGGAAGGCATATCTTTTGCAAGAGAACGCATTTCTGTTAAAACAGACGCAGGGAAGACCCCTCGTGATATGCACAAATTTGACCATAATGTGGCAACACCTTTTAGAGCGCCTTATGGTTGGTTATAAACTCTGTAGCGTAAAAGTTTTTCGACTTCTACGCTGTTTTAACACATCAATATGCTAAGAAATATGTAGTTCCTAAATGAAAGAAAACCTTAACGGCCAGACGAAACAACAGAAGTCAACTTACGGAAAAAGTAGCTTTATTCTAGCTGTAGTAGCACTTCCATAACTGAACGATAACATCACAATGTACTCCACACACCACACACAATCACAACACGCCTATCAATAATAATCAGTTTACAATACAACGCTCTCAATAACAACCTCTCTCGTACAACACTCTCAATTGCAACCTCTCTCGTACAACGCTCTTACAACGCTCTCAAGCAATAGATCAGTTGTCGTTTTTATCTCTTGTTCTTATCTTATATCAGGCATACGTCACGTGCATTCAACCTCAATTGTGTTGTCAAACGTATTCGTTTCAGAGAAAGACATTACGTTAAGAGTGAAGAATAACTGAGAATAAACTCAAGATTTACATTGGGAAAGAAACTGAAAAGGAAAGTTAATTTAGAATATACGTCACAACTCACGACTTCATTTATAAGAAAACTGATTTGCATTCATGGAAGTGAAATCCTAAGTTCGAAGTTCATTTACACTGAGGTGCTAAAAAAACTGGGAATGGTGTTACCGCTTCTATCATATGGCACCACACCCATGTGGTAAATGGTATCGTCCACAGAAATATATGTAGAGCCAAATACCTCCACAAACTCAAGTAGTAGCATTCGCAGTTCAGATCGCAGCTTATGAGGATTTTAGCGATTTCGAACGGGAAATGATAGTCGGCGCCCGGGAGATTGATCACTCCATCTCGGAAATTCCCACGAAATTTGAATTTACACGGTCAACAATTTTAAAGGTGTATTTGGATTATAGAATCTCAAAGGGAAAATCCGGAGTGCAAGACCGCTGTGGCCGTAACCAACTGATGACTTAATTCTGCTCCGTCGAAATGCTGACTCTGCAGGGATAGAGAAAAAGCTCTCGCAAAGTTATTTCAGTGATGGCGTTGCGATAGCGATCCTGCCAGGATTTGGGGGTTCATCACGCGTACAGGATCGGTCGAGGAACCGGTCGTAGAAAAGCTCTGGCATCCACCTGGCGTGTAACATCGCCGCAAATCACAGCGTAATTCAATGATGGGGCCAGTACCCAGCAAAAACCGTCTTGCTGGCCCAGCACTATGTTGCCGCTGCCGAACCGTCAATAAAATGTCGGGGCTGCCAACAGAAAGGCCAGCAGTTTAGGCCAACTGTTGGCACCCCATCTGTTCTCATATGCCACAACAGGGCCATCAGTTGTCCATCACAGGCAGTAGCTGCCACAAGTGGCCTTTCAGTGGCCCTGCAAGCACGTGCCAGAAATGATGGTTAACCTAATGTGGTCCGCGAGTGGCAGCCGGCAACCACGTGCCCGCCAATTTCCCAGTAGTAGCCATAATAAAAAAAAAATCATGGACAACCGCAGTTTCCCAAAGTTACAATTTTTTTCTACCCTTACGAAACTTGTGAATTAACGGAATGCGCTGGGGAAATTTTCTCAACAGACCAGAAAAACGCCCGCTTGCATCTGACCGGATTTGAACCAGGGCCGTTGGCGTGGTAGCTTAGTTCTCTACCGACCGGACTAATTTGACGCGCTCGCTGCATGCTTAAAGCTGTCTGTTTGGTATGCAATGTGTAATCGAATGCTTCCCTCTTTCATTTTACAATATTGCGAGGTATTTTTCATAAAAGTCAGTTTCATATAATTCATAAATCAATTTTTTCAACGTAACAATAGCTTTTTTTTTTACCTTAAGGGAACTTCACTTATTTTCAAGGAGTGTACATAATTAGAGTCGCTATCCAAAGTTTTGTATTGTCCTTGTCGTCTTGAAAAGAGATTGTTGAATAAATATATATTTACCCGGGTTCATGTCCCATTCTGTTACATTTTTAACGTTGTGTATTTCCTTTCCGTTGTCCGAAGCTACATTTGTTTTAAAGAGTAAAGATATTTTATTTTGCTTCTTGTTATTTTTAGAAGCGAATTCCTTCCAGTCTTGTGTATTCAACCCATGGATGAGTACGCCACACAGCGTTGCTTTTTTTTTTCTTTCAAATAATTAATTAATTTTGTACGCGTATAATTCTTTTTTTTTTTTCAACAAACGTTGTTTTAATGGTTTTCCAGGACATTTGTTTCAAGCGGTTTGAAATTTTTTCTTGTTATTTATCCACTCCATTCTATGAATTGTCATTCATGGGAATGGAGTGGGTATATTTCATGGCGGTAATCTAGTATTTCACGGCTTAATCAGATATCTTCGTCGACGTAAAATTTCATTAGGAAATTAATTTGCCTCTCTACATATGGATTTTTTCTTAACATCCACTAAAATAACAGGATGGCGATAGCGTCGTCTTCAACTAACTGGTACCATGAGAGACACAGCAAGTGTTGCTTCTGAGCATGCGCAGTCCCGTTGCTTCCACCTGCTGTTGGGGTTGCATTGGTTGCCAGGAACAGGCCCCTATGGCACATGCTTGGAGGCCCACAATTCACGGCGATGCTGCAGGGCCATCAATGACTCGCCAACTGATAGCGCTGCCACCAAGGGATCATTACCTGGCCGTGAGCGGCAGATTTCAGCCAACAGTGACCCATCACTGCCAGCTGGTGGCCAGCAGTTTCCCAGCACTTGTGTTTTTGCTGGGTAGTAGCGTCAGCGGAAGGACAGTGCAAAGTTCCCTGTGTTCTATGAGGTTCTGGGCCCGACAGCCTACCGGGGTGCAATTTTTGATCCGAAGACACAAGGCCGTGCGCCTTGCTTGTGCTCGGGAACACCACCATTAGACGCATGATGACTGGAAATGTGTAGTCTTGTCCGACGAATTTCGGTGCCAACTGTTTCGGGCACATGACCGACTCCTGTTGTGACGAGTACCTCAGCAGGCAATGGATCCCTCATGGCAACAAGGGACAGTGTAAGCCGGCGGTAGCTCTGTTATGGTGTGGGGTGTTTTCAGCTGGCCAGCATTGGGACTCTCCTTATACGTCTGCAGACCGCTCTGACTGGTGGAGGCTAGGTTACTATCCTTAGGGATCATTTGCACCCGTTCATGTTATGCAACCACTCTGTCGGGTGCAACCTCCGTGAATACGACAATGCGCCACCACAACGTCTACAGTCGCCTTATTATGGATGAAGGAATATTTCACAGAGTTTGGCATCCTGAGTTAACTCCCTCGTTTGCCAGATTTAAATGCCAGCGAACACATTTGGAATGTTGTTCAACAAGCGTCAGTGACAGGAATCTTCCAGAGGTGAATGTTAGAGAATTGTGGGACGTTCTTCAGGAAGCATGGTGTGCACTGTCTCCATAGTACTACAAAGAGCTTGTGGAGTCCATGCCCCGTCGCGTTGCTGCCATTATCCGATCGCGAGGAGGACCTACGGGTAATTAGAGAGGTATCCCAGTGTTTTTTTTTTTTTTTTTTTTTTGGCAGTTTAGTGTAGTCTTTAGTAGTTTAGTGCAGTTTAGAATTTCAGTATTTAGTAGTTCAGTGTAATTTAGAATTGTATGAGTAACACCGAGATTGGCATTTGAAAGGGAACAAGCGAAACTCTCCTATCAATGAATTACGGGATCTGGAGAGTTAGGAACTCCACCGGAAGAAAGTGAGTTTTCTTCTTTCTTTTTTATTGCGGAAAGAGGGCATTAAAGGCCTGTCCATATTAACTTTGGTTTTGCTTTTCTTCACTTTCTTTAAATAAAAGCGCTAGATGACCTGGCATAGGAATATTGTTGCTAAGCATATTGTTAAATATATTTTAAAGCAGCTACAATATAATTTAATTTTTTTAAAGAAACTAAATAAAATTAATTCTTTGAATTTAAGAACAGTTTTCCTACCTAAATTGTGACAAATTATTACATGAACATAAAAGACATAAAACTCGTTTAATTTGATTGAAACACACGTTTAATAAAGCAAACTGCAATTCTTAGAACTGACGATGTTGTTGAAAGACCAAGTTAGTTTTCTTTTTTCGCTTCCTGCATGTCACTTAAATTTTTATTGGTGAGTTTGAATGCATAGTGTGTTTAATTTCATTAGGAACAATGTTTGTTAATATAGGTAAAAAATTCTGAAAGTTATTTTATTTTTAGTGACGCATCCCTTATTGCTTTGTATTTCAAGTTTTTTCTTTTTTTGTACAAAACTGAAAGCGGAGAAATCGATCTCTGAAAAATGTGATAGATTCCCCATTTTCCAGTTAAAGAGCAAACAGTTTAATGCAAAAGCTTTTATCCTGATTAATATCTGACTCAAGCTATTCTTATTTGAAAACTCTTCGTTTTGTCAAATGTGTGAACTCAAAATACACTCTCTTATAAACTGAATATTTTGTCATTTTTTTCCTTTTCGAATATCTCATAGGTGGAAATCGAACCTTCCTTTACGAACACAGAACCAGGCAGTAATGGAAAAATAATCATCAGAGGATCGAAAAATACCTTAGTCGGACTGTTAGCTGTTGATGATGCAGTTTATGCTCTTAGAAAGAAGGACTTATTGACAAAATCTAAGGTGAGTCTACCTTTAGATATTTTGATAATTTCTCCACGCTGTCTTGCTAGAGACAACCATGAAATTCAAACCCAAGCGTTACAAGAGCCAAAGAAAAAAATCTTAAATCTCCAAAAAAGTAGAAAATTAAATGCACTCCGTTATATGTACTTTGTGTTTACGCAGATGGTTGGATTTATAAATGAATTTTAACAATTTGCAGTTAAGAAAAAGATTCGTTCTGTGTAGAGTCAGAAGCCTATAGAGGTATCACGACTGGATTCGTTTACATTACTAAATATGTTGCAATGGATACTTTATTCGATTCTTTCTAAAGTTTATCATGGAAGGAGGTAAACTCCAAAGCGGCGCAGTCAGGTTAGCAAATTCATTCCAGGCGTATACAATTTTTACCCACTCTCCCTCTTCTTTATTACGTCATCTACGTCATGCAGATATCAGTATGAATATTTCGATGCCAGTTTTCTTTTTCTCTTTCAGGTAAACTTGATTTCCAAAATAACGCAATCTTTCTCCGAGGATATCGATTTATAAAATGAACGCCATGAAACACAGACTTTACTCATGCTTAAAATACGCTATAATTGGAACTCATTTGTAAATGAAGCATTTATAAAAATTGTCGAGCTACCTCTTCCTTTGCACTTACGCACTTTATGGTTTGATGTGATACTACGTAGATCCTTTTCATTGCAAGTGATACGCAGATGCACAGAACAAAGTAAACAAATAAACTGGTGGTCCTGTGGAAGGCCTTATTTCTTCGAAGACTGATTGTGTTAGCGTTTCAGCTCCCTGGATGAAGGGAATGGAGCGATTTGTGATAGGTATACAGTGATAATCACGCAGTAGAGACTGTTTCCAAACTTTGGGGAAACAGGTTTCTTGAATAATCGTTGGGTGCAGTCAAACTTTGGCAATAACTGGGAGAAAGATAGGAAATTTTGGAGCATACAACACTCTCGAGCTCTTAGGTTGAGAGCAGGTGCTATAGTACACTATCTACCAACAAGCAATTGGACACCCCTGCAATCGACAATATCTGCAGTCCTGATACACGCACGGCCGCCGCCGTTAAATATCGTGTGGGAAACAACAACGCAACCAGTCTTATGCAAGATACCACGCAGTTCGGAGCTCTCTGATTTCGAGAAAGGTGTAATCGTCGGGTATCACAGAAATGGCCGATCCATACGTGACATATCCAGCAAGTTGAAGTACCCAAAATCGACAGTGGCCTACGTGATTGGCAAGTGGAAGATGAGAGGTGACTGTCGGAATGTGCCCCAACCCGGCAGACCCACAACACTGGGAGTTAAAGACCGACGGGTGCTGGCCAGAGAAATTCGGAAGAACTGCACCAAATCGATGGGCCACATCCGCGAGGAGGTTCAACAGGCATCTGGGAGTGTTCTTTCGGTGAATACCATCCGTAAAAAAGCCCATCTGCTCGGTTATCATGGACGTGCTGCCTCTCACAAGCCTTTGATCACCAAGTCCAATAGCGCTGCTCGGCTAACGTGGTGTAAAGAACGTCGACAGTGGACCGTTGAACAGTGGAAACAGGTTCTCTGGAGCGAAGAACCAAGGTTCACCCTCTACCGTTCGGATGGCAGGGTCTGGGTTTGGCGTCTGGCTGGAGAACGCCTCCTGCCGGAATGTATTGTGCCAACTGTGAAGTTCGGCGGCGGTGGGATTATGCTATGGGGGTGTTTCTCCTGGTATGGCACGGGACCCTTGGTCGCAATTCCTGGTAGACTCAACGCCGAGACCTACTGCATCATTTTGGATGACCATGCGCTTCCTACGTTGTGGCAGTTTTACGGGGTGGACCCATGTTACTTTCAGGATGGCAATGCCACCTGTCGTGTTGCGAGGTCCACCATGGCTTGGTATGGTGACAATGGGGTTAATCGAACGGACTGGCCTGCGCAGAGCCCGGACCTTAACCCTATCGTGCACCTCTGGGACGAGTTGGAGCTTCGACTTAAGGGGTGCCCCTACCTTCCGAAATCGGTGTAGGAACTGACCTGTCTTCTCCAAGCCGAGTGGAAGAAATTACCGCTAGCCGTCGTACAACGCCTGGTTGAGAGTATGCCCCGGAGAGTCGCAGCTGTAATCGCCGCTCGTGGAGGCTCCACCAACTATTGAAGGTGAATAAACTTCGTTTTCCTTTGCTATCACAGGTGTCCAATTACTTGTTGGTATATAGTGTATATATGCATATAAGATAATTCACATAAATGGATGTGCATGCGCACAAAATTAAACAATAATAATAATAATACGAGTATTATTAATGTGTAGAACAACTTCTTTTCACTGAAGTTACGTGGAAGTTCTGTCAGTTAGATGGATAAAACATCAGAGATGGAATCCGACACGCTCCCCTGATATCCGATGGGGATGCACACCGCACGAAGAAATTACTTTCCACGCGTGCAGATGGAGATTAGATTTTCGTATATTCGGTAATTTTTCCATGCGATTATGGACAAAGACTTTCAATAGCAGTTCAACGGCTGTCATGCAACAGCGTAGTGGTAGATTATAAGAAATGCAACGAGTTTTTTTTTTCCTTTTTGCATTTTAATTACTGAGGATTTGGGGCATGGCTTCTAACAAACAGTACAAAATGTCTGTGAAAGATGGATTTAAGGAGTGAAGTGAAGAAAAAGAAAATACCGATGCTACTGAATGTGCCGACCGGCTTTGTTTTCACTGTTCCCTCGATGACAGCTTCAGTAATATTTCGCCATCTTTGTATCTTCCTTGAAACCAAGGCATTTACATTAAATGTTTAGTTTTTCTCGTAATTGGCTAAATTTTCCTATTTGTCTGTGCTTGTTTTTTCCTGGTACAGTTCTGCACTTAGTCTTATCCCCATTTCGTTTATTTCAACGTCTAACCGTTTCACTTACTGTACTGAAAATCTTAAGCAAATTATTCCGCCTTTATTTTCTTAAGACGTTTAAGTGTCTTGGTAAGTGTATTTCTATAGTTTTGTGTAGCAAAATCATAACTCACAGACATTAATATCAATATTTCTTAAAATAACATTTCCATTACACGTCAATTTTAAGTTATTTAATTGTCGAGTTCAGTAATTTCACAGTTCGTTCATTTTTCATAAATTTTATTTCTGAGTACCACAATTTACCGCTCGTGATTGTAATCTATATATGATTGTAATCTACATGATTGTAATCTACGTTGTAATCAACATACGTGAGAAAAAACATTTGTATTCCAATTTCAGAGTTTGTGAAAACGAAATTACTTTCGTTGTATACCCGAGTACACAATTTGGGAGTGCTACAAAGGGCATCCTGAAAGTAATGCGTTCTCCCTCATAAGATTTTAATTTTTAGCAGCAAAAATGTGAAACTTGGTGGCAAAATACTTGGACATATTGTTAATAATATTCAAAGTATTGTCCATCACATTCTATACATTTCTGTCATCTTTGAACCCATTGGTAAAATCCATTTTGGAAAAATTCCTGAGGCTGTCGTTTCACCCATGAGTTCACAGCCAGTTTAACGTCTTAATGTTTAACCCATGAGTTCACAGCCAGTTTAACGTCTTAATGTTTAACCCATGAGTTCACAGCCAGTTTAACGTCTTAATGTTTAACCCATGAGTTCACAGCCAGTTTAACGTCTTAATGTTTAACCCATGAGTTCACAGCCAGTTTAACGTCTTAATGTTTAACCCATGAGTTCACAGCCAGTTTAACGTCTTAATGTTTAACCCATGAGTTCACAGCCAGTTTAACGTCTTAATGTTTAACCCATGAGTTCACAGCCAGTTTAACGTCTTAATGTTTAACCCATGAGTTCACAGCCAGTTTAACGTCTTAATGTTTAACCCATGAGTTCACAGCCAGTTTAACGTCTTAATGTTTAACCCATGAGTTCACAGCCAGTTTAACGTCTTAATGTTTAACCCATGAGTACACAGCCAGTTTAACGTCTGTCACATCGTCGCAACGTTCCTCACGAAGGGTGTTTTCAAAGGGGCAGACAGAAAAAGTCTGAGGGAGCGAAATCAGTACCGTAGGAGCGTTTGGATATCACCGTTCACCTCAGTTTTTCAATAGCCTATGAAGTCTCCGTTGAAGTGTGTGGACGTGCGTTATCATGGAGTAAAACAACACTATGAAGTGGAATGTCACGTCTTTTCCTTTTGATAGCTTCCTTTCGCTTCTTCAATGTCTGCACATAGTGAGCACTATTTATTGTTGCAACTTCTAGATGGTGACACGACAATCAGCTGTGATGAGGCCTTTCACTCGTTGCCTGTTGGCATCTGTCACTGCAGCTGCAGGTCTTCCACTCCGTTGTTTGTCCAACACTGAACTTTCTCCCTCTCGAATCCTCTTCATCCATCTTTGGACGTTACTCATATCGATTGTGACAGCTCCATACGCCGCCACGAGTTTTCTGTGGGTTTCTGGATCCTCACATCCCTCTTTTTCAGGGAATTCAATTACGGCTCGCTGCTTTTCTCTGTCATTCACGAACTTTATTTCCGATTCTGAAAAAAAAATTGTTCCCACATTGGTAACATATCATAATACACGTCAGTGCAGTTTCATTAAAATCACTTCAAATTTTCAAAAGTTATTAAGGTAGAGGCATTACTTTCAGGATGCCCCCTTGTAATTTTTATGAGTAAACAATTTGTGAGTGTTAATAAAACTGCATCTCCACCAACATTTATTTTTCATTTCATCAGTGATTTCATGTCCATCTTACACACGACTTGAAATAGAGAATTCTAAATACTGTAATTTCTCGCTTCTGTGTTCTTAGTTGCGTAAATTACTGTGCTCTTTGTTCACTCACAAACACCTATGTAAAATAATACTCGTAATAGGTTTTTAATCTAAAACTTGTCAAATCAAAATTAATTACACAAATACTCTCGTAAGAATATGAGACATGAGGTGAGTTATGTTCTTATTCTTACGAGACTATCTGTGTAATTAATCTTTGTTCACTACTTCTCAATTCTTCTCTAATCCAAAATTTGATGGTGTAAAAAGCATTGAAGTTTTCAATTCTTCATTTACGATATAGTGTTTCTTTGTGTTACGTTTAAGAGAACTGGCTAAAAGTATCAATGTTTCTTCTTTAAGTTTTTTGCTGGCAAGAAGGATTCCATCATTATTTCTACCTACCCCTAAGAAATCAGAAGGTGCTGTGATAACCTATATGATTTTTTATTGGAGGTTTAACGACCACCGTGAGCAACTCAGTGGGCTATAAGCAGTCTCTCGTCCCTAATTTAGAGTCACTGGCTCCAGGGAAGGGAGAGAGCCAGGGCCGTAAGACAAACACAACATCAATGCCTCGCCGGGATACGAACCCGGACCCATCTCGGAAGAATGATCATAGAAGCCATCGCTTAGACCACTGCGTCACCGGGGCGGCCTATATGATTACAAACATTACAGTAGTAAGGATTTTGTCTCGCTGTCCAGCTTCGTGGTCTTCAAAGCAACATAATTTTTCAATTATGTATTCCACTAATGATTTCATTAATTTAACGTCTGCCAACAAAGTCATATTCCGCTGCTTCTGTGAAAGAAAATGTTGTGAAACCCTTCGGACTGGTTACAGGAGATGGAGACGGAAGAATTAAATTCTATGTAGAACAAAATTTTGTAACTGCAGACAACTTAACTTGGAGTGACAGGTCTATTTAGATTGTCGACTTCGATTACTACATACCTGGAAAGCCCCAGGAGACCCCATAATAATTTAGTGCAACAGTTTTCACCGGCGGCCTTTAGAGTACCTAGCATCCACATTTAACAGGATTTACCTCTTCAGGATATTATTTCACGGATTTTTGTAGCAAAGAATTTATCCTTCTATTACCAAACACGCAAAGAAACCGAGGATTCTTTTTAAACAATTACCTATTTCATTGATTAGTTATCTCTTCAAAGTAATGGAATATATTGAAAATGTGCGCTTCTCATTCAGAATCACTGGCAAAGTTGGAATATGTTTCCTGCTTTACAAAGCAGCTTCTGTTTTCATCATTTTTCCTTGTGAAACCATTTGTGAAACATTTGTTGGAACACAGTACCTGGTACTTGTCTTCGACATCTAAGAAGAATTGGAATGCGCGGTGAAACACATTACCATTCACTACTTATTCGACCGTAAGTTGCGGGGAAAACTTGCCACCGTCCTCCTCTTTTGTATAGTCCAGGTTTGCGTGGGAACAAAGCACTGTGCGAGTAGCTCTCGCGATCAGTGCGTCTCTCATATCTTATAACGAAATAAATTTCTCCGTCATTTCTGTCTACTCCAGGATTCGAACCCGGATCCCCTCATTCCGGAATAAGTCACTCTACCAATTGAGCTACGCGGACGTTTATTCTGACTGCTATCTGCCTTTATGTCGTGTGCGTCCTGCTGGCAGGTACGTCACAGTCTCCACTTCATTTTTTTCGTATTGTTCGTCCTACACATGAACTTCTTACAACATAGATTTTATTTTCTTATATCTAGCATTCTCTTTGGATAATTTGTATATTCATTGTCCGCCATCACAGTCAAAGACGGCCGCGATGTACTTCTCTTCTGAAGGTATCACAAGATACTGAACATCCGGAACCTATCAGGAATATCCTGGAAACACGGACAAGATGTCAGTCATTCGAGTGCACCATTCTTCCGTTCTATTAAAAGAAAACTGTGTGATTCATTGATCAGCCAGACAGACGGTGCTGTAAAACCTTGGCACAATACATTATAAAGTCTCGTTCCATTTTAAATGATTTTCTTCCTTCTCATCTGCGTAGACTATACGTTAAAAATAGCCATGGCTTATCATACGCTGTTTACCAATGCCGCTTCGGTTTCACTTGAAGATGAAAACTCTTCCAATTTATATATCTTACATCTCAGCTTGAATATCAATCGTCGTGTGTTCCTACTTTTGGAATTCACATAATGCAACAGAAATCCACTTGCTGCTGATCGGACAACGAAGAGTTTTGAGTAGGTCCTTTTGCTGCTGATATTATGAACTTGAATATTTTTTCCAAAATGTCCATTACTCCAGTGTGTGCCAACAGTTCAATGCTGAAGGCCGATCTCTTCGCCCTGACCTCGTATCGATATATCTGGCGAATTCGCTTTTTCGTGCACTTATAATATCCGTCTCAAACGAAGCCGATCTAAGGGATAGCGTTTTTACTTTGGAGATACTTTTGTAATTCTGGCCTTCTATCATTCGTAGGATGATGTATGTCTTCATATTATCAAAAAGCAGTAAGACATATTCTTCGGACTTTGACGGCGGTCAATTCGTTTTCTTTTGTGTTCCAGCCTTCTTGGAATCCAGGACAGCAAGCTGGTAGATGCTGTTGAAAATCTGTAACTCCATTTTGTTTTTGATTGGGGGTTTAGCGACTACCGTGAGCAACTCGATGGGCTATAAGCAGTCGCCCGTCCTTAATTTAGGGTCACTTGTTCCAGGGAAGGGCGAGAACCAGGGCCGAAAGACATACACATCATCATGCCTCATAGGATTCGAACGAGAGATTTTTTCCCGAATGAGTGCCCGTCCTTGGATATTTGGTAATTCCAAAGTACTGCTGGGTTTTATACATCTATGTGCTCTGCTACCATTGCTGCTAAGTCATCACAGGCAACGCATACTCTCAAATACACGAAAATCAAAGTATTAAGCAAGCGTTACATTAATATTCCGCAGGTTAGCTCTCGCTTTTTTGTACATTTTTCCACGTTCATGAACAAATCCACGTGGGAGAAAATTACAGTCGCAGCTACTTTTAAGCGTTGTGCAGCCATCATTGAGATGAATCTACAGTACTCGGCAGGCTTGCCCTGTCAGGGAGCGTCTGTAGCTGTCTGGTCTAACTTCCAGGATATAGAAGAACTCCAGGCACCTCAAAAATCTCAGCAGGGGATGAAAGTAGAGATCTGTGAAAACACAAGTTTTTCCTCGCCCCCTCACTTCGGAGTAAGTTGCTCTCCCACCAAAGCTACACGGACGGACTGCATCTCTGCAGATTTGTCGTCTTGACACGTACTTTATCTCTGTAGTACGTCACAAATCATCTCAGGTGACCCCGTGGAAAACTCGGCCACAAATTGAGAAGTCGAGTATTTCAGTTTCCCTGGACTGCAGATAAACAATCCTCGACAACACTCCACGCATATTCCACCACACACACAACAGCACAGTGACGTACATGCCAGCAGGACGCACACGACATAAACGCAGATAGTAGTCAGAACAAACGTCCGCGTAGCTCAATTGGTAGAGTGACTTATTCCGGAATGAGAGGATCAGGGTTCGAATCCTGGCGTGGACAGAAATGACGGAGAAATTTACTTCGTTATAATGGCGCCCGAACTTTCCGGATGACCCGGCAGTTCAAAATCTCGCATTGGTGTGATGTTCTTTCCACACCGCGAGATAGGAAAAATAAGAGAATCCCTTCTCCAGCGCTTCGAAAAATAAAAATGTGTGATGTTGCATTCCACACACTAGATTGACTGGGAGTTCTCGAGTGCACGTTCTACAGCGGATGGCTGCCTGCAACGATTCATGGTCACGGCTGACCGTGGGCCATGCACCCGGCCCTCTTTCGGAAGGGGGGATGTTACGTACCTGCCCAGCAGGACGCACACGACATAAAGGCAGATAGCAGTCAGAAGAAACGTCCGCGTAGCTCAATTGGTAGAGTGACTTATTCCGGAATGAGAGGATCCGGGTTCAAATCCTGGCGTGGATAGAAATGACGGAGAAATTTACTTCGTTATAGCACCTTTTCCCCTTGGATATTCTGTTTTGCCGTGGATGTTGATGACTAGCCTGGGCCGACCCAGGATCGCTTTCGTACGGGGTTGTCGCAATAGACCCCTTTTTCATCCCCGGTGACAACCTTCCACAAAAACTTTTTTCCTTGATACCTTTTCAGCGACGACGTGCAGATGGCCCAATCGTTGACTAATATTACGCTATGTTAAAGTATGCGAAACCCACTTACCAATCTTCTGAATCTTCCCCAAGGCCTGTAGACGCCGGACCACCGTCGATTGAGCCACTTTCAAACGTTTCGCCAGATGCGTGGTCGATTGTGTGGCATCCTCTTGCAACAGCGATTCCTGCTCCTCGTCTGCGAGTTCTTGCAGTCTACCTGCATGTGGCTTGTCTCTCGAGATTAAATCACCTTTCTTAAACCTGGCAAATCATTCTCGACACGTCCGCTCAACCGTAACTGTTTCGCCATACCTAACATATTGAACCGTATGCTTCACTCGCACTTTTCCCTAAATTTAACATGAATAACAAAAACAGTTATGCAAATGAACTTTATCGCCCGCCATGCTTGGTTTCCTGTACGAACTGACAGGACAGGCCGCCGGCTAGTTAGATCCCTACAGCGGCCGCTAGTGGGGCGGCGGAAACTTTTGCATACCCCTAATAGCGTAGCAAAGCAGTTTATATACTGGCATAAGACGTATATAGATTTGCCAAACTTGGCAAATCGATACACGTCTTACCCCAGTAAATAAACGTATTTACTACGCTACAAGCGTTCTTTGAGTATTCACGACCTGGTGTATTTAAAATAAAGTAGCATTGCACTGCTAGCATTCCTTTACATTAAAACAAAACTAGCACAGATACTCACTCGTATATCAACTTCTGTATTTCCATTCATGAAGATACACAGTGTGGCAAAGAATTTTTAGGACTGGGTCTGTAAAGTCAAATAGAAACAAGAAATTATAATTTGTTTTGGTTTGTTATTCAAAATAAGTCCCTCCGGCTTCAATACACTTGTTACAGCGATTTAATAATGATTCGAATGCCTGTTCCAGTTCACTTTGCGGAATTGCCTCCGAAGCATGCTGTTTGTATGGTCGAAATATCATGAAAATAACACCCTTTTAATGTCCTTTTAAGTTTTCGGAATAAAGAAAATTCGAAGGGTGCTAAATCAGTCGAATACGGTGGATGATTCAACACACAGACGTAATTTTTCGCCAAAAATCTAAGAACAAGAAGTGAGGTGTGACTGGGTGCATTATCGTGCAACAAACACCAACTGTTTTCATCCCGATATTCTGAACGAATGCGACGAATTCTGCCCATCAAACGCCTCAAAACAATTAAATAAAACTCACCAGTAATTGTTTGTGCACTTGGAACAAATTCGTTGTGGATAATAATACCCTTACTATCGAAGAATGTAATGAGCATTGTTTTGATTTTCGATAGAACTTTTCTTGTTTTTTTGGCTTGTGGCGAGTTTTTTGACTTCCATTCCGCACTTTGTCGCTTTGTTTCAGGATCATATTGAAATCACCATGTTTCATCACCTGTAACAATCGATTTTAAGAAGTTTGGATCATTTTCAGTGGCTAAAATGACGTCTCTGCAATGTGCACTTCTTCTTGATTTTTGCTCATTGGTTAACGTGCGTGGAACAAATTTAGCACAGACTTTTGTTTTGCCCAAATCTTCATGGAGGATGGTTCGAATCGTTTCTTTGTTGATGTTTAAAGACTCTTCCATCATTCTTAGTGACGCACATCGATTGTTTGCCACGAAATCACGCACTTTTTCAATAATCTCAGGTGTCCTAGATGAGCTTGGTCTTCCGGTATGCTTACCATCTTCTAACGTATCTTTTCCGTCCAAAATACGTTTGTGACATTTGATCTACTTAAACAAAACTCACCGAAAACTTGTTTCATCATTTGGTACGTTTCCGAGGCATTTTTACCAAGTTTTGCGTTAAATTTAATAACAGCCCTTTGTTCCATCTTAATAATTCAACATGAAAAAAATGTTACTTCTCTAATGAACGGCCATTTCGTTTGAGTTACTTTAACAACTGCGCAGTACTTTTGGCAGAAAGCAAGCGGATGGTCACGGTTTATAACGCATTCACGATTACACTGGTGGCGCCACCGTAGGCTGAAATTTTTTTTTTTTTTAATTGGAGGTTTAACGACCACCGTGAGCAACTCAATGGGCTATAAGCAGTCGCCCGTCCCTAATTTATGGTCACTGGTTCCAGGGAAGGGAAAGAACCAGTGCCGTAAGACAAACACAACATCCATGCCTCACCGGGATTCGAACCCGGACCCCTTTCGGGCGAATGATCAGAGGCCAACGCCTTAGACCACTGCGCCACCGGGGCGGCAAGGCTGAAATCTAGGGCCAGTCTTAAAAATTCTTTGACGCACTGTGTATGAACCATCAAATATTTTTTCCACGCACGTATTTCATTAATCCACGCATTATTAGGACCAACTGATCACAATTGCATGTGGTGCTCAAAACTGACAGGTAGTTAAGCTATTTCAAAGTTTAATGAGGAATCATGTATTCTTAAAACTTAAAAAACAAAACAAAAAAATAAGCATTTTCTTTCTTTTTCTTTTATTGTAATTTCGTTTTACGAAAATGTTTTCTATTAAGGTGTGCTACCCATCTTCTAAATACCTTCTGTTTCCAGGACCCAAAACATCTTCCAGATAAATATCTTTTTTGTAAACCTATCGCCGCTGTCAAAATTTTCAGTCCTAGCATTCGCCTTGCATTGCAAATCGACACTTTCGTTCAGCAATTTGAAGTCAAAAACGAAGAGTGTGATAACAAAAAGGTATTTCCAGATTCAGGGCAAATTTGTTTCTCTGAGTTAATTAGTAAATTTATTTTCCTTCACTTCTACGGCTAATTTGTAGCTATCCAATACGTAATTTGTTCCCTAACGCGTTTCGTTTTACTCACAGTCACCTTTTATAGTTTAATCCACCGGCGTTTCTCTTAGGCATTCCCATCCCAGCTCCTAACAGATAGAGAATGTAATTTCTGGCGTTGATAACCATGGTGTAACATATGTCGGATGACCTTGTATCCCTTGATAACAGTTGTTCTACGAACTTGCTTGATGGTTTCCCTCAAAGGCAACCGATTGTACGAGTATAAAGCCATCGTATTAAATCTGCAGAAACAGAATATGATGCCACCCGTGCTTTGACATCTCTGACATCAGGATAAAAACGAACAAAGTGAAAATCCGACAAAGACAAAGACCAGCAGAAGTTATTGATCTTCTCGTTACGTAAGAAAGCAGTGGGAAGCAAAAAAGTACGGGTTCTGTCAATTTTAAATTTCTGTGAGTTGCTAGTAAATCCTCCTGTGGCTGTTTTGTAGTTGACGTTAAGAGATGCGTGAAAATATTTGTATTTCGATATGTGGAAGTTCAACTGCATGAAATAATGTCCTATTATATGTGCAAGTAGAAAACTAATTTATATGTTTGTAATTGTTCATTTCATTTGTGACGTACTACAGAGGTAAAGTACGTGTCAAGACGAAAAATCTACAGCGATACATTCCGTCCGTGTAGCTTAGTTGGGAAACCAACTTACTCCGGCGTGAGAGAGTGCGAATTCTATCCCCATGACGGACAAATGTGTGCTTTCCCCCATTGTGAAATGCACGTTAAGTTTTCCTGTCTCTGTATCGTGTTAGTCCTTGTGTGAGTACATGACTAACTAATGGCAAGGCTATGAGGTATTTTGGAGTTAATTTGCCGTTTCGTGTTTACTGAATTCGCAATTTAATTCGGGTGATTTTTTTAACGTTTGCTTTTTGAGGAATATTTATCGTAATTTTTTCAACGAAAGTGAACAAGAGTGTAAATTATTGAGATTGGAAACCACTTTGCAGATGATTTTTGCATATAGTTTGAAACTTATTATGCTTTGTATGAATCTTGAAAATATTCATAATCGGTTTCAGACGTTGCAAACAGACAAATACTTACAGCAGTTATTCAAGAGGTTCTTTCGTCTAGTATGGGTACACGTTTGTAAAATCTGTAAGTGATATTGGTGGAAGAAAGTTTTTTTCCAGTTATTAATAACTTTAGATATACTGAATACTCTGCAGAAAGCAGCTGTTCATTAAGAAATAGCCAGAGCCAAAACATCGCCGCGGCTTTGGCTAAACCACTTCACATCCTCGTACCTGTGAGATTTATTTCTTCAGGGCTTAACTTTTTGAATATTCAGTGGCATGAAGAGAACATCTGTGGCAAAGCTTACATCACTTTATCATCTCGTCAGTCACAGTAAGTGAGGCTAACAAACAGAACAACAACAAAAAAGATGACACCGAATTTTCGGGTGTAATAAGCACGTCTTTTAAATCCGTTCTGACGCAAATGAAATTTATCAAAGTTATTAAAATGTAATGGAACCGGTATGGAAAACAATAGTATCTGACTGAAGGAAGAAGCTTTTCAATCGGGTCTTTAATCACTCAGATATTGGTGTGAATGGAATCTTGAACTCACGAACTCTTAGAAACAGAGATATCGACAAAAAAAATATGTGACTTTACGTCCCTTGGTGGGAAAACCATGCATTATTTTAGGAAGAAATTATTCGCAAAAGGTTTATCCATATGAACGGTATCGGTCCAAGAAAAAAATTTAGTCGAGTTTTCAGCAGCCCAGATTTTGCTACAAATACACGAGAAGCAGAAATTAACACTTATGACCCCTGGTGGCTAAACCATTCTTTACAAAACATTAGAAATTATGTGAAACATATTTTTCATCAGGTCTTGTATGCGATACAGGAAGAATTTTTCAAATCGGAGTTTTAGGAGCAGAAAACGCCATTTACCTTTATGCGCCCTAGCGGAAAGTCTTAAATGATTTACGTGAAATTTTTGATTTTATAGGGAAAACATTTCGCATCGGAAACACTATCCAACAACGAAGAAATTTTTAAAACTAGACTTTTAGAAGTAGAGATATTGGTTTCCCCTGGCGTAGAAATCATGCATTATTTTAAGAAGAAAGTGTTCCTAAAAGGTTTGTCGACATGAGTAGCATCGGTCAACAAAAGACTTTTTTTTCAATCGAGATTTTAGAAGCTCATATTTTGCTGCAAATACATCAGAAGCGGAAATTAAGACTTACGCCACCTGGTGGCCATACCACTTTTTTTACAAAAATTAGAAATTATGTGCAAACGATTTCCCATCAAGAGTTGTATCCGGTGCAGAAAGAATTTTTCAAATTGGAGGTTCAGTCAGAAACAGAGAAATAGTGGGAAACGCAATTTACCTTTACGCCCCCTAGCAAAAAGTCTATGAATTACTTGAAAATTTTGAATTTATCGGAAAAACCTGCCACACTGTGCAAGAAAGAAGGAATTTTTTAAATCGGACGCCAAGAAGTCGAGATATTGACAAAAAATAAGATATACGTCTACGCCCCCTGGAGTAGAAACTATGCACTATTTCAAGAAGAAAATGTTCCTAAAAGGTTTGTCGACATGAGTAGTATCGGTCTACCAACGACGTTTTTTTTAACTGAGAATTTAGAAGGTCATATTTTGCTGCAAATGCATCACAAGCGGAAATTAAGATTTACTCCCCCTGGTGGCCAAACCATTTTTTTTTACAAAAGTTAGAAATTATGTGCAAACGATTTTCCATCAGGAGTTGTATCCGGTGCAGAAAGAATATTTCAAATCGGAGTTTTAGAAGCAGAGATATAGGGAGAAACGCACTTTACCTTTAGGCCCCCAAGCGAAAAGTCTAGGAATTACTTGAAAATTTTGATATTATATGAAAAACATGTCACACGGAAAACACTATCCAACAAAGAAGGAGTTTTTCAAATCGGACTCCTAGAAGTAGAGATATTGACAAAAATAAGATATACATGTACGCCCACTGGCGGAGAAACTGTGAAATATTTTAGGAAGAAAATATTCCGAAAAGGTTTATCGATGTGAGTGGCATCATTCCACGAAAGAATTTTTCCAATCGATATTTTAGAAGCTCAGATTTTATGGAAAATACATCAAAAGCAAAAATTAACATTTACGCCCCCTGGTAGCCAAAGTATTCGTTACCAAAAATTTGAAATTATATGCAAAAGATTTTGATCAGGAGATGTATCCGCTGAATTTTTTTTTTTCAAATCGGAGTTTTAGGAGAAAAGTTATCGGGAAAAATGTAATTTATTTTAACGGCCCATAGCGGAAAATCTATGCGTAATTTGAAAAGGAAACTATATTTAAAACACTCTTCGACATAAATGAAATCGAAAGATAAAAGAATTTTTCAATCGAATGTTTAGGAGCAAAGATGTGGATTAAAACGTAATTTTGAATTCGACATCATCTGCATTTACGCCCTCTAGCGGCAAAATTGTTAATCGTAAGAAAAAACGAAATGAAGGATCATCATTCGCATATTTCAAGCTTCCGAATGCAAAAATAATTTTTCAAATCGGACTAATAGTTGCAGAGATACCTTGTGTACAGACGGACGGACGGACAAACCGATAACAGAAGCACGATCTTTTTTACAAAAGACGTGCCAAAAATGAGGTTTACATTATAGGCAACAAAATGAGATGTTCGTAAATTTGTAAATATGTCTTGCTGTAAATTTGCAATTGGTAAATTATTTATACAAAGTCCGCCCACATATTTTCCACTTGCATGATACCTACAGTATTCGTACTTTCTGTGCTGCAACAATACTAATAAACGTTATAGCATTGAAAAGTTTCACTTTCCTTTTTCGATATATGTGTAAATCAATAATACCATATCACATCGAAATCGTCCACTGCATAGTGTATACAGTTTCATTGTAGAAAGTCTTGTATCAGTACTGTACACAAGAATTCATACAAACTTCTTTACTTCTTTCATTCTGAATTTCATCTGTCTTTCCACATGTTCTTAATTTATATAGTCCGTTCATACAATTTGTACTTGTTGCACTCTACAAGTACAAAATATTATTACAGCTTTAAAACAAATCATTTTGGATATTTGTATACGTGTCTCTCTTTCTCTTCCTTCATTGATTAAAATGAAATCAGTTCCATTCTTGAAAATAAGAACATATAAAATAACATCACCTGTACTACACCGGCACTTCAATGTTTAACAGGATTCAAAAATATGATTTCCATGTGAATTTTTTTATGGCTCCCTTGTATTAATATCCTCTAACAACATTATTACACAAAAGCCCGAGTCTCTAGTTTCCAGATTTATGTAAAATCCAGGGGCACTGTGTAAGCTCAAGGGTTCACAGTATGGATTTCCCTTAATTAAGTTAGCACGCTTCACATTTAAAAGAAAATGTACAAAATTCCATCCTCTTGAAGAAGTACAAGATGCTTTGTGGCTTGGTAGCGTAGTAAAGTATCAGATACATAACGGCATGAAATCCTTTCCCAGGCTCCTTCCAAAACGTTCTGCATTAAGGGCAAAAAAAGAAAACTTCTACGAATTATTTTTTAATGTGTTTATCGAAATACTGTTCCTGTACTTTTCCGCATGCATTTATACAAACTTCAGTACAGAGAAGTACCAACTTAAAGCATTTTTTCACTAATATTATATTTATTTATTTATATTACTTTTACATTTATTCATCTACGCACTTTATTGAGTCTGCAGATGTTCCAAACTATGAAGTCGCATGATCTAGGATGCGGCCCAGGTGGTGGAAGAACAACGAATATCGTCCTAGGAAATGCTGGTGTTGTGATTGTGACTGACAAATATTCGCCTTCTGCTGAGCAGCTAAAAGGTATATATTCACAGTATGATTATTGTTTTTTACCGTTTCTTTTTCCATTGTGTGCTTTTCTTCACAACTTGACCGAGAGAGTAAAACGATTTAAAAATTTTGATATCGCGCGATTTCTTTCCTCACTGCACCCTTTGACAAGAATGAAAATATTTTATCAACGTAACTGTCTGTTCCGCTTCGCATGAAATTAAAACTATGAAATTGTACTACATACCTAATCTAAGGAAATGAACCCAGGGATCTTGCCTTGTAAGCTTAGACTAAGATAATAAAAAAATCACTTCATATAAGGGGTGTAATGCTTCGTATACAATCTTTGCCAATAAAAACAAAGGCAAGCATCCAGACAAAGTCGTTCAATCCTAATGAAAGTCGTCTTGCAAAGTACCTCAGGGCCGAATATGCAAATGATAAAAGAATAACGACCAATGACCAAATAGTGACCTCCCACAGCGCATGAGAACCGCGCATCGAGGAGGGTGTATCAAGAGCAAAGCCCGCACGCAGGGACAATTCTGACAGAGGATTGCGGTTGCATTAACGTCTGCGAACTGTGAGGATGCCTCGACGTTGGATCAGTGCACAACATGAGCAGGTGAGTGAGTTTTAGAGAGGGCGTATAATTGGGATGAGAGAGGCCGGCTGTTCAAGTAGCCGTATCGCCTGGCATTTGGTCGGAGCGACGCGGTAATTGAACGTTGTTAGCGCCAACGGGTCAAGGAGGGCACAACCCAGCGGCCGCGGGCTGTGGATGCCCGAGGCAACGACAGAACGCGAGAATCAAGCGATTGTGAGAGCCGCACGAACGTAACCGAATTCGTCACTCTCAACCATACGTGGCCATGATGCGACGTCTACAGGTACGGAAATGACCATCCGGGTCGTTGCCAGACAACTTGCGGCACGGGTACTACATTTGACGAGGCCACACTGCCGCCTACCACTGACCATCGAGTGTCACCGGCAGGCACCGGTTGCAGTGGTATCGGGCTCGATCAACCTGGGATAGTGTTCAGTGGCGTCGTCTTGTCTTCATTGATGAGTCACGGTTTGCACTTGGCGCCGATGACCAGAGCGTACGTGTCTGGAGCCGGGCCGACCAGCGCACGGTCTCTGCCTTTAGCGTGGAAGGATAGACGACTCAAACACCGGGAGCGACTGTCTGGGGAGCCATTTCCTACGATAGCCGGGCACCTTTGGTAGTCCTCCGTATCACCCACACTGCTGAGCGGTACATCGACGACATTCTATGACCTGTTGTGTTGTCATTCCTGACGCAGCATCACCGATAAATTTTACAACAGGATAATGCCCAGCCACACACGGAACGGTTCTCCCAGGCCTGCCTCCGTAATGTCGACACCCTTCCATGGCCAGCCCGATTCCTCGACCTCTCACCGATCTAACATGTTTGGGACATGATGGGACGCCACCTACGCCTATCCCGGAATGTAGGCGAACTGATCCGCAATTCAGACACCATCTGTCACGCTACATCTCAGAACGGTATCCGTGAACTACATGTGTCTATGCTACGCTGAGTAACCGCTTGTATCCGAGCCAGAGATGGTGCTACAACGTTCTGACTTGCTGCACTCGTGTTTTATCCGAATAAATCTCAACTGCTCTGGTAGCGCAATCATTTTCTTTCCTATACATTTACATTTCACATACCAGTTTTCATCACGATTGGATGATTCTTTCTGGGTGCTTTTTTTGTTGTTTTCTTTTTGCAAAGTGTGTGTTTTTGGGTATCATGCGAAACTGTATAAAAGGTATGAACGCATTCACGGCATGAAAGAAAGCGGGAAAAATCTAAATCGCAAGGATGGAGTTGGAGAGGGAAGGTCAGTTCATTGTGAAGTTTAAAAAATGACCAGATCGTAGCAAACTGCGCATTCAAAGAAAATGAGTCGCATGAAAAATCGGCATGCAAAGAAAAGTCCAAGGGTGATCACAAAACGGGAATTTGGTCAATTATCTCCTCTGTACGCCATTTTTTTTATTTGAATTTATTTTTTTATTTTATGGGCTACAACTTTAACTTGGATGTTACTTAGAGAGAAGAATGTTGGGAATAACAAGAACAGACAGAGTTAGAAATGAACTTATAAGAGAAAGAACAGGAATAATAGATATCATAAAAATAATAGAAGAATCATAGTGGAGATGGGCTGGACATGTTAGAAGACTGAAAGATGAAAGTCGGAGACACGATTAATAACAGAATGGCAACTGAGAAATGGAAAGAGACGAAAGGAGCGCCAGAGAATAAGGTGGACAGATGACCTTCATAAATGTAGAGGTGCTAAATTGTGGACTGAGGCTAAGGGTCGAAGAAGTTGGAAAAACCTGGGGGAGGCCTATACCCGGCAGTGGGTGCCAAAAGCCTAAGAAGAAGATTTATTTTATTTCTTTGACAATGTGATGGATACTTCTCTTCCACTGGTATCCACATGCTCTGTACGTGGTTGTCGGTTAATGTGGTTTAAAAGGTATTACGTATAAAGGATATTCTCAAATTACCTTAATTTGTATGATTATGCAAGAAATTAAAAAAATGATCTGAAAGAATAATAGCAGAAAAATTAATGTTATTTCGGACACATTTCTCCCAGTGTTGTATAGCTTGATACAACTAAAAGCCGTATTAAGAAGTAAAACAGCTGTAAGGTGTTTGAAGTTAAACAGCACATGATTCGATGGAATGCTTTCACCTGCCTTTGAGGTCGCCAAAACTTGGCTGTGAAGAGTTAGTTTTACCTGGAGTATCATTTTAATTTATCTCTGTATTTCCGTAGCATCCCAACACACGAATATTTAATCGCTGCTGAATAAGTTTGGAGTTGTTTAATTAATCAGCCGGAAGGTGGAGCTTCTAAATCAAGTAGTTAAATAAATGAAAAAAATCAAATTAATAATAGTGAATTAATTATGTAAATTGGATGTGTGTGTAAATTCTGCTACTTTTTTTATGAGGATTAATTGTTAGAAAATTTCTGAAATCGCAATAAAGCGTTAGCTGAAAGCTCAGGAAATAATAAACTGTCGGCGTAATTGTTGGTCGTAAATGCAGTGAGCATTCCAAGGCAATAAAGCTCTTGGGGAGAGGGGAGACAGAGCGTCTTACCGAAGAGAACGATAAAAAAGAGCCACTAAAAGCCTTTCCCCAAGAGTTAAACGCAGGGCGGTGGCTACCCAGCAAAAACACAAGTGCTGGGAAACTGCTGGCCACCAGCTGGCAGTGATGGGTCACTGCTGGCTGAAATCTGCCGCTCATGGCCCGGTAGTGGTCCGTTGATGGCAGCGCTATCAGTTGGCGAGCCATTGATGGCCCTGCAGCATCGCCGTGAATTGTGGGCCTCCAAGCAAGTGCCACTAGTGGCCCGTTGCTGGCAACCAATGCAACCCCCAACAGCAGGAGGAAGCAACGGGACTGCGCATGCGCAGAAGCAACACTTGCTGTGCCTTTCATGGTACCAGTTAGTTGAAGACGACGCTATCGCCATCGTTTTATTTTAGTGGATGTTAAGAAAAATATCCATATGTGCAGAGGCGAATTAATTTCCTAATGAAATTTTACGTTGACGAAGATATCAAATTAAGCCGTGAAATACTATTACAGCCATGAAATACACTTACTCCATTCCCATGAATAACAATTCATGGAATGGAGTGGATGACTAACAAGAAAAAATTTTAAACCGCTTGAAACAAATATCCTGGAAAACCATTAAAACAACGTTTGTTGAAAAAAAATAATAATAATTATACACGTACAAAAATTTATTAATTATTTGAAAGAAAAAAAAAAGCAACGCTATGTGGTGTACTCATCCATGGGTTGAATACACAAGACTGGGAGGGAATTCGCTTCTAAAAATAACTAGAAGTAAAATAAAATATCTTTTACTCTTTAAAACAAATGTAGCTTCGGACAACGGAAAGGAAAGACTCAACGTTAAAAATGTAACAGAATGTGACATGAACCCGGGTAAATATATATTTATTCAGCAATCTCTTTTCAAGACGGCAAGGACAGTACAAAACTTTGGAAAGCGACTCTAAGTATGTACACGTCTTGAAAATGAGTGAAGTTCCCTTAACGTAAAAAACAACAAAAACTATCGTTACGTTGAAAAAATTAATTTATCAATTATATGAAACTGGCTTTTATGAAAAATACCTGGCAATATTGTAAAATGAAAAAGGGAAGCATTCGATTACACATTGCATACCAAATAGACAGCTTTAAGCATACGTTAGAACGTAGCAAATTAGTCCGTTCGGTAGAGAGCTTAGCTATCACGCGAACGACCCAAGTTCAAATCTACTCAGATACAAGCGGGTGTTTTTCCGATCTGTTGGGAAAATTTCCCCAGCGCAGTGCGTTAATTCACAAGCTTCGTAAAGGTAGAAAAAAAATTGTAGCTTTGGGAAACTGCGGCTATTTTTGCTTATTTATTATTATTATTATGGCTACTACTGGGAAATTGGCGGACAAGATTCGGCAAGCCACCAGTTACGTCACGTGGTTGCCGGCTGCCACTAACGGCACACTAGCGGGCCACATTAAGCTAGCCATCATTTTCTGGCACGTGCTTGCAGGGCCACTGAAGGGCCACTTGTGGCATATGACAACTGATGGGGTGCCAACTGCTGGCCAGCTGTTTGCCTGAACTGCTGGCCCTTCTGTTGGCCGCCCGGACATTTTATTGACGGTTCGTCAGCGGCAACATAGTGCTGGGCCATTGCTGGCAGTGCTGGCTGCCAGCAATGGCCCAGTGCTGGCCCAGCAAGACTGTTTTTGCTGGGTAACAGTCCGAAGAGAATGCTGTTCTCTTTCGGCGGAGTAATCAATGGCGGAAGCTATTGACCCTCAATTCTTCCTGAAATTAATCACTTATTACTGATAGAAGAAAGGGCTCTCGAAGTTAGTTTATGTGATTTCGGCCAAAACTGGTCACAGAAATAGGCTTACCAAATACGCCGTGCTCGGTCTCTGCATTTTGCATCTGTACTAAAGGCCTTTTGTAATAAATTAGGCACGTGTAAATAGTAGGAGCGAGCACAGGAAGGATACGCTAAAAAGAAGCACTCTCCAAACCGCTCTGGAAGAGAGGGTTTGTATTGACAGTACCATGAGTGGTTTTGACGAAGTCTGGTCGACCGGGGAGCTGTCTGTTCCTGAGAGGCTGAGAAGTATCCGGTCTGCGTGTAAAGAAAGGAGAATCACTTTCTGAGAGCAAGTGAGGTTGGTTTGCATCTATGGGATATAGACGGAGAGTCCCGATCTAGAAACCAAGCGAAGAAGCACAACTGCTTGGAGTAGCGTGACGGAGGACTTGTTGGTGGCCAGTAATTTACCACTGAACAAGTTGAAAAGATGCATCTGTGGCAAGCGAAAAACGTCCGTGCTAGGATTTACATGGCCTGTTCGTTAATAAATCTGAAAGAACAGTTTTACGGAAAGTCCTGGATGGAAGAACATTCTGTTGTAAGCAGCGCGGGCGTTGATCTCAGCATCGTCAGAAGCTGCCGGGCTTAAGAGTAACTGATCGTAGGATGGAGAAGCTGTTTGACACTTAGTGCTGTTTAAACTCGGGCAACATGTTTCAAGTAGACTTTAGAAATGAAATTAAATTTTTGATTTCGCATGTACGTATTAATTGAAGTCTTAGTAAAGAGAATGTTGCCTGAAATCTGCCCTGTACATTATTTTTCAGTTCCTGCTTGTGAAGAGAAGATCAGGAGAAAGAGGAGATTATATCTGAAATGTGTAAGTAATATATTAAAAATTTTATTTCCACTTAAATCTCCAAAATCTTAGTTACTTATGCCTTTATATATAACGCAAATTCATTCGTTGCACCTGTCGGTAAAAATATGAATTGGTTTCTCTGTCTTTTTGTCTGTCATCTTTAAAAAACTTCTTTTTAAGGAAACTGCTTCCTTCAATAAAGGTTTTGTAATGGAGTATTATGACCAATCACAATTTCTCATAACATTCCTTAGTGTATTTGTCTGGGTTTGAAGCTATTTGGCTAGGCATCAATGCAATTGGCCTGTTTATGATAGACTTCTCGCATATTCATTATTCATGTGGCTGCATTTTCAGTTCACCTCATGACGATACACACCTCCTGCTTCAAAGTACACACATTTTACATATGCATGTCCATAAAATTTCTATCTGTAAATTCTTATCATTTTCATCATTTTTTCTACTCCCAGTAATAAGTCCTACTTTCTGGCGTAATAGGTCTCTTGATTAACGGATAATATTAAGAAGAAATCTTTTTGCTCGTATATTGACCATTCACTTCTCACAGTGAAGTACACAGTTGTTTCCAACCTTAATTGCATTAACTTACAGTTTCGTCCGTATAGAAGTATTAAGAAAAGCGGATATTCAAAAGTACCACGGGTTATGGAAATTAAAATAATAAATGAAAACATGACTCCATTCTTAAGCAAAATATTTTACCGTGAAAATATAAAATTATTGTTAGTAACCTTGAGGTTAGGGACTGTATTGATCATATATTTGAAAAAGCGTAAGTGACAGAGAAACAAAAAAGTAAACTTCCTGTGTGAATGCATGGGGATGAGTGAGTGATCATAGATTAGGAGTTCAAACATTACTTTATTAACCAAGAAACAATACATGCACAAAACAAATGAAGAAATAACAAAACACAATATAACAACAATAAACAACTGACGCCAATTGGCGTGCAGAAATCGAAAAGTTCCAAATTTGAAAATTATACGAGAGTTCAAACAGTTTTTAAATGAAATGTGAGTTCATGAAGTTCTGAAAATTCGGGATTTCATTAAATAAAAATACAATACAGCAGTAAAGCGAAAGTTGATTGTTACAAACATTTTTCTGGTGAGGAAAAAAAAAGTTAGAAAAGAATTCTGTTTAAAATGAGTTGGAACCAATGTTCAAAAGGTGTCCATTTCTTGTAGAAATCAGAGCTTTTTTCTAATGTAAGTGCTTGATTGAGTTCTGTTTGAAGCACCGAACATATAGATTTTTTATACATTTTACAGAGTTTGCTTCTTGCATTAATGTAGGATGCTGGAGAGTTAACGGTGATATTATTAAGTGCAATAGATAAATTGAAAACTTTGCTTAAATGAAGAAAAAAGCACACACTTTATGTGGCTGGCTGTAGTTGGAGGCTAGCTATAGAGAAACAAGTAGTCGTGCATTGTGTGAGACAAATGGGAGACATTGCTGGAGGGACTGAACATGAGAGAGAAGAGAGGCTGTAATATCAGGCAAGTTGAGTAGATGTGAGGGATGTCGGCTGGCGCTGTGCAGTAGAAGCAGTCTGTGCTTGCAAGGTTCCCAAAACGATGTAATGTGATAGGCGTCGGAAGGTGACCATGCAAGTGTAGTCAGTGAACATCTATTGATTTAGGGGAGGCGATAGAATTATATAATGTGAGCTTTCATCCAGGTGACAGCCAGATCTGAGGTTAAGATCTGGAAAATTGGCAACGGAGAATTAAAATTCGTAACGAGGTGACGATAAAGTAATTTCGAGGTTATGGCATGAGGTAGCATTTGACGATCATTTAAGGAGATAACAAATGGAAGGAGAAGCTGAGCTGAAGTTCGATGAATAAGTCCAGTTCTGTTCACCAGGGTCGGAAAGAGTCTGCGCATGGAGCATTGCAGGAGCCTAAGGTTGGCTCGATTTTCGGGTGTTTGTTGAAGTGGAGGTGGAATTTCGGGAAGGGATTTCCATGTTAGATTGGGATGAAGGAGTTGAGACATTTTTACCACTCCGCTGACAAGCCAGGAAGGGTGGTAAAAGTGGGTATGAGAACAGGGATGAAGCACCGAGGAGAAAAAAAGAGGCTTGTCGAGAAGATCATTCACTGAAGTGGGTGGCAGACGGATTGGGACAAGAGCTTCCCAGAGGGTGAGAGCTTCGCGTTATATATCGGGAAGATTGAGAGGAATGAGTGGGTACTTGTCCATTTTCATGAAGAGATCGAAGGTGAGAAATGGGTTCAGTGTTGAGATGAGAGAATTGAGAATGTCGCCACCATGAGTGGGAAGTCTGGAAAGCTCTTGAAGAAAGAGAGTGAGCTCGATGAGTGCGATATTTCAGTTGATCGTTTGTAAGGTTGAGGCCACCGTAGGCTCTAGGCAGAGAGATTTATTCAGTGCACCTTATACCAAATAAAGTTGTCAAACGCTTTGGTGACTTGATCGAAGAAATACTTTGGTGGAATAGTGGCGATCCAGGAGTGAGGTAAAATCGGTAGAAGCAGAGTGTTGAAGAGCTGTGAACGGCTAAAAAAGGAAGTATGCGGTTTTAGGAAAAGCAGAGGAGATGTGGAGTTCTGAATACGCTGAAGAAAAGGCCGCCAAGTTGAATATGCCACTGAGATTGGTTTGCCGATATTGACTCCAAGCAACGTCTGGTGCGTGTTCGACCAGCGAGCTGACCAAGGTTGACCCGTGCGAGATGCCCATGTTCCTGCCCAAAGGCCTTAACATTTAGTTGAGTTGATAGAGGAGCCATAGACGACTACATATTCTTGATAGATGGAGTGCACAAGATCAAAAGTGGAGTTGTTGCGGATGAACACAGTAAGGTCGTCTATGTAAGCAGAGATAGAATTGTAATATGATGACGGGTGCTTGCTACAGCTGGAGGAAGGGTGGAAAGAAGTCGAAGTTGAAGTTGGATTAGTAATGTTTCGAATACAAGAGAGAAAAGTTGGCCCGAAAGAGGACAGCCTTGACGGATACCGTTTTTAAAAAGGGATAGCAGCAGTTAGAAAGGAATTAGTACGAATGCGAAGAATGGCGCCAACATTGAGATTTTGAATAGTAAGACAAAAAAGGTGGGGAAAGCCGAATTGACGAAAAGCAGCAGAGATTCAGGGAGGTAGGAGTGGTAAATAGAATCAAAAGCCTGGTGCTGATCGATGTTTAAAATGGCCGAAGGTTCAGAATTACGATATGCTAGGAAAAAGAGGTTACGAATAGTATTAATATTATGAGTGATAGATCGGTTAGGAATGGTGTAAATTTGGTCGTGGTGAATTAAGTGCGGAAGAATAGGGATTAAGTCGAAGAGAGAAGATTTTAGTGAAGAGTTTGTAGTCCGTGTTTGATAAGCTGATAGGTCGCCAGTTATTAATATCGAGAAATTTGCCAGATTTTGGAAGCAGACGAATGATAGCGACAGTGAAATGTGACGGAATGGAAGGAGAAGAAACCAAACAATTGAAGCATGCAGTAAGGAGTGGAAGAAGGGACATGAATAAAGATACGAACAAAGCTAACCGGAAGACCATCGGCACCCGGGGATGAATGACGATTCAGTTTGTTAAGCGCTGTTCGAATTGCATCAGGACTGATGGGAGCGATGAGATATTCTTTCTGGCTGTCATTGATTTGTGGTAGGCTTTGTAGAATTGGAGCATTTACATTGGGAGCAGCAATAGAAGGTTGAAAACGGCGAGTGAAATGAGTACGTACCAGATCACAAATACGGTCGGAGTCAGCAGTAATCGTGCCGTGAAGGATAGAATAAGTGCGTGATGCTGTTAGTTTTACGGCGACGCTTTTCGAGGTGTCGTAAGAGAGCAGTTGGGTCATATTGAAGATGAAGGTGTTGAAATTTAAATCGTTGCAGAGCAGCGCGGACACTCGGTTCCAGCAGTTGTCGTAACTCAGCGAGATGAACTGAATAGGCGTCTGCAGTTGACAGAAGAGCATTGAGCAGCTGTCTCAGGCGAGTAATTTTCATTGAGTTTCGAATGTTAAAAGTGAAAGAGAAGCATTTGGCAAAAACAATTATTTCAGTCTTTGTATACAACCAAAGTTGAAAGGGGTCGGATGTGGAGACGAGTTTGGTGGTTGCATCACGAAAGATGGAGAGAACATGAGCTTGAAAATGCCGTTCATTGAGACAGTCATCATTTAGAGTCCAGATTTTTGGCGGAGCATTTGGGGGTGGTAGCAACTGTAGAGTGAGCGAAACAATATTGTGTTCGGATAAGACACTTGGGTGATGAGAGATCGAATGTAATCTTGGTTGCAAAAAGCTAGTGATATAAAATCTGTCATGTCTCCTGAATAAACCTTATTTAGCCGTAAAATAAACCTTATTTAGCCTTCTCATATCTTACAGAAAGTTCGTTTAATAACTTGTACAGCATTAATGATATATCAGAAGTAGAAAATCACATAAATACAGAAAAAACAACAATGGATACCTTGTCTAGATGAATGAATACGTAAGAACCAACCTTATGAACGGTTTTCATGGCAACATGATTTAATTACTATGTAAAGAGGCATATACACAGTCGAGTCAAATTATTGTGACCACCTCCTACTTTGACGTCAACAGCGCGTTCCCAATGAAAGAAGACACGTGCTGTGAGCTGGCTTGGAGGGTATATAAGATGTACTGTAGGCAATCGGAAAACATATCACTCGTTGCTCTTATAGATAAAAGGAGCGATTTTTAGGTGGCAGTATTTCTTAAACAGCGCAGTTTGTGTACTGTTCGCATGCTGCTATGGTTAAAATGTATTGTGATTGAAGAAATGGCACCATTGCAAATAAGCGACGTGGAAAGTGCGGAGCACCACTTGCCATTGATGTGACAGGTGAACGTCGGCTTCGAAAGTGCGTGAGGGCCGATCGACACGCTTCATTGGAAAAACTCACTGGCCGAATGAACCAGGGGGCTACCGGAAGTGTGTCTGAAACGACAGTTCAGCTAACCCTGCTGCGTATGGGACTCCAATGCACCTATGCTAACGAAGGTGCATCGGCAGAAAAAGCTTATATTTGCACGGCAGTATCGGAATTGAACCTTCGCTGATTGGCAAAGGATCGGCTTCTTCGACGAGTCACGTTTTCTGCTTCATTGAACGGATGAACGTTGGCGTATAAGGCGAGAAACATCGGAGAACAAACACTCTTCAACCATTGCTCGAAGAATACGGGCTGATGGGGGGCAGCGTTATGGTTTATATAATATTTTCATGGCATTTCCTTGGGTCCACTCATACCTGTGAAAAGCACTATGGACCGAATTCTTTATGAATCCATCCTTTGCGAACCACGTACACTCATAAATGCTGATTTGTCTTCTCTGGGGTGGATGGGATCTTCCAGCACGACAATGCGACGTGTCACACAGCTATAAATGTCCGAGAATGGTTTGAAGAGTACGATGAAGATTTCAAAGTACTTCCCTGGCCCCCTAATTTCCCAGACTTAAACCCAATTGAGCATCTGTGGGACCACCTCGATCGTGTTGTTCGCTCTATGGATCCTCCACCACGCACCCTTTAGTATCTGTCAGATGCACTCCAATCAGCATAGCTCCACATACCTGTGAACACCTTCCAGCACCTTATTTAGTCAGTCCCAGCCCGTCTAGCTGCTGTCCGCGCTGCAATCAGCGGTTACTCTGGATATTAGTTGGTGGTCACAATAATGTGACTCGACCGTGTACAAGCATCTAATGTGAAAGCATGAAAATGTAAGAATTCAATTTTTATTATCAGCTTAATAAAAAAAATCATGGTTTTCTTAATAAAGAAGAGCATGATTTTTAATTGATTTCGGTTTAAGCTCCCAAAAAATTCATTTAACATGCTTGACACGCTCGTATCCTTAGAATTCATCTTCTTAATTTCATTAGGTTTTCTGCTTTTCGCTTTTCAAATTAAAAAGAATAAATGGGGATCTTAAAGTTTATCTGGAATTAAGAAATTATCGGCCAAATTCCTGGCCACCCAAGAGAAATAAAGTTGCATGTTCTGAAATACCAAATTATTAGGAACATCCAATAGCAATCAGACGGGTCTGGTTCATTTGCCCGACGTTTACTTCACCGAAGGGTCACTTGACCGGAAATCATTTCACCGAAAGATTGTTTCACAGAAAGATCACTTGATCGAAAAGTTAATTTCGCCGAAGGGTCACTTGATCGAAAGGTACATTTCACCGAAGGGTCACTTGATCGAAAGGTACATTTCACCGAAGGGTCACTTGATCGAAAAGTTCATTTCACCGAAAGGTCTCTTTACCTAAAAGTTCATTTCATCGAAAGGTCATTTCACCGAAGGGTTAGTTTATCGAAAACTTTGGATTTCATTACAGGATCTGTTGAAGCACGGTGCAAGTTCGGTAGACAAAGCCACCGAAACGTTAGGGGATTCATACTCAAATTGCACTTTTGATTTATCCGTGTCACAGAGACGAAAAGATTTAGTTTTAAGACAATTTTTTTAAGACAATAGGCCTCGGCTTAGGCCTTTTTAGCAAATTTTAATTATGTTCATAAGGTTTACATAAAAGTTATTTTCAGTACTCATGCTCATAAATAAGGTTTACATAAAAAGTAAAATTAAAAATGTTGCACATTTTTTAAGGCAAAAAGAATTAATTTCAGGCTTTGGCTTAGGCCTTTTTACCCAATTTTAATCGTGGTAATTCATATTCATAAGGTTTACATAAAAAGTCATGTTAATATTATTGCACATTTTTTCAGGCACAAAGAATCAATTTTAGGGCCCTAGGTTTCGGCTTAGGCCTTTTTAGCAAATTTTAACCGTACGTGCTCATGTTCATAAGGTTTGCATAAAAAGTTACTTTACATTTTATGTAATGCTTATGAATATGAGTAGGGCTAAAATCTGTTAAAATGGCCTGTATCTATGCCTACGGTCAAAAAAATAATGTTTTGTGGTTGAGTAAAAGTGGAACATTATTTACTTGATTTGCTATGTAACCCTCGTGCATATGAGCTCGGAGGATTAAAATTTGACAAAAAGGAACAGATCTAGGCCTTATAATTAATGTTATATTTCGAAACACCTATTCCTGGGGAGGTGTTTCATAGAAAATTAAAAGTGTATTTTTTATACAATCCGATAACGTTTAGGTGGACAGTTTTTCAAAACCCCACACCACACTGCAATAGATTAACAACAAAATTCTAAGTTTTCGATAAACTAGCCATTCGGTGAAATGGTCTTTCGATATAATGAACTTTTAGGTAAAGTAATCCTTCGGTGAAATGAACTTTTAGGTAAAGTAATCCTTCGGTAAAATGAACTTTTAGGTAAAGTAATCCTTCGGTGAAATGAACTTTTAGGTAAAGTAATCCTTCGGTAATATGAACTTTTAGGTAAAGTAATCCTTCGGTGAAATGAACTTTTCGATGAAATGTCCTTTCGATTAAATGAACTTTTAGGTGAAGTGACATTTCGTTGAAATGTACCTTTCGATCAAGTGATTTTCGGTCAAGTGACCTTTCGATCAAGTGAACGATACCCTAATCAGACACGTGTCATCCTCAGTTACGTACACTATTATGACTTTGAGACGCCTTCACGCACACCTCATTGTAAAGGATTCAGACATGTAGGAAGCACAGGAAGCGAGAAAAAAGACGCATGATTTAAGCGACCTTGATGAAGGCATGATAATAGAGCTAGGCTGACAGGTGCAAGCATCTCAAAAACGGCAAACGTTCTCGACGATGCAACAACAACTGTATCGAGATTTTCAGTGCGTGGAGCAAAAACAACAACAAAAGCAGTCAGCAGTCTTCCTGTGGGCGGAAAAGATTAATAGATATTCGAGGGCAACGCTGAATGGAGTGGATTGTAAAAGGTAACAGACGAGCTCCATTGCTTCAATTAGTCGTACTGTACGCAGAGAAGTTCCGCACACTGGAGCGAGTGTGCTAAAACAGCAGAAGTCCCCATTGTGTACCACTCGTCTCTGCTTAAAACTGGCAAACCCATCTGCGGTAGGCAAGGGAGCACCGAATTGGACTGTTGAGGTCTGAGGAAAACTCATCTGGTCTGATGAATCACGTTTTCAGTTAACACACACCTATGAACTGGCCGGAATATGGCATCTGCAGCATAAATCTGTTGTTACTAGATGTCTAGCGTTAACATCATAAGCTGATGAATGCGGTGTAATTGTCGGTGGTCTGTTTTTCATGGCCGGCATTGTGTTCCTTAATACCTCTGGAACAGCATTTAGAATGCCACGAGGCATTTTAACACACCTCGTGGCATCCAAATACTATATTTAATATACCTCCATCCAGTGGTCGGAAGCAGTGCGCTACAAGTAGCGAAACTACTGTAGTCGCTACTTTTCCGCGTAGTTTGTAGTGTAACGCGCTACTTTAACAGAAAAAGTAGTGTAGCGAGTAGCGCGATGCAAAACCTCTATAGTTTGTAGCGAGTTTCGACACTACTTTTAACGTTACTTCAGTACACGAACAAGGTGCCCTTCTACATATCACTTGGTCGTCACGTGTGTTTGTGACACAACGCTAATACTCGTTTGAACTGCACAGCACCAGCGCTAAGTATCGCCATCTAGCGAGCATTTCTTTCATGATATCAGCTATGGAGCAGATTAAAATGGACAGGTTATGACGAACGAGGGTCTCGCAATAAGAACGTTTGGTGTTTCAAAGCAGAGTTTTCTAGCATAGGTTGGCAACACAAACACTTGTCGCGTTGTCGTTTTCGTCTCGTGCGTGTTTGCTTTCCTTGCTTCGAAGACTTATTTAACTTATGTTTACAGGTGATTATAAATCTTTCTGTTTTCCTGAAATATGGCAGCTACTGTCCAGCTTGATGAAGAAAGAATTGAACTGCCTTGGTCGGCGTATAATAATTATTTCACAGTGCTCGATATGCAAGTAAACGGGAATTTTACAGTCACGTGCAAACTTTGCCCGTTAAATAAGAAACTGTCGGTTTCAAAGTCATCCGCCTCTAATTTGGAATTGCACATAGAAGTAAGTCAAATTTTTCAGTACTAATAGCAATGAAATAAATAATTAGTTATGTGTATTTTTCGCTGTCTTTATAACCACTCATTTAAAAATCCCGGACATTTTTCAATCCCGGACACAGCCCCGGACGTCATTACAAATTCAAGACTGTCCGGGCTAATCCCGGACGACTGGTAACCCCAATTATTATATGTCATAACCAAGTTTTTATATGATATGCTATATTCTATATGCTACATTGTACAGTCTTGTGCAGTTCATTTTATATGATGTGCTACATTGTAAAGTCTGCTGTATATGGGATATACAATATTTTGTAGTTATACAACATCCTTAACTTTGACTGTGTATTGAATAATCTCGCAAAATTCGGGTCCTAAAAGTAGTGAAGTAGTGACTACATTTTCAAAGTAGTTTGCAGTCACTACTTTGTTAAAGATGTAGTTGTAGTTGTAGTTAACTGCATTTATCATAAAGTAGTTGTAGTTGTAGTTAACTGCATTTATCATAAAGTAGTTGTAGTTGTATTTCGTTACAAATAAAAAGTAGTTTTTTCAACCACTGCCTCCATCTTTATACTTTGAAGTCACTTTCGTGTTCCAGGAGAACGAAAGTGACAGATTGAAACGACGAATCTTGTCATCTACCTACTACAACACAAAGTAACATCGCATCGCTTCTAGTCCTTGCCTCATACTGCACCCGTCTTTACCACACTATTTTGTGTTATTTACTTTGGAAAAACAAAAAGGAAATCACCTATGGTTGCTCAGCTACATGCTACATAGTCACAGTTTCGTTTTATACTTGGTCAAATTAAGAAAATAAATGTAGATCTGCCGAAACTTTTCCAAATGTATTGTATATATTATCAGTTATTAGATTGGATTCCAAGGGACAGGAAAAGACCCAGAAAAAGACCACATGGGAGATGGGTGGATGAAATTCGTAAATATGCGGGAGTGACATGGAGGAGACTGGCACAAGACAGACCGTTGTGGAGGAAACTTGGGGAGACCTTCGTCCAGCAGTGGATTGATAATGGTTGACAATGATGATGATGATGATACCGCAAAATGAAAAATAAAGATATTTTTAAAGCATATCATTTTCACCTTCTTTACCTCAAAGCGAGATACAGACGTAGCCAGTTTTGTCAGTTTCTAAACATTCGGCGAATTGTGATATCAACTTACCATCAATTTTACTTTATGTCTTAGCAGAGGTAGTAATGATCTAATGATAAACGAATCGAATTGCAAACTTTTTAAAGTACTGCATTTCTTAATGACTGCTGAGTTATTTATGCATTTTTTGCATATAGATATTTTGCTTTTTTTATGTAGCTCAGAATTACACGGGAAAAGAAAATGAGTGTTGTAAGCTGGGAATGAAAAAGCATCACCTGGATCTCAGTTGTTACGATCGAGCTGATATAGTGGCGAAGTTTACATCCGAAAATTCAACTGACGGCTGTGCTGCTGCTTTCCTTGATTGTTGTTTGGCCAACGAAGGAAGAGTTAAATCAATAAGTAAGTTTTCTTTCAGGAAAATGCTTTTGAAATGTTAACCGAAACGACGCCAGTGGATGAACCCGTGCAATGTACATGTATTCTGAGGGTAAAATATCAAATTCACTGGTCAAATATTTATTGGCATCTGAAATTCTGCAAATAAATACACGCACTAACTAAAGACATTTTTGTAACATATTGAGAAAAAAAAAAAAGATGACACCGAATTTTCAAGTGTAACAGCACGCCTTTTGAACCAGAAAAGTATGTGCAGTAACGAACGATGTAAGAGCAACCGAATATTTATTAATTTGTTCACTTGAAGAAAAAAATTGAAAGAAAATGTCATCAGATTCGGATCTATGAGGCTACGGAGAATATTTCTCGAATGCCTTTAAAAAACAAATATACAGTGCAGAAAATTCTCTATACATGATCACTCCTAGAGAAAACAATCGTGAATTACTTAAAGTCTATAATGTTCGTAATATTTGCAACAGAATATCGCATAGAGTGCAGAAAATAATTTTTTCAATGAAATATTTAGAAAAAAAGATACAATTCCAAACAGAAATGCGCACTTTGTAATGTTCTTAACTATTTGGTTTAGTAATTTAGCTAACTGCTTATACTTCTCCGAACATTAACATTACATTGAAGTGCCACAAAAAAGCTGTTATACCTTTCTATTGCCGCGTTGGTCCTCCTCGCGATCGGATAACGGCAGCAACGCGACAGGGAATGGAGTCCACGAGCTCTCTGAAGTACTATGGAGACCGTTCACACCATGCTTTCTGAAGAGCATCCCACAATTCCGTAATATGCGCCTGTGGAGGATTCCTGGCATTGACGGCATGTTGCACAGCATCCCAAATGTGTTCGATGGCTGTTAAAATCGGCAAAAGAGGAAGCAAACTAAGGATACCAAACACCGTGGAATGTTCCTCCAGCCATAATCTGGCGACTGTGGACGTGTGCAGTAGCGCATTGTCGTGATGAAAGAGGTCGCAGGAGTGGTTGCATGACATGATTATGTACAAATTATCCTCAAGGATAGTTACGTAACCTCTACCGGTCAGAGCTGTCTGCAGACGTATGAGTGGTCCCAATGCGAGCAAGCTGAAAGTACTTCACACTATAACAGAGCCACCGCCAGCCTGCACTGTTCCTTGTAGTCATGCGGGATCCATTGCTTCGTGAGATTGTCCTCACACCCGGAGTTGGCCATCTTCCAGAAACAGTTGGTTTTGCGGTTCATCGGAGCAGTCTACATTTCCCAGTCATCTCGCGTCCAGTGGCGGTGTTCTCGAGCCCAGGCGAGGCGGTCGCGGGGTCAGCAATAGTGTCCGGGTGTGCCTCCGGCTCCGGAACAGCATAGAACACAAGGAACGTTGCACTTTCTGAACGCTGATGTTACTGCTGACTCCTGTGTTGACTGACGCTGTTATTTAAGGCAATGTTACAATGCGTGCCAGACGCCACTGTCCACGATCTTCCGGAGATTTTCTATTGCCACACCGGTCTGGCATTCGGGATTCCCCCCCCCTGCGTTTGTGTTGTCCAAGCACACCCTTGAAATTGTTGATTGAGAAAATCCAAATTTCATAGCAATTTCCGAGATGGAGTGACCCATCTCCCGGGAATCGACTGTCATACCACGTTCGAAATTGCTTAAATCCTGATAAGCTGCCATCTGAACTGCGAATGCTATTACTTGAGCTTGCGGAAATATCTTCCTCTCTATATCCATATGTCATGAACGAAATACGGAATTACACCATACAATACGAATTTTGAAGATGACAATTCATTTTCTGGTGTAAATATGACATGGATAGTAAGTCAGATAATATCAGAAAACTTGAAAATGTCGTCGTCCTGGAGCGGGAGTCGAACCCGCATTTCCCAGATAGCGTCCGGATATGCTAACCACAGCACCACCCGGAACGACCAAGTCTTAAGTTTGCGATTAATTTGAATATAACCATCACAGGATTCGCTAGTCGAAGCAACCGGCATTCATGTTTAGCGAATCTGGACGTTAAGAATCCTATTCCGTGATTGCCCAGAGAAGCAGATAAAGCATGAATGAAATAATAGGAAACAATCAGAAACTTGAGACTTGATCGTTCTGGATGGTGTAGTGGTAGCATACCCGCGCGCTATCTGGGAGGCGCGATTTCGATTTCCGCTCCAGGACGTAGAAAATTTTCAAGTTTTTGGATATTATCTGACTTACCATCCATGTCATATTTATACCAAAAAATAGACTGTCATCTTCAAAATTTGTATTGTATGGTGTAATCCCGTATTTCATTCATGATTTATCTGCTCCTCCGGGCAATCATGGGATAGGATTCTTTACGTCCAGATTCGCTAAACATGAATGCCGGTTGCTTCTACTAGCGAATCCTGTGATGGTTATATTCAAGTTAATCCGAAATTTGAGACCTGGTCCTTCTGGGTGGTGTAGCGGCTATCATACCCGGGCACTGTCTGGGACACGCGGATTTGATTCTCTCTCCAGGACGACGAAATATTCAAGTTTTGGGATATTATCGGACTTACCATCCATGTCATATTTACACCAAAAAATGAATTGTCATCTTCAAAGTGTGTATATACATACTATACTATGCAAATTAATTGGGACAAGCTATTTTATTCTCAAAATCGTAATGTAATCGCCAGTTGATGTCGGAAACCCACGTAAACCTGTTTTATCAGCTGTGAGGTGATGTGACTGTTAGAACTTGATAGTAAAAATGTGATTTGACCGGTTTTAAACAGGAAATAGGTGCTTCAGTTGTGAGCTTTCGTGTGTGACAGGTGGATGTTAGTTTTTGCTCTCTGTGAGTACGTGTTGCTTATGTGTATTGAAAAATTGATATTTCCCTAAGGAAGCGTGCAAAACAAATTTCTCTGAAGGATCACACTTCTATGACAGTGAGAGATATCGCTTCTGCACTTGGTGTATGCAAATCAAGTGTATCAAGACTGCTTACGCGATACAATGAATCTGGATCATCATCTCCAAAAAGGAGAGGTAAATGTGGAAGAAAACGAAAAACAAGTCCACGAACCGATAAATATCTGATCAGAAATAGTAAAATGAATCCAAAAAAAAAACAAGCACCGACCTTCAAAGAGATTTATTGGCTAGTGGTTGTGATGTTAGTGATTCAACTGTACACAGTAGAATTCTGGAAGCTGGACGGAAAGCAAGAAGACCAACAAAAAACAATATTTGAATGCGAAAATGAAGATAAAACATTTAGCATGGTCCAAAAAATATAAATCATGGACTGCTGACGACTGGAAAAAGGTAATTTTCAGTGATGAAACTCATTTATTTGTACAGGGTTACCAAGCAAATGTCGTTAGACGAAGCAACTGTGAACCCTTAAAACCTGAGCATGTCAAACAAACTGTAAAACACCCTTTGAAACAGATGTTTTGGGTTTTTTTCACATCAAATGGCACTGGAAGCTTAGTTCCTGTTCAAGGTAGGATGGATTCAGCCAAGTACGTAGAAATATTACAACGTAGGATTGTTACATTCTTGCGAACTTTTGACGGGACATTTCAACATGACTTGGCCCCATGTTACAATTCGAAATTGGTCAAGAATTTTATGCTGGAAAATTAAATTCATTTGCTTGATTGGCCTGGAAATTCACCAGACTTTAATCCCATAGAAAACTTGTGGAATATTTTGAAGAGACGTTTAGGTAAAATGGACTGTACAAACAAAGAACGCATGATAACGAATGCTATAAAAGTGTGGTTCCACGATTATGAAGTCAAAAATATGTGCACTCAATTAGTGGAGTCAATGCCAAAACGAATTCAAGAGGTCATTTCTGCTAAAGGGGAACATACTTCATACTAATACAGGTGTTTATCAGTGTATATGAAGGCATAGAATGATATAAAGGCATGGTTTTGGAAAAAAGAGTGAGTTTTTACTTTGTTCCAATTAATTTGCACAGCATAGTATGTCGTTTGCGGACGGAACCACTTACCGCATGGGTGTGGTGGCATGTAATGGAAACGGTAACGCCCTTCCCAGTTCTTTTTTGGAACCTCAGTGCATGTGAATGAGAATGGGACTTTGACTGAAATGTGCCACAGCGTTTAAGTGATGCTCCGGATATCTTTAATTAACTTAGTAATTGCAAAAGTCCCAAACTAAGCACAGAAATCTCACTTCAAGAATATGTCTAGAGATTCAGTGAAAACAAGTGAACTTACAAAGTTAACCTTTCATTCCATCTCAGGCATGAATGTTAGCACCACATCAAAAACTCTTCAATAACTAAATATTTCAATAGCTGAACAATCTCCGAGTCACACTAACGTGAGAATATTCTTCGGTGATCAAAAGTCTTCGATGATCAGAGAAGCGTGATAACAAAGCAGAAAGAACCAAACAATAACATCCAACTCTAAACATCAAATTAGCCTGAGCTCACATGACAAATCTCTTTTCAAGTCAATTAAAAACTAACTCTTGCTGAATTCTAACGGCGGCCCTGAATGTCTAAGGAAAGCAGAGCCACGATACAATGTAAACATCTTTCCAGTCTCTGCTGAACTCATACGTCATTCTACTTTTGACCTCAATTCAGGTTGCCACAAAACATTCAGTGAGAGAGAAAATGTGGCTTCACATTTAGAAAATGCTTACGGAGAACGAAGCAAAGTTTACATGATAACAGAAACTAAAAAAAAAATATATTAGAATTACGTCACAACTCCCACAGTTAACAATGTGTGACACAAAATGCATCTTTCAAATTGGACTTTTAGGAAATGTATTTTAAAAAAATGAAATATATATTGCGACATATTTTGAGCAGAAAATACGCATGAAAATATTTCTTACAGCAAGTGGTATTCTAACACAGACACCATTTTCAAGCAGTTCTTCAAAACCGGAGATTAGGGAACAAATATACTACAAAATTACGAGACTAAGCGTTATGAAAATAGGCAAATATATGAAAAATATTATTCACCACGACGTTGTCATATTAAAAAGAATTTATCAAATCAAACATTTAGACGCACAAATGACCGAGGACACAAAATGTAAATTTTCCCATAGTGGGAGGGGTAGTGGAGGGTATTGTTTTGACGAGGAAATATGCATGAAATGTTTTTTCTTGCTGAATAATGTATTACCAATAAGGATTTTTCTAGTCAGGGTTTTAAAAATAAGGACACAGTTTTTCTTTAATCAGGATTTTAAAAATGTGGATACAGAAAAACAGCGCTTATGTCCCGCAGTGGCAAACTTGAGCTTCATGGAAAATTAGATGCTACCTCGTATACGAAAAATTATTCACAATTATTCAATTATTCACTTTAAAATATTTTTTTAAATCGGACTCCTGAAGCAGAAATATCGAAAAAATATATATACGCATATATTGATGATCTCTAGTAGAAAAAAACAGAATTATTTGAAACAGAAACTATTCAAAATTAATTGTAAAAGGCATTGGCAGGTGAAAACGTTTTCAATTGGATTCTTAGAAGCAATGGCGTGCAAAGGAATATATTTAGGATTCAATAACATCTGAATTTATACCTTTAGCGAAAAAAACAACCCCGAATATTATTTCTTACCTGAATCTTCTCAATGCAAGAAGAAATTTTCAGTTACATTATAAAAGATCAAATGAATGAATAACATCATTACATGAGAATAAAAGATAACAAATATGGATTGAATTTAAACAATCCCCCTCACAATACTTATTTTGTTTATATATACAGTGCGTCAAAGAATTTTTAAGACTGGCGCTAGATTTCAGCCTACGGTGACGCCACCAGTGTAATCGCTAATGCGTTATAAACCGTGACCATATGCTTTTTTTCTGCCAAAAGTACTGCGCTGTTGATAAAGTAACTCAAACGAAACGGCCGTTCATTAGAGAAGTAAAATTTTTTTCAGTTGAATGATTAAGATAGAACAAAGGGCTGTTATTAAATTTAACGGAAGACTTGGTAAAAGTGCCTCGGAAACGTACCAAATGATGAAACAAGTTTATAGTGAGTTCTGTTTAAGTAGATCAAATGTTTTCCTGTGGCACAAACGTTTTTTGGACGGAAGAGAGACGCTAGAAGATAATAAGTATACCGGAAGACCAAGTTCATCTAGGACACCTGAGATTATTGAAAAAGTGCGTGATTTCGTGGCAAACAATCGATGTGCGTCACTAAAAATTATGGAAGAGTCTTTAAACATCAACAAAGAAACGCTTCGAGCCATCCTGCATGAAGATTTGGGCAAAACAAAAGTCTGTGCTAAATTTGTTCCACACACGTTAACCAATGAACAAAAATCAAGGAGAAGTGCACATTGCAGAGACATCATTTCAGCCACTGAAAATGATCCAAACTTCTTAAAATTGATTATTACTGGTGATGAAACATGGTGTTTTCAATATGATCCTAAAACAAAGGGACAAAGCTCGGAATGGAAGTCAAAATACTCGAGAAAAGCCCAACAAACAAGAAAAGTTCCATCGAAAAACAAAACAATGCTCATTACATTCTTCAATAGTAAGGGATAATTATAAACTTTGTGGATAATTATAAACAAATTATAATTATCCACAAAGAATTTGTTCCGAGTGGACAAACAATTACTGGTGAGTTTTATTTAAATGTTTGAGGCGTTTGCAAGGACAGAATTCGTCGCATTCGTCCAGAATATCGAGATGAAAACAGTTGGTGTTTGTTGCACGATAATGCACCCAGTCACACCTCTCTTCTTGTTCGTAGATTTTTAGCGAACAATAACGTCTGTGAGTGTTGAATCATCCACCGTATTCGCCTGATTTAGCACCCTGCGACTTTCCTTTGTTCCCAAAATTTCAATGACGTCAAAAAGGTGTTTTTTAATGATATTTCGACCATACAAACAGCTTCGACGCGTGCTTTGGAGGCAATTCCGCAAAGTGAACTGAAATAGGCATTCGAATAATTATTAAATCGCTATAACAAGTGTATTGAAGCCGGAGGGACTTATTTTGAATAACAAACCAAAACAAATTATAATTTCTTGTTTCTATTTCATTTTACAGACCCAGTCTTAAAAATTCTTTGACGAACTGTGTATAACATGTGCGAGTTGTTCCCCTCATTAACACAACTCAGCAAGAGTTATTCCACTGCATTACCTGCTGCATCTATACTCTACACCCCACAATTCCTTTTATGTGGCTCTCACGCAGTTGAGAGCCACATGAAATAATTTTATGTATCTTGGGAAAATGAAAAGTGAAATTTTACGTATGTACATCATGAAACAGTGAAAATGTACGTATCTTTGGCAGACTATCGCCAGAAATGAGGACAACTATTGTATTAAAGTATCTGAGTTCAGATGGTGTCTATCATTAAGGCGCATAGACCTAAAAAATTCAATCGCAGCAGTTTTGTTGGTTTTCGCATTAAGTCTCCAAATTTTAAAAGGAGATTATTTGTGCATGTTTGTTTTAAAGATATCAAAATTTTAATCACTTCTAATTTTAAAAGCACAATGGATTTATCAAAGTTTGACACAATGGAATACGGATCACGAGCTTAAAATCTAACGCTTGTGATGTGATCAAGTAGCCACAAAACTCAAAATTAAGAATCCTATTATTTTTTCTTTTCCATGTACGATGGGATGCACAAACATAATCAGCATAAATTTGACTGTTTGTTTTAGTACATTTTGATAAAATATTTTAATTCCGATAAGAATACTCTTCTTTGAAGAAAGAATGACAACATAAATAACTTTCTACAGCTATATTGTGTTTCTTTCAATACGCATTTTTTTCATTATATTATTTAAAGTTTAATCAAAAACTAACCTTGTAAAAACTTATGGTCTTACGGTAATACAATTTTACAAATTCGCTCTGAAACGTTTGCAACAAAAGATGTACTTTCTGATTTTGTTTTCAGGATGCAATAACTAACCGGTGATCGCATTAATTTTTATTCTTGTAATATGTCAAACCAATGATGTCAAGTAAGCGTTTGATATCTCGTACCCAATGATTTCTTTAAAAGTTTGTACTCTGATATTTGTAGCTTGGAAAACAACTGACGTTAAATAGTATTTCAAATGGGCTTTGTCGAAACATTTTTTTAACATCAGCCGTTTCCCAATCTTTTATCAGTGTATTGCACGAAAACTCTCTATAGCCGCCCCAGTGGCGCAATGGTCTAAGCGATAGCCTCTGATCATTCGTCCGAAAGGGGTCCGGGTTCGAATCCCGGCGTGGGTGTTGTGTTTGTCTTACGGCACTGGCTCTCTCCTTTCCCTGGAACCAGTGACCCTAAATTAGGGAGGGGCGACTGCTTATAGCCCATTGAGTTGCTCACGATGGTCGTTAAACATTCAATAAAAAACTCTCTATTGGAATTTTTCATGAACATAATTTTCAATTTTATAAAGGACACGTTCTTTGTAAATTTAAAAATGAACCTATTTCACGAAAAAAGTATTTTTAAACTTATCGCCAAATTGTCGGAAATAAGAAAATTCCCAGTTTTTTTTTAAATATTCCTTTTTCCCTGGTTTTAGGAGATGAGGTTAACGAGACTTTGAATCGAGAAAGATTCGGAGCCGTTGCTTTCGACGAATTAGAATTCATAGATCTCAGAGACGAAGCAGATCTCGAGAAAGATATTGTAGTGCGAAGTGATTTCAGAGAAACTTGGATTTTCGAAGACAAAATGATTGGGTAAGTACTTTTGAATTAGAGCAATCAAGCACTGAGTTCAGTTCTTTGTTTTACCTTCGTGTGTTGAAACTAAATGTGTTTCAGTAGGGTTTTATGAATATATTTCCAAGTGCTAGTTTATAAAGTGAGAACAATAGCACAGCCGATTAAGTGTGGTCAGAATTTTTTACATCTGCTGCGGGGCATATTCTTCTCAGCCCCTTCTCCCTCAGTACTGCATCTACTTCTTCAGGTTGAACTGCTCGGAAAGAAGCTTCTAGGCGATCAAGAAAAAGATCGCCTTCTTATCCTTCCGAGGAAGGAATTGACACCACCTTAATGAAACTGAAGTTGCTTTCTCGTCGAAAGAAAAGACGTTAATCTTTCATTTCTCCGTCCTAGGTGCTTTTCCGAGGGGAGGAGGAAGGGAGCCATGCTATGCGCGATTTCTCTCCTCTCCCCGTTAAATTGGTGTGGCAAAATTTGATAGGTAGGTCTCTAGTAATTTTGTTTGCATTTTATTAGGCTTTCTTTTTTATTTATTTGAGACGTTCTGTGCTCAACATCTAAATTTTATTTTTCTGATGCAGATATCCCTGTACTAGTGCTTTCTTGAGCCCGCTTTATTTAGTTCTTTTTGTAATTTTTTTATGGGGATTTTGAATATCACTTTAAGGTGGGGCACAGATTCCTTTTCTTGATTTTATTTAAAAGCCCTCTACATTACGTTACAGCTGATTGACCAGGTCACGCATGCACACATGAAAAACGAATAAAAAAATGTTTCATCACCAGAACTTCTATGCACGCAAAATTGATTTACATAAGGAGAGGCAAAGAATATGCTAATGTTGATACTGAAATGAAACTGTGTTTCAGCTGTCATCTTCATTAACATGAGCCGAGGTAGCTACAATGTCATTTCCTTTGTCTTTTGTGTTTAATGTGTATTATTTTATTGAAACAAATATCTCCGAAACTCAGGATTGTAAAAGTACACAATTTCCCCATTTAACATGCATAGCGTTTTTGGTATGTAGTCACGAACGTCGGAGTCACCCCTGTGGGTGGATGGTCAGAGGCACAAGCTTCTTCCTGGTAGTCCGAGTTGGGCCTGGTTTGAGTCCCAGATGTGGCATTGGTGTTGTGTTTCTATAAATGCACTGATTCTCCTACTTCTTTGGGAACTGTACCCGAAAATTCGGGACGGAAAACTGTGTATAGCCTTCAATATACACGATGGCCGTTAAACCCCGAAACGAAAAACAGAAAAAGCCTTAGGATTCGGAAATGTCCGATAATTGTCTCAGCAGTTAAATGAATCATCTCAGGAATTTTGAAGAAAACCCATAAACAAAAATTGGTATGAATCATCATATACACTGCTGGCCACCCAAAATGCAACACCAAGAAGGCATGCGTCGCCCGCGAGAGGAGGACATGCAAACGATTAGCATTGCAGAGCATATAAAAAACATGTGTGCCCGGCACGCCACCGAGAAGCACTATAAGAAGGGTGCACAGAAGGCGGGATGTAAATAGTGGAAGTGTGTTGTGCTGCCTGACCTGTGTGTGGAAACTTCCTGATGCCTCGTCGCAGAATACGGCAGTCATTCCAGCACGTTTCAGAGTTCCACAGAGGACGAATAGTGGCTTATCGCGACAGCGGTTTATCGTACCGAGATATCGGCGCCCGTGTGGGACGACATCCAGCCACAAATAGCAACTGACGTTAAATAATATTTCAAATGGGCTTTGTCGAAACATCTTTTTGTGGACTCGGTGGGTGCAGGAAATGAGGCGAGTGTGGACTCGGTGGGTGCAGGAAGGACGGACGGACCGACGTGAGCGTTTGCCGCAGCCGCGACACACCACCGAAAGATAGGACCTGTATGTTGTTCGTCGGGCACTGACGGCTCGCACCGCCACATCACAAACGCTAGAGCAGGAATTAGGGTGTGTTGCGCAACAACTTGCGTCAGCACGTACCGTTCGACGCCGTCTGCAGGAGCAGGGACTTGTCGCACGGCGCCCATTGCTCCAATTACCATTGACGTTACATCACCGGCGAGTGCGGCGGTAATGGGTCGTTGAACGCCGCACCTGGACTACGGAATAGCACGACATTGTCTTCTCCGACGAATTCCGCTTCTGCCTGCAACACCACGATGGTCGGATCCGCGTGTGGCGGCACCGCGGTGAGAGACTCTATGACGCCTGCATTATGCATCGCCATACCGGTCCGTCGCCTGGCGTTATGGTTTGGGGCGCAATTGGGTATGACACCCGCACCCCTCTGGTACGCATCGCCGGTACACTCAACAGCCACCACTACATCTCCGACGATTTGGAGCCTGTAGTCCTCCCTTACCTGCAGGACCTGCCAGCAGCCACGTTTCAACAGGACAACAATGCGCACCCGCACGTGGCACGTATCGTGCAACAATTCTTCACGGCCCACCAAGTGTCACTGCTGCCGTGGCCCGCCTGTTCTCCCGATATGTCGCCCATGGAACACGTCTGGTCGCTGATCGGCAACCGAGTGGCCCGGCAAGCACCACCCGCGGCTACGCCTGATGAACTGTGGCAACGTGTGGAAGCAGCCTAGACCGACATACCCCAAGCCCACATCCAAAGCCTCTTTTGTTCGATGCCGCGGCGTGTAGCGGCCGTTATTGCCAGCCATGGAGGCCACACGAACTATTGATGTCTGCGTGTTCCGAAATTCGCACGGGCCTGTAATCTCAATCGTTCGCCGCCCCGGTGGCGCAGTGGTCTAAGGCGCTGGCCTCTGATCATTCGTCCGTAAGGGGTCCGGGTTCGAATCCCGGTCAGGCATGGATGTTGTGTTTGTCTTACGGCACTGGCTCTCTCCCTTCCCTGGAACCAGTGACCCTAAATTAGGGACGGGCGACTGCTTATAGCCCATTGAGTTGCTCACGGTGGTCGTTAAACCTCCAATCAAAAAAAAAAAAAAAAAAAAAAAATCTTAATCGTTCCATCTTTATATCTGTTGTTGTGTGTCCAGTAAATCTAGTTTTGCTATTTCGTGTCCTTCTTGGTGTTGCATTTTGGGTGGCCAGCAGTGTATAAAATTCATCTACACAGTTTTTGCTAAAAACACGTTCTTATAATATAGATTTCAAAATGAAACCATTTTGTAAATCTCGACAGAATGATTCACAATAGTGGTCATCTGTGTGATGTTGCTAGCTGATTATTCTGTAATCTCTTTTTGGTATCATAATTATTTCCATCTAGCAGGTACATAGAAGTGTTCTGAAGTCATGTTATTGATATGGACTTGTTGAAAAAAGTAATGAAGGTGTGTATACATCTAATATATACCGATGAACCATTACATTATGACCACCTACATAATAAGCTGTAGGACCCCATTTAGCCCGCAAAACAGCAGCCACTCGGCGAGACATCGATTCGATAAGATAGCGATAGGTATCCTGGGGTATCTGGTTCCATAATGTCAATAGCATGTCCTCCAGTTCCCGTACATTTCGGGGTGTTGGTGATGTAGCGCGAACCCGCTTTACCATGTCGAACCACAGATCTCGATTGGGTTCACGTCAGGTAAATTTGGAATCTAGGGCATTAACAGAAAGTCACCAGCCTATTCCTAGAGCCACTCCTTGATGAATTTGGCAATGTGGCATGGCGCATTATCTTATTGGTAATAGCCATCAACAGCAGGAACACAGTTTTCATGAATGGGTGAACTTGGTCTGCAACGATGTTCAGATACCTGACAGCTGTCAGGGATTGTGCTATTGGGATAATGGGGCGTGAAGTGACCCCCCCCTTAAAACATCGCCCACAGCTTAACACCGCCGCTGCTGGCCTGTTTCAGCCAACATTGCCCCTAGGTGCCTTAGCTTCCGTTGGTTAGCGGCGTATCCGCGCTCGGAAGTCTACGTGATGCACTAGGAACCTTTTCGTCAGACTACGCCACTTTCTTCCAATCATCCACGGTCCAATCTCGATGATCGTGGTACCATTTCATGCGTTGTTGGCGATGAAGTGCAGTGAGCATAGGGACCCGGCTGGGTCTTTGGCTACGGAGGCCCATGTGTAGAAGGCTGCGATGAAGTTTGCGGTGTGACAAATTGCTCTGATCACCACTGTTGTAGCTGCAGGTGATTTGTCGCACTGTGACCCTGCGGTCTCTGTGAAAAATGCGCGACACTCTCTACGACACTCTGGCATTAATGAGCTGAGGACAACGCACGAGTGGACGACGGTTTGTCGTTTGGCTCTCTGTGCACCAGTTTTGATACGTACTCACTGCAGCGGCACGTGAACAACCCACAAGACGCGCCGTTTTGCGAGGTCGTAGTTCCGATGCGGTTGCCATCACAATTTGTCCTTCTTCAAATTATGATAAATCGGCAGCTTCTCCCATTCTGACTCCGAACACTGTACTAACCGAAAGCCGGTCCTCGGGTTGTATGTAAACTGCTCTGTGAACTTCACCTGCGCCACCGTTCGGTGTCCAGACGCGCTCATTTCCTCAAGACTTGGTGTGGTCATAATGTAATGGCTCATAGGTGTATATTCCATCCTCGATCAGCAATGGCTCTTTTTCAACTTCCAATCCGTATCACTTGTCGTTGCACCTCTTCGTCTGCCGCCTGATGCCACAGAATGTAACTTATATCTAGGTTATTGTTCATCTCACATGTGACAAATTTTAGCAAACCACGTCAACATGTTGTCAGTGACATTTTCTTCTACCGACGATGCGCCTATCTTTTTTCTAATGCCTATATTATTAATTTTGTTCTGGCAATGAATCTACTTACCTTTTCCAAGTACTGATCTTATGCCAGCAGCTTCTAATGTGTATCTAATTTTTACTCTCCTAAAAGTGTGAAAACTTAAAATCGAACTATACTTGGCCTCTTTTACTTCCTACTTCCTTTTTTTTGGAAAAACTGCTGATACATCTAATAAGAGTCTCTTCTTGCTTTGCTGATCCTGTTTTGTATTTCATTATAAAATTTTCTGTCCCATCAACCACAATGCCCAAAGTATTAAAAACCTGTGATTCATTTTTCCTCTTCACCCCGAATTACGTAGTAATTTTCGGAACTCGAATTCAGATCACTGATTTGGACTTTCCAATATTTATTTTCAACGGATGTGTTTCACAAATTCTACTGAGCTTATTCAGTTAACAGCGTTACCCGTGTATGTTATGTATTAGAAATAAGTTGTATCGCTTCACACAGCTGATACCCTAAACACTTAGTTCGACGTTCCATCCTAATTTACCTTCTTTATCCAGTTCACCTACATAAGCTAAAAAGTGGATATGTTACCGCTAAAGTGCAAAATCAGTTATTCTGCAGGTTATCTAGGTAATGTGCAGATTACCTAGGGTGATCCGTTAAAGTGCTGAAAATTGTTTCATTTCTTAAATTACCTAGATAATCTGCACATTACCTACTAGGCACTCGTTAAAGTGAAAATAAGATCTGTGCTGGAAGAACAGCAACGTTTCTGTACGCTTAAATTAACATAAAGTTATTTATTTATTTTTCGATATATAAAGAATCAAGTTAATACAATCAAACAATCAACAAATTAGTTGATAGAATCAATCATCAATCAATTAAAAAACTACAATAGAAAGAATCAAACGGTTTAAAATATTATTACAATTAAGGAAATGAATTTGCAAAACATATGATAAAATTATGCTTACTTATAGTACAATCTAAAGATTGGTGACACTTTGAATTACATAGCAGATGGTTTTGCGACAAGCACGCCTATTTGTGGTACATTTAGATTAGCAGTCACATTTTCTGAAACATTGCCCAGTACCAAGGGATTGTTTTATTGCTGTTTGACGTAAAGATATTTCTACAGCAGGGACATCTTCTTCCGTTAAAAAACCTCTCTTTGAAAACACTGAATTCAGATTTTGCATACAATTGTTTTAAAATACCCGTTTTAGTACCAAGTTTATAAAAGCCATCCTCTGTTTTACTAAGAACCACAGTTAAAATCGAGCGGGCATCAGTTTTTGTCTACTTCGGGTACTTTAATTCTTACAGTGACACCTTCACCGACATTTGGGTGCTTTGCATTAGAAACTGTATAACGAAGTAAATTTCTCTGTTATTTTTAGTCCACGCCGGGGCTCGAACCGGGTCCCCTCATTCCGGAATAAGTCGCTCTACCAATTAAGCTACGCCGACGTTCGTTATCTCTGCTATCTGCCTTTATGTCGTGTGCGTCCTGCTGGACAGACACGTCACAACTGCTAACATTTTCTTTGCTTGCTTTTCTAAACCTTTCTTGGCTTCATCACGCTGTATTTTCTGATCAGTTAATCTGCAGATTAGCTAGGTAATGTGCACATTAACGGCTTTCGAGCTTTAGCAGTAACAACTAAAAGTGGAGGGAGAGGGGGAAGGTGTAGGGAAAGGAAATGAGAGAAACAAACTTTTGAACTTTAACGATACGGAAGCCGTTAATGTGCACATTAGCTAGGTAAAATGCGGAAAACCCTTGATTCCACACGTTAACGGAGCAAATCAGTTAATCTGCAGATTAGCTAGGTAATATGCACATTAACGGCTTTCGAGCTTTAGCGATAACAGATACATTTGTTACCCTGTTTATACCATAGTTAATGCCAAACAATTTATGTCATGCACCATAGCATGGAAGTACAAATTTGATACAAAACCTTCTAAAGACACGTGAGAGAATATTAGGCAATGTACTGAAAAATGTAAAGATAAACATAATTCGATTTAGTTTTATGGAGGGCATAAAAACCACAGATGCAACTTTATAATGACACAGAAGAAAAATATTTGGAAGAAAGGGTAAAAACATCTGCCATGTTTTTCTAAACCTGAAGAAAATGTGTTCGAATACTGTGCGAACTCATATACAGGGAATTACGGATGAAAAAGAATTTGAAATTGAGAAATAACTCACAAATTTTATATGAAAACACAAACATTTGGCAAAACTAGACGTGGTTAAACGGAATATTATACTGTGAAGACCTGATTTCACAAAGGAACATATTTAAGCCATTCTTTTTTCTCAACTATTTTTTTCTCAACTACACAGTGCGTCAAAGAATTTTTAAGACTGGCGCTAGAATTCAGCCTACGGTGGCGCCACCAGTGTAATCGCGCATGCGTTATAAACCGTGACCATCTGCTTCCTTTCTACCAAACGTACTGCGCAGTTGTTAAAGTAACTGAAACGAAATGGGCGTTCATTAGAGAAGCACAATTTTTTTCATGTTGAATTGTTAAGATGGAACAAAGGGCTGTTATTAAATTTAACGCATAACTTGGTAAAAGTGCTTCGGAAACGTACCAAATGATGAAACAAGCTTACGGTGAGTTTTGTTTAAGTAGATCAAATGTTTTACTGTGGCACAAACGTTTTTTGGACGTAAGAGAGACGCTAGAAGATGATAAGCATACCGGAAGACCAAGTTCATCTAGGACACCTGAGATTATAGAAAAAGTGCGTGATTTCGTGGAAAACAATCGATTTGCGTCACTAAGAATGATGGAAGAGTCTTTAAACATCAACAAAGAAACGATTCGAACCATCCTGCATGAAGATTTGGCCAAAACAAAAGTCTGTGCTAAATTTGTTCGACACACGTTAACCAATGAACAAAAATCAAGGAGATGTGCACATTGCAGAGACATCATTTCAGCTGCTGAAAATCATCCAAACTTCTAAAAATCGATTGTTACGGATGATGAAACATGATGTTTTCAATATGATCCTAAAACAAAGCGACAAAGTGCGGAATGGAAGTCAAAAAACTCGCCACAAGCCAAAAAAACAAGAAAAGTTCTATCGAAAATTAAAACAATGCTCATTATATTCTTCGATAGTAAGGGTATTATCTCCAAATAATTTGTTCCAAGTGGACAAACAATTACTGGTGAGTTTTATTTAAATGTTGTGAGGCGTTTGATGGGCAGAATTCGTCGCATTTGTCCAGAATATCGAGATGAAAACAGTTGCACGATAATGCACCCAGTCACACCTCACTTCTTGTTCGTAGATTTTTGGCGAAAAATAACGTCTGTGTGTGTTGCATCATCCACCGTATTCCCCTGATTTAGCACCCTGCGACTTTTCTTTCTTCCCAAAACTTACAATGACGTTAAAAGAGTGTTATTTTGATGATATTTCGACCATACAAACAGTTTCGACGCGTGCTTTGGAGGCAAATCAGCAAAGTGAACTGGAACAGGCATTCGAATCATTATTAAATCGCTGTAACAAGTGTATTGAAGCTGGAAGGACTTATTTTGAATAACAAACCAAAAAATATTATAATTTCTTGTTTTTATTTCATTTTACAGACCCAGTCTTAAAAATTCTTTGACGCACTGTGTATATTGGATGTACTTAATGAACCTGTGGCCACAGATGCACCACGGAAGATTTTGTTTGTTCCCATGAGTGAGTGAGCATTTTGTTTGCACAAATACAGCTTACTCATAGAGCATTTCGTTTGCTGATGATTTAAGCATTTGTTCGGAATTAGCTGAATCGGCGTAAAAAGTTTATAGACTGGTAAATTTTTCCTAAAGAAGAGTGAATGCAGAAATAATCACAGATGATGAGGAGTTTAAGAAGTGAACAAAGTTTAATGGTACATAATAGCGAATATAAACGACTAATAGAACTAGAACACTTCAAATGTTTAGGCTCACAGAAGTATATCTAAGAAATACGGTAAAGGAACCAATGGGAGTCCGCTGCAACATGTGTGAAACGGTATGGTGGGGTAATCTGAGACAAGCCGCAATAAAAAGGAAATAAGAATATATTTAACAAAAACAAGATGTGCTCGTTAATATGGATAAGCAACTTGGGTAAACCAGGAATAAAGATGAAAAGCGATGAAAGCAGATTCTGCTTGGCAGCCTCCGATGGCCGTATGCGTGTTCGCAGACGCACAGGGGAGCGTCTCCACCTTTCTTGCATCCGCTAGCAAAACACAGGGCCTACACTCGGTTTCCTGGTGTGGGGAGCGATCACCTATCACTCCGTACACAACTAGTGTTTTTAACAGGTACGTTAAACAGCACCTCCTACATCAACAACATCATTCAGCCCGTTGTTGTGCCATTTGTAAGGTCGGTCCATCGTGGTGTTTTCCAGCAAGATAACGTACGCCCACACACGGCACGTGCAACGTAACATGCACTTCAGGGGTGAGACAACTTCCATGGCCTGCACGTTCATCGGATTTGTCCCCCATTGAGCACGTGTGGGATTTTATGAGACAACGACTTATCCGGTCTCCACGGCCAGCCACGACCATCCCCGATGTACGCGTCCAGGTTGAGGATGCTTGGAACTCAATACCCCAAACTTACATCCAACATATGTACGACAGACTCCATGCCAGAATTGCACAGTGTGACGCAGTTCATGGCGGTTCAACCTCGTACTAACCATGTTACATGGAAATGTTATTTTTCAGTTTACCAGCAAACACAGCTGTATTTTGCCATAAAGTTTTGATCACGTTATCCTCTGTATTCCGTTATTATGCTGTATAAATTTCGTTGGTATCAGACGTCTCCTTCTTGGTGTTCTTTTTCACTTTCCGCCAGTGTATATATATATATATATATATATATATATAACACAGGTAGTGACCATAGAATAGTACGATGCACCTCAATGCTAAACTCGAGCCTGGCAAGCTTTTCATATCAAGCGTTCCTTTTCTCATGAAAAAGTATGTTTTGCTAAGAAACTTCCACATCATATTACCTTTAAATTATAACTGAAGAACTGATTCTCTGCTTTAGAAGGTCTAACGTCGGAAGAACTGGAAATCCCTGAAGTTAACAGGAAACTAACCAAGGCGCTTATGGAAACAGCAACAAAATTAGCTGGTACTAAGAACAAGTTGCATACTAACAAATTATCAAGAAAAACCAAAATTCTAATGCAAAAAAGAAGAGAGATGAGGACAACTAAAGGAGATGTGACTTCCAAAGTGGAATATATAGAGCTATGCTAGACGGTATGAAAAAGTATCACAGAAGATGTAAGGAAATTCAACTGTAAACAAGTGAGGATAGCAATTGAAAACAACCAAAGCCTAAAGAGAGCGAAGGGACATCTGAGTAACGGAAGAAAACAGATTATGGCTCTGAGAAAAGAAGATGGTTCTGTAACAAGAAATAGAGTTTTTTGACAAGAGTGAAAGATTTCTACTCCAATTATATGAAAGGGATGATACATGTACTCCAGACATTACAAAAGGTACCAGAGTTCTTCCAATCCTCCCAGGAGAAGTTACACATGCAATCAAGAACATGAAACGGGAAAAAGCGCCAGAAGAAGATGTAATTACAGTATACATCATGCAAGAAGCAAATAGAGAAATTTAAACAATACTCGCCTAAGTTTTCACTCCATGCCTTAATGAAGGAAAGATTCCTGAAGATTGGAACAATGCTACAATGATCCTGCTACATAAAAAGGCGACATTGAGGATCTCAGGAACTGCAGGCCCATCAGCCTCCTTCCAGCGGTTTATAAAATCTTCCCTAAGGTTCTTCCGCATTGCTTGAAGGTAACAATTGACATGGCTCAACCGAGAGAACAAGCTGGATTTAGGAGTGGCTAGAGCACTATAGATCATATCCACGTACTAAGAGAACTGATTGAAAGAGCTAGGGAATACGAACTTCCTATATGCATGGCTTTTATTGACTATGAAAAGGCCTTTGAATTGGTGAAACCATCAGCAGTTGCAATAGCTTTTAAATCCTGCGCTATTGAAAATGCATACATTAATATTATTCATAACATCTACACTGGTGTGCAAAATTAAGGACGAAGAAGAGAAATTAGCATAACAGCAGAACGAACAGGCAGAACGGACCGAAATACCACTCAGAAGATAGACTAGGGTCCGGTACGGTAGGGCATGCGCATATCTGCAGCATCACGCGGGGGGGTCAGAAGGGTATAAAGCACACAGGCGGTGTATGCTCAGCAATTCGGTGAAAGCTATTGCACGGTATACATCGGTTTGAACGACGTCGAGTTGCTGCCACCATGTGATTTGGACAACAGGTAATCCAGTAGATGAAATCTGGATGACTTTACCCGAGGTCTCGTCATTGGGAAGTTGGAAGAAGGTTGAAGTATGACTAGTGTGGCCGAGGAGTTCGGGATCGCCCACAGCATCGTTTCACGAGCTTGGAGAGCATTTCAAACGGCAGGAACAGCTCTCCCAGAGTTCAGCAGTGGTCGTCCACGAGCAACCACGGCGGCGGACGACCGGTATATTGTCCTACTGGCGAGAAGAGAAAGACGGCAGACAGCGGGAGAAATCGCAAGGCACATGCAACAGACAACTGGACGTCCGTTATCGGGTTTTGCCGTGGCCAGCAGGCTGCGCAAAGGTGGTCTATTTGCACGACGACCAGTACGGTATGTGCCATTAACGCCTGCTCATCGGAGACGGCAGTTTCTGTGGTGCCAGGAACACAAGAACTGGACACATCAGCAATGGGGTCGAGTTCTCTTTACGGATGCGTGCCGATTTAGTCTGACGAGCGATTCTGGACGTATACACATCTGGAGAGAGCAGGGAACACGCAATCACATCTCCAACATCTCAAACATCATTAATTTTTGCACGCCTGTGTATGAAAATGTAAGTGCAAAGATTTGGCTATTTGAGAATGCAGCACCCATATATATTGGAAAGGGAGTGAGACGAGGTGACACTATATCTTCGAAACTCTTTAATGCCACATCGGAAAATGTCTTTCAATCACTGAACTGGAAAAACAAAGGGATAAAGAATAATGGAGATTATCTAACTCAAATTCGTTTTGCTGATGACGTAGTCATTTTTGCAACTACCCCGTCATAGCTACAGAGTATGATCCAGGAACTTGCTGACAAGAGTAAAGAAGTGGGATTAAAAATGAACTTTCAGAAGACAAAGTGATGTATAATGCTTTTACAAGAAATGAAGATTTATCGATTGATGGGGAATGTGAGTGTCACATTGATGAAGAAATTAATCGGCGTATAAAGCTTTGCCTGGAGAGGTTTTGGAAGAAACAGCATAATTTTCATGAGCAATATGCCATTATGTCTTAAAAGAAAAGTGTTTGATCAATGCATCCTTCCAGTGCTTACATATGGTGCAGAGACATGGTCCTTAACTAAAAGAGACATACAAAGACTTCAGACAACACAAAGAGGTATGGAGAGATGCATGCTTGGTGTAACCAGGAGAGATAAGAAGAGAAACTCGTGGATCAGAAAAATGACAAGAGTGGAAGACATTATGACCAGTGTAAAATCCCTGAATGGCAATGGGCTGGACATATTGCAGAAGGACAGACCATCAATGAACAGGTGAAATTGTTGACTGGATTCCAAGGGACGTAAGTCGTGTCTGTTTTGAGCTCCGTGTTTCGCCGTCTACTGAGTGTGTTTTGTGTGCTCTGTCGTTTAACTTTTGTGCGTGCCTTCAAGACGAAGGTTGTATCTTTCATTTAAGACATCTCCCGAGTCGGTGAGTACTATTTTCAATTAGCTATCAGCACTTTATTTTCTCGACCAGTTGGTCGTTTTTACTAAGTTAGGCCTCGCCATCGGCGATGGCGACTGCTGATAAGAGCAGAATTCCCGCTCTCGTCACAGCTTCTCCTACTACGTCGATCCTTATCTCTGACGGAGCAAACCAATCAGCGTCCGTCCTTGATGATAGGGAATATCGTCCTCCTCCTGACGCCTATTGCTCTTCTTCTTCTACGCTTCAACTCTCTGACTCCACCACCCCTCCTGGTGGTGAGGCTATGACGTTCGTTCCTGATGCTACCGATGACGTAATGGATATCTCTGAGGGCGTTGCTTCTCTGCCCTCGGTAGCCGTGCCCAGCGTTGTGTCAGCTCCTTCATCCAGCGCTGCACCTCTGCCTTCCAATGGAGGATTGCCTTCCCGCTCTTATTCTAGCGTTGCCTCAGGTGCGTCCCTATCGACGCAATCGACTCGCCTTCCCCTTGCAGATGCCCATGTCCAGATACATGGTGACTCACTTCAATTGGACGTTCCGCACTTCTCACCCGCTGCGCAGGAACTTCACTCCACCCGCGAGTTGGGAGTGTGCCTAGATGCTCTTCCGAATACACCGCTGAAAGTCTATTGTGATACGCTCCTTGCTTTTCTTCCAGCCGGAGCCATTACTCACCTCACCCGCCGGCCGCGGACGGTGATTGTTTATTTCACATCCAAAGAGCATGCAGACACGCTTCTAAACTTTGGTCTTGACCTGGGAGACCACCACCTGGAAGCTGAACCGATTTCCAGGCGCCCTGTTCAGGTCTCCTTGCATCCGGTGCCCCCGAAATCTCGGATGCGATGATATGTACTGCACTTAGTAAGTGTGGTAAGATTGTTGGTCCTGTTATCACACATTCAGCTGCGCCCAAGGATCCTGCAAATAAGAATGTTCGTAGTTTTCGCCGGAGTGTTCGACTCATCTTTCCATCAGAAGAGCATCTCCGTAAGTTCCCACGGATCCTAAACGTCCGATGTGGGCAGCTGTCCTACAGAATTGACATGCTAACATCAGAACACTGTGCTAATTGCAAAGAACTTGGGCATCAGCGTGCTCGATGCCCCAACAACCAGTATCCAGCTCCCACGGCTTCTACAGTGCCTACCGCCTCTAAGCAGCCTCCTGCTACATCTCGCTCTCGACCTGCACCGTCTTCAAATGTGCCAACTGCCCCAGGGCCGAGTTACACAAAAAGTATATCTACAGCCTCTCGTACACGAGCGTCTTTTGATGCTGATCTCACCTCCCACCTTCAATTTCCAGTGCTCACCTCACCTATTACTCCTCATCCCGTGGCAACATCGGGAGACTTCGCCGCTGGTTTCCCACCAGTCTTCACTGTTGGTGTCTCCGAGTGTGACGGCGGTGCCGATAACTCCTCTGACTCTGCGTCAGCTTCCCGAGCATCGTCGCTCCCTGGAAAACGAATTTCTGGCACTCGTACAGGTACCCGACGTAAGAGGAAGAAGAAGAAATCTTCCTCTGCGGATGGGCAACCGTTCCGTACTACCAAATCTTCAGGAGATATCTCTCCCTCTCCTGCGCCAACAGAAATTGAAAGGGACACTGATGATGATGGGTCTCCGCCTTCGTTTGAGGTCTTTTCAAGTCTTCTCTCCAAATGTGGTGCTCCTTCAGAACCTCTCAATCTTGGAGATTACTATCAGTTTTGCACCCACACCACGAACCTGGAGTCGACGTATGACTACCTCCGAGAGCGCGAAGACATTCTTCCCGCGCTGCTCCTGCAAGCCGGATGCATTGCTAAGTACCTTCGTGGGTTTGTTCATGACCCCCTGCACCACTCATGGACCCTTGGCTGCGTAAACCGATTACAACAGCTCCTGAAAGTTGCTCCGCGACTCCTCCAACCAACGACTGACCAGTCCATTCAAGGTCACGACCCTTAATTGCAGAGGGTTCGCTAGCCCCCTAGCGAATGCTCTTGTAATGGAAGACCTCTCGCCCCTCGGGGCCGATCTGTTACTACTACAAGAAACAAACTGCCATTCCTCCACTCTGTTTACTCGCTGGCGTGCTAGCGATTATGTGTTCCATCATGCTTTCCGCTACTCATCTCATGGTGGACTTGCTATCGGAATACATCAACATTTCCGATCCACCCTCACTGCACTCTCAGTGCAGAACTTATGCCGAGATTTACTCCAGCAAGTCTCCTTCACAGTTGGCGGAGCTCGATTTCACATCTTTAATGTGTATATTCCATGCACCTCTATTCATTTATCCATCTTGTTCACCAAACTCCGTAAAGCTCTCTCGAAAGTCTCACCTTCGGATCGTGTGCTCTTGGGTGGAGACTTCAATTGCACCCTTGACCCAGCTCTGGATCGCTCTCCTTCGTCACGAGAGCGTCGGACGGATCTCGTCGCACTACTCCATGACCTTGTTGCTGATTTCTCCTTCACCGATGCTTATAGGCGCCTTCATCCACAAGAGACCTCACACACGTGGCGCTCGTCTGGGAGTCAGCTTCCATCAATTGCACGCTTGGATCGGGTTTACGTTTCCACACCGCTTCTTGCGTCTATTACCGAGTTGCAACATCAACCTACTGCTTCCTCAGACCACTGCACGGTCACCCTCACAGTGTTTGTTGCGGCGTCACTCCCTCGGACTGTTCGTCCGTGGACATTTGACTCCAATCTCCTCACTGATCCTGAATTTTGTGCCTCTGTCCGTTCTTTTCTCGCTGCTCGTCGCGCAGGGTTGCATTCCGCACCCTGTACCTTGACGTATTGGCTTCGTGTCAAGCATCAGCTCCTCTTACATATCAAGCAACTTTCCTTCACCATGAAGACTTCTAGTCAGATGCGCCTCGATCACGCCAGGCAGATGCTCACACTGATTGGGTTATCAGATCCGCTTTTTCCAGCATTTCAGGCGGAGCTCCAGGCTTTGCTGAAACCTCTTGCGCAGCAAGCACTTTTACGTCTGCGCATTAAACATCTCAATCCGGAGGAATGCACCTATGATTTTCTAACATCAATGGAATCTGCACGTAAGTCTTCTACCTCGCTTCGTCATCTTCGCCTCCCCTCTGGCGAAATCACATCCGATTCGGCAGCGATTTGCTCTCACGTTCGTCAGTTCTATACCACCAAGTTCAGTGAAACTCCTCCCCCTTCTCCCTCTGCTCTACCCCATCTTCTCAATAACCTACCTCAAGTTCCGTCTCATCTTGCTCCCACCCTGTCTCTTGCACCCACATCCACGGAGGTGTCCGACACCTTCTCTTCCCTTAACCCCCATGCCGCTCCGGGTCCGGACGGCCTCTCTTTTCCTTTTTACCGTGCGTTCTTGCCTCTTTTGTTGCCTTTTCTCCTCTCCGCTTTTTCTGCTGCATTTAACTGCTCCCCCTCCCGAGGAGTTTCACGGACGCACATGTGGTCCTATTTCCCAAGAGGGGTGACCCTCTTGACTTGGGAAATTGGCGCCCCATTTCTCTTCTCAATCAAGATTATAAACTCTATACTAAGCTTCTTTCCCGTCGACTAAACTCTATCCTCCTTCACATCCTTGCTGACTCTCAAACCTATACTGTTCCTGGCCGTTCTCTTTCCTCCAATGTTCAACTTCTTCGCGATTTCATTCATCTTGCCAAGACTCATTCTGAACCTCTTGCTCTCCTTTCCTTAGACCTCCGTTCCGCTTTCGATAATATCTCACACGCCTATTTAACACAAACCCTGCTACACTTTGGCTTTCCTCCACAATTTGTCTCCGTTCTCGTCTCCCTCTACCGGGACGCCGTTTTCCTTGTCAAGACGGCATCTTTTCTCACAGCACATGTTCCCTTCAAGCGGGGAGTTCGTCAGGGCTGCCCGCTTTCTGGTCAACTGTTTGCGATTGCCGTCGAGCCTTTTCTACGCTCTCTGCAAACATCTCTTCTAGCACAACTTCCACCACCAGTTGCCAGCTCACGGCATCACTCAGTCATTTACTCTGCTTATGCAGATGACATCACCGTCTGCATTCGTAGCGACTCACAGTTCCAACTGCTTCGTCGTTTGTTCTCCGCATATGCTTCATGTTCTGCAGCTGAACTGAATACGTCTAAGAGCACTGGATTGTGGTGCGGGTCGTGGTCCAATCGCTTGGATGCTCCATGGGGGGCCACATGGTCATCCACTACCCAACGCTTCCTGGGTGTGCACTTAGGCGCACCACAAGCTACATCCAGTGCAACTCGCTCGGAACTCCATCCTCGCCTCCTCCGCACAGCTGCATTCTGGTGTCGTGCGCAGTTCTGTACGTCCTACTACCAGCGTGCAAATCTCACCAGGACATACCTTCTGTCCATCTGCAAGCATTCTTGGATTGCATCTACGACCCCGCTTTTCTGTCTCCAGGAGGTTACACGCTGCCTTACTCGAGTAATGTGGGCGGGTCATCACTGGATTAACGTCCACAAGCTCTGTGCTCCTCCCTCCTATGGTGGTGCTGGCCTACCTGATGTCCCGCTGTGCTACAAAGCAAGCCGAGTGATCAACTTCATTCACCTTTTCACGGCTCCAGTGGCTTCCGCAGTTCAGGTACGTGACGTTCTTGCCTCCTTGCGTAACCCACATTTTTCCTTTCTTTCCTTAGTTCTCATGGATTGCTGTCCTTTCCCCCCTCCAAACTCCCACCTGCATATTCTGAAGCCCTCATTCACCTTCGCTCTCTCCCCCTCATTCGCTCCCCTCCTTCTTCAACTCTAGAGCTTCTTTCTGAACCCCTCTTCTTCAACTCCCTTGTTCATCCCCCCATCTCCCCTGTTTTTCATTCCCCTCTTGGCTCCGAGCAGGTGTAGTAACTGTACAAGACCTCACTAACTCGGATCTATCCTGGCGCCCTCTCTCTGGCCTCCCCTGCAATTCTCTCGTCCCCATCCGCCCATTTGGTGTATGACTCTCTGCTAACTGCACTTCTTTCGCTTTTCCCTGATCTTGTCTCCCCCACCGGTCTCGTCTCTGTCTTTTCTGCCCCTCTTCCGCTGCCGTTTTTCCTCCGACTCACAAACTCGGTTCTTCCTCTCTCCTCTCTCTCCTCTAAATCTCTTTATCGTTTTCTAGTGCACCTTGCCACCCCTTCACCGCTTTCTATTCTGGAGGTTCCCCCTGCTTCTCTTCCTCTTGTCTGGGCCGCTGCCCGCTCACCCTTATCTGCCCCTCTTGAAATTAATACCCACTGGCTCTTTTTGCATAATCGCCTCCCTGTTCCGTATTTTCTCTTTCGCATGTCTCTTCTCTCCTCCCCTCTCTGCTCCTTCTGCGCACAGGAGGCAGACGTTTCTCACGTCTACCTTTACTGTCCCATCCTGATGCCTCTCCTCCACCAGGCTTTCCGGATTGCCAGTCGCTCTTGTTCTCAAGATCTTCCGTTCACTGCCTACAGACATCTTCTTCTGCGGGCTCATCCACCTACAACTCTTCCTTCAGTATGTGCCTATCTTTTCGTGCTGGTTAAACACGTTATTTACGTATACCTTCAACAACTCCGCAGCATTTCCTCGCCGGTCTCTTTACACCAGGCCAGCGCAGCACTTTTGTGCCATTTTCAAGATCGATTGCTTTCTCGACTCCGCCTGGAGTACCAGTCGGCTTCTTCCAGTCGTCGAGAAGCCACCTTCTATGCTACCTGGGCGCCGGCCGCTCCATGGTTTGCGATTGATTCTGGACTGCTACACCTATCAGAACCCTAAGACATTCTACACCTCCTTTGCTGAGTTCCTTGGCACCCTGGTGGCCCTCCTCCACTCTACGACTCGTGCAATCCACACTACCGTTGAATTGTGAATGCTAATGCCATCTCAGTGTATTTTCATGCTTACTCGTGTACATTACTTACTTTCACCCCGCCTGTATTATGTTGCTTTGGTGCCCTCGTTAAATAACTTGCACAATTGTGCACGCTGTGTTTTTATCTCATGTATGTAATGTTTTACCTTCACGGCGGTGTTTGTGCTGTTCTTTTTTTAATTGTGTACTATTGTTTCGCCTGTGTTATCCTGTAAATCATGCCCAGCCAATGTCATGTGACACGATGTGTTTCTCTTTGTCACTTCTGCAATTTTTATTCAATAAGCTTTGCTTGCAGCATTTGTTATTCATCCCCATTGTCATTGCAGTGTATATACCATCATGTTTTTAACAGCTTTGTATTATTTCCCAGTGAGATGCCCAATACTGTACGTCTCCCTCTTATGTTTTCTTATGATAAATTAGAATAAAGCGATTTTGAAACCAAGGGACAGGAAAAGACCCAGAAGAAGACCAGCTGGGAGCTGGGCGGATGAAATTTGAAAATGTGCGGGAGTAACATGGAAGAGACTGGCACAAGACAGACCGTTTTGGAAGAAACTTGGGGAGACCTTCGTCCAGCAGTGAATTGATAATGGTTGACAATGATGATGATGATGATATATTTGAGGAAATTACATTGGTAGTGAGACACTTTGAACCTTATGCTACACAGGCTCAGTTTGTTGTGTTCGCTTAAACTGTAGTTCTGTTGAATATTTCAAAGTAACCCGTTGGTGACCGATTATTACTATTAATGAGCTATTCAAGTGATGTGCTTTAGAAACCAATAAGATCGGCTGTTAGGAAACCTAATTTACGTAGTTCACTGTGCAATTCAGAATGTTTTGCTAGTTATCCGGACTGTTACGTTAAGAAGCTTCAGCGTTTCAAGTATCACAGAAACCCAATAGGCAATGCTTTAAGGGTACAGACTTTTAAGCTCATAGCATTTGTTGAATTTCGTCCCAAACAACTGCTTTTTACCCTAAAGATGCTTTGCTCGATCAGTTTTTATCTCTCAGTTTGAAAGTCTTTTTTATCCTTTTGAAATTCAGACTTCAATTTTTTCCTGATGCCTTTATTTGATATATTCCGTAGAAATTTGTTTTCCATTTTCTAGTAGCATGCTGTAAAGTTTTCATATGAAGCGTTCCTTTTCTCATGAAAAAGTATGTTTAGCTAAGAAATAAGTATTTTTTAAATAAACGGAAAAGTTCTTAAGAATGTGAAGAAATTTATCAAAAAATGCAGCAAAACAACAATGACAAATTATTTTTGCTGCTGCAGTAAGACAATAATAAGGCTTTTGCTTCTGCTTTTTAATCATTGATACGATCGTCGGAAGCAATGTCTTCCAAGCGTGTTACCAAGAAAGTGTAGTCAGTCAAAACTGCTTTGGAAGATCCCACTTCACTTGCAGACCACATAACTATGAATTCTGAATTTGTAATATTTTTATGCAAAATATTTGCTGTATTGAAATTTGTTTTTGGTATCGTGAGCTGGTAGATCATAACATTTAGAAACTGAAAGTAAAATTGTGTTGACTTCACATATGGAGCATCCTTAACTCAAGCCAGTACACTTAGTTGCAGCTTATGTGCAATACACAGTGCGTCAAAGAATTTTTAAGACTGGGTCTGTAAAATGAAATAGAAACAAGAAATTGTAATTTTTTTTGGTTTGTTATTCAAAGTAAGTCCCTCCGGCTTCAATACACTGGTTACAGTGATTTAATAATGATTCTAATGCCTGTTCCAGTTCACTTTGCGGAATTGCCTCCAAAGCACGCGTCGAAGCTGTTTGCATGGTCGAAATATCATCAAATTAACACCCTTTTAACGTCATTTTAAATTTTGGGAACAAAGAAAAGTCGCAGGGTGCTCAATCAGGCTAATACCGTGGATAATCCAACACACAGACGTTATTTTTCGCCAAAAATCTACGGCCAAGAAGTGAGGTGTGACTGGGTGCATTATCGTGCAACAAACACCAACTGTTTTCATCCCGATATTCTGGACGACTGCGACGAATTCTGCCCATCAAACGCCTCAAAACATTTAAATAAAACTCACCAGAAATTGTTTATCCACTTGGAACAAATTCTTTGTGGATAATAATACCCTTACTATCGAAGAACGTAATGAGCATTGTTTTGATTTTCGATGGAACTTTTCTTGTTTTTTTTTCTTTTGCTTATGGCGAGTTTTTTTACTTCCATTCCGCACTTTGTCACTTTGTTTTAGGATCATATTGAAAACACCATGTTTCATCACCTGTAACAATCGATTTTAGAAGTCTGGATCATTTTCAGAGGCTGAAATGATGTCTCTGCAATGTGCACTTCTCCTTGAGTTTTGTTCATTGGTTAACGTGTGTGGAACAAATTTAGCACAGACTTTTGTTTTGCCCAAATCTTCATGCAGGATGGTTCGAATCGTTTCTTTGTTGATGTTTAAAGACTCTTCCATCATTCTTAGTGACGCACATCGATTGTTTGCCACGAAATCACGCACTTTTTCAATAATCTCAGGTGTCCTAGATGAACTTGGTCTTCCGGTATGCTTATCATCTTCTAGCGTCTCTCTTCCGTCCAAAAAACGTTTGTGCCACAGGAAAACATTTGATCTACTTAAACAAAACTCACCGTAAACTTGTTTCATCATTTGGTACGTTTCCGAGGCACTTTTACCAAGTTTTGCGTTAAATTTAATAACAGCCCTTTGTTCCATCTTAATAATTGAACATGAAAAAATTTTTACTTCTCTAATGAACGCCTGTTTCGTTTGAGTTACTTTAACAACTGCGCAGTACGTTTGGCAGAAAGGAAGCAGATGGTCACGGTTTATAACGCATTCGCGATTACACTGGTGGTGCCACCGTAGGCTGAAATCTAGCGCCAGTCTTAAATATTCTTTGACGCACTGTGTACAGTGACAAGTGATTAGAAGGACATCTGTCATGTTTGCAAATAAACCATTTACCATTCTAATTGTATTGAGTACTCCGTCTGTTCAACGACCTATAAGCCACTTTTGATCTTTTCTTGTTTTTCTGCACTTCAGTGCATATTTTACCAGCAGCTGCAAGACCTCTCGCAGTTAATTGTAATCCAAGGAAATGACCCCAAAACCGATTTGCGTATCTCATTATTTTAAATGCATGTTGCATGAAGTATAATTTTTAGCAATGAACTTCTCAACCGGTCGATCAAGTAAAGGACTTCCCAACGATGTTCAAAATACATTTCCCACTGTACGAGCTCTTAAGCATCGTAATATGAGACCAATAAATTTCTTGTTTTACATGTCATTTGTGCAATGTTGTGCCCTATCAGCATTTTATTACGACGTATTTTTCCCGCCTTAGAAGGCTCTCCATATCTGTGAATGGAATATTGTACAATAAGATGTAATCATCATCATCATTGTCAACCATTATCAATCCACTGCTGGACGAAGGTCTCCCCAAGTTTCCTCCACAACGGTCTGTCTTGTGCCAGTCTCCTCCATGTCACTCCCGCATATTTACGAATTTCATCCACCCATCTCCCATGTGGTCTTTTTCTGGGTCTTTTCCTGTCCCTTGGAATCCAATCTAAAATTTCGGCTGTCCATCTATGGTCTGTCCTTCTGGCAGTATGTCCAGCCCATTGCCATTTCAGGGATTTAACTCTGATCATGATGTCTTCCACTCTTGTCATTTTTCGGATCCACGAGTTCCTCTTCTTATCTCTCCTGGTTATACCAAGCATGCACCTCTCCATGCTTGTTTGAGTTGTCTGCAGCCTTTGTATGTCTCTTTTAGTTAAGGTCCACGTCTCTGCACCATACGTAAGCACTGGAAGGATGCATTGATCAAACACTTTTCTTTTAAGACATAATGGCATATTGCTCTTGAAAATTATGCTGTTTCTTCCAAAAGCTCTCCAGGCAAGTTTTGTACGCCGATTAATTTCTTCATCAATGTGACCCTCACTTGATATCTGCTGTCCAAGATAAACATACGTATCTGTTATCTCCAGTTTTTCTCCATCAATCGATAAATCTTCATTTCTTGTAAAAGCATTGAACATCACTTTTGTCTTCTGAAAGTTCATTTTTAATCCCACTTCTTTACTCTTGTCAGCAAGTTCCTGGATCATACTCTGCAGCTCTGATGGGGTAGTTGCAAAAATGACTACGTCATCAGCAAAACGAAGGTGGGTTAGATAATCTCCATTAATCTTTATCCCTTTGTTTTCCCAGTTCAGTGCTTGAAAGACATTTTCCAATGTGGCATTAAAGAGCTTCGGAGATATGGTGTCAACGATGTAATATGCAGTGTTAAATTCTGTTTCAAGATGCTTAAACATTGGTTTATATAGTAAATCTTAGAATCGCGGGATTCTGGCTTTTTGCATGAGTTGGGTCAGTGTTCCATTACTGGATGAGCTATGAACATTGTGTTTGTCCTGCAACACTGGATCTTTCCCTTTCCTGGAAATATTGGCCTTAAATTAGTTTCTGGCCTATCCTGTTAGATTAGAATCTCACGGGTGATTTAAACCTCAAAACAAAGAAAACAAAACAAAAGACCAACGTATGATTCAGACAGTATAAAATTGCTGAAATAAAGACAATGATAGTGTTTCATAAAATTAGGAAGAAATTTTGAAACAGCAAATTACTTCTTATTGAAAAAATGATATGACGCAGTTGCGACCTACTTTGTTACAAAAACAATTTCTTTTCAAATGAACTGAACTCAGTGACGTTAAAGCTATTTGAGCACATTTTTTCCCTTTCACCAATATAACTTTTTTTATTTCTACCATGATTACTTTAGGTTTTTCCGAATGCTATGGTCCATTCAAGTATTCAACTCATCTTTCGGTGAATTATTCCCAATGATGGGATTTTTATGACACTTTCGCTGTTAATGATCAAAAACTGAATAAAACCCCCATGTAGGCAGAATTTTGCCAAAAGACCATCGTTTGTGAGAAAAGGACCCTAAAAAATATGAATTGATTCAGTGGTAATTACTTAGAAGGGCGTGCGAATTTCACTTCATGCTTAGGCGATATGACAGTATTCTCTGCGGCCACATCTAACGAAAGCACAAGAATATTAATTTACCTGAGGCGGAAGTAATCAACGTGTCAGACTGAAACGAATTGCGATGTGTTTTAGCACTCAGTATGTTGTGTTCCATATAAACTACTTTGGAAGTTTCTGACGACGAAGTAGTTCATCTTAGTTTTCTCAATTACAAAACAGAGTTTCTGAAACTGTGATGTTGATCTGTTGTTATTTTTCTTACAAGACATATACTGCTAAAAAATATGTAATCAGAAGTAAGCCGTATGTGGTGAATAGACATTCAGAATCTGAAGCGAAACACTGGTTGAAGCTGTTCGCGTGGAGCTTCACGTGAAAAAATTATGGCACCCAGTCTACCGAGGTTCCGTAAATGCACCGGAAAATGGAAGGAATCATTGTACAGACGCGTATTAAGGTGTTTATGATCTTTGATGAATTCAGAACACAGACAGCCGCACAATTTATAGTTGTCTTTCGTGTCTCTATCAGTTCTTGATTATTTATTGGAATGCTGTTTTCTCTTCAGGGATTTTGTTGCCAGAATATGGGACTAAGAGAATCTTAAAGGCAACAAGATTTTTGCTAGAGACTTTTCCCTGTAAGAGGGAGAGAAAATGTAATGATCAACTGGTCAATTACAGCCGGGCGATATCCCTATCTCTAAGTATTCTGGGATGGTACAAAAGTGGCATGAAATATCTGATGAGTGATATGTTGCTCTTGCAATTGTATTAATTTCTCCTCGACAGAAATCTTTAACAGAACGGTAATGGTACATACACTATCTACCAACAAGTAACTGTCACCTGTGATAGCAAAGGAAAACGAAGTTTATTCACCTTCAATAGTTGGTGGAGCCTCCACGAGCGGCGATTACAGCTGCGACCCTCCGGGGCATACCCTCAACCAGGCGTTGTACGACGGCTAGCGGTATTTTATTCCACTCCGCTTGGAGAAGACAGGTCAGTTCCTTCACCGATTTTGGACGAGGGGAGGCACCCATTAAGTCGACGCTCCAACTCTTCCCAGAGGTGTTCGATAGGGTTAAGGTCCGGGCTCTGTGTAGGCCAGTCCATTCGATTAACCCCATTGTCACCATACCAAGCCATGGTGGACCTCGCAACATGACAGGTGGCATTGTCATCCTGAAAGTAACATGGGTCCACTCCGTAAAACTGCCACAACGTAGGAAGCGCATGGTCATCCGAAATGGTGCAGTAGGTCTCGGCGTAGAGTCTACCAGGAATTGCGACCAAGGGTCCCGTGCCATACCAGGAGAAACACACCATAGCATAATTCCACCGCCGCCGAACTTCACAGTTGGCACAATACATTCCGGCAGGAGGCGTTCTCCAGGCAGACGCCAAACCCAGACCCTGCCATCCGAACGGTAGAGGGTGAATCTTGATTCGTCACTCCAGAGAACCTGTTCCCACTGTTCAACGGTCCACTGTCGACATTCTTTGCACCACGTTAGCCGAGCAGCGCTATTGGACTAGGTGATCAAAGGCTTGTGGGCGGCAGCACATCCATGATAACGGAGCATATGGGCCTCCTTACGGGTGGTATTCATCGAAAGAACACTCCCGGATGCCTGTTGAAACTCCTCGCGGATGTGGCCCATCGATTTGGTGCAGTTCTTCCGAATTTCTCTGGCCAGCACCCGTCGGTCTCTAACTCCCAGTTTTGTGGGTCTGCCGTGTCGGGGCACAATCCGACAGTCACCTCTCATTTTCCACTTGCCAATAACGTAGGTCACTGTCGATTTTGGGTACTTCAACTTGCTGGATATGTCACGTATGGATCGGCCATTTCGGTGATACCCGACGATTACACCTTTCTCGAAATCAGAGAGCTCCGAACTGCGTGGCATCTTGCATGCGACTGGTTGCGTTGTTGTTTCCCACACGATATTTAACGGCGGCGGCCGTGATGTGTATCAGGACCGCAGATATCGTCGATTGCAGGGGTGTCCAATTACTTGTTGGTAGATAGTGTACAAAATTTTTAGTTTTGTGGATGTGAAGTATCTGCTTTATAATTCGAGCCTGAATTTGCTTTTTATGTTCTTTTTAGACATCCGAAGGAACATCAGCATGAAAATGATTTTTCTAGTTACCGTGAACTTAAAAACGCTGTTTTTAGGATAGTCGAAATAATAAAGTAAAGCTGTTTTCTGGATTTTGGTATTCAAGATGCAAGTAATGCAATACTAAAAAGCAGTAAAAACTATTTTACCCACATGATCTCCCATTTGTCTCGATGTACTTTAGCTTTCTTGTGTATTTTATTCCCAAGAATATGGTAACTGTTAATGCTTCCTATCACACAAATAATAAATTTCATCGTATGGTGTACAAACCTCATTGATTTCGATGTGAATCAGTGAATTCCACAACTTTTTGTTTTATTTAAAATTATCTTTAGAATGGATTTCTAGAAGAGTGTTCTAATTGAATAATAATAATAATATCTGGCTATGATTATTTCCTTCTTAGACCTGACAACAGAGAAGTGATGGATGTTAGTTTACCGCACAGTATAACTACATGGATTATCCAAGCTGTGTCTGTGTCACCAGACTTTGGAATGTGCGTTGCGGAGCCACAAAGTGTTGTCGCATTCCAGAACGTCTTCTTGCAGCTCAATCTACCATATTCAGTGGTCAGAAATGAGCAAGTTGAAATCCAAGCAGTGGTATTTAATTATGGTCAGCAAAAGTTACCGGTAAGTAAAATCTGTTTGTGACATAACGTGAATCATAAAAATAACAAAATGGACTGAGGTCACTACACACTACATCTATTCAGCTTCCGGGAAATCTGACTTTTTAAGAATAAAGAACACCTGTTATCACAGCAGTGCGGAGAGAAAATTAGAGCTCAGTAGTTTAAAACAAGTTAGTAAACTCATGCAATGCATTGATTATGATACGCTTTCCAACATACCAGAAATTATTACTCAAGTTATGAGGACAATGGCTGTAGAATAAATCTCGTTCCTGTGTCCTGACCTTTGACCCCATTCCGCCCATTTTCTACAGGGTTCGTCCCCAGTGGTTCCTTACCACATACTAAAATTTCATCGAAATCAAACCATTTTTACGCAAGTTATGATGCATAAAGGCAATGGAGTGGTTCCCGCTCCTATGTCCTGACCTTTGACCCAATTTCATTTATTTTCAAGAGGGATCGTCCCCAGGTGGTTCCCTACCACATACTAAAATTTCATCGAAATCAAACCATATTTACACATGTTATGACGCATAACAGCAATGGAATGGATCCCGCTCCTATGTCCTGACCTTTGATCCTGTTTCGCCCATTTTCAATAGGGTTCGTCCCCAGGTGGTCCCCTACCACATACTAAAAGTTCGTCGAAATCGAACCATTTTCACGTGAGTTATCGTGCGGACGGGCGGACGGACAAAGCTGGAGCATATACGCTTCTTCAACCTACGGTTGGAAAGCGTAAAAAACACATATGAATGGAATTACATTTATCTAGAACATCTGATTTTTCTTTTTCTAGAAGCGACATGAGGTACGTTTACCATATATCACAGAAGTAAAGATACAATGAAATTGCATACTAAAATTTATTAAAGATTTTAGCACACGGGAACACATAAAATAACCTCCTTGAATATCGTTACACTATGCACTCATTATACCCACTGTTTGGGCTCCTCAACAAGCTTCACTGTACGTTACAACGATTATACAATAATAGTTTTGTATTACTTAGCTCTCGCGCCATCATCAGTTTTGTTACTAAAATACCTGATGACATAGGTTTATCATAGTTCTCTATTCACATAGGTCCAGCATCGACTGCCCCAATGCTGACATGTCCGAAGATACGATTCGTCCACTGCCAATTCATCCAATGCCGATTCGCCCAATGATACGATTGGTCCAATGCCTATTTGTCCGAATTCCTACGCGTGCGAAACAAAATTTGTTCATTCTGATGTGGACTTCGCTGCGTATGACGATCGAATTCGATGTTCCAATTTTGCTCCAAATAATGGAAAAGTTTTCCATTTCCTGTGCACGCAGTATCATTGGAACAAATGAAAACATTTCAGTACAAATTTGGAAGATGTGAATCCGTTAATTGGCGTTTCCGCTTAAATTTCATTGATATTTCAATCATTGAAAGCATTTCTTTTGTAACTAGTGTACAGAATAGAGAAAAGGGTCAGGGTTCTGAGCTCGGCACTAAGGGGGAGGGGTTCCAAATGAAAAATAACTGTTATATGCTCAGTATGACACGAAATAAAATATCTTTAAAAAACAGGGCTTTTTCGCTCGTATTCAAGGCGAGAAAATTTTCTCCTTTTCTGTCTCTCCCCTTTTATTGCTGTTATAGCACAGAATTTGTGTTACGTTTCCTCATAAATTTTATTGCAACAGGAATATTTCATTATGACACATAAGTAGTATGGACGACGGAAGTGACGTCACAGATGTGCTTCCCGTGGACGTCGACGAAGAAAATTTTATTACGGTGGCAACAGTGGGCATGTCCCTCTTTGTCCGCCATTTTTTCTCACTGCATGACGTCACCTTCACGTGGTTGTCGTCGATGTCACTTTTAATTCTGGGAAATTTCTCCGCCATTTTTATTTTGTAATTTCTCAATCTGTTTTCGGGGGTGGGAAATTTAATTGTAAGTGGACTCGGGAAATTTTTTTTATGATCAATGTATTTATTTTCGGAAAAAAGTGACGACTAGGTTTGGAACAGGATGGATTTTAACTCGGGCTGTTTACGTGGTAGGCACATGCTCTACCGATTCGGCTACCGACATATTGGTTGAGGTGGTTAAGAGGATTAAGAGATATGGTTCTCGTAAAGGAGAAAAATTGCCCTAAGGGACTTGATGTTGGCCGTCTTACCATTGATAAGGAGGGCAGCGTAAGAGTCATACAAACATGACCGTTCATGATTTTCACAACCACGCAGGTGTGTTTCCATTACCATGGAGAAGTACTGCATCGTTATGGGATTGCTACTGGCCAGATAGTGGAAGTCTCACGTTCATAAACAGTCACAGGGAAGTTTATTTTCTCTGTGAACAGGAGCTTATTATTTTCTCATGAGGTATTATTCTTCATAATCCTAATCATACTCTTTTCTTCACGAATCTTCAAATGTAAGGTGTTGTTTAAACTTTTTTCCGACGTGATTCATACGCGTTTAATATGGTTCATACATTTTCTTATGAATGAATGACTTTTTTTCACGTTTTAGAATTATTTTTTCTGTAGGGGTTTCTTATAATTTGAATTTTTCATTCGGACGACATATGAAATCTTTTTTTTTCTTATAACTTTTTCTATGCAACATGTTGTTCTCATTAATTGAGATTTTCCTTCGATCATGTTTATGCACGTTCATATTTTTCTCTTCTATACTGAAGAACTTTATTTTCTTCACGCCTTCAACATTACTTTTTGTGTATGGAAGTTTATTATAATTCCTTTTTCAATAGAAAGACTTACGAGTTTCTTCTTCATGAAAATACTACGCAACATGTTTTCAGTAATTGAGATTGTTTTCTGCGTATTTTTTGTTCATGCTTTCATCTTGCAAAATGAAGAACTTGATTTATTTTCTTCGTGCCGTCAAAATTATTTTTTCTCTTCATGGGTTTATTACAATTTATTTTTTCTATAGGTGGACATATTATTTTTTTTCTTTATTTATCCTGCGCAACGTGTTGTTTTCAAAAAGTCTGATTTTTGTATCACACTGATGTTCGTATTTTTTTCCTAACAAAATTTTGGGGGAATTATGTTTTCTTTCACGTTGTAACGATTTTGCATAGGGTTATTATATTTTACTTTTTTTTTTGTAGAGGGACAAAATTTAACTTTTCGGTCGTACTTTTTTCCAAACGTTACGTTATGCTTTGACAACTTTGACAACTTAACATTTTTGGATCTGTTACGGTCGTGTTTAAGTTTGGTCATGTATTTTCTTGTAGAATAAAGGACTTTTTTTTTCACGTTTCAAAATTATTTTTCTGTAGGGTTTTATTATAAGTTATTTTTTCACAAGTATTCTATGTAACGTGTTTAAAAATATTGTGATATTTGTACAATCATGTTTAAAAAACTGTGCAATCACGTTTTCTATAGGAGGACTCGTTTATGTTTTTTTCTTGCAACATAAAGAACTTTACTTTCTTCGGGTCTTCAACATTACTCTTTGTGGAGGTTTATTAAAAACTTTTCTGCAAAAAGATCTGCGTGTTTCATCAATATTCGATACAACATGCTGCTTTCAGTACTGAGACTTTTCGGGAAGTTTGTGTTATTTCATGTATTTATCTGGTAAAATGAAGGACGTGATTTATTTTCTACGTGTCTTCAAAATAATTTTTTCTGCAGGGGTTTATTGTACTTTACTTTTTCTATAGGAGGACTTAAATGATTTCTTCATGATTTATTCTGTGCAACGTGTTGTTTTTCAGAAATTAAGATCTTTTTCGATCTGTTCATGGTCGTTCATATGAAATGAAGTATTTAATGTATCAACATTATTTTTTGTAGGCGTTTGCTATATTTTATATAGGTGATTTTTTGTGAAATCTTTTCGTCATGATTAGTTCTGTGCAACGTATTTAAGATTTTTCTTTTCGACCTACTTCAACTGTGTTTATACTCGTTCTTGCTTTTCTTCACGTTTCAACATTAATTTTCCTGCAGAGGTTTATTTTAATTAATTTTACAGGAGGCCTTATTAAATCCTTTCTTAAGGAGTTATTCCGCAAAAAATGCTGTTTTCAGAAATTTAGGGGTTTATGATCGCTCATATCTTTTCATGTGAAACAAAGTACTTTTTTTTAGGTTTCGTCTTTTTAGATTGGGGCTCATTACATTTTATTTTATCGGAGAATTTGGTAAATTTTCTTTTCACGATTTCTCAAAACTTAGCATTAGTTTCTAGGACTTCAGATATTTTGATCTGTACTGAAAATGTTTCAGCTCGTTTATGTTTCCTTGCTAATGGAAGGATTTTTTTTTTCCGTTCCAGCATTATTTTAGGCAGAAGCTTCGTATGAAAATTTAGTATTATTTTCCATAGCGAATGCATTTGATTTCAACGCATTCCGACTGACATGTGTAAGATATTGATGCGAAAATTGGGTCTAAATTAATCACTATTAAAAAGGGGGGACGGTCTTAATAGGCGTGGCTAAATTATGTTGATAATTAAATTAAATATTTGGCCTATTGCAAATTAATTGGGAAATTAACTTATTTTAATTAGGGAAGTCTGGTAATTCTCTTTGTCTGAGTGAAAACAAAGGAATTAGTGGATCATCTCTGGGTGTCTGTGAGCATCATGGGACCACACTAGACGGCAATTGAGAAGCACTCAGACGCTCATAAAAACGATTTCAAGTGGGACATTAATGCCAAAAATCGGTAGGGAGCGAGAAAAATTATGATTATGAGGGGCAAGAGGTAACGACGCTTCGTGGGAGAGGCACGAGAGAAACCTCAAGTGTCTGGTGAAAAGAAGCAGATGAGGCCCACGTGACAGGGAATAGCTGAAAAGTAGCGAAATGAAGTCAGTAGTCGGGCTCCGTACGCAGAAGTAAGACGCACGTGAGACCCAGCCACAAAAGAAAGGAAGATATGCAATAATGCTCTGCGCCGCTGTAAGCCGCTGACATATAGAGTAAAAGGAATCTGACGCGCTTCCGCAAGACGTACGGTTACGCAGAAGAACCAAGCTAAATTTATACTTGGTGGCTGGAGGTAAGCCCGCCAGGTGTGGTAAAACCCGGAACTTAAGGGGACGGTTCTACAACCGCCGAAAAGAGCTGTTTTATCCGCTCGCTAGATCCATGCGCTGATGACGGAACGTTAGGAACGTCGACAGAATTACTTAACTGAGTAAGAAAGAGCATCCCATCTTCCTTGACGGAGTGCAAAAAATATATATATACCCCTGTTCCTCCGGCAGCCCCCCTGCCTGCTGGGCAAAGAGGAGTCAGCGCTGATTATCGTTTATCACCCTCCCACGAGCGGTCGGGGAGAAACACGAAAGAAGGCTCTTTCTAGGCTGCACCGCCGGACTAAGGAGCTTACGTTAAAGAAAACCAACAGAAAGTGACCCTCTGTGACACTCAGGTGAGAAAGAAGCCAACATTCGCTACTGTTACAGAGGTTCAGGTGGGAAAGTGTTACTTCAATAACTATTTCAACAATGTGGATTTTTGCCTATACCGTCAACAAGCCGTGAGTACTTTTATTTGTCTATTTTTATCCTGTTGCTGAAAGAAGGAATTGTGAACTTGAACTTATATCAGACTTTAGATTAGAACTTTGATACGCCCTTTTTTTGAGGCGGAAGTCTTATTACTAAATTCAGAAGAAGATATTAGCTCCGATAGGGGTCATACAGTTGTTTATTTCATCAAGTGCCAGACCCCGGGATAGAGTCTCCTCATAAAATAAAGAAATTCAATGGTTAATCTTGCTCTGTTCATTCTATAGGCTCTGGTGTATTACTAACCGGTATTTCAGCAAGCATAACGTTCTCGCCCTTTAATGCCAGCTCCCGAATTAAAAAGAACCTTCAAGTCTCATTTTCATTGATTGGTGACTAGCATGTCTAAATTAAACTGCTCGGCACGTTTTTTTTTTTTTTTTGTATCAATATTTTAAAAGAGGCAATGCGTTTTTATTTCCTATATGACTTTATGAACCTCATGACTCGTTTTTCTGTGCTTTGTGTCTTTGATGAAATCACAGGATGAAAATATCTGGATATCTATGCGTAAGATAGACTGCAAATGCTTCTTTCTTCATTAAAGCATTCATCCTACAGAGAGTAAAAATAATAAGTCATACTTAAAATACACAAAATAAATCATGCAAGATAGGATGCAAATACTTTCTTCTTCATTACTGCATTCATCATACAGAGAGTAAAAAAATACATCTCACTTTTCTTTAATGCTTTGCGAAATGTAATACAAATAACTACAAGTATTCAGATATCAGTTTAAAATATTTGAAGTGTATAGGAACTTTCCGAACTTTCCGGTTCTTCGCATACAGTTCAAATATTTTAAGAAATATTTGAAGTGTATGCGAAGAACCGGAAAGTTCGTGTACACCGTGACTGGACATTGGAAGACTGGAAAAAAGTCACGTGGACCGACAAGTCGCGGTACATCTTGTTCTGAACCGACAGTAGGCTGAGAGTTTGGCGGAAGCCCTAGAAAGCAATGAACCAAGCTTGTCTTGTAAACCCAACTCAAGGTTCTGGAGGTGCTGTCATGGTGTAGGGTACGTTCTGTTGGCACTGAAAGAGTCCCATAACATTGCTAGAAGGTCCAGTGTTCTCAAAGGGTTATCTGAACATCGCTGCCGATCAAGTAAGGCTATCGTGTAATGTTGACTTTTTATTCTGCAGGTGATGGCTATTTTATGGACGAAAATGCTACTGCTGTCCATCGCGCAAGCTGCATTCAGCAGTGATACAACAAACATAACAGCAACTTCACCATCTTCCCAGGCCACCACAAGGCTAGGATCTGAACACAATTCAGAATGTATAGAAGGACATGTTAGAAAAACAGGTCCGGGAGCAAAGTCCTCTTCCGTCAAATCTGAGACAGTTAAGGCTGTCTTTGAATGAGTGTAACGGAAATTCTGTCCTATATCTGTAATGCAAATTCTTTTGTACACATTTTCTCGAAAACTATTACTTTGTAGAGTTTGAAATTTTGAGCACAAATAAAAACGACCCATAGCTAATACGTGTGGCAGTTATTTTTCCGAAACATTTGTTAGAATTATTTTAAATATTCAATTTATCTGACTGGAAAGTATTCCAAATTGGCGCTAGATGGCGCCAGAAGTTAGTTTGGCAGTGCTTCTATGTGGAAGAAACGAAATCTCTCATTTCTGTCTGATTATTTTAATTATCTAGGCCAAATAGAAACCAAAGAATGGGCACTGAAGTGAGATTGGAATCTTGTCTTTTATAGATGATCTTAAATTCTACTGTACGTTCATTTTTTGAAGAGAAAATGTGTACATTACCAGAAAACACTTCAATTTGAGACAGAAACTACGCTTACCTACTAAGCTCCACCCCCAAACAATGTCATTGGTTAAAACGTAACAGCGCGTATTTTGTCTTTTCATTCTCAAGCCAACGAGAGGCCGCTTCCATTCTGAATATGGTTAGGTCTTCAGTCATTCGCTAACGCCAACTTCTGGAACAATCCCTCAAGACGTAAAAGCCACGCCCAAGGAGTGATATTTTGCGCCATCTATTGCAGAAGATGAAGCCTAACACTCATTCAAAGACAGTCTTAAAGGACTCTCTGGTGAACGCCTGGTATACTAAAGACGTAGATGTACTCCAACACCTTGAGGAATCTGCGCCAAATCGCATACATGCTGCATGTAATTCGGGCTAAAGGAGATTCAACCGTGTATTGAATAGATGTTAGAAATTCAATGGCCAGTATGCGTATAATTCCAATGAACACCTGCAACCCATATACCTGATCATGTGACGCTAATCGTGTTGTAACCTCGGAATGAGGTGCCGCTACATCTCAGTACCTAGAGCGGTAAATACTTACGCAGAACTATCTAGCTGTCATGGTATTCCTTCTCTAACCTGAAAACAACAGCCAATTTACAATTTTTAACGTCATTTTTTCTTTTTTGTTAAACATGGAAACCTTCGTAATGGTTACGTCGTTTCGTTTTCATAACAATTAACTTGTTGAACAATACTCAAGGAACGCTTATAGCGTAGTAAATCCATTTATTTTCGTGGTGTAAATTTGTATAAAGGTTCGCCAAGCTTTCACACTCCACTGGGAGGCTTCCTCAAAGCAATGTAAACATAAAATGCAGGGAATTAGAACACGTAGGAAATGAATTTGATTTTTTAAAAATAACTTGTGTAACATCACGAGCAGTATTACGCGAGTTTTTATCACGTGGTAATCCGCGATGTGTTTCTATCTATTAACAACGCATGCGAAACCATTGCTAGTTCCATAGAGACCATGTCATTGCATGCCAGTTTGCTGGAAAGGATTTCGACTGTTTCCCTGATGGCAGTTTCTTTAAACTTCCTATTAAGGGGCAAATCTTCTAATGATATTCCATACAGGGGCGGCCGAGCAATGCATAACTTATCTAGCGAGGGCCATATTCTCCCTGTTTTCATACGCTCCTGTATGGAATAGTGTTAGAAGAATTGCCCATTACACGAACTTAAAAAAAACTGCCATCAGGGAAACAGTCGAAATCCTTTTCAGCAAAATGGCATGCAATGGCATGGTCTCTATGGAACTACCAATGATTTGGCATGCGTTGTTAAAAGATAGAAACACATCGCGGCACACCACATAATTGCGTGGTAAAAACTCACGTAATACTGCTCGTGATGTCACCCACGTTATTTTTTAAAAAATCATCTTTAGTTCCTACGTGATCTAATTGCCTGCATTTTATGTCTACATTGTTTTGAGAAAACCTCCCAGCGGAGTGTGAAAGCTTGGGGAATCTTTATACAAATATACACCACGAAAATAAGCGGATTTACTACACTATAAGCGTTCCTTGCGTATTCATGTCTTGGTGTATTTAAAATAAGAGTAGTTGAACAATATCATTACTGGGAAATAGGCTGCAAGGATTATTACAGTCGTGCCACTTTAACTTGTTTCATTTCTGCATAATTTCATTATTTCTTTTCATTAAGAGTTATTTTTATGTTGACTTGCAGGTTGTCGTCTACATGTATGGTGTTCAAGGCATCTGTTCAGGTGCCCAAGAAGGTGAAAAAGTGAGCGCCAGAGTATTTATGTGGAGCCACAATCAGCAAAGAGTGTTTCATTCCCTATTATTCCTCTGAAAACCGGAGAATACAACATCAGAGTAACTGCGCTGAGCGCCAGGGGTGGCGACGTCGTAATGAAAAAACTGACTGTAGTAGTAAGTTTATGTGCTTTCAAATACATAGCAAGAGTTTGTATGTACATAATGTTTAACTCCCTTATCTAAGAAAGTATTTACTCTTTCTTTTAAATCGGAAATTTTGAGGTGAAAAAAAAACCTTGATGATAGAAATCATATTTTATTAAATCTTCTATTGCGTTCCTCGATTATTTTTCTTCTTAATTTCATATATGTTTCATCTTTTCTTATCCAGTTTCTTAAGGCATACTTCTTTATTGTTAATCCATTTCATGTATTCATTGCTCGTGTTCTGTATAAGCGCTTCATGCGACAAAATAATATTTTTGGCATCCCTTTAGTCTCTTTTTTTACGGAGAAGTGATCACCAGAGGCAAAGCTTATAACACAGAGTACCAACTAGCAGGATCACATTCTTAGAAGCAAACTTTTTCCGAAGGATTTCGTTCACCATTCCTTTCCAGAGAGAAAAATGGCAGCATAACAGAGAAACCTGACCTAGAAAGATATATAAAGATTGAACCCCAGTTTTTAACCTATTGTGTACCTTTGTCAAGGCTGTTCACGTGAGACTTGAACGTTAACCGTAGCAGTGTAACGTTCTTCATACTGAGAGTATGCTGTTGATGGTATTTATGCTTGGAAGCAAAATAAGTTAGCTTGGTAACTCATACAAAAGAACATGTTTTTCGTTACAGGTAACAAAACTATGATAAAATTTCACCTGTTATTATCTCCAGCAGACCATTGACATGAAGCAATCATATATGACCCATAGTAACAAATAAATATCCACTAATGGGTTTAAATACTATTACGTACCTCTTGATCCATAGTCGATACGAAGCACATTATTGGTGTGTCATTCACTTTGTTTGTGGATTCATTGACGATTCTCAGCACACGTCGCGATTATTCCAACTATAATTCCTTTGGGAGATGAAACACCTGGTTTTAATCTTTCTGTTATGTACTTTATTGCACATACATTATTTCACTTTGGTTCCAGTATCTTAAATGTTAAAATCACTATATACATGTTGATAAATATCCTATTCCATCGATGTTCACTTGTACTTGTTGCACCAGCAGTTAAATTTAAAGTTTAAAAATATTTCATCATTAAAATCCAATAAAAAGCTTAAAATCACGGCATGCATGGGATCACCACCATTCCACCATCAAATTCCTACTAAACTCTCGTTAAAGCTTTTCAACTCATATAGAGCCATCATCAGAACCTTCATCCGATACACGATGTTGCATACCGACAATGTGCGCTGGATGATTCCGCTACGGGGTCTCTCTACGTGTGCGAAAGGGCTAAAGGATCACGTGGCTCTCCTTGCATTCCTGAGTTTCGTGCTTCTTCGATATTGTGCTGCCATCTATATTTTATTCGCTGTTTAACTCTCTTATGTTTCCTGCATTCCTTTTTGTCCCACCATTCTTTTTCCATTGCTGTTCTTTATATTCTTTTTCTCTTTTAACTAATGCTTTCCAAGGTTCTGCTATGATAATGGTTCATTATTATTACAGGTTTTGTGTTTCTTTTTTCTATGGCGAGAGCCTCGGAGTACCTCAACTCCCATTCATTCTTATACCCACTTTGACGAGAGTTTAGTAGGAGTTTGATGTTGGAATGGTGGTGATCTCATGCATGCCGTAATTTTAAACTTTTTATTGGATTTTAATGATGAACTACTTTTAAACTTCAAATTCAACTTCTAGTGCAACAAGTACAGTGAACATCGATGGAATGAGATATTTTATCAATATGTATCATCATCATCATCATTGTCAACCATTATCAATCCACTGCTGGACGAAGGTCTCCCCAAGTTTCCTCCACAACGGTCTGTCTTGTGCCAGTCTCCTCCATTTCACTCCCGCATACTTTCGAATTTCATCCACCTATCTTCCATGTGGTCTTCTTCTGGGTCTTTTCCTATCCCTTGGAATTCAATCTAAAATTTCGGCTGTCCATCGATGGTCTGTTCTTCTGGCAGTATGTCCAGCCCATTGCCATTTCAGGGATTTAACACTGATCATGATGTCTTCCACTCTTGTCATTTTTCGGATCTCTTCTTATCACTCCTGGTTACACCAAGCATGCACCTCTCCATGCTGCTTTGAGTTGTCTCCAGCCTTTGTATGTCTCTTATAGTTAAGGTCCACGTCTCTGCACCATACGCAAGCACTGGAAGGATGCATTGATCAAACACTTTTCTTTTAAGACATAATGGCATATTGCTCTTGAAAATTATGCTCTTTCTTCCAAAAACTCTCCAGGCAAGTTTGGTACGCCGATTAATTTCTTCACCAATGTGACCCTCACTTGATATCTGCTGCCCAAGATAAACGTACGTGTCTGTTATCTCCAGCTTTTCTCCATCAATCGATAAATCTTCATTTCTTGTAAAAGCATTGAACATCACTTTTGTCTTCTGAAAGTTCATTTTTAATCCCACTTCTTTACTCTTGTCAGCAAGTTTCTGGATCATACTCTGCAGCTCTGATGGGGTAGTTTCAAAAATGACTATGTTATCAGCAAAACGAAAGTGGGTTAGATAATCTCCATTAATCTTTATCCCTTTGTTTTCCCAGTTCAGTGATTGAAAGACATTTTCCAATGTGGCATTAAAAAGCTTCGGAGATATAGACACCTTGTCTCACTCCTTTTCCAATTTTTATGTCTGTTGTATTTTCAAACAGCCGAATCTTTGCACTTGCATTTTCATAGATGTTATTAATAATATTAATGTACGCATCTTCAATACCGCAGGATTTCAGAGCCATTGTAACTGCTGATGGTTTCACCGAATCAAAGGCTTTTTCATTATCGATAAAAGCCATGCACAATGGAAGTTCATATTCCCTCGCTCTTTCAATTAGTTCTCTCAGTACGTGGATATGATCTATTGTGCTGCCACTCCTGAATCCAGCTTGTTCTCTTGGTTGAGCCATGTCCAGTGTCACCTTCAAGCGGTGTGAAAGAACTTTAGTGAAGATTTTATAAACCCCTGATAGGAGGCTGATAGGTCTGTAGTTCCTGAGATCCTCAATGTCACCTTTTTTATGTAGCAAGATCATTGTAGCGTTGTTCCAATCCTCAGGAATTTTCCCTTCATTAAGGCATCGAGTGAAAATTTGGGCGAGTACTGTTTCGATTTCTCCACTTGCTTCTTGTATGATGTCTACAGTAATTCCATCTTCTCCTGGAGCTTTTCCCCGCTTCATGTTCTTGATTACATGTGCAACTTCTGCTGGGAGGACTGGAAGAACTCTGGTACCTTTCATGATGTCTGGAGTGTATGTATCATCCTTTCATATAATTTGGAGTAGAAATCTTTCACTCTTGTCAAAATTTCGCCTTTATTTCTTGGTACAGAACCATCTTCATTTCTCAGTGCCATAATCTGTTTTCTTTCCTTACTGAGATGTCCCTTTGCTATCTTTAGGCTTTGGTTGTTTTCAATTGCTTTCCTTACTAGTTCACAGTTGAATTTCCTTACGTCTTCAGTGATACTTTTTCGTACTGTCTTGCATATCTCTATATATTCCACTTGGGAAGTCACATCTTCTTTAGTTGTCCTCATTTCTCTTCTTTTTGCATCAACATTTTGGTTTTTCCTGATAATTTGTTCACATGCAACTTGTTCTTAGACCCAGCTAATTTTGTTACTGTTTCCATAAGAGCTTTGGTTACTTTTCTGTTAACTTCAGAAATATCCACTTCTTCCGATGTTAGGACTTCTAAAGCAGAGAATCTGTTCTTCAGTTCCAACTTGAAGGTATTATGGTGTTTTTTAAGGTTGGTTATGTCAATACATTTTGTTTGTCTTATGAGCTTGCAACGTTCGATTTTAATGTTGAGGTGCATCTTACATCTCACCAATCTATGGTAACTACCTGTGTTGAACTTGTTTAGCACACTGCAGTCTTCTATGATGAATTTTTTGTTACACATAATAAAATCAATTTCACTTGTTGTCCCATTTGGATGTCTTAAGAAAAGTGATCGTCATTTGAACATATTTTCTGCACAATGGCTTCCATTTCCTAGGGTGCATTCGTTCCATACCAAAGCGGGTTGAAAGCGAAAGACGAGGATTCATTTTCAACACAGTGACACGCGATAACTTTTGCCTGACGCAGTAGAATAAAAATTATTAGTCGTCAAACGTCTTCAGCTATAGTCGTGGAATCACTTTACGAGAAATGCAACGTAAAAGCTTATACACTGCCGGACAATTGCTAAGGACGGATGACAATAGCAACGATAGCAACCCTAAAATGGAAGGCAGGAAAATGTGGAAATTAGCATAAGTGCGGGATACAGTAAGACGTGTTGTGCGTATGCAAATTTTGGATTGCCGAACTTGTTCTTGACGTCATAGCGCTGATTAGAGATATAAAGGATTTGACGCGTATTGACCGTTGTTGTTCAAGCGCAAAGTTGAAAGGGAAAGAATCAATTGAGGAACTTGCAATTTTCAGTATGTGTTCCCGACATCACCTAGATGATTTTACGCGTGGCCGTATTATTGGCAAGATTGAAGAAGGGCGAAAAATAACAGATGTTACCAGGGATTTCGACGTCAGCCACAATGTTGTTTTAAGGCTTTGGAAATCATTTCAAACAAATGGAGAGTGTAGCAAACGTCACGGGGAGGTCGTGTTCGCAGTACGACACCTGCAGAAGATCGGTACATAGTGCTATCAACAAAACGACACCGGCGCAGCACAGCTAGTGAGGTAGCAAATCAGTTTATGGCTGCTACTGACAAGCGGATCTCCCAAAAAACTGTCGCCAGACGTTTGCATGAAGGAGGACTATACGTCCGCCGTCCTGTTGTGTGCATCCCATTGTCCAGACGTCACCGTACCGCCCGTTTGCAATGGTGCCATCAACATCGCAATTGTACTGATAACGACTGGTCTGCTGTCCTCTTCTCAGATGAGAGTAGATACAGTCTATCGTCTGATTGTCGACGACAACTGATCTGGCGTGATAGTGGCACTGCATACTGTCCAGCAAACATACAGGAAAGGGACCGATATCCGACATGTAGTGTCATGGTATGGGCTGGCATCATGATCAATGGCCGTACGTCCCTCTATGTGCTTCCAACTGGGACTATGACTGGCCAACGATGCATTAATGATGTTCTGCTACCTCATGTTCGCATGTTCCGTGGTGCTGTCGGTGATAGATTCATTTTCATGGACGACAATGCAACATGTCATCGAACAGTCGCTGTCCAGGAGTGTCTTGAGAGCTAGGATATTCAACGCCGTGTATGGCCAGCACGTTCTCCAGATCTGAATCCCATTGAAAATGTGTGGGATGCATTGGGGAGGAGTCTTGCTGGTCGCCAATGCCCTCCAATAAACAAGGACACCCTCATCCGTGCACTGACAGAGGAATGGCATAAATTACCCCAACAGCTGCTTCATAATGTTGTGCAAAGCATGGCACGACGTGTGGAATCTTGCATCGCCCTCCATGGTGGCCATATCCCGTATTGACATCTTACGCCGGAACGCCTGCGGACGGTAATTGCATTTTTTTCACGTTTACGTATTCTGCACAAAATGGCCTGTTTGTCCCTTGAACACGTTCCAAAGCCTTCTGGATTTCAGAGCACAATAAATTGTCTTTCTTGTAATGTCCTGGCATTCTGACATTATTTTATTTCACTTGGCATCCAACCACACTTACTTTTTTATGCGCTATATTGCTGTTTATGATCCGTCCTTAGCAATTGTCCAGCAGTGTACGTTCATTATTCGATGTAGTGCATTCCACACTGTAAGAAGTATACTTTAGCTTGTTCATCAACACCAAGTATTACCTTTAACAGCATTCTTTGAACTTTACTTTGTGGATGATTTTGCCAAACCTTGCCACCCCGGTGGCTCAGTGGTCTGAGCGATGGCTTCTGATCATTCGCCTCAGTTGGTTCCGGGTTCGAATCGCAGTAAGGCATGGATGATGTGTTTATCCTACGACGCTGGCTCTCTCCGTTCCCTGGAACCAGTGGCTCCAAATTAATGGCGGGCGACTGCTTATAGCCCATTGAGTTGCTCACGGTGGTCGTTAAACCTCTAATCAAAAAAGAAAAAAATGCCAAAACTAGGCTGCATCAGCAGATTGCACCTAAACCATTCATTTACTTATGGGTAAAAGCGCGGTTAATTTCACATTTTATGGATTTATATTTAAGGAAAATATTCATTTATTATTCATCTGAAGACTTTGCAAATTCGTAGAATGGGATAAATTTTGTATTTCGCATATGGCCGAGTTTGAAGCCAACTGCAGGATTTTTGAAGAATAAATCATTAGCGGAGTCACCCCTTTATATCGCTACTTCGCACAAGCAGTACCCTTAATCATTGATAATACACCGCTGATATACGGAGTAGGATCCAAAAGTTCGGGGGCAGTGCCTACCCGTGACAACGCAAGCATGTGGTTAAAGTTACTGCGTCTGAAATACATCCCTCCCCTCAGTAATTCAGAACGGTTTGGCCCGTGTAAAGTGATTGGAATGCGAGCGCAGACGTTTGCTCCTGTGGTTAGTCGTCTGTCTCCTGCGATGTGAGAAACATTACTTTTAAGGCAACGTTGTAACACTAAATTTTGTCAGCGTTTAGATAAAACAGCTGCAGAGACCTTAGAAATGTTTTTGAAGGTGTACGGTCACTCTATGATGGCGAGATCGAAGATGTACGAGTGGTATCGGCGCTTCAAAGTGGGCCAAGAATCTATCGCAGATAATGAGCGCTGTGGTTGACCTGTGACTGCATGGAATGAGGAAATCATTCCGATGGTGGCGCAGTGTGTTCGTCAGGATCGTCGCCGAAGCATTGAGGAAATTGGTAACGCAACTAGCTTATCAGAGACCTTATGCCAGCGTATTTTGACGGAGAATCTCAACATGCACCGCGTGTGACGACAGCGCATTGTTCCTCGCCTTCTCACCTCCGAACAAAAGGATGAACGGATGCGGATATCGGGCGAATTAATCGACAAAGCCGACAGCGATCCTACGTTTTCGGATAACATCATCACAGGTGATGAAACGGGGTACTACTTGTTTGATATTCAGCCAAAGTTGCTTCTTCAATATGGAGATCACCGTCTTCACCGTAATCAAAGCCTTTCAGGCAAGACCGCAGTAAAGGAAAAGTCATACTGGAGGTGTTTTTTGATTCTCACGGCATTGTCCATCCATTTCTGAGGGCACAACAGTTAACAAGGAACGTTATCTGGACATTTTACGTCACTTACGGGAGTCAATCTGTCGTAAACGGCCTACATGATAACGCGCCTGCACATCGGCCCCTACTTGTCACGGAGGTTCTCGCCAGAAATCGTACTAATATGCTTCCACATCTCGCCTATTCACCTGGCTTAGCCCCATGCGATTTTTACCTCTTTCCACTGATGAAACAAAATCTGCTGGGACGTTGTTTTGTGTCAATAAATGAGGTGAAAACAGCAACACAGGGGGCATAACGATTGTTTGCAAAACATGGCTTTTAGCAATTCTTTCAGCAGCTTTACGAGCGCTGGTAGAAGTGCATCGTCGCCCAAGGGGATTATTCTGAAGGTGGTTGTGCATCGGTGTTTTAAAGTATTCAAAGGAAGGAATTATACGTCAAGTCCCCGAAATTTTAGTTCTTACTTCGTATTAAAGCTCATAAGTTGCAGCTGATGTTAAATCATCTTATAATGCTTATAAGATGTTAAATCATCTTATAGGCATTATACACTGAGTGGCCACTTTATTATGACCACCCCCTCAGTACTTCGTTGGGCCTCCTTTTGCCTTTAATACTGCGCCGATTCTTCGTGGCATGGACTCCACGAGATGTTGATAGGTGGTTTGTGGAATCTGAGACCATGCTTCATGAATAACACTTTCCAGGAGTGTGAGATTGCAGGGTTGTGGATCCAGCTGTCTGATGGCTCGTTAAACTTCATCCAACAAATTCTCAATGGGGTTGAGATCTGGTGATTGTGGGGGCCACCTAAGCAAAGTAAACTCACCGGCATGTTCCTGAAACCAATCCTGTTCAATACGAGTACTATGGCAGGACGTATTATCTTGTTAAAAGTAGCCATCGCCATTGGGATAAACCATCCACATGAGAGGATGCACTTGGTCCGCAACGATGTTTAGATATGATGTGCCAGTCAGACGTTGATCAACACGAATTAAAGGGCCCAAAGCATGCCAGGAAAACATTCTCCAAACCATAGCGTTGCCTCCACTAGCTAGAAGGGTTGTACCAATGCATTTGGGGTCCATGCTTTCGTGCTGTTTCCGCCAAATTCTCACTCGGCCATCGGCATGGTGCAACTGAAAACATGATTCATCGGACCACATAATTTGTTTCCAATTATCGACTGTCCAATCCTTTTGCTCTTGTGCGAACTGGAGACGTTTTCTCTTGTTAATTGCAGACAGCAAAGGTGTTCAAACAGGCCTTCGGCTGCCATGTCCACACTGATGCAGTGTACGGCGAACAGTGCGTGCAGAGATCATTTGAGAGGATCCTTGATTAAGATGGTCTGTAATTTTCTGCGCTGCTGCCCTTATGTTGTCTGTTACCAGTCTGGACACCCTCCGTTCCGCCCGAGCAGTCACTAGTCGATGACGACCACACGTTGCACGTAGAGACCCAGTTTTTTGGCGGACAGTCCAGTCTTTAATCACTTTAACAACAGCTGCTCTGGAACATTTCACGAATGCGGCCGTTTCGGTGATACTCGCTCCATGGCTCCGAGCTCCTACAATCATCCAACGTTGAAAGTCCGTCAAATCGCATTTTTTACCCATTTCGTCACCCAAAAATCACTTCTACTACTGTCGCAAGCACTAATCTTTCCCTTTTTATACTAGCCTCGCCATCTGGCGGCAACAGCGTGCAGCCAAAGCTCATTTGCTTAAAACTGTCAGGTGGTCATAATAAAGTGGCCACTCAGTGTATATAAGATGATTTAGCATCTTATAGGCATTATATAAGATGATCTAATACACTAAAGCCTATGCACTGTAGCTGATGTTAAATCCGCCTGTGTTAAATCATCTTATAATTGGGGCCCTATCAGAAAACTCCACTTCAGTCCATATACGCAGATATGCATAACATGTTGCCAATGCTACAGTTAGTGATTTTGTGGAAAATCTGCTGCAATTCGTTGCTGGCTAGGGCTATGAGAACGAACGAACTTCGAATGATACACATACACTGTTAAAAAATGTGTGGTAGGTTGCACCAAAAAGTAGTACTACTCCAGCTGCACCACCATTGTGTAGTTCAAACAAACCCAACAATATGGTGCATATTGTTGTACATCACACTATGGTGTAAGGTTTTAACATGTTGTTGGGTTTTATTGACACCACACAATGGTGTATCTTTTCTCAGAAAGTGGGGAACCTGGTGTAGCACAATTTTTTGTGCAACTTACGACAAACTTTTTAACAGTGTACCCGTGGAGAATATGAAAAATATTAAGCATAACTTGCAAGAGTTGTAGGGTTCGGTATTTCTAAATACGGTATTATGAATGTTAAGTGGTTGCGTGCATAACGACAAAGGAAACTTTACTACTTAAGAATGAGTCTTTACATGCAATTGACATAGAACTTGAAAAATGTAGCTATGGGAATGGAGTAATTGATATTCAGTAAACTGTTATGTTAATCTAAATGTATGGTATTCTTCAGAGGCAGTGCGATTTCAATATAACATGAACTGTTGAAGCAGTTATATCTATTTTAATTTTTTTCATAATATATTTAATAAACTTTAATCTGCTGATACTGTGAAATGGTACTGGATTTTCTGTTAAAATGCCAAGGCAATTTCAAGCCGTTAAGTACTCACTGCAGTTACATGCCATGGAAGGGTGGATGCGTTTATTCCATAGATTCCATGAATACTATTAACCTTTTCTTTTCAATTCTCTCAAAATATTTTTTTCTGATCAACGAAACTCTTGTTTGCACATACATAGCCACCTTTATGTATAACTAGCAAAAGGACCCGCCGACCGTTGCCCTGGTTTAACAAAAAATACATCGATCAGTTTTGGGACCAGCGTCCTCGGCGTTCTCGCGAAATTAGGAATATAGTTTATTCCACGGAAACAATAAATTGAAATATGTTCCAGTAATCAAAAGAAAATAATTTAGGAAAAGAATAAAATGTGTGTACTTGTGCCTCGGCACAACTGAAACCAGCTGCCTCTATTAAGTGTCAATATAGAAAATTTGAAAAATTAGAAACATGTACGAGTTTTTATTGTGATGTGATCAGTGTAATGCACAGTTCTGAAGAGTAAGTTTATTCTTCAGAACTATGTTGGTAAACGATGTTGCGTATTCTTCCATTTGGAGCCAAGATGAAGAGGTTTTCACTTTCGCCAACTCTGGAACAACTACCTGTGTTGTTGCTGAGGTGAACAGGAAACTGTATGCATTTAAACTTAAATGGAAGGTCAGATGGGACGATTGGTATGCCTGGAATAAAACCATGGTTTCATGCAGCATGTCGGTAGTTTTGATAGTACTTAACATGAGTTTTTTGACTGTCAGTCGTGTTCTATCGCGCAGTTTTGGTGGATTCAGATTATTTCAAGATAAAATAAAATAAATAGTCAAGATGAGGTGGGAGAATGTGTAAAAATAAGAAGAGTGCTATAAAGTTTTAAAGAAATGAGAGAAAATTTACGGTTTTATCGTATTTCATTCCTTGTATTCTATTTGCATTTTCTTAAAATACATTTCCTCTTTAAAAGAATCGCGTTATCATTGTTTTAAGTAGTGGAACTACTTAGTTTTCAAAAGGTTATTGAGAAACTTAAGTATTCCTGAGTCAGTATAAGCCTTAAAATGTAAGCAACTCCATTGCAGACAACATATCAATGAAATAATCTTAAGTTGCACGAAATTTAATAAGTAATCAAAGATTACATGCACTCATTAAATGTATTACAAAAGGAGTTCGAATTGGCGAGCACCACATGCAATGCAGACATCGCTTCGTCGAAGGAAACCCTGACGCACTCTCTCAAATACACCCGTCGTGGGAAGTCCTCCACAGACAATCCGTGTACTTTCTATAGATGATAGGTTGCAAGTGGTTGTCATGCAAGACTCGCCACACAGTGCTTCATGAAATTCCTACGGAATGAGCGATGGCACGTGTGCTGATGGATGACTGTTCTTCCACACGCGAAAGTCATCTTCGACAACGACTCTTCGAATCTGTCGGGAACGACCTACATGATGCGCTACGCGCAAGGAACCTGTTTCCCCGAGTAGCCGGTGAATGTTTTGGAACGTCGTATGTAATGGGTGGTACCTGTTCGGATATTTTTGTCGGTACAGGCGTTCAGTTTCGCGTGCATTTCCAGCCGCTACGTCGTAGACGAAATGAATGACCCGGAGTTCTGCCTAAGCGTATCGTTCCATTTCAATGGATAGCAAGAGATTACGAAACCACTAAGACACCCGGGACCTTCAACTCAGCAATGCAAATAACCCACCTGGCTCAGAGCGTACGAATAACAAGCACACGTAACCCAATTCCCTTCGCACAGTACGATTACGCCCACAATGTTGTTCCTTCATTCAAAGGCTTATATCAACTCAGGATTACTTCGGAAAACACGTGTTTCTATTCGAAACACATTGTACATTCATCTTGCAATTGAATTTAATGCAGAATGACTCATTTAAGGAGGAAGTATTCTAAAAGTTTAACAATATTGTCCATGTCACGTATTTCTTTGAGCCTTAAGTAAGTTTGGGTGCGCTGGATAGTTATTTATGAAGAAAACTCCGTAAATTTGTTTTACAAATTTATGTCTGTCTGTACGAAAGCAGCTTTCTGTATCCAACTGTTCAGTCTTTCATTGAATTTAGTACCAAATGGCAAAAACTACCCATTAGATACCATAGGCGAAATTTTTGGCGATGATATTTGGCATTTATTTTTCTTATTAATTTTTCTCATAATGCAACAAGCTTCCCTTCTTGATAAATCCATAGAACTTGAGTTAGTTTGGCTGGGTTTCGTGTGTTACCGAGTAACATAATATGAATTAAGTTCTAAAGACAAATGAAAGGTGTTAAACGAAATTATGGCAAATAAATTATATTTCTTCATATCTTTTTTATATAGGATTTCTATTAAATGCCCTTCAAATAAGGTTACAAAAAACTGGGAAACTCTATGCAATAACGATGTTTTCCGTATGAGTGCATGCGCTACTAGAAAACTTTCTTGTAAATTCAGCAAAATCTTAAAGCTCAATTATATTACTTATTTTAGAGATGTTTGTTTGAAGACATTGATGGTATGTTCAATTTTATCAAAACCTTAAAGCTCAATTATATAACTTATTTTAGAGATTTTTGCCTCAAGACATTAATGGTACATTCATTTTTCGCACAACATAGGCAGAAGGACATCCAGTGGAAAAGAGCATTCTATTGAAACTGGACCCCACAAACCAGCAGAGGCGTAAAAAGAGGCACATTGAAACAGATTGCTATTCAGGTAAGCCGTTTGCCTTTAAATTACTAACAAGCAATTTTATGCTGCTTCCTATGCATTCAACAGTTATTCAAGAACCCGAAGGTTTCTTGTTAAAGTTTAATCATAATAGCACTCGACATCTACATTTGCTTTTAATCACTACAATTATACACTGCCGTGCAAAAATTAAGGACGAGACGATTTTTCGAATGTAACGCCGTGCAGAAATGCTCCACATCGACTCAAATCATACCATAAGATCCCCAAGCTGCAAGAATATGGGACAAGTGGGCAAAATCGTTTAAACAAGGAATCCATAGGATAAAAAGGCACTTTATTGAAAAGGTAGCTTCGAGCACAACTGGACAGAAGACAGAAATGTCCATGTGTCAGGCTGATGCCAAGAAAAATCCAGTCTTTAGTAGTGGATATGATCACCCCTGACTGCGTTGCAGGATTTAAAACGTCTGTCCATGCTGACGACGAGGTTGTCAAGGGGCTGTTGAGGCATCGCAGCCCATTCTTCTGGTAGCGCCAATCGCAGCTGCGGAATTGTTGCTGGCGGCTGGTGACGTGCTGCCAAGCGTCTCCCGAGAAGGTCCCACACGTGTTCGATTGGATTTAGGCCCGGGGACCTTGCGGGCTATTCCATGCGTTGAATATTTTCACTCTCTAACAGCTCTGCGACAGCCACTGTACGATGAGGTGTAGCGTTGTCGTCCATGAAGAGTAACTCAGGACCCACAGCACCTCTAAACAGACGCATCTGAGGCATTAGAACCTCGGTACAATAGCGGACACCAGTGACTGAACCTTCTTGGAAGATGTGGTGGTCCGTACGGCTACCAAGCATGATATCGCCCCAAACGAGAACTCCGCCACCTCCAAACCGGTCCCTTTCGATTATGTTGGAGGTGTGATTGCGTGTTCCCTGCTCTCTCCAGATGTGTATACGTTCTGAATCGCTCGTCAGACTAAATCGGCTCTCATCCGTAAAGAGAACTCGACCCCATTGCTGATGTGTCCAGTTCTTGTTTTCCTGGCACCACAGAAACCCCGCCATCTCCGATAAGCAGGCGTGAATAGCCCACACCGTACTTGTCGTCGTGCAAATAGACCACCTTTGTGCAGCCTCCTGGCCACGGTAAAACGCAAAAACGGACGTCCAGTTGTCTGTTGCATGTGCCTTGCGATTTCTCCCGCTGTCTGCTGTCTGTTTCTTCCCGCCTGTAGGACAATATACCGGTCGTCCGCCGCCGTGGTTGCTCTATGACGACTACTCCTAAACTCTGGGACAGCTGTTCCTGTCGTTTGAAATGCTCTCCAAGGTCGTGAAACGATGATGTGAGCGATCCCGAACTCCTCGGCCATACTAGCCACACTTCGAACTTCTTCCAACTTCCCAATGACGGGACCTCGGGTAAAATCATCCAGATGTCGTCTACTGGATTGTCTGTTAGCCATATCACACGGTAGCAGCAACTCGACCTCGTTCAAACTGATGAACACCGTGCAATAGCTTTCACCGAATTGCTGAGCGTACCACGCCCGTGTGCTTTATACCCTTCCAACCCCCCCCCCCCACGTCATGCTACATATATGCGCATGCCCTACCGTACCGGACACTAGTGTATCTCCTGATTGGTCTTTCGGTCCGTTCTGCCTGCTCGTTCCGCTGTTATGCTAATTTTCCCTCTTCGTTCTTAATTTTTGCCCACCAGTGTACAATTTTTAAACGGAAACGGGATGATTCCATGAACTACATAGGAAAACCATGTTACAAATTGTTTCCATACTTCTGTGATGAAAAATTCAGATGATCCCAATTGTATGTTACTGCATTCTCATATTAATTATTCCCAGAGTAAAACTGAAAATTCTGTGCACTTATACACACGAATGCAGTACTCTGTATTGACTTATACAGTATATCATACTTCCTTTATTTATTTGGTTGTAATGTTGAACTGCGACGTGATGTAACATTAAATGAAGCTTTGTTTTAAATACACCAGACATGAATAATAATAAAAACGCATATAGCGTATTAAATCCTTTTATTTTTATGGCGTAATAAGCACAAAGATTCGTTTAGCTTTTGCACTCCATTGGGAGGCTTTTTTAAGGCAATGGTAGATATAAAAATGCATTTTTATGGCTACCTTGAAAAAGTCTCCCAGTGGAGTGCCAAAGCTTGGCGAATCTTTGTGCTGACTACACCACAAAAATAAACGGATTTAATACGCTATATGATGTAAGGTCAGGTGATGCGTAACACCACAGCCTCTCCTTGACAACTGTCAACCCCGCCTTCTCGTGGTGCATCCTGTTCCCACTAAAGGGGCTCTGACGACCGCCCATAGCGGTATAACTATACCATCGGGATTAGAGGAAATTCTATCCCACACTCACCAACCCGCTTGGCCAGCGTGGTGAGTTATGGCCAAACCCCTCCAAAATGATTCCACAACTTAAATCTTGGCCCTCAGTCTCCGGCAGCTGGAATGTACCTGGCCAAGGCAGCGGCCAGTGCGACATGAAGGCAGAGGGTGCTAAGAATCCCCGGAGGACCGGACTAGGCTGCCATCTGATGCTGACCTTGGCTACTTACAATGGACGCTCCCTATCTTCTGATTCAAGGCTTCTTGAATTGGAAGAGGAACTACAAAGGATCAAGTGGGACATCGTGGGGCTAAGTGAGGTAAGGAGAAAAGGAGAAGATCTCATCGAACTGAAAAGTGGACATCTCTTCTACTATCGTGGGACAGATACTGGCAGAACTAGTGGTGTTGGATTTATAATAAACAAGAAACTGAAGGATAAAGTTGTAGAAGTTGAAAGTTCCTCTGACAGAGCTGCACGACTTGTTATCCAACTCTCGAAAAGATACCAGGCTCAGATTATTCAAACTTATGCACCCACCACAAGTCATCCTGAAGAAGAAATTGAAGAATTTTATGAGGAAATTTGTCGTCTAAATAATAAAGGTAAGCAGCACTTGAAAATAATTATGGGAGATTTCAATGCAAAAATAGGGCAACGGCAACATAATGAAACTTCAGTAGGTAAATTCGGTCATGGCAACAGAAACCAGCGTGGAAATACTCTCGTTGAGTTTGCAGAGGCAGAAGGGTTTTTCATCTTGAACTCCTTCTTCAAGAAAAAGCCACACAGGAAATGGACATGGAGACATCCAAATGGGACGACAAGTGAAATTGATTTTATTATGTGTAACAAAAAATTCGTCATAGAAGACTGCAGTGTGCTAAACAAGTTCAACACAGGTAGTGACCATAGATTGGTGAGATGTAAGATGCACCTCAACACTAAACTTGAACGTGGCAAGCTCATAAGACAAACAAAATCTATTGACATAACCAACCTTAAAAAACACCATAATACCTTCAAGTTAGAACTGAAGAACAGGTTCTCTGCTTTAGAAGGCCTAACATCGGAAGAAGTGGACATCTCTGAAGTTAACAGAAAAGTAACCAAAGCTCTTATGGAAACAGCAACAAAATTAGCTGGGTCTAAGAACAAGTTGCATGTGAACAAATTATCAGGAAAAACCAAAATGTTGATGCAAAAAAGAAGAGAGATGAGGACAACTAAAGAAGATGTGACTTCCAAAGTGGAATATATAGAGCTATGCAAGACAGTAAGAAAAAGTATCACTGAAGACGTAAGGAAATTCAACTGTGAACTAGTGAGGAAAGCAATTGAAAACAACCAAAGCCTAAAATTGGCAAAGGGACATCTCAGTAAGGGAAGAAAACAGATTATGGCACTGAGAAAAGAAGATGGTTCTGTAACAAGAAATAGAGGCGAAATTTTGACAAGAGTGAAAGATTTCTACTCCAAATTATATGAAAGGGATGATACATGCACTCCAGACATCATGAAAGATACCAGTACCAGAGTTCCTCCAGTCCTTCCAGCAGAAGTTGCACATGCAATCAAGAACATGAAGCGAGGAAAAGCTCCAGGAGAAGATGGAATTACTGTAGACATCATACAAGAAGCAAGTGGAGAAATCGAAACAGTACTCGCCCAAATTTTCACTCGATGCCTTAATGAAGGAAAGATTCCTGAGGATTGGAACACCGCTACAATGATCCTGCTACATAAGAAAGGTGACATTGAAGATCTCGGAAACTACAGACCTATCAGCCTCCTATCAGTAGTTTATAAAATCTTCACTAAAGTTCTTTCACACCGCTTGAAGGTAACACTGGACATGGCTCAACCGAGAGAACAAGCTGGATTCAGGAGTGGCTACAGCACAATAGATCATATCCACGTGCTGAGAGAACTAATTGAAAGAGCGAGGGAATATGAACTTCCATTGTGCATGGCTTTTATCGATTATGAAAAAGCCTTTGATTCGGTGAAACCATCAGCAGTTACAATGGCTCTGAAAACCTGCGGTATTGAAGATGCATACATTAATATTATTAATAACATCTATGAAAACGCAAGTGCAAAGATTCGGCTGTTTGAAAATACAACACACGTAAAAATTGGAAAGGGAGTGAGACAAGGTGACACCATATCTCCGAAGCTCTTTAATGCCACATTGGAAAATGTTTTTCAGTTGCTGAGCTGGGAAAGCAAGGGGATAAAGATTAATGGAGATTATCTAACCCACCTTCGTTTTGCTGATGACGTAGTCATTTTTGCAACTACCCCATCAGAGCTGCAGAGTATGATCCAGGAACTTGCTGACAAGAGTAAAGAAGTGGGATTAAAAATGAACTTTCAGAAGACAAATGTGATGTTCAATGCTTTTACAAGAAATGAAGATTTATCGATTGATGGAGAAAAGCTGGAGATAACAGACACGTACGTTTATCTTGGACAGCAGATATCAAGTGAAGGTCACATTGATGAAGAAATTAATCGGCGTACAAAACTTGCCTGGAGAGCTTTTGGAAGAAACAGCATAATTTTCAAGAGCAATATGCCATTATGTCTTAAAAGAAAAGTGTTTGATCAATGCATCCTTCCAGTGCTTACGTATGGTGCAGAGACGTGGACCTTAACTAAAAGAGACATACAAAGGCTGCAGACAACTCAAAGAAGCATGGAGAGGTGCATGCTTGGTGTAACCAGGAGAGATAAGAAGAGGAACTCGTGGATCCGGAAAATGACAAGAGTGGAAGACATCATGATCAGAGTTAAATCCCTGAAATGGCAATGGGCTGGACATACTGCCAGAAGGACAGACCATCGATGGACAGCTGAAATTTTAGATTGGATTCCAAGGGACAGGAAAAGACCCAGAAGAAGACCACATGGGAGATGGGTGGATGAAATTCGAAAGTATGCAGGGGTGACATGGAGGAGACTGGCACAAGACAGACCGTTGTGGAGGAAACTTGGGGAGACCTTCGTCCAGCAGTGGATTGATAATGGTTGACAATGATGATGATGATGATGCGTTTTCATTACTATTATATGAAGCCCTGTTTCCCACTTAAAACGTATATTTTAGATTAGCCTTCCCATTTGGCGTTATTGACCAGAATTAAATAATCGTGGGAAGTCATATTTGCATTGAATTTGTTCACTGTTTGAGTCCTTGGAGAGGAGATGGTGCTACCAGTACAATGTTCTCGCAAGAGCAATGGGACTGTATAGCGAACCAGCCCTTTTCTATCGGACGTGCTTTTCGAACCCCACATCTTTCTACTCAGGAGTGGGGTGTCCTCCGACTGAACAATGCCGACAAGGCTTATCGCGGCAACTTGCCGTCTTGAGTCGTACATCATCTCAGTAATACGTCGCAAATGAACATAGCATCTGACAGTGTAACTTGCTCAGAAGGGAGTAGCTGTGTGTGACATCACGATGGCGTGTGTGTAAAAATCTGAGTTTATGCACTCCCATAATATAAATGTGTGTTTTTCTTGTTCGTAAAATAATTACTTGGATATGTTACTTACTTGGGAATTCACTTGTCAGTGCTAACAGGACGGCAAAGCTGGCGAAGTAAATAATATTCTTTTTGACTATGAAATTATTATAAATGTTTAGAAAGGCAGTGTCTGTCTTTGTATGCCAAATTAACGAACAGTTCTACCTGCGGCCAATGAAAACGCACAGGTCAGGTTTACTGTTACCAGAAAGTATTTATCATTCCTGTCAGTCAGTTCTTGAAACATAAGCTGCAAGTGAAATCCTATGGGAAGAATTATCGCCTATTCACAATAGCGACCATGATGCAGGGATTTATACTCACACTCCAACAACCCTCCAAAACCCCTGTGTTTGGAGGTGTGCAACACACACATACACACTTTCCTTAATTTTTAAGACTTTGTCCTTTCAGTTGGCATACACATGAATTCCTCAGATTAACTTTGAATTGTCTTTTACTGAAATGCAATAATTTTCAGGGTTTTTTTTTTTTTTTGTTGTTGTTGTTATTTGAGGTTTGTACAGTGCATATAGCAGTCTCATGTTGTTGTTTTTCAGTTTTTCGTGTTTAAAGCATACGTTTAAAGTCAGTCTTTCTAACCACAACACGAATGTACAACATATCTTCTTTCATTTTAGTCAGCTACAAATTTTGCAGATATCAATATCTACCGTTTCAGCAACCCATGTTCATGCTTCTTTGCTTTTCCCTAATTTAAATAAGCATTTAGACATGAAGGATAAAAAAGGAGAACAGCACAAAAACATCGCGTGTAATTTTTGACAAACGATTGCGGTTTTTATCATTTTTAACTATAAATAATTCAATAGTCCTCCATTTTGAATTTTCCACATTTGTAATCCTACATTTAAGGCCTGAATATGTCACAACGAAAATTTTCAGCCTCCGAAAAGTTTGTTTTTATCCAACAGCCCTCCAAATGTTTTTCAACGCCCAAACTTTTCCAACACGGCCCAAGCTTGAAATTCCTGGATAAATCTTTGACATGATGAAACTGAAAAAAAGAAATAATAAAAAAAAAATAGCAAATGAGAGATGAATCTCCTGACTTCGCCTTTAGCAGCTACAAACATTCTGAGCATTTAATTTCTTCAATACTGTCGTAATGTTTTTATTATACACTTTTTTTCTTCGAAATTTTTCATTTTCCTTTTTGATCTCTGTTGGTGTAATATCGGGCTGAATTGCATACCCTTCCATTGCTCATCAAATGTTTTTGTACATGAGAGCTTCCAATTGGCCTGGAAACCACAAACTGAAGCTAATGCGTTCGATTTCGTTGCCAAGTGGTAAATGTACCGCTGGTGGTCAATGCACAAGAAGTGTTGACCTAGTGCTGGTATATGAAATTGAGTGACAACGTGTGATCAGATCAGATCATACACAATGTGTATGTAGAGGATTTTAGGAATGAGTGTCTGACCTCAGGTCTTAAAGAACACTTCGAAATAGGAAGCTAGGAGATTTCGGCTAGAGTGCCCAATAGGGAAGTGACACGGAAGCGACAACGTGTGATAGGTTAATACCATGGTAATAAGCCGTCAATGTGAAAAAAATTTTCATTTCATTTATTAATTTATTTTCACCTAGTGAATTCTTTGACCTATTCGAAATCTTAAATTAAAACAAAATAAAGATGTAGAAGTAGTTTTAACGAGGTGATAGCTGAGATGCTCTGTTAAATGTAGTCTTTCTTATTTGGAGTTTTAAACAAAGTACCACAGTATGAATAAATACGTCGGTAACAGAAACAAATATATAGCAGTGTGGATTCGTAGAGGGCATCAGACATTTTTATATATATTATGTGCTTACTTTCGAGTAAGGAATATAATTAATGAACCACTCGGTCTTCTGAAGTTATGCGCTTAAAAAAATTCCTTGATTTGTTTATTTTCATGTTTTCTTCTTAATATATAAAATACGTTTTTTTATCGAGAAAATTATTCACGTGGATTTTTATTATATCATATAGATTCCATTGATGATTCTAAAGGACTTCAAGTCAGTGCTATACGGTTAAGTGTTCCTGAAGACTTTATTCCTGGCACAGGAAGCTGCGTAATTTCAGCCTTAGGTATGTTTAATTATTTTTAGCGTAAAAATGTGAATTTCTGACTTATTTTAAATTTAATTATTCTCATTCTTTTTAAGGCTGTCTTTGAATGAGTGTAACGGAAAGTCTGTCCTATATCTGTAATGCAAATTCTTTTGTACACATTTTCTCGAAAACTATTACTTTGTGCAGTTTGAAATTTTGAGCACAAATAAAAACGACCCATAGCTAATACGTGTGGCAGTTATTTTCCCGAAACATTTCTTAGAATTTGTTTAAAAAATTCAATTTATCTGACTCGAAAGTATTCCAAATTGGCGCTAGATGGCGCCAGAAGTTAGCTTGGCAGTGTTTCTGTGTGGAAGAAATGAAATCTCTCATTTCTGTGTGATTATTTTAATTATCTAAGCCAAACAGAAACCAAAGAATGGGCACTGAAGTGAGATTGGAATCTTGTCTTCTATAAATCATCTTAAATTCTACTGTACGTTCATTTTTTGAAGAGAAAATGTGTGCATTACCAGAAAACACTTCAATTTGAGACAGAAACTACGCTTACCTACTAAGCTCCACCCCCAAACAATGTTATTGGTCAAAACGTAACAGCGCGTATTTTGTCTTTTCATTCTGAAGCGAACGAGAGGCCGCTTCCATTCTGAATATGGTTAGGTCTCAGTCATTCGCTAACGCCAACTTCTGGAACAATCCCTCAAGACGTAAAAGCCACGCCCAATGAGTGATATTTTGCGACATCTATCGCAGAAGATGAAGCTTAACACTCATCAAAGACAGCCTTAAGTGGATCAGAAAAGACTAAATTTAAGTAAGCAACAGTTTGCTTGACTACTACTATCACGACCAGAATTTAAGATGATTTACACAGGTCAAAAATGAGATGAAACAGAGACAATATTTAACATACAGAGCAAAAATTTATGTTATTTTAATGCATGTTGTTTCGGGAGAGCCATAGCTTGATAGCTAAGCGGAGAGCTGGAGGACACCTAATTACCTTCCCTAGTAACTGATAGTTTAAAAGCTCGGTCATCACATGTTTCCTTCCCGTGCTTGTCTGTCGAGAAAAATACCGGTAAAGCTTGAAGAGATCGAACGCCTTCACGATTGACGAACGATCAGAAGCGTAGGTTTGTGCTTGTTTTCAAGGCTCGAGTAGTAGATGAGTCAGGTGTAGTGCTCCCGCCATACGGCGCTGGCACTCTTCCTTCCCTGGAACCAGCTAATCCACAAACCGGAGACGCGCGACGACTTATAGCCCTTGGAGTTGCTCATGACGGTGATTACCCCCTCCTCTCTCTCTCACAAACACACCCAAAAAATCAAGAATAAACAGAGCGGTGGAAGTGTACACAGTCTTTCAATTTCGTCTTTCTTTTCTTTTTTTAGTATTGTGTTAAGCAAAGTAATTGATTTGATGAAAAACAAAGACTGAATTTATGATATGGCATAACGGCAAGGGTCACTGATTTGTTTCTCCAATCCAGTAAATCATATTTTCATCGCTAATCCAGTCAGTTTAGCGACACGGATTTTTATAAATATTACATCTCTCAAAACTCACTGTCTATTGACGTAATGATCTGTTCAAAAGTTATCTGTTCAGACATTTTGCATTGCCGTCCACAGATGAGTCTGGAAAAGGAGCACGTGGTTCACACTTCCAATTATAAGAAGCGGTGACTGATACCACCTTACCCCCAAAAAAGGTCTGTTATTTATAAATAATTGAATTTTAATTTTTCATATTTTATGAAAAGTGATTTGATTGTTCTTAATATGCAAAAATATGTTATTTGATTTTGATTGAACTTCTTTTAAAAATAAAGCATAGGTGAAGCGGCAAAGACAATTGGTAACTCAAAAGAAACTTCGTCTTGTTAAGATGAATTAGTAGGAACGGTTGTTCAAGTAACTCCCTGAAGCATGACGACACAGCTTGTCGGTACTACTTTTCAACGGATGTAGACATAGGTGCCATTTTTTTTCATGCAGAATTTTGAAGAGCACATAAAAAGTAAAACGATAACGAATTTCGGCAGAGTTATACTTAAGACTGCAACAAAGTTACTGACTTCGAGATTCTGTATTGCCTAGGAGTTAATTGTCCTCCCAAAAAGCATTGGTGATATTCAAAAATTATCGGGTCTTTAAATAAAATCATGTACACTTTTTCTATTTGTAAACAAATACAATAGAACCTCATTTATACGTATCTCACTTATATATTTTTCTCATTTATATATTAAATATCGCCGGCTCAAAATTCTGAATTCTTTTAACGTTAAACTTTCCCTCTTTCGTGCATACGTTGTTTCAGTTATGCATTAATTTTACTTGATCTCTTGAAAAACATATTAAACGAGGTTCTCTGTAGAGTCTATGTGTTTTGGCATTGGATCACAGGTCTTTCTTATTTTTAACAGTTAGTTCGCAAATGTTTCAGTCAGATAATGATTCATATGACTAAATTTTATTTCAATCATTTTCGAGCTCCCATACTGATTTTCATACCAAACGCTTTGTTTTTCGAATCCAGAGTACCTTATGTAAATCAAAATTAGAACGTCTTCATTATACCAGGATAAACGACATACAGAGGTGGCCGAAAGTTTGGACACTTTTTGAAAATTTCATGTTTTTCAACGTCCCAAGCTTATATAAAAAAATGTTACGTTTCACTAAATGCAAATGTTTATATATCAACTGATTGAGAATTTGATACTGAATTCAATAAAAAAAACCACAGAATTTAAATATCTACAGTACAAAGAAAGTTATGCTGCAAATACTGCAATCATGATAAATCTACACTACAATCCGATGAAATGACATTAGATACTTATGATTGAAATGTACTATCAGTATTTAGTAAGAAAAACTTTATTGTTTTAAACAGCAGCACAGCGACCTCTCATCGATCTAACAAGGGCTCGAAGCTCTTCCTTCGCTATTACGTGGTGCCGAGAAGCAGTTATAGACTCAATTAATTACTTTTTATTTGATGGACGCCTCATTCGTACAAGGTTTTTCAAACGATGCCACAGGTTTTAAATCAGGTTCAGGTCAGGGTTGTTTCCTGGCCAGGTCAACAATGGAATGCCCTTTCATGTGAACCATTGTTTCCATACGTATGCTATGTGGCAGGGAGTTTAATCCTGCTGAAAAAGAGATGGTGCACTGTTGGGAAAGAGATCCCTGATGGAAGGTAGCAGTTTTGGTTCCAGGATGGTGTCAATGTGTTTTCTTGCGCCCAGCAAGCCGTCGATAATATAAAGGCGGCCAATACCATCTACTGCCATACATGCAAAAATCATAAGGCTTGTTGGGAGCCTAACATTTGCCTCCATGCAGTCAAGATGTAACTTTTCTACCACTCGATGTCTCACATATTTTCGCCCATCACTACCAAATAAGTAAATCTTGCTTTCGCCATTCCAAATAACTGGCTTCCACTGATTTTCTGTCCATTCAATGTGTTGCTCTGTCCACTGTAGTCGTTTCTTGTGCTGCTGTAAAATCAGGTATCGCTTTTTTTCTCGGAATCTTACTTCTTAGTGCCATATCTGATAGCTTTCTCCTTGTCGTACTTGAACTGATAGAACTTGAACACAGTTGCCCCCAGTTCACCTCTAATGGCCTCACATGAAGTTCTTCTGTCCTTGAAACACAGCCTTTTTATTCTTCTGTCATCAACAGATTTTGTGCATTTTTTATCGACCTTTTCTTGCATTGGTTTCCACTGACATTTTCCCTGATGACGTAAACACACCTTTTCAACTCCAGATGTCTTTACTGTCTCAGCTACTTGTCTTGAAAATTCAGCATAGGAAAGACCCAATTCACGTAACACAACAATCCTGCTTCTTTTCGTGGGTGTCCAATCAGCTCTTTTCTTTGTGTCATTACTCTATTTATTACCTACACTTTACATTTTAAGAAATGCTAAACGTATGCACAAAATTTCCAATTGTGCTTTACTTATACCGATAACTGTCTTTCTTCTACAGAAAAGACAGCAAACTAACTTTTCCCAACTTGACACGGGTTTGCACTCACATTCCGCTTCTTAGTTGAATCACACCTGTGCTTGTTATTTAGACTAAAGTAAGCATAACTTTATTTTGTACTGCAGATATTTGAATTCCATTTTTGTATTGAATTCAGCATTAAATTCGCTTTCAACTGATATAAAAATATTTGTATTTAGTGAAACATAACATTTCGTATAAGCCTGCAAAGTTGCAAAAGAGGAAATTTTAGAACATTGTCCACAGGTTTGGCCACCAGGCTCAGATTATTCAAGCTTACGCGCCCACCACAAGTCACCTGAGGAAGAAGTTGAAGAATTTTATGAAGAAATTCGGTTTCTGAATAATAAAGCAAGTATCACTTGAAGATCATTATTTCAATGCGAAAATAGGGCAACCGCAACGGAATGAAACTTCGATTGGTAAATTCGGACATGGGAACAAAAACCAGCGTGGAAAATACTCTCGTAGAGTTTGCAAAAGGCAGAAAGGTTTTTCACCATGAACTCCTTTTTCAAGAAAAAAACAACATAGGAAATGAACATGGAAGCATTCCAATGGAATGACAAGTGAAATTGATTTTATTATGTGTAATAAGAAATTTGTTTCTGAAGACCGTCGTGTGCTGAACAGGTTCAACACAGGGAGTGATCATAGAATGGTGAGATGTAAGATGCTCCTCAATTCTAAAACTCGAAAGTTTCAAGCTCATAAAACAAACAAAATGTATTGACATGACCAACCTTAAAAAGCATCATAATACCTCCAAATTGGAAATGAGAAACAGATTCTCCGCTCTAGACGATCTGAAAATTAACCAAGACTCTTGTGGAAACAGCAACAAAAATAGGTGGTACTAAGAACTGTCGGAAGTGTAGGCTTCCAGCGCTAAAGAAAAAAACGCAGATCGTCAGAGAAGATTTGCAGCCGCTCCAGATGGGTTGCAGCATCACTACGTGGCAGGTGCAGCTGTTGTTCACCCATCGAGAGAAACATCGTGTACCTTAAAACACACATCCGGGTCTCTTTCTCCTCTCTCTCTCTCTCTCTGATGCGAGTGCGGTTGGGAAGAAAACTGTGTGTGTGCTCTGGTTAATGCTTGTGCTCTGCGCGGTCGTGTGTTTAGATGATGTGTGTGTAAGTTTGTGTGTTTTATTAATAGAACTAACTGCTTCTGAAAAAAGGAAGCAACTTTATTAAATGTAATGTTCCCGATCATTGGACTCAGTTACGTTACACTATTTTTTCGGTATGTATTTCCTATAATTAAATAAGTGTTTTTCTCTAACAGAGGCAATTATATGGCAAAACTGAAGTCAACTTCTACAACAAATATGGCGTTAGTAAAAAATGCGTTATTGTATTATCGTGGAGCATCTATGTGTTGTAAGCATATTATCTCAAGTTGAATATCACATTGTCTACGAATCATCCTTTGTATTATAATTAAAAGTTGTTTTACTATTTGTTTGCATATACAACTCAGGTGGGTATATGGTTTTATAATTATTAGTATGTTGTGTTCTCTGTTCTATTATTGTTAAGCACACATTCTTCCTCCTTGAATGAAGATCTAGCAAAACACCTTTTTTCTTTTCTACTGCGTACCGAGCCGATTGTAGAGTTGGTACTTACTATTTAACTACACATCCAATTTAAGAATTAATCAACAAGAACAAGTTGCATATGAAGAAAATATCAGAATAAACAAAAATGCTGATGCAAACGAAAAGAGAATTGAGGACAAATAAAAGAAGATGTCACTTCCGAAGTGGAATGTTTAGAGGTACGCAAGACCGTGAAAAAAAGGACCACTGAAGACATAAGGAAATTTAACTATGAACTAATGAGTAAAGTAATTGAAAACAACCAAAGCCCGAAGAGAACAAATGGGCATCTCAGTAAAGGAAGAAAACAGATTATGGCAATGAGAAAGGGAGATGGTACTGTAACAAGAAATGGAGGCAGAAGTTTGGACAAGAGTAAAATATTTCTACTCAAAACTACATGAAAGAGATGATACATCTACTCTAGATATCACGAAAGGTAACAGTACTTCCAACCAGCACTCCCGGCAAAAGTTACACATGCAATTAAAAACACGAAACGGGGGAAAGCTCCAAGAGAAGATACAATTCCCGTGGACATTATACAAGAAGCAAGTGGAGAAATATAAATTACACTCGCCTAAGTTTTCACTAGATGTCTAAATGAAGGGAAGCTTCCTGAGGATTCTAACAATGCTACAATGATCCCGCTGCATAAAAAAGGTGCCGTTGAGGATCTCAGGAACTACAGGCACATCAGCCTTCTTTCAGTGGTTTATAAAATCATCACTAAGGTTCTTTCACATCGCTTGAAGGTAACACTAGACATGGCTCAACCAAGAGAACAAGCTGGCTTCAAGAGTGGCTACAGCACTATAGATTATATTAATGTTCTGAGAGAACTAATTGAAAGAGCTAGGGAATATAAACTTCCATTGTGCATGGCTTTTATCGATTATGAAAAGGCCTTTGATTCGGTGAAACCATCAGCAGTTACAATGGCTTTGAAATCCTGCAGTATTGACGATGCATACATTAATATTATTAATAACATCTATGAAAATGCAAGTGCAAAGATTCGGCTGTTTGAGAATACAGCCCCCATAAAAATTGGAAAGGGAGTGAGACATGGTGACACCATATCTTCCAAACTCTTTAATGCCACATTGGAAAATGTCTTTCAATCACTGAACTGGGAAAACAAAGGGATAAAGGTTAATGGAGATTATTTAACTCACCTTCCTTTTGCTGATGACGTAGTAATATTTGGAACTGCCCATTCAGAAATGCAGAGTATGATCCAGGAACTTGCCGACAAGAGTAAAGAAGTGGGATTAAAAATGAAGTTTCCGAAAACAAAACTGATGTACAATGCTTTTATAAGAAATGAAGGTTTATCGATTGACGGGGAAAAGCTGGAGATAACCGATACCTACATTTATTTACCTTGGACAACAGATATCAAGCAAAGGTCACATTGATGAAGAAATTAATCGACATATAAAACTTCGTTGGAGAGCTTTTGGAAGAAACAGTACAATTTATAAGAGCAATATGCCCTTATTTCTTAAAAGAAAAGTGTTTAATCAATGCATCCTTCCAGTGCTTACGTACGGAGCAGAAACGTGGACCTTAACTAAAAAAAATTACAAAGACTGCGGACAACTGAAAAAAGCATGGAGAGATGCATGCTTGGTGCAACCAGGATAGATAAGAAGAGGAACTCATGGATAAGGAAAATGACAAGAGTGTAAGACACCATAATCAGAATAAAATCCCTGAAATGGCAATGGGCTGGACAGGTAAATATTGCAGGTATAAAACACCTGATTTAATGAATAAATAATCATAGAGTAATATAAAACCCAAAATATATACATTGATAACAAGAACTCAAAAACAAATTGATAAATTAACAATAACGATTTGAAGACTAGGTAAATAGAAAACAGAGTCCTTTAACAACTATTAATACATCAGAAACACTGAAATATGAAAAAGGAAACCAACATTAGAAAAGGTTCATCAACCGAAAGTATCAACCACACCATGTTTTTTTATATAAGCCTTAATGTCTTCAATACGTTTATAGTATACCTCATAGTAAGTTTTTAAGAGGTCCGGAACAGGATTTTGTGTTATAATCCAATGTAAAACTGCATTCGAAATATGAACAACACCGTTTAAACACGGCATATTGGCCTTATAAAACTCCGGAGTAAGTGGACGTGCTTTTTTATTTGGCACCAAAAAGTCCTTTAACTCACTTATATCGAACCTTTTATCGTGGTCAGGGTAAGCAGCAAGAAGTTCCAAGACAAGACGATATCGTGATGTTTATTTCTTTCGCCTTCCTACTCAGGCGCCAAAAGAAAGGAAAGATCAACTTTAGGTACAAACTCCTGCTGAATATAACTTTCGGATTTGCAACGTTTCAATTGATCATCACCTGAATTTGTGCCAGAACGTTTAGGTACCGAAGGTGTTCCCGTGTCTTCTGTTAGACCTTGATAAACTTCTGCACTATCCGATGAGGGGACAGTTTCCAAAGTACCAGCATCCACTGCTGACTGAGCACCAGAAAACAAAGGAACATCCCTCAGGTTTTCATCTCCACCTGACGAAGTAGCCAACAATTGTAAATCATCTGTCGTTTTAATCAATCCTTTCTCAAACTTTTCGTATTGATCCTCCGATCGTGTCTCTTGAGTCTCAGGCAAAGAAGAAACTATATCACCAACTTGTGGAATGCCATGTTCTAAATCCTTTCGAACTTCAGGTTCAACTGATCTGCCTTCGGGAGAAACAGAGATTCTGCTTCACAGATAACCCACGGAGAGACTTACACTGAGCACGGATATGACTTATATCATTACAATCAAAGCAGTAGATGCCAGTGTAAATATTAAAGACAAAACGTCTAGAATTTATTTCAATTTCAAATTCCCTTGGGCAAGCCTGAAAAGATGATTCATCTAGAAAAACGATTCGAAGTGTCAGCTTGGATCCACTAACATGGCAATAAGTAGATGTCTGAGGAGCTTCTTTTACTCTGTGTACTAGTCCTACCACCCGGCACTTCTGGGAAAGAAGAACTGTCAAGGCCGAATCTGGTACCTCAAGTGGAACCGGAAAAAATATAACAGTGACAGGTCGTTCACGTGCATATACAGGATACAAAATTTGTTGATTAAGGGAAATCCCTTGTTGTACAACAATTTTACACTCAAGAATATTAATAAACAACACTGAAATACCTCGTTTGTAACGTGTAATTCCTTCCGTAGCTTCCTTTGGTACTCGCTCCTAAAGAGCTTTCATATATATATACAGGCAGTGGTGTCTGTGGTAACGCATGAAAAACAATCGTTTGTTCTAAAAGATCATGAAAATCCTGACATACCTTAGAGTCATCTGCGAATTCAATACAAATACGTTGTTCCTGTAACCCAGTCTCTGGAGCACATCGTGGATCTCTTGTATCATCCGGATTCGCCGTTTCAACTACATCTGCCCAACTAGAGAAGTTCCCGTCTCATCAATAGAAACGCCTGGCGATCTTATAACTGAAGAAATCCTCTCAGCAGGCACTTGCATAGATAAGCTTCGTTGATTTCCAGAACCACTTTGGCTGTTCGGATTGTTATATCCTGAAGAGCAAAGTTCAATCTCCATGACAACCCTCTCAGAGGTCACGCCAGTAGCACTTCTTGGATTGGACGACGTCTTATCAGGCAAAGCCGCTCCTCAACGATCAACTTCCGTTCGAGAGCTTCGTGCAGCATGACTACCGGAAGCCGCCATTTGCAATATTCAGCTACGGCGAACGCGACCACTCAATAAAACACTTAGTACAAGTAAACTACACTACCTAATGCACTGAAACTTCACGAAAGGAAACATAGAACATTCATGAATATGTTACACTACTTCAAACCGTTCCAGACTGGTTTTTTTCACATTGACACACGAAAACTCTGGGAGCTCTGACGACTGCTCGTGTATATGGACATGTTGCCAGAAATACGAACCACCGGACAACCGAAATTCTAGACTGGATTCCAAGGGACAGAAAAAGACCAAGAAAAAGACAACATGGGAGATGGGTGAATGAAATGAATTCGAAAGTATGAAGGAGACTGGCTCAAGACAGACCGTTGTGGGAGGAACGTGGCTAGACCATCTAACAGTTGATTGATAATGGTTGACAATGAAGACGAAGAAGATGATGATGATATATATCAACACACATACAGTATATATTGTTCATACCGGTGTGATAAAGTTCTGACTATGCTAATTATGATGTATGGAATGTGTGTAATTAAACTCAAACGAAATAAAGTAGCCAAAACATACTTGCTGTACGTCGCCTTTGTGCAGAATTATTAGTTTTCAGGTTTACTGAGGTATTCAATATATTTTTAGAAAGATTTTGAAAAGAAATTACAGAAATTAAAAGAAGTTTAAAGAATTGAAATTGGCAAACGCGTATTAAATGAACGCGAAAGAACCATATGCTGCAGTTAAATATCATCTGCTAACAAAATGGCGCATATAAACAAGCTATGGAAAGAAGGTTATGTTTTTGCTCTTTACAAAGTGAAATATTCGTATTCTGTAATAAAAAAAAAAGCAGTGAAAATCATGGAATTAGCATTTCTAAATGTGAAATAAGCAATATTATTTATAATATTTATAATAGAGGGAAAATTATCAAGCATTGCCTTTGACAGACAAAAGAGCACCAAACGAATATCCAAAGAAAGTACTTACTTTTACCACTATTTCAAAAGTAAGGTCTCTGGTCTTAAAAGAAAATCCTCCGACCCACAGACCAACAGCTAAGTGGTTAAAAATTTCTGTATAAAGTGTAAACAAGGTAATAAACAAAGCTTTGAATCTGAAGGAAACCCATAATGTTTGCCGTTTTTTTGCTTAGGCACCTGGCTGAGCGCAGAACATGGTGTATACTTCTTTATGAAAATCTCTTAGCCGGAGACAGATGGAGATCTGTTGTGACTATTAATGAAGCATGAATCTACCTAAAAGAGTGTAATAAAAACAGGTAGATTTACTATCGCAAAAGAGCAGAAAAATACTTAAAAACCTTTGTTCCAAGAATCCAAAGAAAGTTTCAGCAAAGGATTCATGATTACTGCTGGTTTCTCATACAGTGGGAGATTAAAGTTAGCAAAAGTTAAAAAGAATGCTAAAATGAATTCTACATATTACCCAAATAATGTTTTAATTTCTATATTTAAAGAGGAAATACCATTCCTTTATCCACAGAACTTTCAGAGATTATAACTCCATCAGACCAGTCATACATCCAAATTTACCACTGTATTTCTTGAAAAAATGAAACAAGAAAGATGACACCGAATTTTCGGGTGAAATGAGTACGTCTTTCGAATCCGTTCTGACGCGAATTAAATTTATCAAAGCTATTCAAAGTCAATGGAATCGGTATGAAAAACAATAGTATCTGACCGAAGAAAAAAGGTTTTTCAATCGGGTTTTTAATCCCGCAGATATTGCTGTAAACGACGTCATCTTACGCCCTCTGGTGGCAGACTTGTGCGTTAAGAAAAATATTAATTTATATGAGAAACATTTCGCAGCGGAAACGCTCTTCAACAAAGAAATAATTTTTAAATCGGGCTCTTAGAAGCCGAGATATCGGCAAATACAGTATAAAATATGCCTCTACGCCCCACCCCCTTCCCACGGAAGAAACATGCATTATTTTAAAAAGAAAGTATTTTTAAAAAGTTTTTCGATGTGAGAGGTATCGGTCCATGAAAGAAATGTTTCAATCGAGTTTTCAGGAGCTCAGATTTTACTGCAAATACATCAAACGCAGAAATTAACTCTTACGTCCCCTGGTGGCCAAACCATTCTTAATCGAATATTAGAAATTATATGCTGAGAATTTCCTATCAAGAACTGTATCCGGTGGAAAAAGAATTTTTCGAATCGGAGTTTTAGAAGCAGCGATGTCGAGGAAAACGCAATTTACCTTTACGCCCCCTAGAGGAAAGTCTATGTGTTACTTGAAAATTTTGAACTTATATGAGAAACATTTTACACCGGATACGCTATCTAACAAAGAAGGAATTTTTCAAATCCGAATTTTAGAGGTAGAGATATTGAGAAAAATAATTTAGATATCTACGCCCTTTGGTGGAGAAACCATGGAATATTTTAAGGTGAAAATATTCTCAAATGTTTATCGACAGGTGAGGTATCGGTCCACGAAAGAATTTTTTCAATCGGGCTTTTAGAAGCTGAGATATTGCTGCAAATACCTACGAAGCAGAAATTTAACGCTTACGCCCCTTGGTGGCCAAACCATATTTTATAAGAAATTAGAAGTTACAATAAAAGTTTCCCACCAGGAGCTGTATCCGGTGCTCGAAGAATGTTTAAAATCAGAGTTTTAGAAGCAGAGATATCGTGGAAAGCGCAATTTACATTTACTTCCCCTAGCGGAAAGTTAATGAAATATTTTAAAAATTTTGAAATTATATTAGAAACATGTCACACCGGAAACTCTGCCCAACAAAAAATAAATTTTTCAAATCGGATCATTAGAAGCAGAGATATTGACAAAAACAGGGCCGCCCCGGTGGCGCAGTGGTCTAAGGCGCTGGCCTCTGATCATTCGTCCGTAAGGGGTACGGGTTCGAATCCCGGTCAGGCATGGATGTTGTGTTTGTCTTACGGCACTGGCTCTATCCCTTCCCTGGAACCAGTGACCCTAAATTAGGGACGGGCGACTGCTTATAGCCCATTGAGTTGCTCACGGTGGTCGTTAAACCTCCAATCAAACAAACAAACAAAAACAGGATATATCTACGCCCTGGCGGAGACAGCACGCGTTATTTTAAAAAGAAAATATTCCCGGAAAGGGTTGTCTACGTGAGTAGTATGGGTGTACGAAAGAATTTTTTCAATCGAGATATTAGAAGCTCCGATTTTGTTGCAAATACATTACAAGCAGAAATCAACGCTTACGCCCCCTGGTGGCCAAACCATTTTATACCAAAAATTCTAAATTATATGCAAAATATTTCCCATCACGAGCTGTATCCGCTGAAGGAAACATTTTTCAAATCGGAGATTTAGAAGCAGAGATATCTGAAAAAAGGCAACTTAATTTACGCCCCCTAGCGGAGAATATAAGCGTAAATTGGAAAAGTGACTATTTTTTTTATTGGAGGTTTAACGACCACCGTGAGCAACTCAATGGGCTATAAGCAGTCGCCCATCCCTAATTTATGGTCACTGGTTCCAGGGAAGGGAGAGAGCCAGTGCCGTAAGACAAACACAACATCCATGCCTCACCTTGATTCGAACCCGGACCCCTTTCGGACGAATGATCAGAGGCCATCGCTTAGACCACTGCGCCACCGGGGCGGCGAAAAGTGACTATGCCTAAAACAATATTCGACTTGAATGGAATCGAAAAGTAAAAGAATTTTTTGAATTGGATGTTTAGAAGAATATATATGGATTAAAATGTAATTTGAATTCGATATCATCTGCAATTGCGCCCTCTAGCGGCGAAATAAAGGATCATGATTCGCACATTTAAAGCTTCCTAATGCAAAAAGAATTTTCAAATCGGACTATTAGTTGCAGAGATATCGTGTCTACAGACGGACGGACAAACCGATAAACATAAGCAGGACCTTTTTTTACAAAAGACTTGCTAAAAAGAGACCGGTATCGAGTATATGCGTTTTGCTCATATTCCTTCAAAGTCCCCTGATGTGATGTGTCACCAATGCCTTCGGACTGCTAAAAAGAGTGCTTTCTAAACGTAGACCAAAACCAGTGATTGAACTATGGAAAGCAGTGGAAGAGGAGAGGAATAAAATACCACTACCAATTTTAAGAAATGCCCTGTTATCTTGTTAATCTAGATGTAGGTTCATAGTCCAGAGAAGGGGCTATCAGAAAGAGCATTTAAGAAATAATGTCTAGGAAAGAACATCTAAGAAAGGAGTGCTTTCTAAACGCAGACCTAAAACAATGATTGGACTATGGAAAGCAGTGGAAGAGGAGTGGAATAAAATAGCACTGCCAAATTTAAGAAATGCCCCGTTATCTTGGAAATCTAGATGTAGGTTCATAGTCCAGAGAAAGGGCTATCAGAAAGAACATTTAAGAAATAATGTCTAAGAAAGAACATCTTAGAAAGGAGCGCTTTCTAAACGCAGACCTAAAACAATGATTGAACTATGGAAAGCAGTGGATAAGGAGTGGAATAAAATACCACTACAAATTTTAAGAAATGCCCTGTTATCTTGGAAATCTAGATGTAGGTTCATAGTCCAGAGAAAGGGCTACCAGAAAGAACATTTAAGAAATAATGTCTAAGAAAGAACATCTAAGAAAGAACATCTTAGAAAGGAGCGCTTTCTAAACGCAGACCTAAAACAATGATTTGACTATGGAAAGCAGTGGATAAGGAGTGGAATAAAATACCAATACCAGTTTTAAGAAATGCCCTGTTATATCGGAAATCTAGATGTAGGTTCATAGTCCAGAGAAAGGGCTACCAGAAAGAACATTTAAGAAATAATGTCTAAGAAAGAACATCTTAGAAAGAAGCGCTTTCTAAATGCAGACCTAAAACAAAGATTGGACTAGGAAAGCAGTGAAAGAGAAGTGGAATAAAATACCACTACAATTTTAAGAAATGCCCGGTTGTGTTAGAAATGTAGATGTAAGTTCATATCCGGAGAAAGAGCTATCAGATAGAACATTGAAGAAAGAAATTATTTCATTTTAAACATTAATTTTATCACTGCAGAATCGGTCTAAAATGTGTGAGCATCCCCTGTATGCTGAGCACCTCCTAATTCTGGTCCCCCAAACGCTAAATTTAAAACCAAACGTTTCCTTTGTACATATATGGTTAGACATCTCTCAAGAAGTTTTTCCAGTCATCTTTTGATAGGACGACACGGATGTCGTTGTAATACAGTACTGTATGCTGAGTATCAATGTTTTTTCATCCGTACTTCAAACTAATGCAATTCCTTGACGGACCTTGAACCTCTATTTTATAAATTTTTTTATCCTTTATTTGTCATATTTTGGAGTGCTACAGTTTCATTGATGAATATTGTATGTTTGAGCAATTTTTGATTTTACTGTATTTTAGGTGACGAATTTGGCCCCACTGTGGAAACTTCACTTGAGGACCCAGATAAGATGTTATTACTGCCACGTGGTTGTGGGGAGCAAAATATGATGTTTATGGCTCCAACCATGTATACCATGCGTTATTTGAAAGTCTCTGGGAAAATGACAAAAGAGAGGGAAGAAAAAGGTTACGGTTTCATTCGAGAAGGTATGTAAAAGTGTTGAATTAATTCAGTTTTAACTGTATAGTACGATGAATGTTTTCAAGCATAGTAGTATTTCTTTGGAGGATATTTTTTCTCGTTAGGCGACATTAATGCAAATTTTGTGAAACATGAAGCGGAGTATGTTAGAGGATACTTCTGTAACAATCGTCTGCCGTGATACAAGCCAGTTAGGCCTGAAATTGGAACTAATGGCAATAACAGCAATATACACAGTGTGGCAAAGAATTTTTAAGACTGGGTCTGTAAAATAAAATAGAAACAAGAAATTATAATTTATTTTGGTTTTTTATTCAAAACAAGTTCTTCCGGTACAATACACTTGTTACAGTGATTTAATAATGATTCGAATGCCTGTTCCAGTTCACTATGCGGAATTGCCTCCAAAGCACGCGTCGAAGCTGTTTGTATGGTCGAAATATCATCAAAATAACACCCTTTTAACATCATTTTAAGTTTTGGGAATAAAGAAAAGTCGCAGGGTGCTAAATCAGGCGAATACGGTGGATGATTCAACACACAGACGTTATTTTTCGCCAAAAATCTACAAACAAGAAGTGAGGTGTGACTGGGTGCATTATCGTGCAACAAACGCCAACTGTTTCCATCCCGATATTCTGGACGAATGCGACGAATTCTGCCCATCAAACGCCTCAAAACATTTAAATAAAACTCACCAGTAATTGTTTGTGCACTTGGAACAAATTCTTTGTGGATTTGTTCCAAGTGCACAAACAATTACCCTTACTATCGAAGAACGTAAGGAGCATTGTTTTGATTTTCGATGGAACTTTTCTTGTTTTTTTTTGGGGGGGGGGGGGGTTTGGCTTGTGGATAGTTTTTTGACTTCCATTCCGCACTTTGTCGCTTTGTTTTAGGATCATATTGAAACACCATGTTTCATCACCTGTAACAATCGATTTTAGAAGTCTGGATCATTTTCAGCGGCTGAAATGATGTCTCTGCAATGTGCACTTCTCCTTGATTTTTGTTCATTGGTTAACGTGTGTCGAACGAATTTAGCACAGACTTTTGTTTTGCCCAAATCTTCATGCAGGATGGTTCGAATCGTTTTTTTGTTGATGTTTAAAGACTCTTCCATCATTCTTAGTGACGCACATCGATTGTTTGCCACGAATTCACGCACTGTGGCGCCACCAGTGTAATTGCGACGGTGGCGCCACCAGTGTAATTGCGAATGTATTATAAACCGTGACCATCTGCTTGCTTTCTGCCAAAAGTACTACGCAGTTGTTAAAGTAACTCAAACGAAACGGCCGTTCATTAGAGAAGTACAATTTCTTTCATGTTGAATTATTAAGATGGAACAAAGGGCTGTTATTAAATTTAAAGCAAAACTTGGTAAAAATGCCTCGGAAACGTACCAAATGATGAAACAAGTTTACGGTGAGTTTTGTTTAAGTAGATCAAATGTTTTCCTGTGGCGCAAACGTTTTTTGGACGGAAGAGAGACTCTGGAAGATGATAAGCATACCGGAAGACCCAGTTCATCTAGGACACCTGAGATTATTGAAGAAGTGCGTGAATTCGTGGCAAACAATCGTTTCATCATTTGGTACGTTTCCGAGGCATTTTTACCAAGTTTTGCTTTAAATTTAATAACAGCCCTTTGTTCCATCTTAATAATTCAACATGAAAGAAACTGTACTTCTCTAATGAACGGCCGTTTCGTTTGAGTTACTTTAACAACTGCGTAGTACTTTTGGCAGAAAGCAAGCAGATGGTCACGGTTTATAATACATTCGCAATTACACTGGTGGCGCCACCGTAGGCTGAAATCTAGCGGCAGTCTTAAAAATTCTTGGACGCGCTGTGTACAAAGGTTATTCATTGCATCTTCTGCCTCACATGACCTACAAAAAGCAGAAACACGGCCACAAGCGGTAACGTCGTGCAAGGCACTGTTTACAGATAGCGGTCCCTAACTGCAAATATTTATGGATGGCCCGTTAGTGGTCCAGAGTTGCCTAGCTCTAGCGTCCCAATTCTACAAATACAATATTCTGTATTGTTTTTCCTTTTCTTTTGGGGTTGTTAATGCTATTTGCCGTTTTCGTGAATCAGGTGGATTCTTTTTTTTTTTTTGGGGGGGGGGGGGGGTGGATGTTTAACGACCACTATGAGCAACTCAATGGGCTATAAGCAGTCGCCCATCCCTAATTTAGGGTCACTGGTTCCAGGGAAGGGAGAGAGCCAGTGCCGTAAGACAAACACAACATCCATGCCTCACCGGGATTCGAACCCGGACCCCTTTTCAGACGAATGATCAGAGGCCATCGCTTAGACCACTGTGCCACCGGGACGGCCAGGTGGATTCAATGCATTTTTAAGGTTTACTTCCAAGCGGTTGATCTCACATAAGATTGAGTACTCTCTTCCGATGAGCACTGCTCCAATATTTCTTTTTCTCTGATTGGGGGTTTCAATGGTTTCAGAAACTCAGTGGGCTATAAGCAGTCACCCGTCCCTAATTTAGGGCCATTGGCTCCAGGGAAGGGAGAAAGCCGGTGCCGTAAGACAAGCACAACATCCATGCCTCACCGCGATTCGAACCAGGACCCATCGCGGATTAATGGTCACTAGCCATCGCTAAGAACATTGCGTCACCTGGTCGGCGCTCCTATATTTAATCTTTAACCACGAAACAATGATTTTATCACATATCACCAGATGACAAAATGCATGCTTGTTTTGCTGCTCACTCATTCCTAACTGGTTGGGCGGAAAGTGAAAAAGCCGGTGGCGCAGTCGTCTAAGGCGCTGGCCTCTGATCATTCGTCCGTAAGGGTCCGGGTTCGAATCCCGGTGAGGCATGGATGCTGTGTTTGTCTTACGACACTGGCTCTCTCCCTTCCCTCGAACCAGTGACCCTAAATTAGGGACGGTCGACTGCTTATAGCCCATTGAGTTGCTCACGGTGGTCGTTAAACCTCCAATCAAAAAAAAAATTGAAAAAAGAACACCAAGAAGGAGACGTCTGATACCAACGAAATTTATACAACATAATAACGGAATACAGAGGATAACGTGATCAAAACATTATGCAAAATACAGCTGTATTTGCTGGTAAACTGAAAAATAACATTTCCGTGTAACATGGTTAGTACGAGGTTGAACCTCCATGAACTGCGTCACATTGTGCAATTCTGGCATGGAGTCTGTCGTACAGATGTTGGATGTAAGTTTGGAGTATTGAGTTCCAAGAATCCTCAACCTGGACGCGTAAATCGAGGATGGTCGTGGCTGGCCGTGGAGACAGGATAAGTCGTTGTTCCATAAAATCTCATACGTGCTCAATGGAGGACAAATCCGGTGAACGTGCAGGCCATGAAAGTTTTCTCACACCCTGAAGTGCATATTGCGTTGCACGTGCCGTGTGTGGGCGCTTGCTGGAAAGCACCACGATGGACCTACCTTACAAATGGCACAACAACGGGCTGAATGAGGTTGTTGATGTAGGAGGTGCTGTTTAACATACCCGGTACAAACACTAGTTGTATACGGGAGTGATAGCTGATCGCTCTCCACAGTAGGAGACCAGGTGTAGGCCCTGTGTGTCGCTGGCGGATGCAAGAAGGGCGGAGACGCTCTCCTGTGCGTCTGCGAACACGCATACGGCCATCGGAGGCTCCCAAGCAGAATCTTCTTTCATCGCTGAACACGACAGATCGCCATTGCGTTCTCCAGTGCAGACGTTGGCAACACCACTGCAGCCGTTTCTGACGGTGGGCTTGAGTCAGAGGTACACATGCCAGAGGCACACGTGCACGTAGTCCTGCATCCATTAGACGGTTGCGGATTGTTCGCACAGTTACCTCAGGTTCAACGGCAGCTCGGATTTGCGTCGCAGTGAATATTCTGCTTGACAATGCCGCTCTTCTTATGCGTCGATCGGTAATTTGCATATTATACCGTGCTGTGGCGTAAGCGCTCACCGGTTGGTCCCGAAATTAGCATCACACTTACGTAAACTCAACCCATTAACATATGTAAATTTCATGATCGTCCGCCAATTCCTTCTTGGTGTTCTTTTTTCACTTTCCGCCAGTGTATGTAGCGAATGAATTTTCATTTTATTAGAATTCAAATGATATGAATTTTGCAGTGATAACACGGGCTTTTATCTTTTTTCCGCAGCTAACTGAGAAAGAAAACAAGTGTTTAAGTTATTAATTGTACATTCGGTGATATGTCTCCTGAAGAAAAGCGTCAAAAATAAGACATAGAGTATCTGACATATATTCTTCATACAGTTTACTTATAATACTGTCCGATGATCGTTGTATTGTGAATTCCAAATTTTTAGGCGTTGGTTTGATCATTCCTTCCGCCGGATATATTGGGGAGCTTTCTGTTCGACTCAAAGTCCTTCCATTGGCAGGTACGGAAGAACTGAAATCAGCAACCCAAAGTGATTTCTTCTGGTACGACATTTTCTCCAACATTCGTTTAACTTGTTTTCTCACTTTAATTAAGAAAATTGTGGGAGAATTAATTGAAGCATTGTAAATGCTACATATTTTACACAGTGAGATTATCGCCAACTGAAGACATGATTGAGTGATATAAATCTATTATTTATTAACGCTATAAAAATAACTTGTAAACATTTAAAAACAAACAATAATAGAACACGGCTATGATTACTGACTTCATCCTCACGCCACGAAGGCAGGAACAACTCTGAATATACATTTTGCCGTTACAGCACGTACATCAATAGTGCTTGTCAGGAGAACAATGCATGACGTGATATATACACATCTCACTTGACTTGAATTAAGAAACATAATAACATGAACAATTACGTCATTACATGAGATTAAACAGCCAAAATAAGGATTGATTTCTTTCAAAACTATTCTCGTAGCCCTACAGAATTACACTGATCTCTTAAGGCTGTCTTTGAATGAGTGTAACAGAAATTCTGTCCTATATCTGTAATGCAAATTTTTTGTACACATTTTCTCCAAAACTATTACTTTATAGAATTTGAAATTTTGAGCACAAATAAAAACGACCCATAACTAATACGTGTCGCAGTTATTTTTCCGAAAAATGTGTTAGAATTTTTTTTTAAAATTCAATTTATCTGACTCGAAAGTGTTCCAATTTGGCGTTAGATGGCGCCAGAAGTTAGTTTGGCAGTGTTTCTGTGTGGAAGAAACGAAATCTCTCATTTCTGTCTGATTTCTTTAATTATCTAGGTCAAATAGAAATCAAATAATGGGCACAGAAGTGAGATTGGAATCTTGTCTGCTATAGATCATCTTAAATTCTACTGTACATTCATTTTTTGAAGAGAAAATGTGTACATTACCAGAAAACACTTGAATTTGAGACAGAAACTACGCATACCTACTAAGCCTCCACCCCCAAACAATGTCATTGGTTAAAACGTAACAGCGCGTATTTTGTCTTTTCATTGTGTAGCCAACGAGAGACCGCTGCCATTCTGAATATGGTAAGGTCTTCAGTCATTCGCTGACGCCAACTTCTGGGGCAATCCCTCAAGACGTAAAAGCCACGCCCAAGGAGTGATATTTTGCGCCATCTATCGCAGAAGATGAAGCCTAACACTCATTTAAAGACAGCCTTAAGGGTTTGATAAAAACAACCAACCTGCTTTTTTTTTCGCATGATTAGCTTTCCAGTACGTATAGTTTCTGTCCCTTTCAAAGGGAAAGGTTCATTTTCATGAGGGTAATGGACGTCTTGAGTAAATATTTCTCAATATTCGCGCTTAAAAATTTACCCGACCTAGAAGAAGAGGCACTTTACAAATTCACCACTTAAACCGCATACTCCTACAAACACTAATATTTTCTTTCTTATTTTTTATGACCTTTCTTATCAGGACAATCTGCTCCCGCATTTTTTACTTCATTTTTTTTCTGCCTTTCCAAGAAACTCAGCAAATTCCAGGTGGAAGAGCTCTGAACCATTTGAGGATTTTATCGTCGTCAATGTCGCAGAAAAAATAATTTAGTAATACAGGCACTTAACTTGCCCCAGTAAAATATAAGAGAACAACACACATCTTGTAAAATATCACTTAGAATTTGGCCTAGAAATCCAGCAGCTAGCTGGGATTAAATTACGTAGGTATTCCAACTGTGCATTACGACAATTAAAAAAGAGCTTTGTTTGGGAAAATAAAGATTCTTTGAGTGATATATATCAAATACGTGGAGATAATGTAAATGGACGATGTCATCACTCTTTCCACGTTATTTTTTAAACAACGCTATGCGTTGTTTAAAAAATAACGTGGAAAGAGTGATGACATCGTCCATTTACATTATCTCCACGTATTTGATATATATTAACCATTTCTATCACCCTTTGAATTTATCAGCTACAATTAAAATAGCTTTTGCGTTAAATACCACCAGATGACGACATCTCAGTTGCTGAGACCATCAATACGTATTCGTGTAGTCAGATGCTGACTGATAAACCACGCATGGCGCTGAGAATTGTTGGCGCTGTAGCGTAAATTCGAACGCACTCGACTAGTTATCGAGAGTTCTGGGGTTCGATCCCAGCAGTGCCGAAATACAATTTTTCAGTCGCTATGCGCTGTTTAAAAAATAACGTGGAAAGAGTGATGACATCGTCCACTTATTCTTTGAGTGGTAGAAAATGCTAAAAAAATTTTATGTCCAAAACTTAGAAACCTCTTGGTGCCATGACGTCTGCAACTGCATTTTCGTACATATCGAGCAGCCAGCGAATCAGAAAATGTTTTTGTGTGATTAGCCGTTACACACACAACTGCATTTTTGCACTTAAGCGCAAAGTTGGTGAAAGTGAAAAAAGGCACCCCATTTAAAGGCCGATTGCTGCTTCTTCCCTTGCTGTTTTTCCGCTTTTCTTCGTCGTGATGTTGTGCTGGTGTGGCAGCAGTTTACAGCCAGGTAAGTGTGTTCGGGCAGCTTACAACTTCACCACTTAATGGGAAACCGTATACAGTAGTCCCCACTTATCCGCGGGGTATATACGTTGCAAGATCCCTAGAGAATGCCTGAAACCGCGGATAGTGCCGAACCCTATTTACACTGAAGTGCCAAAAAAACTGGTACAGACGAACTTATGCAAAATACATAGCAATGTCACCTATGAGCGGTTGCGTCCGCTAGTGCGTATATAAAGCGATAGCTGTTTTCGGCATGAGAATGACAAGTAACGATTTAAGCGATTTTCAACGCAGTGTCATAGTTGGCACTCGTGAGATGGGCCATAGTATTTCGGAGGTAGAAAAGAAGTTCGGATTTTCACGGAGAACCATTGCAAGGCTGTACCGTGACAACAAGAATTCCGGCAAAACCTCCAACCTACGATACCAGTGTGGCCGTTAAAAGACATTGGGTAAACGTGACCATCGTCGGCTGTCAATCATCGTTTCACGCGATAGGCGTGCAACACTCTCGCAGGTATCATCGGAATTCAATGCTGGAGCCTCAACAAGCATCAGCGTCCGAACTGTGCAACGTACCCTGCGCGATGTGGGCTTTGAGAGCCGACGCCCAACTCGAGTCCCCTTGATGAGTGCACGACACAGAGCTATGCGCCTCGCTTGGGTACGGCCACACCGCCACTGGACACTTGATGACTGGAAACAAGTAGCCTGGTCTGACGAGTCGCGTTTCTAACTATATCGGGCAAATGGAAGGATTCGTGTGTGGCGCAAACCCCATGAAGCCATGGATCCCGCCTGTCAACAGGGAACTGTACTGGCTGGTTAGGGGTCCGTAATAGTATGGGGTGTGTTTAGCTGGACTTCACTGGGACCCTTTGTACTTCTACAAACGTCTGTGACCGGCCAACGCTATGTGCGCATCCTTTTTGACGAGGTACACCCGTTCATGTCCTGCATTCATACTGATGGGTTGGGCCTGTTCCAACAGGACAATGCACCTCCACACAAGTGTCGAGACACCACATTATGGTTAGAGGAGCATTCATCTGAGTTTGGGGAGTTGCCATTTCCACCCAAGTCCCCAGATCTGATGTGATACAACACATTTGGGATGTCATGCAACGCGCTATCGAAAACAGGAATCCGAGGCCTCAGAGTACACCCGAATTGTGGAACGGTCTGCAGGAAGTATGGTGTGAATTACCTACAGCATATTTCCAGAAGCTAGTGGAGTTCATGCCTTGTCGTATTTCTGCAGTCCTGCGCTACCGTGGGGGACTTACCAAGTATTAGAGTGGTGTACCAGATTTTCTGGCACTTCAGTGTGCATTCCTATGATTGGTAAGTTTAATTTATGAATTAGGCAGAGTAAGAGATAAACAACTATAACTAATAATAAAATAGAACAATTATAACAATATACTGTAATAAAATTGTGCGTAAATGTGGTCTCTCTCTCTCTGTCAAAATATCTTATTGTGCTGTACTCACCCATCTTCTTCTTCTTGTGATGATGTGAAATGAGAAAATGCCTACGTGATGAGATGAAGTGAGATGAATGACGTTGACGTAGGCATTGTGATGTATCATACGGCTATTATTGACCTTCTTTCGATATGTCAGAAGGAGGATCACCTGCTTTGGATGATCCTGGACCATTCAGCCATTACAATGTTGAAAGTTGGAGATCCTCGATAGTTGAAAATATTTTCGCCGAAACCTTTTAGAACATTGTAATTGAAAATTATTGTTTCTTCCTTTTTAAATCACCAAATTGTTGCTGTGTTGCTACAGAGGTTATAATCCTTCGGTGATCATACGAGTGACTTTAATGTAGCGCTCCATCCGAGGATCGCATTCCATAATTTTGTCCTTCAATGTCAGTTAAATTCGAAACACTTCCGCAAATTTTAGTAATGTCTACATTGCTGAATCTGCTTCAGTTTCTTTATCGTCCTCTTCCTCTGTAGATGATTGTACAAGTTCTGCCAATTTCTCATTTCTTAACACTTCTCGATTACTTTCAACACGTTCTTCCACTTCTTCATCAAGTATGTCTGCAAAACCTTCTCCATGAACTTGTCTTGCTACATGAATGATTTTCCTAACTTCTCCATCAACTTGTCTTGCTACATGAATGATTTTCCTAACTTCTCCAACAACTTGTCTTGCTACATGAATGATTTTCCTAACTTCTCCATCAATTTGTCTTGCTACATGAATGATTTTCCTAACTTCTCCATCAACTTGTCTTGCTACATGAATGATTTTCCTAAATTCTCCATCGATTCGCGGGAAATTTTTAAAATCATTCACGTCTTCACTCCATGAGTTCTTCCAGCAGGCATTTATAGTTTCTGGTTTCAATGCAACCATTGCAGCTTTGATATTACTGCGTCAGCAACAGCAAATGATTTCCAGCACTGCATTTTGTCCAGATAAGGGTCTGAATCAATTGCTGATCGATTATGATCAGTACAAGGCGGGTGTATGCGACCTTGTTAAACCAAATGATGCACTGGTCAACGGGCTAAAGCAATGCGGTTGTATTTGGAGGTAAAAATACAACATCGACATTTTTATTTATTTATTTTTGTTTCGAGGTTTAATGACCACCGTGAACAACACGATGGGCTATAAGAAGTTGCAGGTCCCTAATTTAAGGTCACTTGTTCCAGAGAATGGAGAGAGTTAGTGTCGTAAGACAAACACAACATCCATGCCTCACGGGATTCGAACCCGAACCCTTCTCGGACGAATGATCAGAAGTCATCGCTTAGACCACTGAGCTGCCGGGGCGGCATTCTCATTTTCATAGCAAACAGATTCAGGATGGCCAGGTGCATTGCCTATTATTAATAAGACTTTAAATTCCACCACTTCCTCTTCTAAGTATTTTTTTCGCTTCTGGGATAAAGCATTGTTGGAACCATCCCACAAACAATATGGCTACCACCCAAGCTTTCTGATTATGTTGCCTGAACACGGGCAGATGATTTTTATTTTTGAGAGCGCGTGCAGCATTGCCACATAACACCAGAGTTAATCTGTCCTTTCATGCTTTATGCCCGGCTACATCCATTTGCGCTTTTATGAATGCAGGTTCCTTTGCTTTTATGAATGTAGGTTCCTTTGCTTTTATGAATGTAGGTTCCTTTGCTTTTATGAATGTAGGTTCCTTTGCTTTTATGAATGTAGGTTCTGTTGAAGAAACCGGGTATCGTGTTCCACAAGACCCCAGTTTCATCGCAATTGAAGACTTGCCATGGATGTGGTATCCTTTCTCTTTGATCAATTTCTTCGACTGTCGGAAACGCGGCAGAGGCTTCTACGTCAGTAGGCGCAGCCTTTTCAATAGTTTTATATTTTTCAGTCCAAACCTACTTCTAAATCTGTGCAACCATCCTTTACTTGCAGTAAATGGCTTGGTATCACACGTTTCAGTGGATCCCTTGCTGAATCTTTGTATTGGCTCAGTGCTTTCTGGCGCAACACGTCACCGTCAATCGGAACACGTTTTCTGTTCATGTCTTTCCCCACAAATTTAATGCCTTTTTTATCTTAAGGAGTCACTTATCCGTCACTGCGGCCGTAACTTTTGCGTTTTGAGGTGCAACAGCAAAACTAGCACGAATTCCTTTGTCCTTCTTTACAATTTCACGGATGGAAGATTCGTTCTTTCCGTAGATCTTAGCAATCCCATCATACGATTTTTTTTACTTTCCTTATTAAGTCGAGAACTTTCACCTTTTCACTTAAAGGAAGCACTTTACGACTTCTCTTTGGCATAGCCGAAATTAGCCTTTCGCATCACTATTCTTGCGCTTTGGAACTATTTCTTGCGCTTTGGAACTATTACTAATTAAAATAAGGGATACGGGGGTCCTAACAAAAGTTCTTCACACTGTCCATTTTTGAGAAAAGTGTAAAGTAACAGAGACAACTTACCTTATTGCCGTTCAATATACTCCCCTCCGCTGCTAATGACAGCTTGCCAGCGGTGAGGTAGGTCCTGGATGCCCCGTAGTACGCCATCTTTGTTCAGCTGTCGTAACACTCGGGTCACGTCCAATGACAGCTTGCCAGCGGTGAGGTAGGTCCTGGATGCCCCGTAGTACGCCATCTTTGTTCAGCTGTCGTATTACTCGGGTCACGTCCAATGACAGCTTGCCAGTAGTGAGGTAGGTCTTGGATGCCCCGTAGTACGCCATCTTTGTTCAGCTGTCGTAACACTCGGGTCACGTCCAATGACAGCTTGCCAGTAGTGAGGTAGGTCCTGGATGCCCCGTAGTACGCCATCTTTGTTCAGCTGTCGTATTACTCGGGTCACGTCCAATGACAGCTTGCCAGTAGTGAGGTAGGTCCTGGATGCCCCGTAGTACGCCATCTTTGTTCAGCTGTCGTATTACTTGGGTCACGTCCAATGACAGCTTGCCAGCGGTGAGGTAGGTCCTGGATGCCCCGTAGTACGCCATCTTTGTTCAGCTGTCGTATTACTCGGGTCACGTCCAATGACAGCTTGCCAGTAGTGAGGTAGGTCCTGGATGCCCCGTAGTACGCCATCTTTGTTCAGCTGTCGTATTACTCGGGTCACGTCCAATGACAGCTTGCCAGTAGTGAGGTAGGTCCTGGATGCCCCGTAGTACGCCATCTTTGTTCAGCTGTCGTAACACTTGGGTCACTTCCAATGACAGCTTGCCAGCGGTGAGGTAGGTCCTGGATGCCCCGTAGTACGCCATCTTTGTTCAGCTGTCGTATTACTCGGGTCACGTCCAATGACAGCTTGCCAGTAGTGAGGTAGGTCCTGGATGCCCCGTAGTACGCCATCTTTGTTCAGCTGTCGTAACACTTGGGTCACTTCCAATGACAGCTTGCCAGTAGTGAGGTAGGTCTTGGATGCCCCGTAGTACGCCATCTTTGTTCAGCTGTCGTAACACTTGGGTCACTTCCAATGACAGCTTGCCAGCGGTGAGGTAGGTCCTGGATGCCCCGTAGTACGCCATCTTTGTTCAGCTGTCGTATTACTCGGGTCACGTCCAATGACAGCTTGCCAGCGGTGAGGTCCTGGATGTCCCGTAGTACGCCATCTTTGTTCAGCTGTCGTATTACTCGGGTCACGTCCAATGACAGTTCGACCAGCAATTCGCAGCGGATGCCCCGGATCCGATTTTTTAACTTTGGGAAGAGAACAAAGTCGGGGGCACCGAGATCAGGGCTCTATGGTGGGTGGGGAAAAGTTTCCCAGCCATATTTCTACAAAAGTCCCCGTACCGAAGCTGCACCGTGACACGATGCGTTGTCATGCAGCAAGATCGCTCCCGCTTCCAAAAAGTTGGGGAGCTTTTGGCGAATTTTCGGTATCAAATTTGTCCTCGGAAAGTTACGATAATGTTGTACGTTGACATTTTGCCCCGCCGGCACTAGATCAGAGACCACAAGTCCCTGGGAATCGTAGGCAAAATCATCATTTGCTTCACTTTGCCGACGACACTTTGAGGGGCGTGGGGAACCTGGATGCCTCCATTCCGCTGATTGAGACCAGTTGCGGCTCAAAATCGCGGGTCCAAGTCTCACCAATTGCGATTATTCTGTTCAGGAACGTGTCTCCCGCCATTTCGAACCTTTGGAGGTGATCTTGTGCGGTGCCCACTCCTGCTGCCTTCCGCTCGGGGGTGAGTTGATGAGGCACCCAGGGCGCGGTGATTTTTTCTTTCTCCCAGTGAGTTAGTCAAAATTCGGAGAACAGACATGGTGAACAAATTTTCCTGATGAGCATTGACTGTCAAACGGCGATTCTCTTCGTGAAGCGTTAAAACGATGGTGACAGATGTTTTATCTGTCGCCGTTTGAGGTCGGCCTGAGCGAGGATCATCCTCGGTGCTGCTTCGGCCCTGCCGAAAGCGCAATGCTCAGCGAGAATTTGTGCTCCGATCAAGAGTTCCTTCCCCGCGAACTTCTTGCAAGGAAGTGTGGATCTGTGTCCGAGTTTTCCCCAGCAGAATTTCTATTTTCACGCACGAGCGCTGATCTAACGCAGTGACTCGACCTGAGGAGCTGCACGCTTCCATTTTATAACCCTTCCACGTGCATACAGCAAATGATAACCCGTCTTTCTGACACCACTGCGTTGCTGAGAGTCTGACATTGACATGACGCAATAATTTTTCCCGATTGGATCGCTTTCGTTTTAGATTAACGTGTGCAGAACTTTTGTTATGAACCTCGTACTGAGATACCGCTACAGTCAATCTGATAAACGATGCGGCTACTAAGTGACTAACGAGCGCGTAGCATATAGAACGGAGATACGCTGGACAAAGGGGATGGCTCACGTCCTGGGCGGGACGAAGCGGCACAGCGCGACATTACATCGTGCTATTCAGAATGGTGCACGATTTAAAACTTATGAATTGTTTATTTCTGGAATTTTCCTTTTAATATTTTCGGTCGGCGGTTGACCGCGGGTACCTGAGACAGCGGAAAGGAAAACCGCGAATAAAAGGAGGACTACTGTACTCCTAAAACTCTAGTTTTCCTTGCTTTTCTTTTGGGGGTCTTACCTATCAGGGCACCTGCACCCATTCCTTATCCCCCCTCCAAAAGACTCAGCGAGTCGCAGGTCTAAGGGTTCTAAACCATTCAGGATTTCATCGACTCGGCATCAGAAAATATAAAAAAATGACCCTTTTGAGAGCCGAATGTTTTTTGCACTAGGTGTTTTATGTAGTTTCTGCAGTGTTCGCTTTCATTTACGCTTTCCAACCGTAGGTTGAAGAAGCGTATATGCTCCAGCTTTTTCCGTCTGTCCGTCCGTCCGTCTGTCTGTCTGTCGGCACGATAACTCACGTAAAAATGGTTCGATTTCGATGAAATTTTAGTATGTGGTAGGGGACCACCAGGGGACGAACCCTATTGAAAATGGGTGAAGTGGGGTCAAAGGTCACGCCATAAGAGCGGGATCCATTTCATTGCCTTTATGCGTCATAGCATGCGTAAATATGGTTCGATTTCGATGAAATTTCAGTGTGGTAGGAAACTACCTGGGCACGGACCCTATTGAAAATTGGCTAATTGGGATCAAATGTCAGGCAGGGCATAAGAGCGGGATTTATTCCATTGCCCTTATGCGTCATACCTTGCGTAAAAATGGTTCGATTTCGATGAAATTTTGGTATGTGGTAAGGAACCACCTGGAAACGAAACCTGTTGAAAATGGGTGGAATGGGGTCAAAGGTCCGGGCATAAAGGTGGAATCCATTCCATTGCTCTTATGCGTCATAACATGCGTAAATACAGTTCGATTTCAATGAAAGTTTAGTATATATTAGGGAACTACCTGGGCGCGAACCCTATCGAAAATGGGCGAAATGGGGTCAGAGGTCAGGGCATATAGGTGGAATCCATTCCATTGCCTTTATGCGTCATAACATGCGTAAATATGGTTCGATTTCGATGAAATTTTAGTATGTGGATGGGAACCACCTGGGCACGCACCCTATTGAAAATGGGCGAAATGGGGTCAAAGGTCAGGCAGGACATAAGAGCAGGTTTTGTTCCATTGCCCCTATGCGTCATAACTTGCGTAAAAATGGTTCGATTTCGATGAAATTTTAGTATGTGGTAGGGAGTATGTGGGACGAACCCTATTGAAAATGGGCAAAATGAGGTCAAAGGTCAGGACACTAGAGTGGAATCCATTCCATTGCCCGTGTGCATCATAACTTACCAAAAAATGTTTCGATTGCGACAAAACGTTATGATGCTATTCCGGAGATATAGTGAACCGGTTCTGTTGAATATCAACGAAATGGGGTCAAAGGTCATTGCACAAAAGCAAGATTTATTCCACAGCCATTATTCTCATAACTTGCGTAAAAATGTTTCTATTGCGACAAAACTTTAGTATGGTATTCTTGAGGTGTACTGAACCGGTTCTGTTGAATATCGTTGAAATGGGGTCAAAGGTCAGGACACAGAAGCGAGATTTATTCCACAGCCATTATCCTCATAACTTGAGTAATAACTTCTGGTATGTTGGAAAGCGTATCATAACCAATGCATTGCATGATTTTACTAACTTGTTAATTCATCGGCGGCCTCTCGCTTTTCCTCTTGTTTCCTCTTCTTGTTATGCTTGCTTGATTTGCTGGTAAGTAAGACGCCCCTGTCAGTAATTAGAAAGAATGTTAGTTTACCTTATAACTTCACTCACTTAACGGGAAACCCTACACTGCCACAACTCTAGTTTCTTCGCACTTTTGATGTGTTTCTTTTCTATCAGAGCAATCTTCCCGCTTTAACATTTATCCCTCGTCCCTTCCTTACAAAGAAATCATTGAGTCGCGGCATGCAGGAACTAAACCTTAACAGGAGATATCGGTAGTTCGTTGCTCAGCTACTTCCCTTCGCCACCACAATTTGTCACACCTGTAGCTTAGAATGAGTAATATGCGCTATAATACATGCTTCATGAAGGTGCCCGTGGTTAGGACTAACAGATGCTGGTGGTGCCACTGGATGCATGTTTGGCAGTCGCTTTTCTAGTACTAACAGTCAACCGGTGAATCTGCTGACCATACCGATCCGTAGTCATGCGATAACGATTATATCCTAAACTATGAGATTAAACCCTTGTCAGAAGAATCCAATTCTTCATTCGTCACGTCCCAAATGCGCCGCAATCCGTTTCGGGGACCATACTGCTTCACGTATACACTATCTACCAACAAGTAATTGGACACCTGTGATAGCAAAGGAAAACGAAGTTTATTCGCCTTCAATAGTTGGTGGAGCCTCTACGAGCGGCGATTACAGCTGCTACCCTCCGGGGTATACTCTCAACCAGGCGTTGTACGACGGCTAGCAGTATTTTCTTCCACTCGGCTTAGAGAAGACAGGTCAGTTTCTTCACCGATTTCGGACTCTTAAGTCGACGCTCCAACTCGTCCCAGAGGTGCTCGATAGGGTTAAGGTCCGGGCTCTGCGCAGGCCAGTCTATTCGATTAACCCTATTGTCACCATACCAAGCCATGGTGGACCTCGCAACATGACAGGTGGCATTGTCATCCTGAAAGTAACATGGGTCCACCCCGTAAAACTGCCGCAACGTAAGAAGCGCATGGTCATCCAAAATGGTGCAGTAGGTCTCGGCGTTGAGTCTACCAGGAATTGTGACCAAGGGTCCCGTACCATACCACCAGAAACACCCCCATAACGTATTTCCACCTCCGCCGAACTTCACAGTTGGCACAACTGTGAAGTTCGGAAAAATAAGATAATCCCTTCTTCAGCGCTTCGAAAAATAAATTTGTGTGATGTTACGTTCCACAGACCAAATTGACTGGGATTTCTCCAACATACGTTTTTCAGCGGATGACTGCCTACAACTAAACATGGTCCCGGCCCTCTTTCGGGGGGGGGGGGGACATGTGACGTGCCTGCACCGCAGAACGCACATGAGATAAAGGCAGAAAGCAGCGAGAGCATACGTCCGCGTAGAGCGACTTACTCCGGAGTGAGGGGACTCGGAATCGATGCCCGGCATGGAAAAAATGACGGAGAAATTTACTTCGTTATACTTGTTCAAACACGCTGAGTTGATTAAACATCGTCTACGACATACAAACTTCATTACCCTTCGATGCTAACCAGTTTTATGGGTTACATTCGTAATCTTAAATCTGCAGTATCCACTTTTTAGCAACGACAACAGCTACGGAATCCGTATCATCCGCCGCATTTTCAATGTAACTAAAACAGATATATTTAATTTATCTGGGTGTATGGCTCGCGCGTACTTTCATAAATCCAGATATATTCGTTACAGGTACGACTTTTTTTGAAGAATGTATGTGTGTTTAAACTGCACTGAAATGTTCGTTTATCAAAAAAACGTGAGATAGACAAATTATTCACATTAGCAAAGCAATACCATTATTACTGTCTTTCCTTTCTTAATTTGTGTGTGTTTTTATAATAAATTATCTCAGTGCTTTAATTTATAGGTTACCAAAGAGAACTGGTTTACCGAAAAGAAGATGGCGCGTATGCAGCTTTTACTCATAGACCTGCTAGTGTTTGGTAAGTACTGCTACAAGTAGAATTTTAATTAACAACACGAAAATGCTATTGCATTTTCGTACGCTATAAACAAACTCCTAAAACTCCTTGAAGATTTCGTGCAAACCAGAGCTTAATTTCGTATGGGCGATATAAGAATGGCAAGCATAAATACGAAAAAGCTATAGATTATTTTGTTTACTCCACGACAGTGCTTCTGGTGAGGAATTAGGGGCATTATATCCCTAAAATGTATCACAAATTGTAGAGAATAACCCATTTAGCATTAACGACACTTATTTTTGGAGAAAGATTTAAAGATCCCACTTTTCTTCGACGGCTATAAAGAGTCGCCTATGAGAAATTTGCCAGTACTGGAGGCAGAGAAGAAAAAGAACAACAACCGTAAAGAAAATCATAGCATTCGTATCCTCCTTTGGGATTCGACACTAGAGCTAGCATCACAAGTAAACGGCACTTATCGCTTGCTCAGTGGTACAGGTACAATGCATTTGTTGTTATTGTTTTTTCGGAGTTTAACTACCGCCATAAGTAAAGAAGAGGGCTATAAAAAATTGCCCCTTCCTAATTTAGGACCTCTGGTTCATGCGAAGGGACGAAGGCCACGCCATCGGGCAGTCACACAAGCCAAGCCTTATCGGGAGTCGAAGCCTAGCCCATCTTTGACGAATGGTCAGAAGCCAGCGCCTAAAGCCACTTGGCAACCGGGACGACCTGTGTAGTGCTGCATCCATACGAGACAATAGTATGGTTTCAAAGTGTTTTGCAAGTATGTAGGACAGTTGCGTAGCCTTGGGCGTAATAAAGATTAATATCTGTATAAAAACAACCAAATGATCATAATTAAACTTTTCAAATGTTCCGATCGTATTGCCTTTCTTTTTTACGCTTTCCAACCGTAGGTTGAAGAAGCGTATATGCTCCAGCTTTGTCCGTCCGTCTGTCGGCACGATAACTCACGTTGAAATGGTTCGATTTCCATGAACTTTTAGTATGTGGTAGGGGACCACCAGGGGACGAACCCTGTCGAACATGGGTGAAGTGGGGTCAAAGGTCACGACATAAGAGCGGAATTCATTCAATTGTCCTTATGCATCATAACTTTCGTAAATACGGTTCAATTTCAATGAAATTTTAGTATGTGGTAGGGGAACACCTGGGGACGAACCCTATTGAAAATGGGTGAAGTGGGGTTAAAGGTCACGACATAAGAGCGGGATGTATTCCATTGTCCTTATGCGTCATAAGGTGCGTAAAAATGGTTCGATTTCGATGAAATTTTAGTATGTGGTAGGGGACGACCTGGAGAGTAACCCAATTGAAAATGGGACAAATGGAGTCAAAGGTCAGGATATAGGATCGGGATCCATTCCATCGCCCTTATCCCACACTATTAAGGTGGACGTCAAGTAATTTTGCTTCCTATATTTCCAATGGAAAACCTCTTTAACACATTTCCTTCACAATTAGTGTGTTTCCAAGGATGGAAATTTGAACATCGATTAAAATAACTTCATACTATAACTTGGAATACTTAACATTTTGTAAAACATAAGCATAATTATATTAAAAAACAATAACGTTTCCTTTGGCAGTGTTGAAACCAGAAAAAAGATGGCGCGACCTGTGCTTTGATGACGTCAGTGGACAAATAAATGTTGGATTGCATAATTACGGTTATGGTTTAGAAAATATAAAGTATTCCAAGTTATGAAATGAAGCTATTTTAATCGATGTTCAAATTTTCATTCTTGGGAACGCATTAATTGTGAAGAAAATGTGTACAGAAGTTTTTCTATTGGAAGTATAATAAGCAAAATTACTTGACGTCCACCTTAAAGTAGCAATTCATGTATGTATGTATGTACATTTTATTTTGAAAACGGCTCTAAGAATGTTGATGAAAGTCGTTAACCTACAGTTTCCTAGTACTAGAAATCGATTTAACTTGATCTCGACTTTAGGAGAATTCGTTTAGTGGGTTAAATACCCACCCCGAATTATAACGTTTTTATTGGCATGGCGTCGTTCCATTAATGTTACCAATGCTTAGAAATCTTATGACATCACAATCTCGCGTTTGAGAATGTTGGCGCGTGGTCACGCCATCTGTCTCATTACGTCACGCGTTGTGTGTGGATCCTATTAAAGTTTTATGACGTCACACTCTTGCGGCGAGTAGATGGTCGCCATTCCCATCTGCCTCATTACGTCACGCGTTGTGTGCGTATGCCCGTCCGCACGGTAACTCGCGTAACAATCGTTCGATTTCGATGAAATTTTAGTATCCGGTAGAAGATCACCTGGGAAGGAACCCTCTTTCAAGTGAAAGAAATGGGGTCAAAGGTCAATACATAGGAGCGGGATCCATTCCATTGCTGCTATGCGCCATAACTAACGTAAAAAAGGTTCGATTTCAATGAAATTTTAGTATGTGGTAGGGGACCATCTGGCGACAAACCTTATTGAAAATGGGCGAAATGGGGTCAAAGGTCAGGACATAGGAGCGGAATCACTTCCATCGCCATTACTTCCGTAAAAATGCTTCGATTTGGATAAAATGTTAGTATGTTGCAGGAGCCTGCCTGGGGACGAATTCTATTGAAAATGGGTGAAATGGGGTCAAAGGTTAGGACACAGGAGCGGGATCTATTCCATAGCCGTTATGCATCATTACTTACATAAAAATGCTTCGATTGCGACAAAACTTTATCATGTTATTTCGGAGGTATACTTAACCGGTTCGGTTAAATGTCATCGAAATGGGATCAATGGTCAGGGCACAGGACCGAGATTTATTCCACAGCCATTATTCTCATAACTTGAGTGATAACTTGAGTAATGATTTCTGGTATGTTGGAAAGCGCATCATAATCAATGCATTGCAGGATTTTACTAACTTGTTAAGAACTAGTGATTGATATCTTGATATCTATTTGTAAACTTGTATTATCGTGATATATTTATTACTAGTGGTGTAGAAATGCCGTCATTACACGATCGGATTATTCAATATACAAACACGGATTAAAATTAAAGTCATCATCATCATCATTGTCAACCATTATCAATCCACTGCTGGACGAAGGTCTCCCCAAGTTTCCTCCACAACGATCTGTCTTGTGCCAGTCTCCTCCATGTCACTCCCACATATTTACGAATTTCATCCACCCATCTCCCATGTGGTCTTTTTCTGGGTCTTTTCCTGTCCCTTGGAATCCAATCTAAAATTTCGGCTGTCCATCTATGGTCTGTCCTTCTGGCAGTATGTCCAGCCCATTGCCATTTCAGGGATTTAACTCTGATCATGATGTCTTCCACTCTCGTCATTTTTCGGATCCACGAATTCCTCTTCTTATCTCTCCTGGTTATACCAAGCATGCACCTCTCCATGCTTCTTTGAGTTGTCTGCAGCCTTTGTATGTCTCTTTTAGTTAAGGTCCACGTCTCTGCACCATACGTAAGCACTGGAAGGATGCATTGATCAAACACTTTTCTTTTAAGACATAATGGCATATTGCTCTTGAAAATTATGCTGTTTCTTCCAAAAGCTCTCCAGGCAAGTTTTGTACGCCGATTAATTTCTTCATCAATGTGACCCTCACTTGATATCTGCTGTCCAAGATAAACATACGTATCTGTTATCTCCAGTTTTTCTCCATCAATCGATAAATCTTCATTTCTTGTAAAAGCATTGAACATCACTTTTGTCTTCTGAAAGTTCATTTTTAATCCCACTTCTTTACTCTTGTCAGCAAGTTCCTGGATATTACTCTGCAGCCCTGATGGGGTAGTTGCAAAAATGACTACGTCATCAGCAAAACGAAGGTGGGTTAGATAATCTCCATTAATCTTTATCCCTTTGTTTTCCCAGTTCAGTGATTGAAAGACATTTTCCAATGTGGCATTAAAGAGCTTCGGAGATATGGTGTCACCTTGTCTCACTCCCTTTCCAATTTTTATGTGTGTTGTATTTTCAAACAGCCGAATCTTTGCACTTGCATTTTCATAGATGTTATTAATAATATTAATGTATGCATCTTCAATACCGCAGGATTTCAGAGCCGTGGTAACTGCTGATGGTTTCACCGAATCAAAGGCTTTTTCATAATCGATAAAAGCCATGCACAATGGAAGTTCATATTCCCTCGCTCTTTCAATTAGTTCTCTCAGTACATGGATATGATCTATTGTGCTGTAGCCACTCCTGAATCCAGCTTGTTCTCTCGGTTGAGCCATGTCCAGTGGTATATGATTTTAATTCAAGTAATACGTAAAAGGTACAAGATGTTTCAAAGTGCCAAGCACTTCATCGTCAGGAACAACGTTACAACTGTGGAATTAGAAGATAAATATATATAACAAGTGCAAAGATTCGGCTGTTTGAAAATACAACACACATAAAAATTGGAAAAGGAGTGAGACAAGGTGACACCATATCTCCGAAGCTCTTTAATGACACATTGGAAACTGTGTTTCAATCACTGAACTGGGAAAACAAAGGGATAAAGATTAATAGAGATTCTCAAACCCACCTTCGGTTTGCTGATGACGTAGTCATTTTTGCAACTACCCCATCAGAGCTGCAGAGTATGATCCAGGAACTTGCTGACAAGAGTAAAGAAGTGGGATTAAAAATGAACTTTCAGAAGACAAAAGTGATGTTCAATGCTTTTACAAGAAATGAAGAATTATCGATTGATGGAGAAAAGCTGGAGATAGCCAATACCTACATTTATCTTGGACAGCAGATATCAAGTGAGGGTCACATTGATGAAGAAATTAATCGGCGTAAAAAACTTGCCTAGAGAGCTTTTGGAAGAAACTGCATAATTTTCCAGAGCAATATGCCATTATGTCTTAAAAAAAGTGTTTGATCAATGCATCGTTCCAGTGCTTACGTATGGTGCAGAGACGTGGACCTTAACTAAAAGGGACATACAAAGGCTGCAGACAACTGAAAGAAGCATGGAGAAGTGCATGCTTGGTGTAAGCAGGAGAGATAAGAAGAGGAACTCGTGGATCCGAAAAATGACAAGAGTGGAAGACATCATGATCAGAGTTAAATCCCTGAAATGGCAATTAAAGACCCAGAAGAAGATGGTCTTCTTCTGGGTCTTTAATCCAGTGTGTACCACACTGGATTTGCACAGCAAAGTCAAGAAACTGTAAGTAGATGAATATTTCTATTTTTCTTCACACATCTGCGAACTTGTGCCATCCCGACACCGAAAGCTGCATGGACATAGATGCAACAGTTACGGTGCTCTCTGGGCACATAGACTATTGCCCCTCTTATGTGGGCAGGCAACACACAGTATCAACACATTACTGTCAGACGATGCAAGTACCTGCACATACGAACTTCGATTTCTTACAGGGCCCATTTCCTGATCTTTTACAAGAATAAGGGAGAGGGTGTGGCCATAAAATTTCGCTTTGAGGGACATATTGATTTAACTTTGGGTCAGGGCCAACGTGAGCGATGCAGAGATCTGCATGTGCATGCTTATTAGATTTAGTTAATTAACTTTGGCAGTATTTCGCACCTATAATCGTGTATAAAGAAAATTAACGTGCTTGTGTATTTTTGTGTCGCGTGTGTTTTTAATGTGGTCTTGTGTATATGTATTTTCTTTTTTGTCCTTCTCGAAGCGATTGTGTATGATATCACCTGCTGTTCTATTTAGTGTGTTAACGAGTAGTATCTCTTGATCAGATCGTCCGGTTGGGACTCTGTCGGCTTGCATCGTCTGACAGTAATGTGTTGATACTGTGTGTTGCCTGCCCACATAAGAGGGGCAATAGTCAATGTGCCCAGAGAGCACCGTAACTGTTTGAATCACAAAGTAATTAAATGTTGTGTTGTGTATTTGAGAATCATGTGTTATTTTCGAAAGTGAGTGTTGTTCTGGCTGGTTGGGGATTGCATGTACCGGAGTAAGATCCGGACCACTACACTCAGTCACGAATTGGTGATTGCGGGTGAACCTCATCACAACTCTCTGATCCCAAAGTATCGTTGTTTAGTTTAGTTTAGTTTTTATTGTTGTTGTTATTTTTGTTCATATGGTGGATTCACCCAAATCTCATGCTTCGGGTCATTCTTCCAATTTTCATTTTTTATGTTCTGGAGTACTTAGGGTTAAACAACTTAATTGACGTGACTCTGAACTGTGATTTCATTTTTTTTTTTTTTGCTTAAATCTGACTGTATGAAATGTAGATAGTTTTATTTCTTTAGGCAGAAATACGTTGCTGTTACTACCTATTCAAATGAACCATTACACGTCTTCAAATGGCAAGAATTTAAGCCATAAAACATTTCTTGTTTATAATGGAGTTATATTAAATCCTACTGTGTCATTCAGAGTGCATGCTGAAAATACAAAGGCGAAAATTAATACCAGAAATGCCATTCTTTTAAAGCTAACTCAAAGTGAAGAGCAAATGTCCCATTAATACAATGTTCGGTCTTGATTGAAAAATGTGGAGAGTTGAAATTGAATACGTGTTGTTCTACTCGATTGCAAAATATGTGATCAATTCTATTGGACGAGAGATATGGAGCATGACTGAGTTTATCATTAATTAAAGAAGAAATGTTCAACATGATTGAGAGGAGGAAGGAGCTTATTTGCACTGGCGGAAAGTGAAAAAAGAACACCTAGAAGGAATTGGCGGACAATCATGAAATTTACAAATGTTAACGGGGTCGAGTTTACGTAGGTGTGATGTTAATTTCGGGACCAACCGGTGAGCGCTTACGCCACAGCACGGCATAATATGCAAATTAACGTCGGTGGTATTTAAGGAGTACGGCGAAGTGAATGTAATCAGTCGTCGGCGTACTATAACGAAGTAAATTTCTCCGTCATTTTTATCCGCGCCAGGATTCGAACACAGGTCCCCTCATTCCGGAATAAGTTGCTCTACCAATTGAGCTACGCGGACGTTTTATTCTGATTCCTATCTGCCTTTATGTCGTGTGCGTCCTTCTGGCAGGTACGTCACATCTCCTGGTACGTTACATCATCTCCCCCTTATTTTTTTTTTTTTTTTTTTGAAGTGCTGCTCTTATTTTTCCTATCTCGCGGTGTGGAAATAACATCACACCATTGCGAGATTGTGAACGGTCGGGTCATCCGGGTACTTCAGGCGCCATTATAACGAAGTAAATTTCTCCGTCATTTTTATCCGCGCCAGGATTCGAACCCAGGTCCCCTCATTCCGGAATAAGTTGCTCTACCAATTGAGCTACGCGGACGTTTCATTCTGATTCCTATCTGCCTTTATGTCGTGTGCGTCCTTCTGGCAGGTACGTCACATCTCCTGGTACGTTACAGTACGAACACGTGCGAAGATCCTGAATAAGCTGCAATGCCTGGACATGGAAGACGTGTATGTCTTCAGCAGTTATCGGACTTTGAGCGAGGTTGTCTAGTCGGACTCCGCGAGGCCGGGTGGTCATATCGTAGTATTACGGAGCGAATTGGACGGGAAGTATCGGTGGTGGTACGATGGTGGCGTAGATGGTCCGAGGAACATTCCCACACGAGAAGACGTGGAACCGGGAGTCACAGAAGAACTGATGAGCGGACCGATCGACGCATAAGAAGAGCGGCGTTGTCAAGCATAAAATCCACTGCGACGTAAATCCGAGCTGCCGTTGTACCTGAGGTGACTGTGCGAACAATCCCCAACCGTCTACCGGATGCAGGACTACATGCACGTGTGCCTCTGGCATGTGTACCTCTGACTCCAGCCCACCGTCAGGAACGGCTGCAGTGGTGTCACCAACGTCTGCACTATAGAACGCAATGGCGATCTGTCGTGCTCAGCGATGAAAGCAGATTCTGCTTGGGAGCCTCCGATGGCCGTATGCATGTTCGCAGACAAACAGGGGAGCGTCTTCACCCTTCTTGCATCCGCCAGCGACACACAGGGCCTACACCTGGTCTCCTGGTGTGGGGAGATCAGCTATCACTCCCGTACACAATTCGTGTTTGTACCGGGTACGTTAAGCAGCACCTCCTACAGCAACAACATAATTCAGCCCGTTGTTGTGCCATTTGTAAGGTCGGTCCATCGTGGTGTTTTCCAGCAAGATAATGCACGCCCTCACACGGCAGGTGCAACGCAACATGCACTCCAGGCTGTGAAACAACTTCCATTGCCTGCACGTTCACCGGATTTGTCCCCCATTGAGCACGTGTGGGATTTTATGGGACAACGACTTATCCGGTCTCCCCGGCCAGCCACGACCATTCCGATTCACGCGTCCAGGTTGAGGATGCTTGGAACTCAATACCCCAAACTTACATCCAACATCTGTACGACAGACCCCATGCCAGAATTGCACAGTGTGACGCAGTTCATGGCGGTTCAACCTCGTACTAACCATGTTACATGGAAATGATATTTTTCAGTTTACCAGCAAATACAGCAGTATTTTGCCATAATGTTTTGATCACGTTCTCCTCTGTATTCCGTTATTATGCGGTATAAATTTCGTTGATATCAGACGTCTCCTTCTTGGTGTTCTTTTTCCACTTTCCGCCAGTGTATACTATAGCATTCTTGCACATAGGCATATATCCCCACCAAGACGTTTATCATGCTGAAACAGCTTCCTTAAAACTGTCATGCCTATCGTAATACCCTCAGAACAGGCAAGAGTCAAAAAGCGGAGAGACATCTCCCAGGAATTCTGTAAAAGCACCATGAGAATGCCAAGCGAGTCCTCAGAAAAATAGAACAGGATCTTGAATGGGCTGGCTAATCCAAAAGTTTCTTTATCGCTGCGTACAGTACAAGAAATGACAAAGGTAGGAGTAGCGTATAGTTTAGTGGAGCCTTTGCTCGCTCGGGAAAATATGAATGCTGAGAGGTCTGTCCATAAGTTAACATTCCCAGCATTGGGCTCATCATGCGCTGATATGGACCAACGTATGGAACTGAAGTTGTGATTCAATGTGAAACTGGATCGGAAAATATAAACATTATTCGATTATATCTCTACCGCCTGAATTACGAGTAGCCTTGAAATATTGCATGAATATGTTTCTTATCGACTTTTGGACGCGATCAAATTAAAATACAGTAGACTTTCAATAATATGAACATTCTGATGATTCCCAGATATTTTTCCTACAATCATTCCCCATATATTGGTTTTGTTAAAAAATGCAAAAAATATTAAAAAAAAGGTAATATTTTAAGGGGGGCACGCAAATTGCTTAGTTCTGTATTCCTGGGCAGCTCTGTTTGTGCACTTGGAATACCCTAATCACCTCCGATACAGATCATATCTAAGTAAATAGCTCATGGATACATTTGCTAAATCATTCATTCCTGTTCATAGACTTTGGCATATCTACCCTGTAAGACGCGAACTTTAACGCCGCCCCGGTGGAGCAGTGGTCTAAGCGATGGGTACCGATCATTCGTCCGAAAGGGGGACGGGTTCGAATCGCGGTGAGTCATGGATGTTGTGTTTGTTTAACGGCACTGGCTCTCTCTCCCTTCCCTGGAAGCATTGGCCCTAAATTAGGGACGGGCGACTGCTTATAGCCCATTGAGTTGCTCATGGTGGTCGTTAAACCTCCATTCCAAAAGAAAAAAAAGAGCTTCAAGTCAAAGACACAAACGTATTCCCAAATATTTCATGTAAAATATCAGTCACTGTGTTACGCAATGTAAACCTTTCCCTTTTTGGTAAATTCTTCGCAATGAATACTTATCTGGAAATCTAACACTTCTTAATTTTCTCTTTCTTTTGGCGAGAGCGTTCGATCCACTGATGAAGAAAACCTTCCCCATGTCTCTCCAGTAGCCTCTGTCTACGCCTCTGGATCTCTTAGTTTTAGTGTCCTTTCCGTAGTCTTTCTCTATTCATTCAAACATTTCGCTCCCTGGGTCTCACGCATTTTCGGGGTCTAACTTCAGAGTTCTAAATAATCCTTCTAGATGAACATATCTCATCTTCCTTGCAGGCTACGTGAATCAGCACATTTTTATTTAACCAGTGTGAGACGCAGTAACGTATTTTCTGTTTTAGAATCAGTCTTTTCCAGGCATTGCATTAAATTGTCACACCTTTCTCTAAAATATATTTGGCTCGAAATACGCGCTAATGGAAGGTCTTCCTTTTGAGAGAAACCGAAATGTTAACTGAAAACATCACTTAATTTTCGAAAAGCAACCCAGGATTGCTAAACTCTTCTTTGTATCTATTGCTCCAGAATGCGTTACTTTCAGTATTTTGCTTAAGTAACACTTCGAGGAATCTTAGCTCTTCAATGCATTTCCTTTTGAGGGTATTTGTATCATTTGCAATGCATCTGTTTTTCATTTCCACTGTATTAGTTCTTTTACTTTGTGACGTACCTGCCAGCAGGACGCACACGACATAAAGGCAGATAGAAGTCAGAACGAACGTTCGCGTGGCTCAATTGGTAGAGCGACTTATTCCGGAATGAGGGGACCCGGGTTCGAGCCCAGGCGTGGACAAAAATGACGGAGAAATTTACTTCATTATAACTTCCAAACCTGTATTTCTGGCTTTTACGTCCAAGTGTTTGTGCTTTACTGCTTGTGTCGTTACCATTTCATTTCGCTCTTCATTTAAAATAAGAACAATATTATGGAAATATCTTAAGCGTTTAATTATTGCTTGCCTACTTTGATACATTTATAACCTCGCCCTGATTAAGGTCTCTTATTGCATTTTCTGTGAATGCGGCGAAGAGCTTATGTGAGAGGAATCTCCTTGTCTCATTCCACTTTGCAATTTTAATCTTTTTGTTTGTTTCAGGGTTTGAATGACCAACATGAGCAACTCTTACATTACAGCTGTAAGCAGTCTCCCGTCTTTTGAAAACGCAATTCTCCGGTAACGGATCTCCTCGCTCCGGAGTGTTTTTTCTAACATACTAAACTACACCGACGGAATGTGTCGCTGCAGATTTGTCGTCTTGACACGTGATTCATTTCTGTAGTACGTCAGATTATCACATCATCTCACTCTTAATCTCTTTTTTTTTTTAAGCGAAGAAGGAATGTTTCATTATTTTCAGACGGCGTGTGGAACGAACATCATACATTTTTCGAAGAACCTTAAGCCAGTATATCCATTTTTATGTTCGGGCGCCAATGTGAAAACAGGAATCTGTCGTCTTGACACGTGCTTCACCTCTGTAGTGCATCACAGTCTCTAATTTAGAGTCACCGACTCCAGAATGGAACAGAGCTAGAGCCCTCAGACAAGAACAACGCTCATGTCTCATCCGAGATTCGAACCCTGCCGAATCTCTGGTAAATGGTTGGAATCAAGCGCTTCAGATCACTCTGCCGCCGAGAAAACTTTCCTGTTTCCTTTATGCTTAAGGTATTGTACTGAATTCACTATAATGTATGCAATCTGTAATTTGTATGTAAATGGTAGAAATACTGAGATTCCCGATAATTTGTGATTAATATCTGATTTTACTGACAGGGGAACCTTACAGCTGACCACCCGGAGATTTCGGTGAATTTGTTTTTAATGAAAGTAGAGGCAAAATGAGGATATATGTGCCCCGGCATTTGATCTAATATCTGTTATTTTCGGAATAAAAAATCATAACAATCCCAGGACCAAAAAATGAACGAAATTCGTGATTGCCTGTAAATGATACTTTTTTTTTGAAGATGAGAATCCGATTTTTGGCGTAAATGTGACAAGGATGGTAAGTCAGATAATATCCGAAAACTTGAAAATTTTCATCGTCCTGCAGCGGGACTCGAACCCGCGTATCCCAGAAAACGTCCGGGTATGCTAACCACTGCACCACCTAAAACGACCAAGTTTCAAGTTTCCGATCAATTTGAATTTAACCATCACAGGATTCGCTAGTCGAAGCAACCGGCTTTCATGTTTAGCGAATCTGGAGGTTAAGAATCTTATCCCGTGTTTTCCCGGTGAAGCAGAAAACTCATGAAAGAATTACGGGATTTTGCCGTATAATACAAATTTTGAAGATGACAATCCGATTTTTGGCGTAAATGTGACAAGGATGGTAAGTCAGATAATATCCGAAAACTTGAAAATTTTCATCCTCCTGGAGCGGTACTCGAACCCGCGTCTCCCAGAAAACGCCCGGAGAAGCAGCTTCTCCGGGCAAACACGGGATAAGATTCTAAACCTTCAGATTCGCTAAACATGAAAGCCGATTCCTTCGACTAGCTAATCCTGTGATGGTTAAATTCAAATTGATCGGAAACTTGAAACTTGGTCGTTCTGGGTGCTGTAGTGGTTAGCATACCCGGGCGTTTTCTGGGAGACGCGGGTTCGAGTCCCGCTGCAGGACGATGAAAATTTTCAAGTTTTCGGATATTATCTGACTTACCATCCTTGTCACATTTACGCCAAAAATCGGATTGTCATCTTCAAAATTTGTATTAAATGGTGTAATCCCGTAATTCTTTCAAATGATACTTTACTGTAATGTCACGAAGCCCTTCAACAGTGTGTTATAGCATACATTTCCTGTTATGGTGGCTAATGTCAAAAAGCTGGGAATGAACAGTGAACTATCGATAGCGGACGGAATGCCTGCATTTTCCCATCCTCCCTTTAAGCTCTCTCGTTTCCACTTTTCAGAATTCAGTAAGAAATTACAAAATCATTGTGTGATATAGGTAGATATTTAATGAAACATATGTATTTCTGTGCATCACATTTTAGCTTCTAAACTATAATTACATACTTTTATTTGAAGACCTAACATATATGTTGTTAGGTATCACTATTGGAGGTTTCACAATCGCTTATTGGTTCACAAAGTTGCGGATGATAATTATCATAAAAATAATGAAAACATAACACTTCTCTACAACGCGAGATTTGATAAGAGAACTGTTCGAGCACTTACATTTCGTCTGTCGACCGTCTCCCGGAAAACACATTTGCAAGAACCTTTCTTTCATTTATTAACTTCGAAGCAAACTAAGCTTACTGCAACATATTCTTGAAAATCGGCGCAGAAAGTTGATGATGTGTAAGTGAATGGATCTTAGGGCATCTTCTCGCTTGTTAAATGCCTATTTTCTTTTAAAAGTTCGACAGAGTTTTGTATCTTTCTAATAAAATTGTTAACTTGACGGAAAAGGTACACATCACAAGGTTGAGAGTATGGGGTACAATGAGGTGGAATGATTTCAACAGTAGAATAACAGGTGTAGTCATCCTCTGTGAAGACACTATTAAAGTGTGCTGGATCTGTTTGACCTCCCCCTGAATCCAAGATCAATAGAAACTCCTCTTCTTCGCAAAATGGTCGGATAACTTTTTCCACGAGCTGAAATGCTCTTCCGTTAATGTCCATGATTTCGACGATGTCACGAATACATTTCCATATTCCGCAGTTAGTCCTTCCACAATCTTGGAAACAAGAGGTCCAAATTGTCCCTGAGGTTCTTGCATACATGGAAAAACTTTTTGAAGTAATGCTCCCGAAGTGGTCAATGCATACTGCATGTTGTAACTATGTGTTACTTTGTTAAAATCTCCCAAGAATACCTCTGTTGTTTTTTCTCCACCCACAGAAAGTGTTCTGTGCACATCGATTCTATACTCGCATCCTGTTTGATCAGTGTTAATGACGTAATGCAATGGAAATTCTTTGATCAGTCGTGAAAGACGTTTTTGGAATTTCTCTGCTTCCGCGATAATATTGTAGTTGACAAATTCAATTCATTTTGTGACCTGATGTAGCGTGTCACTTTTCGCTGACGAATGCCATGAACCAGTTTGAATTTTTCAACCCACCCTTGTGATGCTGTAAAACGAAAATCATCCGGTTGATGTTGCACCGCTGCAGCAAAAGCCCATTGTTGTATCATTCGGGTTGTTATCGACTGCTATTTCTCTGTAGATTCACGAAATCTATCGAAGATTCATTTGTTGATTATGTCATATTTCTCCTTTAATCCACCTTCCCGTTCAATTTCTTGCTTCCATTTTTTAGGTCTGCCTTCCGTTGCAAAGCAGAACATCGTCCTTGATGTAGAGCTTTTAAGCTCCATTTTGGATGCTGTTCAGCAAGCTGTACGATTTTGATTTTCGTTTCGGGTGAAATGTATTCTTTGTTTGATTTCTATCCTCGGATTCATATTCGTTCAAACTCTCTGGAGTCGAAGAAGAAGTGCAAGAGAAACTGTCTTCTTGTATGACGTGTGATTTTGACGCGCTAGAAGATATTTCCAATGTCTCTGGTAAAGGTTCCTCACTTAAAAGCAGCTCCTCGCTATGCACCACTTCAACGTTCTTCAACACGTGAATGATGGCTTGTCAACTACAGTATTTGTCAACTACAGTATTATCGGGGAAGCAGAGAAATTCCAAAAACTTCTTTCACGATTGATGAAAGAATTTCCATTGGATTACCTCATTAACACTGATCAAACGGGATGTGAGTATAGTATCGATGTGCACAGAACACTCTCTGTGGGTGGAGAAAAAACAACAGAGGTATTCTTGGAAGATTTTAACAAAGTAACACATAGTTACACTACGCAGTATGCATTGGCTGCTTCTAGAGCATTACTTCCAAAAGTTTTTCTATGCATGCAAGAGCCTCCGGGACAATTTGGACCTCTTGTTTCCAAGAAGATTGTGGAAGAACAAACGGCGGAATATGGAAATGTATTCGTAACATCGTCGAAATCAGGGAAATTAACGAAAGGGCATTTCAGCAGTTTCGTGAAATATATTATCCGACCATTTTGCAAAGAAGAGAAGTTTCTATTGATCTTGGATTCATGGGGAGGTCAAACAGAGCCAGCACACTTTAATAGTGTCTTCACAAAGGATGACTACAATTGTTCTTCTACTGTTGAAATCATTCCACCTCATTGTACCCCATACTCTCAACCTATAATGAATTCAGCTTCTACTAATAAGCTTCTTCTCCTAATGCTTCTTCTAAATTATAATGAATACAACTTCTTCTAATGCTTGTTGTTTGTTAATTATATCATGAATAAACTTTCCTGCTAGTAGTGTAGTAATAATAATGAACAAGCTTTTAACTGCTAGTAATGTTGTAGTAGTAATTAAGATGAATAAAGTCTTATGCTGGTTGTTAATAATAACAACTAATGAAATAAACCTAACAGCCAGACAGAGATCTGACAAAACTATGAACTGAGAAAAACGTACTTACAACACAAGCTTTATTCAGAGAAAGTCCTGGTATCCTCCAACATACACGAAGCTCTACTCACATAAACGAAGATCTCTTTACACATGAAAGCTCTCACCATACAACAACAGCTCTCTGGCACATCAACAAAAAGCTCTCCCTGGTATCGTTGAACGCGCCTATTTATACTGGCTACCACCACGTCATGACTTACACTCATTGCCAGATCTCATTCAGCGGGAGAAATAACATCTCGTTCAGTAAGAAGATAATTTACATAGTAAAATAAAATAACCAGAGATAGTAAAAATCAAAAGGAAAGTGAATCTAGAGTATACGTTACAAACCTAGTGATGTGTACCATTTCCGTCAAGTAAACAATTTTATTAAAAAGTTGCAAAACTCTGTCAAACTTTTAAAAGAAAATAGGCATTTAAAGAAGTGAGATGATGCCCTAAAGATACATTCACTTATACATCATCAACTTTCTGCGCCGATTTTCAAGAGTATGTTGCAGTACGCTTGGTTTGCTGCGAAGTTAATAAATGAAAGAAAGGTTTTTGGAAATGTGAACGAAATGAGTTTTCCGGGCGACAGGCGAAATGAAAGTGCTCGAACAGTTCTCTTATCAAATGCTCGCGTTGTAGAGAAGTGTTATGTTTTCATTGTTTTTATGATAAATATCATCCGCAACTTTGTGAACCAATAAACGATAGCAAAACCTCCTATAGTGATGCCAAAGAACATATATGTTAGGTCTTCAAATAAAAGTACGTAATTATACTTTATAAGCTAAAATGTGATGCACAGAAATACATATGTTTCATTAAATATCTACCTATATCACACAATGCTTTTGTAATTTCTTACTGAATTCTAAAAAGTGGGAACGAGAGAGCTTTAAGGGAGGATGGGAAAATGCAGGCATTTCGTCCGCTATCGATAGTTCACTGTTCATTCCCCGCTTTTTGACATTAGCCACCATAACAGGTAATGTATGCTATAACACACTGTTGCAGGGCCTCGTGACATTACAGTAAAATGATATTTAGAGACAATTACGAATTTCGTTAATGTTTCGGACCTTGGATCGTTATGATTTTTTTTTCCGAAAATAACAGATATTAGATCAAATGCCGGGGCACATGAATCCTCATTTTGCCTCTACTTTCATTAAAGAAAAATTCACCGAATCCCGCAGTTGGTCGGTTTAAAGGTCCCCTTGCCAGTCAAAAGTCTTCGAGAGGTCCATGAGTGTCATGCAAATTAACATTTCACATTACTCAAAAAAATCTACTTGAACCTGAGCAGTTTCCTCGAATTCCTGACAGAAAAATTCTGAATTGCCAGCATAAGACGAATACTAGAATTTCAGAATTAAATTAGTTTGGGACATTTCAACTCAAAATTTTGCAGTGAACTTTTGAAAAAAATGTTTAGAACTTCAATAACTTCCAATATCTGACGATAACATTTTTCTCTAATTTCTGACAGGCTGACGGCGTTTGTGATGAAAGTATTCTGCCAGGCAAATTCATTGGTTCACATTGATGAAGAGGTCATGTGTAGTGGTGTAAGATGGCTTATAAATGCACAACAGCCGGATGGATCTTTCATTGATCATCATCCTGTAGTGCACGCCGATATGGTGGTAAGAAGAAAAATTAAAGTTTCATGAATTTTATTAAGTGCTAATTATGATTTACGCTTTCAGTAAGATCCTATCTGCTTTCGTCTCAACACCTTTTTTTCTCTGCAAACAAATTTATACACATCTAATACAGAGCGCTGCAAACACAATAGAAATTTCTTGTGCAGTGAATGAAAATTTAAAGTTTGATTACATTGAGTTCAACTATTTCAATTAAAGTTTGATATTGCTAAGCTGATAACAGATGCAGCTAGGGTAGAAGAAATAGGTCGTCTACATAAATAAGAAAATAAATTTTCGTTTTCCACTTCTAGACCAAATATTGCAGATCTCATTTCAGATATCAAGAACGGCAACCTGAGGAAACTTTGAAGCGGGAAATCTTATGATTTATTTTGTCTTTTCTCTGACAATGGAAAGATGAAAAAAGAAATGTCATCCTATGTAACAGAGGCATTGCTTTAGGATGTGTGTTTCTGATCTACATCCGGCCCAAGAACTCTCAGAAAAGCTTCTAATGACTCTTACTAGAACAAGTCCATAAACTTGTGATAAACGTAATGGAGGTCCTTAAATTTGATTCATTTCTTCAGGGAAGGAGAATCTCATTATAAATTTTAACACAATTGTAATGGTGGGAAAATTCGTTCATTTTTTTTCACCAGAAAAGGTGAACAAACCTGAGCGAATTTTGTACTTTATACAAACCCTTTTAAGATATACACAGATATGTCCTTCCATAGTAAACTTCACGAGGAAATTTCAACTCTGAATTTCTGCCAGAAAATATTCCTGTGCTCATGAAAATAAGCAACTTAACTGCAAATCAAAATCGGAGAAAAGTTATTTTTCAGTGTACCCCTGGTTCTATGCGATGCTCGATGGCTTAAAAACCTGAATAACACCTGGGCATTGTGTTCTTATGGATAAAATATATAGAACTAATCTACATGTTTCCAAGGAATTAGTTTACACATAGGATCCCTTATTACATTGACTGACTGGACAGCAGCGTCTGAAGTGTTTAAACTTCCTTTTTTTTTCATTCGTCTTTATCTTTATGTTCGGTGACAAGATGTCGTAAAATTACGAAAATCCAACAGACCAACCCTAGAGATTGCACGTCTAAATTAAGAACAGCCAACTTCATTGGTTCATTGGTTATTGGATGCTGATCAAGTCATTAAATTAGAAAGGAAAAAGATCAGAGCCAATCGTGGAAAGAACAAGTACTATAGCTGTTCAGTGAAAACACAACTTTTGTCCGTGATGGGGATCGAATCTACACCCCCTCACTCCGGAGTAAGTTGCTCTCCCAACTAAGCTACACGAACGGGATATATCGCTGCAGATTTGTCGTCTTCATACGTGCTTTACCTTTGTAGTACGTCACAGTTCATAGAAAACAACATTCCCCTGCTTTTTTGTCTTTCCTGTACGATCTGTGTAGAAGTATCTTTGCAAGCTCATAATGACAATTATCACTTTGTCTTGCAAAGAGCCTTTGTCTCTGATAACTGAAATGGTCTCCTTAAGTTATGTTGACTGATAAGGTACTCTTTATCTTGTTCCATCCTTGTTACAAGTGTATCTCTGAGCGAATGTGAGGAGTGCCAGAGAGAACAGCACAGAGTTGATAGTAAGAAGACTTGTGTATCTTACATTTTTCGAACAGTAAGCGCTATGGAGTATGCATTACTACGTTATCAGAGCTTTCTTTCATTTGGTTTGGCGAATACTCAGAGCTGCTGCTTCTTCAGACATTAATAATGTCTGCGAATCATCAGTGTTACGTTGATTTTACGGGAATGACACCTACAGTTTGCTAAGTGATAACGAACTTCTCATTCTCCAAGTCACAACTTTCGAATTTTGCTACTCTGGCCTATTCACGTTAGGTGGGCAGTTAAGGAAATAGTTTCATGCACCAATATTGCACTATTCAATGTATAATTTGAAACTGAAATTATGGGGGATTTAGTAGATTGAAATGAAAGACCAATTGCATTTGAAATGTTGATGCGCACTTCGTAATGGTGCAGCTAGTATGAGTACTGTAAACGATGATAATTGTGGCGGGAATCCAAGCAGTTTCTCAAAAGAAATCAAGGAAATCAACACAATAAAAATTCAAAAAATGTTTCAGGACAACCGGCTTGTAGCTTGACGATTTTCAACTCTTTGCATTGCTGAAAGAACAGCTGAAAAATCGTCACTTCACCACAGATGAGGAAGTGATAACTGTGGTCATATAATGTATAACGAAGTAAATTTCTCCGTCATTTCTGTCCACGCCGGGATTCGAACCCGGATCCCCTCATTCCGGAATAAGTCACTCTACCAATTGAGCTCACCATGTCTCACTCGATATTCGGAGCTCAAGCCCAACTCGGACGTCTAGTCCAAAACATTCGCTTTTGGCCACTCGGTAATGGGTAGGCTATCCGAAATTCAACTGTTTTAGTTTAGCTATAAGCACAACTGTAGCAATCGCACAATTTTTAGCACCCCATAAATACAGTAGATAAAATGACCATTGCGCGAACAGGTATTGAATAAAAAGTGCAACTGGACCATTCGATATTGGACCTGCTGTTTCCTTTGGACGAATCAACATTAAACCAGTCTTCGAGGACTAATTTGCATCAGAGGAAATAAACAAGTTGTCGTTAAAAATTCATATATTTCACGCTACTTGTTATCAACTTGTTTATTTCCTTTGCATAAAAATTTTGTAAAGCCAATTGTGACGTACCTGCCAGCAGGACGCACACGACATAAAGGCAGATTGTAGTCAGAACAAACGTCCGCGTAGCTGTGCCTGCCTTATGACGCTGGCTCCTTCCCCGAACCATTGGCCCCAAATTAGGGACGGATAACTGATTACAGGCAGCAGATCCGCTGAAGAATTTAAAGGAACCTTCTAAATTCTTGGATTGCGCAGGTGCAAAGAGCAGCCCGGTTACCCGCTATTCCAGACGATCTTAGGAAAGCCGCCAGATTACCACCAGGACCTCAGATCCCAAAGCTGTTCGGAAGACTTAAGCACCATAAGCCAGGAAACCCACTGAGACCCATCGTATCCAGGAAGTCTGCACCAACGTACCATTTAGAGAAAGCACTTTCCAAATTCCTACGTAGTTTTCTTCCTGAATCGGACTTAGTAATAAATTCCACTCTGGATTTTATAACGAAAGTCAAGAAACTCACTGTCCTGCCAAGCGACATTATCGGCAACTTCGACGTGGTTTCCCTTTACCCCTCAATTCCCGTTCCAGAAGCCATCAGAACATTAAAGGATGCCATATCTAATTCAACATTTTATACGCAGGAAGCATGCCTCAGCATCTTCAAATTAATAGACTTGGTCTCTAATACTAGCTTCTACAGTTTCCAAGGACAAGTATATAAACAGAATAATGGCGCTCCGATGGGATCCTCACTTTCACCCATCCTTGCAGAAGCAATACTTCGCCCAATTGAGCGGAATATATTCTCCAGCATTACCCCACGGCCTACCACTTGGCTGCGTTATGCTGACGACGTATTTTTTGTATGGCCCCACGGAAAAGAGACTCTTCCAATTTTCCTTGATAAAATCGATGATATACATCCTACGATCAATTTCACGATGGAGCTAGAAAGCAACAACGCTTTACCTTATCTGGATGTTTTATTGAGGAAATCGTCTGACAACCACCTCGGCACACAAGTCTACTATAAACATACGTCCGTCCCCAACCTGATGCTCCGCAGCTCTTTCTGTCCTGCAGAATACAAAGCAGCTATCTTCCGTTCTCGAATTCAAAGAGCCTTCGCCGTTTCTTCTGATACCCATTCTAGACAACACAAAATTGAAAGCGTCATCAAGCTAGTCACTGATGCAGGATATTCATTGAATCAGATACGTAGCTTTATCCAAAAAGCCAGAGCCAAACATTCCGGTCTTCCTGCGCCGCAGCTACGTTATATAGGCTCAATTCCCTACATTCCAAGTGTGTCTTACAAACTCAAAAACGCCCTCAAGAAGATGAACTACGGCGTCGGCATAAGGTCCCCCGCATCTTTACATACTATACTAAAGAGAAATAGTGGAAAACCACCTCTCTCCTGCGAAGCAGGCGTTTATGCGATCCCCCTACAGTATCCGAACGGCTCTAAACGATACTACATTGGAATGACCAAGCGTTCGTTTGGAATCAGAGTCAACGAACATAAAAGGGACACAAAATACGGTAAAGTAGCCACGGCACTATCCAGAGAAGTAAAATTCAAGTCAGCTACTCCCATGTGGGATGATATAAAGAAATTAGCTAGCTACTCTACCCCTAAATGTACAGCCATTCGGGAAACCTTGGAGATCATTACCAACAGCGATGCTTGCAATGATTGTGTCTCGCTCGAGTTGCCACGAATTTGGAACCAATTCTTCAAGTAACACCTTTTCTCTACCAGGATCCCGCGTGCAACCAACGTGATGCCTGGTATCTTTAAATGAATATAACGTCGCATCTATTTATTGTCAAGTTCCCGCGTTCAAATTGTTAAGCGTTCTATTTTTCAGTTTGCAGTTTCTGTCTAACTTCCTTGAAAAAGCCATCTGGTTGATGTGCGAAAGCTTGGAAACGCTTATGTGTTTATTTTCTACGCCAATAAATCGGATCACTATTACAGCGTTACTATTTATTACTTATTAATAATAAAACATTTTAGGGAATTAATCTCATGCTACTTTTTTCTGTTCTTTGCGATGGCACCAGAAATTATTTTGATTCCCAGAAATAACCTTTCACCAAGGATTTATTTTCAAAATTATTTCAGTGAATATTCAAGCTTTTGGTTCTAATACCTTGTAATTTAATTAACAAAAACACCTTTCGAATTGCCGACATTTGCAAAATATTGAAACATTTCCTAAATGCAAATGCTGACCCGATGGCTAAATGATCTGATGCTCTGGTTTCTGACCATTCGTCCGTGATGAAACTAGGTTCGAGTGCCCTATAAGACATGGCGGGGCACTTGCCCTACAGTGTTGACCCTCTCCCCTTCTCTCAAACCAGCAGCCGTAATTTTGGAACAGGCGATTGCTTACATCCCTTAGAATAGCTCGTGGTGGATGTAAAACTTCGAAACACCAAATCAAAGAAATATAAAAGTTACCTACGAAATAATTTTCTCTTAAACTATAAATATATAAAAATCTATGGGGGAAACTTTTCCATTTAATTACACTATTAAACTTTAACTGTCTCCTATATTATTCAGGTTTTATTATATGAAGGAAGTTTTTTCAACGCATAGAGGCCTTAAATATTGGCGCTGTCTGTTACAAACATCATCGTTATCATTTTCTTCTAAACTGTCCCTTTAATATTCAGGTCTTATTATATGAAGAAATTGTTTTCAACGCAATTAGTCCTCAAATGTTGACGCTGATTGCTATCAACATCATCCTTATCTTTTTGTTGTTTTACTTTTTTATATTCATTTGGTTTTCATTCAATTTTCTTAATAATATGTTTCTTTGCCATTATCCTTTGAGCAGTAAACATAAAGTGGGGAAATAAGAGCATTGAGAATAAATTTATTTCTCGAAGGATTATAATGACTCGGTTACCATACTTTCTAATAACATCTCAAAATAAATGAAGGCTTTACCTGGCGCGAGCGTACACACACACACACACACACACACACTAATCAGCGTAGTATAATAATATTCTGAATGAAGCCCATTCGTTTCCTAATGGTTAAGTGTCATAGTGATGATGCCTTTACTAATTTTGAAGCTGGCTGATAAGCAATTTTTTATCAAGATCACAACCAGTGAAGCTTTAAAAAGAGGCCCGGATGAACGCCTTGTTTGAAAAAATGAGGTTAAACTTAGCCGTCGTCTGTTTTTCAACTTAAAATCTCTTCTCATTCTGATCATTGCTTTAGGGGAGTAGTTCAATCCTTAAAATTGGTAACTACATGTATATAGGTGTTTTGGTCTCAAGTGAGAGTGACGCCAATTCTCAATTCTCTAAATAAGTCAATAGAACTTAGAGCTCGCCTATTGAAATCTCTATGTACACTATGTTCATTGTGCATAAAGGCAGCGGTGTTAATATTAAAGCCAAAGATTAAGATATATACAGAAAACAAAGAGTCAATGCTGTCGATCATTGTCCTTTCTTCAATTTTCCTTTTTGCTAATCTCAATAAAGCAATGCAAAAGCGAGAATGATGCCACTAGATTTTTTTGGGGCACGCATCTGATGCAAGAAAATGTGTGCAAATTATTCTCTACAGATATGTTTGCTTCTCAAAAATTCTTATTGAATTTTTCGTAAAGCGAACATGCAGTTAAAAATAGAATTTATATCATTAGCGACGGAACTGAGCTTTGTGAAAGAAAAAGAGAAATACATACCAAAATATTCCACATAATTGAAGCATATAATGCACAAAAATTTTTCAAACGAACTAGTTAGAAGTAAAGACAGCAAAAGAAATTAAACATAAACCTACGCCGTCCACGTAAGAGGACTGTGTATTATCTGAAATGAAAATGAACGCAAAATATTTGGTATAGCGAATGAAATCCAACAAAAATTAATTTTTTCGATCGAAATTTAAGATCAGTGAGCGACATTGAAAATAAAATGAATAGGGAGATAAAAAGTAATATGCATTTACAGCACCAAGCGGCAAGGTTACGTGTGCAACAGAAGAGTAATAATAGTTATAAGTAATCTTTTTCATACTTCAAACAACCCATAAGAAAAATATCTTTTTTAATGCGACTATTGGTGCAGCGATATGGTATCCATATATGGACGGAAAAATTTACATATCTATACAAGCGAAATTAATTTTTGCATATTTCATATACCAAAAGAATTTTAAAACTGGTAAAACAATTTACATAATAATGTATAAGGAAGAAGAGAAATATGACACATCAAATAATACGATTTGCTTGCTACACTTCAATCAACTAAGTTTGCTTATTTGCTAAAAGAAGTGTTTTTAACATGTACGACGTAGAAGTCTTTTCGTACTTCTACGTTATTTAAAAAATATAACATAAGATGAAATAGTTCCAAAATTAAACCTTAACGGCCAGACGAAACATGTAAACAACAGAAGTCAAACTTACGGAAAAGATACTTTATTCAAGAATGTAGCCAACACATCGTAACATAGCATAGCATATTGCATTAAACGCTCTATACACTACATAGTTCTTAACACAACGCTCTACAACACAACGCTCTCTTCACAACGCTTCACAAACAACGCTCCTTTCAATAATCAGTTTACAACACAACGCCCTCAAGCAACAGTTTTCTCGTAGTTTATATCTCTCGTTCTTATCAAGCCAGGCATACGTCATGTTCATTCAACCTCAATTATGTTGCCAACAGTATTCGTTTGACAGAAAATATATCACGTTGAGTGCGAAGTATAACTGAGAATAAACTCAAGCTTTACATAGGGAAAGAAACTAAAAAGGAAAGTTAATTTAGAATATACGTCACATTATCTCCCTCGTAATTTTTTTTTTTTTTTGCGCAAAGAAACTATCAATTTTGTAGAGGTATCCTTTCAAACAATCTGATCATTCATTCAACTCTTTCAGATAAGAACTTACAAAATGGATGAAGAGATTTGTTGATCAGTTGCTGTAACTGACTTTATCTCAGTACACATAGTCTCTAGACATCAATAGTTCAATATTACTAACATTCATAGGAAAAAGAAACTTTCTGTTCATCAAATCTCGATATCATAAGTCGTGATAAGTATTTTGTCACAATACGTGCGGAGAACACTCATCAATATACACTGAAGAGCAATTGAATTAGAGACAGCTGGCATTACGCAAATGCGGCGCTGTGGGCGGCCCCGTAAACGGAAACAACGTGGTGTATGCAGCGATCCGACAATATAAGGAGTGATGCGACGGGAATCAGTAAGAGTCGGACGCAGTATGGGTAAGACGAAGGATCTAAGCGCATTTGATCGTGGGCAAATTGTCGGGGCCCGACGAATGGGTCACTCCATCTCGGAAGTCGTGCAGGCCCTGGGATTTTCACGAGCCACTGTGTCACGGATGCACCGTGAGTAAATCGAATCCGGTAAAAACATCCCTGCAAGGGCCAACTGCCGTGGACAACAGCGTGTGGATGAGCGGGGTCATCGTCGGCTAGCTCGCATTGTAACAGCGGATAGACGGGCCACAGTGCAAGAAATCACTCGGCAATTTACGCTGGTGCACAAAATCGTGTAAGCAGCCACACCATCCAGAACCATCTCCTCGCTATGGGGTTCAGAAGCCATCGTCCCACGAGGGTACCGCTGCTGACCGCACATCACAGGGTGCAAAGATTAGCATGGGCTAGAAAACATCGCCACTGGACCCTAGACATGTGGGAAAATGTTGCCTGGACTGATGAGTCGAGATTCGTGTTGGTACATGCGGATGGCAGGATACCAGTACGGCGCAAACCACATGAAGCGATGGGTCCTTCTTGCCAGCAGGGTACTGTTCAAGCTGGTGGGGGTGGCATTCTCGTCTGGGTACTATTTACGTGGACTAAAATAGGACCCCTGGTACGTGTGACATTGTCCCTCACAGGTCAACCTTACCGGGATATCCTGGACGACCATTTGTTCCCGTCTGTGCGTCATCAACATCCCACTGGGGACCTCATCCTGCAACAAGACAATGCAGCTCCCGAATTGTATCCGAATGGTTGGATGAACACTCCACCGACGTGATCTCGCTTCCTTGGCCAGCTAGTTCACCTGACCTCAATCCCATCGAGCACATCTGGGATGCCATCGAGAGAGATGTTCGAGGCTCTGCGCCCCCTCCATTAAATCTTCGTGAACTGTGGGAACTTGTTCAGGGGTCGCGGATCCGTATGGCTTCCCAACGCTTCCGGTGTCTTGTCGAGTCCATGCCGAGACGAATCGCCGCCATCATGAGGGCGAAAGGTGGTGCTACACATTACTAGACAGGTATCTCTAATTCAATTGCTCTTCGGTGTACATGTAAGAAGTAGCATAATGGCAGGGAAAAAAACTACAACATTTGCAACGTGAAGTTAATTTACACACTTGTCCACTTCTGATAACTTCTCAGGGAAGACAAAACATTCAAACTAAGTTAATTGAATAGTCGAACATTGTAACATGGTGTAAATTTAGTTAGTTGAAAAAAAAACTGCACTTGCAGAAAAAAATTCAACACCAAACACAACAAGTGTCAAGCACATAAAAAGGTTAATCATAGAATTATAACATAAAAACCATTAAGTGAACACTTGGCGGCCAGGGCATACTTCGAACTGCTCCCATGCATTCGCACATCAATTTTTAGATGGGATAGGGGAAACCCTGGGAAACACTCTCCTGGGAGTGAAACATCTTTATAGATATCAACAAAGGCAATGGCTGATATTTATGTTATGCCGAAAAGACAACATGCACAAAATGAGTTGACAAGCATTTTAGTATTAAAAAAAAAATTAATGTGGTGCCACACCAAAAAATAAAAACATTACGTTCTGTCAAGAAGATAATCTATGCGATATTTTGTCCTCAAAGTCTGTCAGAAAAGTTCTGTGATACTTTGACTACAGAGAAAAGTTCAAATAAATAGCCTTTATAAAGTTCAAATAAATTGTCTTTTGATAGCAAAGTTCTGTGATACATTTTGAGTATAAGGAAAAATTCAAATAGTCTTTATAGAGCAAAGCTCTACGTAGTACAAAGTTCCTTTGAGCTTGAAGGTCAATTGCAATAACAAAACTTTTCTAACAGTACCTGTTGCTAGCAAAGAATACCCGTGTGCGGACATGCTTACTTTGCTGTCGGGGCGACAATGGCACTCTCGAAGCTTCCCGCTTCACAGGCTGAGGTTGCAGGTCACTGGATCGTTGGGATTTCTCGTGGACAAGGCAAGTTGACCAGAAGAAGCAGGGCCATCAGGCTGTTGCAGGGAAGTCCCAGGCTGGAGCAATGAGGTCCCAGGATGACTTGGAGACGAACCCGGAATCTGAGAAGAGCGTAGATTCTGTCGTTTCTTTGGCGGTCGAAGAAGCGGTGTAAAACTAGAGGGGCGCTTCCGTGGACGACGAGGAACGGTGGAGGAAGGTATAGGCTCCGTCCGTCCCGAGCGAAGATTTCAAGGACGAAATCCTGGCAGATGTAAATGCTGGACTCTATGTCTGGATTGTAGCCCAACACTAGAAGTTACACTAGGAGACTGTGGAACAGGAGGGGAAAATTCAGGCGGCGGACGCTTGGTAGGTTTACATGGCACAGATGGTGAAAGAGGACGTTTTTACCCTTATGCAGATTGATTAAATGTTCTTAAAGTAGGCAACTGCTCAGTAGAAACAGAAGGAGGGAATTTTTTTTTACTTGGAGATTGAAGAACCTCAGCCGCCCCGGTGGCGCAGTGGTCTAAGGCACTGGCCTCTGATCATTCGTCCGTAAGGGGTCCGGGTTCGAATCCCGGTCAGGCATGGATGTTGTGTTTGTCTTACGGCACTGGCTCTCTCCCTTCCCTGGAACCAGTGACCCTAAATCAGGGACGGGCGACTGCTTATAGCCCATTGAGTTGCTCACGGTGGTCGTTAAACCTCCAATCAAAAAAAAAAAAAAAAAAAGAACCTCAACAATATTGTCCGATGATTCAGATTCAGCAAGAGGTACGACTCTTTTAGGCACAGGAGAGATGGAACTACCTAAAGACGAAATGTCAGTTCTTGTTCTTTTTAACTTTTTTTATTTAAAACCAAAGGGAAGGCACTATGCGTGAAGAAGTAAGTGGAGCGATTGGAGTATGAGAAGCAGATGAAAAAGAACCTCGTTGCACACGACAAGAATCTCCAGAGGAATTGGAAGTAGTTGAACTCTCGTCTTTTGTGAAGGCAGGAGACGCAGGAGTTGAAATAATTGCAGTACCCCGAGCGAATGGAATAATGTCAGAATGAGAATCGTTAAAAGTGGAAGCAAAGATCTGCTCAGACGAAGTTAGAGAATCGGACAAGACAAAGGTGGGGTCAATAATTCCATCATCAACTATAAATGCTTGTGAAGAAGTCCCACCCTCTGCCTGAGGATCACTACTCGATTTAGGGTTTATAATTGCATCATTGCTTCTAATAACCCATTTCCTACATTGCTGCACATGGACAGAATGTAGGGAGCCATCTGGCTTTTTTAATATGACATTATTATTGTACAATTCTACCAATTCAAAGGGGCCTTCATATAAAGGTGCAATTTTTTTTTACGAACGTGTGTGCAACAGAGGATTGAAAATGAGTTTCTAGCAAGACCAGATCTCCAACTGCGAGATCTGGTTCTCCCCGTTTCGCATTATAGTGCCTAGCTTGGCTTAATTGAGCTCGACTAATAGCAGTCCGTGCCTTTTGCGTACGTAGTTTTACAGATTCGGGTGTTGGTCTTTGGTTGATTTCATCGAAAATGCCAGTTAAAGTCTCAAAGGGGGTGCGGATTTTGCGCCCTAGAAAAAGTTCAGCGTGCGTTAGCCGCGTTGATTCATTAAATGATGAGCGAAGGGTGAAGCAAAACATTTCAACGTGTTCGTCCCAACGCTCATGATTATTGCCAATGAAAGTTGAGATCATCTTTAGTAAGGTGCGATTTACGCGCTCAGCCGGATTGGCTTGAGGGTGATATGGACTAATAAATTTGTGTTTTATTTAAAGCCTCGCACACATTCGCTCAAATAACTCCGAAATAAACTGAACCCCGTGATCCGAGACTACGGTACGGGGACAGCCAAAACGAGAAAAAACATTATGTATTAAAGTATCACATATTGCATCAGCCGTAGCTGCTTTGATGGGGAATGCTTCCACCCATTTAGAAAAGTTATCTGTAACAACTAAAATGAAACGAGACTTAGTTTTAGTTGATAATGGATAAGGGCACAATAAATCTATAGATATGGTTTCAAATACATAATTATTTTAACTAGAAATAAGATGACCGGCCGGTCGTTTTTTATCATAATTGTACTTTTGATAGTACTCACATGAGCGAATGTATGCGAGTATACTATTGTACATGCCCGGCCAGTAGGCTACGTCTCGAAGTTTAATACGAGTTTTTCGTATGCCTAAGTGGCCGGCAAGAGGAATATCATGAAATTCAAATAATAAGGCCATGCGGAGAGACTGAGGTATCGCAGGGTGGTACTCAGCTCTCGAATTCACAAATTTTGTATAATACAAAATACCATCGATGATCTCATAATTTTGACTACGACCCGCTAAAGAAGGTTCACTAAGAGCAGAAGAACCAGCAAGTAAGTAATTATAAATTTCCCCAAAATCTGGATCATTCGGCACTTCAGAAATTATTTGCTCCCTTGAAGTGATTTCCGAAATGAGAAATGGGGTGGGAGGTTCAGTATCCGCCAGGCCAGCAGAACTGACCGGACAGCGAGACAGTGCGTCAGGCAGTTGGTTTGATTTACCAGGGCGATACTGAATTTGAACATTATGTTCCTAAAGTTGAAGTTTCCATTTGAAGTGGTTAAATATTGTAATGCCGAACGATCCGTAATGACATTGACAGTTAAATGATTGAGATAGCATTTAAATTTGGTGACAGCAAATAAAATAGCTAAGCATTCTCGTTCAGTAGCAGAGTAATTACGTTCTGCTTTGTTAAGAATTCGAGAGGCATATGCAATAGGATGCCCTCGTTCAGATAGAACAGCTCCTAGACCAACACCTGATGTATTGGTAAAAATATTAAACATTTCTGCATGGTCAGGAAAGGCTAGCACAGGTGGCGAAACCAAGGCATGTTTAAGAGCATTAAGAGCAGTCTCTGTCTTCGTGAACCGAACAAAGTGTCTATACTTTCTTTTTAACGCAAATAAAGGTTCGCATAGAGTAGTGTACTCCGGAATGAACTGTTGGTACCGCCAGGTCATGCCTAGGAATCTAGACAATTCCTTTGCCGACTTAGGCCTCTGGAAGTCCGAAATCGGCTTGACCTTTGAGTCGTCAGTTAGAAGACCATTAGAGGTAATTTTCAACCCGAGATATACTAGTTCGTCCCGTCCAATTTGACATTTGGCAGGCTTTAAAGTCAAACCCGCATTATGCAGCAGTTCGAAAACTTGGTCCAACAGAGACAGATGCTCCTCAAAAGTCTCAGAAGAGACAATTATATCGTCCAGATAGACATGAACATTAGGTCCGAGCACAGGACGTAAGACTGAGTCCATTAGGTGCTGAAACGTTGCAGGAGCATATGCCAAACCAAAGGGCATTTGTAGAACTCATATGCTCCAAACGGGGTAATAAATCCAGTTTTTTCTACAACATTTGCGTGGACAGCAACCTGCCAATAGCCACTAGCTAAATCCAAAGTTGACAGCCAGTTTGTTGACGATAAGTACTGGAGAATATCGCTAATTATAGGCAATGGATAATTGATAGCTTTAGTCACCGCATTGAGTTTACGATAATTTATCACAAAGCTATACTCTCCAGATTGCTTTTTAGGAACAAGAAAAGCAGGTGCTGCCCAAGGACTAAGTGATTCTTTAATTATTATTCTTGAATGGAGCATGTCCTGAATTTGTTTTTGGAACTCAGCTTCTTTTTGGTTCGGACATGGATAAGGCTTTTATGCAACGGGATTAGCCCCTTCCGTGTCAATGGTATGATTCACCACCTGTGTAAACCTGGCTTATCAGAAAATAACCCTGCTCTGCTGTGTAAAACCTGACCAAGTTGGCTCTTGTGTTCAGGCAATAATCTGTCACTCGCAAGAACTGCAGAAAAATCAATAGGCTCTTTTGTGGTGGGTGGACTAATCTCGGGCATTAAGATTAGGCCATGCTCGAAATCAAGTGTAAACTTAAACATTTTAATGAAATCCACCCCCAGAAGGCAATCCACGGGCAACTCTTGGATCAAAAAGAAAGTATAAGAAACTTGAACTTTGCCAATCTTGACAGGTAAATGAACTGATCCAAAGATTGAAAAAACATTATTGTCGGCACCTCGCAGACATTGCTGGGAGGGCTCGACACAAGCATTTGGAAAGGTAGCAGCACAGAAATCAAAGTTTAATGCAGAAATGTCAGATCCAGAATCAATTTTAGTCGACACCACTACTTTACCCAAGGTGACAAGAATATCAGGCAATAGCGGAGCTTGAATTGTTAAAAAAAGAGATTTGAGGTCTTGAGAAAAAAGAGAAGATAGACTCGACCCATCTACCTCCTGCTGAAGTTTAAATTGTCGTGAAACTTATTAGAATGTCTAGATTGATTCTGGAAATTTGGCGAAGCACCAGAACGTACTGAATTGTAGTAACGTGCAGGAGAGGCAGCATTAATATCATTAGGCTTGCCTTGCCCCCCAGCACGGTGTTTTGGAAAGGTCTTGTCAACCGGGTAGTAATTATCCCGGGGCGGGAAACTTGGTTGTTATCCTGGTTCCCATAATGGTCAGGACGTCACACCTCTGGTGCCCCACAATGCGGCGGCACGTATCTAAACTGCTGATAGGCGTTCTCCACCCTTGACTGATAAGCCGCCTGCCGAGGCTGATTGAAAAATTGTCCTTCACGAAAGTTCTGTTTTGGCTGCTGATATCTATTGGTTTGAATAGGTGGTTCATGGTACTGCGTAGGTTGTCGGTACTCTTGAACCTGTAAAGATTGCCCTTTTCTGTGGCGTTCTTCATAGACTCGAATGAGTTTTGGGCACTCGTGAATGGAGACAGGACGTCGAGCTTCCAAATAATCCTGCAGGAAGTGATCCAGCTGCTGTAGTAAGGTGTCACAAATATCAGACTCGACTGCAGCGGGATCCCATAATTTGTAAAGTCGAACTGTTTCCAGAGCGAACGAGACTAGACTATCTGACGCTCGATGTCTCCTGGAAAACAGTTGTTGTGCAAGGCCGGTCTTATTGGTGCCAAAAAGAAAGACATCCAAAAAGGCAGCTCGAAATTGCGATTATGAGCCCTCTGGGTTCATTCGACGCCACTGTCTGTACCTGACCTTTGCCGTGTCTTGCAAACATGTGCCAGCAATAGGTATCTGACTGTCTTCAGGAACATTATATAAGTCAAAATGATCATCAAGATCCTCCGGAAACCTAAGCGATCCGGCGTATCCCCTGAATACAATAGAACCCGCATGGGGTACGTAATGAACAAGAATTTTGCTCCTCCTCACGGGTGGTGGTGGGGTAAATTGGTGTTGAGGCACTGCAGTCGAGGTACGCGGTACATAAGCTTCGTACCTTGCGTATTCACTGTCTGGTAAGCTGGAACCGCTGGCCTCGTACAGAGCACTTGGTGAATTATTTGGAACTCTATAACGCTGAGTGCGTAGATTGTCTGTTGCAGAATTATGAGCCCCATGATCCTGTCTATAACAGTCATAGAAGAGACCGATAGGATCCGTGATACTTTCCATTTTCCGTGACTTCTACTATGAATCTGTTCGACTAGAGTTCGAGCGCCAATGTGACGTAGAAGTCTTTTCGTACTTCTACGTTATTTTAAAAACATAACCATAAGATGAAATAGTTCCTAAATTAAACCTTAACAGCCAGACGAAACATGTAAATAACAGAAGTCAAACTTACGGAAAAGATGCTTAATTCAAGGATGTAGCCAACACATCGTAACATAGCATAGCATATTGCATTAAACGCTCCATACACCACACAGCTCGCTCTTAACACAACGTTCTCTTCACAACGCTTCACAAGCAACGCTCCTTTCAATAATCAGTATACAACACAAAGCCCTCAACCAACAGTTTTCTCGTAGTTTATATCTCTCGTTCTTTTCAAACCAGGCATACGTCACGTTCATTCAACCTCAATTATGTTGCCAGCATTATTCGTTTGAGAGAAAAGATATCACGTTAAGGGTGAAGTATAACTGAGAATAAACTCAAGATTTACATACGGAAAGAAACTAAAAAGGAAAGTTAATTTAGAATATACGTCACACATGTTTAAGGAGTTTAAACACGCTTCCAAAAGTAGACGCTGTATGCATATGCAAAGTCTGAAGAGGCACTTCTTTAATTACTCTGCTGTTTCTTTTTGAAAAAGCATTTCACCCCACATTATCAATAATTTTATTCACATAAAACTTTAGTTTTTTTTTTGTAAAGTTCAGTAAACGGTTTTGATCAAAACTTGATCAGTGTTACATCTTGTTAACTGCAAGAAATCGGAAACAAATAAATGAAATCTTTTAATATATTCATTGAATTCGAAACAGTTGTTATTGCATGCATACTGTAGGCTCTTACAATAAATTTCACATTTCTAGCTCATTTGTTTTTCGCTTTGGATATGTCTTTATTATAAAGAAGTGCGGTAAAGACGGCTGTAAATGCCGCCCCGGTGGCGCAGTGGTCTAAGCGATAGCTTCTGATCATTCGTCTGTGATATGTCCGGGTTCGAATCCCGCTGAGGCATGGATGTTGTGTTTGTCTTACGGTGTTGGCTCTCTCCCTTCTCTGGAACCAGTGGCCCCAAATTAGGGATGGGCGACTGTTTATAGCCCAATAAGTTGCTCACGGTGGTCATTAAACCTCCAAGAAAAAAATGCTGTAAGTTATTTTTATGAAGTTCACAAAGAAATATACACTTCTTACTTTTGCATTTGAATGACGACAAGCGATTAAAATATGATAGAAGCATTTTTTTAGTTCATTAAATAAGCCGTTGAAAACGTTTCGTGTTGAATAAGGAAAACATAATGTTCTTCAGTATGCTAAATCGTGCTCAGGCATACATAGAAATTCAAAACATGTACATACAAAACTTCACACTGTTCTCTATTGAGCGCTAATGGTAAAATCGGAGTTATTTCATTTGTTTCAAAGATACTGCGTACACTGATTAACTAATTAAAAAACCTATGTGTGGTAAACTTGTGATTTTATTTTATTTTATGCCAAAAGAGCCATCGCGAAATCGATTGACAGATTGCACAATCAGTACATCCATACTGTGACCCCAGTTGGCGCAGTTGTCTATGCGTTGGCTTGTGACCATTCGTCCGAGGTAGGTCCAGGTTCGAATCCCAATGAGGCATGGATGTTGTGTTTATATTAAGCCACCGGCTCTCTCTCTCTCTCTCTCTCCTGGAGCAAGTGGCTCAAAATTAGGGACGGGCGACTGCTTATGCCCCTTTGCGTTGTTCACGGTGGTCGTTAAACCCCAAGTAAAAAAAAATCGATAACGACATAAGGAAAAATTTACATACATTCTTTCTTGAAAAGAAAGCGAACAAAAACCACATTAAAAAAATGTAATTAATATATCTACAGTAGTAATAATGAAAGCAGCATCTTTTTATGATCTTAGGATTACTATTACTTATAACGAAGTAAATTTCTCCGTCATTTCTGTCCACGCCAGGATTCGAACCCGGATCCCCTCATTCCGGAATAAGTCACTCTACCAATTGAGATACGCGGACGTTTTATTCTGATTCCTATCTGCCTTTATGTCGTGTGCGTCCTTCGGGCAGGTACGTCACATCTCCTGGTACGTTACATACTTTTGCACGAGTGAACTTTGAATAGGGTGTTCTTTAGACCAATGGTATTGGACCAATCGTTTTATCTCCAGTAGTATGAAAGCAGCACCATTTTATCATCTTTGGATTGCTATTACTTTTGTACGAATGAACTTTTAATAGGGTGTTCTTTAGACCAACAGTATTGGACCAATCGATTTTTTGAACATGTTGACACTGGACCAGTTATCCGTGGACAAATCCTACCAGTATAATCCTCTAAATAGGATGTAGAAATTAATAACGGCTGTTCACACATACAGTTTTGCTGCGGATGGCTTAGTGGTTAGCGAGTCAGACTATCGATGCAAGGTCCTCAGGTTCGAACCTGGGCTGATCTTTCAGAGATGGTGTGATTTACTAACAATCGCTGAATATCCACCGTGCACGTTAAGTGACGGCCCTCAGGTTGGACCCACTGGTTAAATGGGTATCCTTTCCTATTACCCCCCCTGAATTTCTCTTACCCCTCTATGTGCAACATCGTACTTGTACGGTGGCGCCATCTACTGTACTCTAATCTCACTAAAACTGTTCTGTCAAAGTCGCTAGACTTGCTCTCATTCCTTCCGTTTCTATGTCCTGCCCAAAAGGCGATCTCGCTGTAGGTGGCTGGGACCTAAACTCTATTCACTGTGGATGAAAGTCCTACAAGAAAATGACAAATACACATAATGTTTCTCATGGTACCAGACCATGAGAAACAGTATGTGTATTTGTCATTATTAATTTGTACATCCTATTTAGAGCATTATGCTGGTACGAAACACTGGGCTTTGTAACGTTACTTTTTGAACAACATGTATTAATGCCGTAGAAATGGAGAATTTCATTTAGTTAAAGCCGAATGAAAAACTTAGCTGTGAGTGCAGAAAACTGAAAGAAGTAATTAATTAGCAAAATATATTTATTATTGTAATAGACTTTGCGAAGTTTTGAAATAAAGCATTTCACTCAAAGCATTTATGTAAGGAAAACCTGTCCTTAACATCATCATGAAATGTATATTATTCGAAGAATCACTAGAAATCTAACTTGCGTATTAGTGAACATTAAGCACTGATGAAATCTGCAAACGCAGTTCTCTAGCATTAGTTTACATAACTGCAGCAGGCTCGCCATTTATCCGGAAGAGCGTTATATTCAACGAAAATTTCTGCGTGTGCCGCTTGTTCAGGTATTGTCAACACCGGAAAGTGTATTTTTAGAATTACTATACACATGCTGTCGAAACGTACGATTAATTCAAACTGTGTCTCCAACTGCAAATTAAAATACATTTATTTACAATTAAAAATTAAAAACACTATTTACAATAAAAGGCAAGTACTTTCAGGGATCTCATGTCCCCATCATTAGACCTATGTGCCACGAATCATGAGGAGCTATCCCATATATATGCATCACAAGAAAGCCCCTGTCACACGTCTGTTTAACATTCCTGTGTTGCCAACTTTAAAAGACGCAAACTACATAATGTTTAAAAATAATTATACAAGTCAAAGTTATATCTAAGTTTCATTCTCGATGGCTGTGAAGGTTACCAGCCGTCTCCATCGCTTTGGCATATAGGTAGGCAAGTCAATATTACAACACTTGTTACCATATGTAACGTGCCAGGAGATGTGACGTACCTGCCCGAAGGACGCACACGACATAAAGGCAGATAGGAATCAGAATAAAATGTCTGCGTAGTTCAGTTGGTAGAGCGACTTGTTCCGGAGTAAGCGGCCTCGGGTTCGAATCCCGGCGTAGACCAAAAATGACGGAGAAATTTACTTCGTTATACATATGAAATTATATGTAAACTTTCGGACACAAATATTGTACTTTTTGTTACATTTGAGCTGAGAATTTTAGCATTATTCCAGTCGGGGGAGTACCCTCCTTCCCCAACAGCAGTAGTAAGTGCTGTGTTTATAGTCCCTGTTCGTAGAGCATATTTATGTTCACTCACTCTCTTATCCAAAGCCCGAAGTGTAGAACCTTTATAGTATGCAATGTCGGTATTATGGTCCTCCTCATGTATAAGTGGAATACTATAGACACCATGTCTACAAAAATCTGAAACCTTCTCACGATCATTCCGAATTAGTGAAAATATATTTTTAGTGCATATACCGAATTTCAGACCATATTTTCGGCATGCCTTTTTGAGGATAGAAATAATTGGGGGGAAATATTACATATACCGAATTTCAGACCATATTTTCGGCATGCGTTTTTGAAGATAGAAATAATTGGGGGGAAAAGTGTATTTTTATTGCAAAGGCACATCCTAGGTGACACGTCGGATCTTCTATTTTACAGCTGTATAATATTTGAACACGATGTCCCTTTGCAAAAGTATTTAGGGCACATAGTTAATTTTTATGTAATTTTATCTGAAAATAAATGCGTTGTAACACGATTCAGTGGACTTGACTTTGATCTACATGGTTCTATCTTTACAAACCTGTTGAAATGGATTGTCCCGCCTTTAGCCCTTATCTTACCTAATCAAATTGCTTTGAAATGAATTTCTGCTTAGAATAAAAAAAGGCAAATTACTTCTCTTTTGAGAGTGCTTCTGCTGAAAGAAGTAGCATAATATTACTGCAGATAGCTCACAAATATATAACGTATGCCTAGAAGAATCGAGATTTCTTCAGTGCTAAATGTATCGCTTATTTCTTTCAGACAACATAATGTGGAAGTTTCAACAAGCGGGAGTTATGTTAACAGCTTTAGAGTGTATAGGGTATCAGCGTAATGTGATCCAACTCAGCAGATGCTGTGGACTCAATTACCATTGGGATCGACATTGAATCTTGCTGCTTATTGTTTTGAAAGTTTATTTATTTACGTACTAAATCTACTGTATTTGTTCAAGCTTTAATGTGCTTATTCAGATCATTGTAAAGTTAAGCATTACGCATTCTTTATAGGGAGGTGTCGTTGGAAGTGCACCATTGACTGCTTTTGTGTTGATTACATTGCAGGAGTGTCAATGCGTCGTAAAGGTACGTATATTGTTCTGTAACTCTTTCTGATACTTCAGTACATCGGAGTCTCAAATGTATATACCTTACAGTAACGGTAATATTGTTCAGAATTGCAAGATCATTTCATTAAGATGAGACGATAGTTTACCATTACCTAATAAATACCCTCATGAGTGTGTATTCATTCTTGATGCCTAACGTTTATCGTTCAGCTTGCTCTCTGGGCAAAGAAATCGGCAATGTGTAACAGAAGAAAACCGAAGTGTGAATTTAGGATGTGGATTTAATTCAATGACGTAACAGCTATCACGTTAGCTAAGGGAATCGAATTTCGATTCTGAGACAAAGAAAACTAAGGAGTTATTACATCGATGAAAAGTACAAAGGAGACATTATTAAACAAGTTCACAAAACTAAGCTGACGAACTAAATAAGTGAATAAATGAACTGAAGTTTACGTGCTGATAAAACTACGAAATATGCACAAGGAACCTTCACACACGTAACTCACTCGAAGAAACTCCGTAGTGATTTTTAAGAACTTTACTAAAAGACATACGACTACAATTAGTAAGATCTTTCTGGACAACTTGTTCCTATCTTCAGACAGATTGATTGTCTATGTCCGGTGCGCCCCCTATATATACATACTGAAGCTACAGCAATGACGCATGAGGGGGGGGGGTGAAACTGTGGTCGCATGCTTATTTGTGACATGCGTCAGTGCTGTAGCTTCAGTATGTTTATATAGGGAGCGCACCGGACATAGACAATCAATCTGTCTGAAGATGGGAACAAGGTGTTCCGAAAGATCTTACTGATTGTAATCGTATGTCTTTTAGTAAAGTTCTTAAAAATCACTACGGAGTTTCTTCGAGTGAGTCACGTGTGCGAAGGTTTCTTGTACATATTTCGTAAATAAGTGAAGGAAATTTTCCCAATTGTTTGCTTTATCCACGAATACCAAGCACGACATTTTCAATAACTGTTCCATAGCTATTTAGGTAATCACCAGCAGTGAATTCTGGTTTAAAAATAAAAGCAGCGATGACAAGCAGGGGTATTTCTTTCTTTTCCTTATTTTCCTTTCTAATTCTTCATTTGATACTCAGTTTTTGTGAACCAGCTTTACTCACCTTTACCATGGGATTGTATCCATTACTCGGGTTGCATGCCTATAATCTGTACGATAGTGAAATGATTGATTTCTCCGGATCCTTTTAAAGGGCATTATATAGACTTAAGCACTGGTGCTTCAGTCGGAGACTTAGGAAAAATGTTTAATTACATGCCTGCAGGTGTGTCATCATATAAGAAATTATATAAAGCATGAGAAACAACTAGAAAGCCAGCAATGATTTTTTCGGTTAGGATTTCGTAAAGAACAGAGCTGATTAAAATAATAAATTCCGACATCCTTTTTAAGAAAACGTTTCTTTTACCAACTGCAAACACTACTTAAGTGAAAATTATGTCTTACATCACTATTTGAACTGTAAAATTTCACGAGTTCACATTGTTTAAATGATTTTCTGAATTTAGCTGAAATACATTTTATTTTGATTTTTTTAAATTCAGACCCATTACAGATGAATATACTGTTAGACACATCCAGACTATCTGAGAGGCAGGGAATCCCCTCAAGCTTTCCCCCTTTCCAGCTTTATGTTAAAAAGACAGGGTTTTATGGATTCCAGTTAAAATCGAATGAATGACTTTGTGATAAAATGATAATTCAGAAAACTTTTCCGTTATTAACACAGCGAAATTTTATTAAGCCCTATTACTTAAATTCCTTCACCATAAAAGAAACTGACGCTTTTTTTAATACCATGAAGCAATTATTTAGGTAAGAAATGGAGTTTTGTGGATGTTAAAATTCTGCAAACGAATAAAAAATGTGGTTACAAAACTTACAAAAAGGAAAATAAAAACTGTTGTATGAACAAGTGATTTTAAGTTAAGAGCAAAATGAAATTTCATATGTTGCATTATTCCTAGGGAATTCTACAGAAATCTCAACGTTACTCACTATTATAATGTCTATCAAAATTCGGATGCATAAGAAAAGTTAAAAACATATCCTAAGAGAAGATTTTCAAAAATTGCTGCTTTATATTTATTTTTCTATGCCCTTTCAGCTGTATTTCTATGAATCAAAGGTTGAAAAAAACCATGCAGATAAACTATGTAATAAAATTATTTTACATCAGGAATGTAATAACAGACATTGAATATTTTTGACCACAGAAAAAGCCTTCTTAAATTTTATCTCTGGTCCCATAGCAAAGCGATAAAATTTTTAATTTATTTAAACCCACTAAATAAGAATACATTCACTTCAAGCCACTGATGCAAGTAAGGAAAGGATAATTCAAATTGCGATCGTACTCCAAGAAATCCAGGGTCGACCTCTTGGACTAGGATTCAGTTCAAACTTGATTGGGAAAATACTCTTGAAGAATTTGATTTACTCACAAAATCCTTTCTACAGTTCTGTCATACTGTTCCTAAGGCTTTTCCGCCGCAGCTTAATAATTATCGCTATTTCATTTGTTGACACTTAAAATCTACAAAATTAACAAATACGACGTAAAAATTTAAATATCCATTTCATTTTTAGTTGAATAGGGCTATTAATTACAAAAATGCATTAACCTTATAGTGCTTTTCAGCACCAAATTTAGAAGACGCAATTCCTGGCTGGTGAAGAAATCTTGTGAAATGTTAATTTCAGGCTGATGACTAATTTCCTAAGTATCACTTTCGATTTGTCATGAATTTGTTAAGACATTGATAAGACATGCTGCTATCTCTGTCAACAGCAGAACTCTCATTTATAACGAGGAACAGTACACCAATTGTAGTAAATAGTAACGCTGTACTAGTGATCCGATTTATTGGCGTAGGAAAATGGCGTAGGAAAAAAACACATAAGCCTTTCCAAGCTTTCGCACATCAACCAGATGGCTTTTTCAAGGAAGTTAGTTCAGTCGGATCACTAGTACAGCGTTACTATTTACTAGAACTCTCATTGTTTGCTGCAACAATTAAACTCGCTTGACGTAAACGAGTAAACAATATTATTCTCATCAATCAGATTGTGATACAGAATTGCTTATATTTTACTATTCTCACTGAAACGATGAAAGATTTCCGTCTTTAGCACGATTTAATGATTAAAAGATGAGAAATATATACAATTAAAAACCATGAGCACTTTCGAGACAGCGGCTGCCTCTTCTTCAGATGTAAATATAAATTAAATATAAATCTGAAGAAGAGGCAGCCGCTGTCTCGAAAGTGCTCATGGTTTTTAATTGTATATATTTCTCATCTTTTAATCATTAAATCGTGCTAAAGACGGAAATCTTTCGTCGTTTCAGTGATTAATGTCGCACGAGTCTTCAATATTTGTTACTATTCTCGATGTATCATCTCACCAAAAAACTTGAAAATTGCATCACCCTAGAGCAGGAATCGGATTCACATATTCCTATTTCCGTTGCAGCCTGCTATTGTTACTCCATCCAGGACAACGCAATTCCAGATTTCTAAGCTGAAATAGCTTAGCTTCAATTACTTGAAGCTTCGTTGTTCAGGGTGGTGTAATGGTAGTAAGCTCTCGCGGAATTTGGAATATGCGGGTCCGATTCCAGCTCCAGCGCGTCGTAACTTTAAAGTTTTCGTATGAGATGATACATGATGAACAGTTAACTATCAGCAATTCAGAATCAAATCTGATTTCTGAGAATAATCTTGTGAATTTTCTATGAATTTAAGAAAAATATTCTCTTACAAATGCATTCCCTACAGATTCATGGAACAGACGATCGTGGTGAAGAATCAAATCATTGCAGTATTGCTACTTGGCGCATGTCCCTCGATCCATCACTTGCAGGTAAATACGTCCATAGATCATGATACCGGCGCTCATATTTGTCCCGTTCAAGGAAGTTCCTTGTACCATACGCCGCCACACGTTCCTCCAGACCAATTACCGCTCGGGATCCGACCAAAAGCTAAGGCGGCTTTCACCTGTGTACCTTTTCCTATTGATCTCAAGATCATCTAATGTGAGACATACACAGTCGTATCAGAATGATATGACCGCCTACTTAATAATGGGAATAAACACAATGGCCCGGATGACAGCAGCGATACAGCGTAGCACGGATGCAATGAGGCCCTGGAAGATTCACCGAGGTACATGCGCCTATTCGGACTGCGAGGTCCCGGACATGACGTGGTTGTGGGTCGTCAGATCGAACCTGTTGATCCAAATGGTCCCACAAGTGCTCTAAGGAAGGAAAGAGAAGAATGGGGGATAGAACGATTTCGCCGGCCAAGGGAGAACGGAGACATAGCTGGTGCGTTCCTGGAACCACTCACGCACTCTCTTAGCGACGTTGCACTGCGCATTGTCCTGTTGGTAGACACCACCGCCACCAGGGTAAACTTCCAACATGAAGGGGCGCATGTGGTCAGCTCCAGATATGCACACTTCCACCCTCCGCATGTACTTGACCAACAAGTGTGTTCGGATGTTGGTTCTCGTGTGTCTGGCTCCGTATCCGCCACCGCCCGTCACTTCTATGGAGTAGAAACCTCGATTCGTCGGAGAAGGCAACCTTTTACCGCTCTTCCACTGTCCAATGACGGTAGCACCATGCGAACCGCAGGCGTCGTTACCGATGGACCTGGATTAACATGGGCTCCTTGACGCAACATCGACTCACTAGACTCACGCGTAACAGGGTTCGCTCTACTGTTATCGGGGACACGTACCTGGGTGTCCCAGTATTCATTTGCGTGGTCAATTGCTGCACTGTTGCGCGTCGATTGCCCTTTACCAGTCGACGGAGGCTATGTTCTCCTCTGGGGTCGATAGTCTTTGGGGATCCACAGTTATGACGTCATCAGGTACTCAGTGTGCCATTGGTCCATTTTTGGTACACCCTTACTACAGCACCACGCGAACAGCCCACGCATTCTGCTGTTTCTGAGATGCTTCCATCCTTGGCGCGGTAGCCGAAGTTCATTCCTTTTTGAACGTCCATCAAATAACTACTTCTGCCCATTGTGCTCGCGTTACGCACTATGGCTCATCTGTCCTGGCCGACCGCTTATATCTCCGTGTGGTGGACTTTGTCACGTGCACTCTGTGACCGCCTGAGCGGGTACACGGTGATTCCCGGGATGGTCATATTATTCTGAAACGACCGTGTACATCACTGATGGCGTGCTGTAATGATGGACAGTAAAAGGGTTTCTGGGCAATTAGTTCTGCTATATCTAGATGTCTTGATACGGTTTGATTCGAAATTCGGACGCCTGTCCAGGCTTGAAAACGATTAGCAAACTGGCCAGCAGTACTTGTCCGACTCCGTTTCGCCATTGTGGTCAGATAATGGTTCTCCCACTGGTTCGTTGAGCGGGGAGAACCATTTCCTGACCACAATAAAGCAAAAGATCTGGCAGCTGTTTGATGTGATGTCTCCTGAACCACACTGACCAAAGCCGCGACCCTATGCTGTGTGCTATTGTAGACTATCTGGCGAAATCGCTCAGAGTCTGGCCTTCTTCGTGCGTCATCCATATTATATCTGTGAGGCATTATTTTTTAAACCACAGACGCGCTGTTTTTCGCTCCGTCTTTAAAACACATAAAAATACACTGAACCAATATGAGACACGAATCGGTCTCCTGCCGCTATACACCCTCAGCAGCTATCACGTACACACCGCACTCGTTTGCATGTGTTAGTAAGCTCTTTTAGCCGCATGACGCTCTGTAATCTTCAGCTTTTACGTTCGTCCTTATGTTTCTAATTTCGGACAGCAGTGTACATGAAAAATGGCATTAATACGGTCGTCCCACACAGCAAATACAATTTTCATGAGTGGGAAATATCCAGATAAATGATCGTTCGTCTTAAGAAGGTGAATATAATCCATCACATCGAAGTGGGATAAAATGTCTCAGGAAAATGCGTGGCAATACTACGGCATCGAGACATTCAGTATTCTGCAGGGAAAATCTGAGGTTTTCTATCTCAGTACTGGTGTCAACTGAACTCCGTTTCCGCCGCATACCGTTGGATGACATATAATGGATAAGAATCCATTTCGGCAGTAATTTCATTTATACTACATGCTCTAGTATTTAACAGTCGAAAGCAATAGTGATTGGTGTTAAATTAGGCAATCCTTGATTTGTGATGATCCTCTCAAAAATGGGATATTTGCTTCTACAAGGAAATAGTATACTTTCCAAAATTATATTTGTTTGTATTTCAGTTCGGTATTCAAAGTATGAGAAATAATGTTCATTAGTTCAACTCTTTTACAAGAGCATATAAACTACTGCAAAAGCAGGGGTATATGATACAAAACCGACATCAATATTAGTTATAAAATTTCATGTCGTCCTGTCAAAGAAAACTGTCATTAGAGACCACTGAGTTCAGAGGAGACCCCAATCGACCTTCTTTAGCATGAAACAAATAGTTATCCTAGTCTTTTCTCTCTCTCTCTCACTCTCTCTATCTCTATTCTTTCTTTTTCTCTCTCTGTCTGTTTATCTGTCCCTTCCTCTTTCTCTCAGAGCTTGTGTACAATACTGAAAGCCGACTTGTGAAATGTAGCAGTGACTTTCCTTCTTCGGCTACATCTGTTCTTTCAGAAATATTTTATCCTGAATAACATCTAGAAATTTTGCCTCATGCCGTCCTGACATTCGCATCAAGTATCGAAAGTTTCTTTCTTAAATTCCACTTCCTATAAAAGTAAGTAAGAACATAATTTCATTCAACTGAACTTCCCAATTTGTTTATTTTGTTCTAAGACAGAAGTTCTCGAACAGCACTGAGCACCCTCCTATTCCTTTGTGGATGGTATATCTTTCGTTCGATATTTTTGCACATTATGTACGCATAGGTAAAACTATTCGATAATAGTACAAAAAAATTGGGAAAAACAAATTCAAACAGCAAACGTACGAGCCACTAAAATTTGCCTTCCTGTGAACACTCTCAGCTTTACTAGGTTCGCTAAAATGTTCAACCAAGACTACAATAAAAGTTTCACTGCAATTGTGCGTGATACGGTACTTCCCAAAAGCTGCTGTAAGAATAACGTCCATTATTTGGCAAGAGCATCTCCTAGCTCATGACGAGATTGTGGTTGCAATAAATTTTCCTGGATCGTTCTTTGGTTCGTAAGGAAAGCCACGCGTTTACTTTCGCTTCCGAGTGCTGGTTCAACACATACATCCTGAAAGTTCTACGCAGCTACGTTCTGTTGAGAACTGAAAGCTAAGTTACAGCTGGTAGCCTGACTGTGGGGTTTTCCTGAAAGTACGACTGGGTGGATTCGTTTTACCTATTGTGGACGGAAAACTTCACCGAGGTTGGATAACTACTGCTCCTCTATTTGGTGTCACTGCCGTTCGTAATGTATACTCACCACCAAGAGAGAAAGTATGTAAGATTATGTTAATATCGTAGTGGGAGAAAGCCGCCTGGTTTGTGCGCGATAACACTGCTTTCTGACTAACCTGACTGCAAGCAAAAGCAGCCGTTAACGTTTATTCATCCTGGCTTAATCTAGAGTAGTAGTTATACAGAAGTTCTACATCGATGGCTTGCCATCAAAGGAGGTGGAAGGAGGTTTCAACCCAGTGCCATATGAGTGGTAGTTGACTGGTACTTTTCCCAGAAAAAGGTTTCCCGCCGATACGTAGAACATACTTAATAATACGATAATATTTTCCCCAAAGGTGCTTCAACCCTTCATATATTAAGGAGTATAAGAGGGATCACGCGAGCAGACCTTCAAATCACTTGAGACCGCAAACGGGAGGTCTAGGTGCAGTCATTGTGTACTTAAACCGCATAGGAAATGGCAGTGTCAGAAGCCCATATTAGATACATTATGCTGCAGGAGTTCCACTATCGACTTTCAGCGACGGTAGCAACACGAAACTTCAATGCCGTATATGGGCCGGGTGAACTAGAGTTCAGGAAATGTCAACGCTGGTTCCAGAAATTTCGAAGGGAGGACACCAGCCTCAAGGATATGCAGCGACCCAGACGGCCTGTTGAACTGGATAACGACGTGCTGAAAGCTGCTGTTGAGGGACATCCGCAGGCAACAGTTGAGGAATTGGCCACACTTGTTCATTCAACTGTTCACCGGCATCTGCAGGACCTCGGTTATGCGCCGAAACTGGATGACTGGGTACCCCATGATCTCACTCCACAACAGCGTGTGGATATTTGCACTTCTTTGCTCTCCCGTGAAAAAAAGGGAGCCGTTTTTGCACAGAATTGTCACGGGTGATAAAAAATGGATTGTTTATAATAACATTAAGCATAAACGGCAGTGACTTCCCAAAGGGAATGTGCCTGCAGCAGTGGCGATACCAGGGCGTTTTTCACAAACGGTTTTGATGTCTGTGTGGTGGGATATGCAAGGCATAATCCATTACGAGCTGCTGCCATCCAGACGTTTATCCAACTGCAGTGTCTACGCACCGCTTTGCAGAATAAACGTCCGGCATTCGTGAATCGTAAAGGCATACTGCTGCAGCAGGGCAACGCAAAGCCACACACATCAAAAATGACCAGTGCCACGTTGCAGGACTTCGAATAGGAAAAACTTCCGCCTATAGCATATTTCCCTGACATCGCCCCATCCGTCTACCACCCCTTTCACCGCCTACAAAACTATCTTGCTGGGACTACACTTCGAAATATGGAAGAGGTACGGCGAACCCTTTGTGCCTTTTTTGCATCAAAACCCATGGAATTCTACAAGTCTGGGATTCAAAATGTTGTAGATCGATGGGAGAAGGTTGTAACTACCGGGGGCACTTATTATATGGATTAAAACATCTGTTCCAGGTACGTTTTTCTTTCTTTTCTTCAGACGTTGAAAAAACGACAGTATTTTTGGGATTACCCGATACGTACGTCATGTACGTAGTAAGAATTAAGAGTCAAATATAATTTTCTGAACCTTGCAGAACTGAGTGTAGTACCTCAGAACACGGCCAACAGTTTTAAATAACTGAAGTAACATTTACCCTTTTGTATTTAAGAAAGAATCTTAAATAACTTCAAAAGGGCAAATGAGTGCCCTACGACATACTTATACTTTCAGCACATTACGTGAATGATTGAATCCATCACATATACAGAATTTCCAGAACGTACCGAATTCCAGAACCTACTGAAAGGAATACGTTAATGCCAAACATTATCACATAATAGTTTGAATAGTTATGATCCATGTATTGTAACACCCAAAGAATAGTACAAATATCGATGCATTTTAAACATCTAATGAATGTTTATTTTTTTATTTTTGTTTTTATAAACTTTCTAAAGTTATAACTGACTGCCTAGAAAACATTCAGCCATGTTGTGCCTAAGGAGGTTTTTCTAAAGAAAAATGTATTTTAATTTCCTTGTTCTGTGGCATATTTTGAAATATTTTGTGCATGTGATGTTACTTCTGAAAGCTATATTCATTTTCATATACCAGAAATTGGAAATTGCCAAAGCTCGGGCGTCGTCGTATTTAGAAGACCACATTGCTGAGTTGACGGCACCTTTGCCAGTTGCAATAGCTGCTTACGCAATGGCATTGTCCGACAGTACTCTGAAAGACAACCCTTACGGAAAGTTGAAATCACTCGAAAAATATGATGAAGGTAAGTTTTCAGTTACATAATTTCGCTACCTCCTCTTGGTATTAGTAACTACTCCAATTTTCGATTTGCAGCTTTCAAAGTTGGCTCTTCGGCAATCGGAGACCCTTTTTCAGTTTTAACAATTGTGCTGAAAAAATGTTGTCCCCTTAGACTCCAAATTTCCCACTTGTAAGTGCGTATTTATATTATAATCCTAGGGAGTTTCCCAATATGTTTTGTGTCTTATAGATCTTGAAAACACTTTAATTTTACACACAATAATTTTGCATTTAACTTCTAATCCTTCGGTAGTAGCAATGAAAATAAAAATCGTGCATAATTTGCTAACTGTGTGTTTAAGAAGCACACTCTTGATATCTACTGGGAATGGATCTTCAACAATTATCCATTTCGAGAAAAATTATATTTTAAGACTATTTCTTAAATTTTTCATTAAGGAACTGAAATCCATTGGAAACACAGAAATTATTTGGGTGGAGATCATCAACAACAGACTCTGCTGCTTTGTCTTTTAAACCAAGCCGACGTAGTTATTACGAGTTTGGTCCCCATGGAATTACTTGCAATTTAATAAATTTTGTGCAACTAACATTGAAATTTATATAGCGCTGATTTTTAAATACATGTTTTATACATTTCTTCTAGTAGGAAAACAAATTTCTTATATACACAGTGCGTCAAAGAATTTTTAAGACTGGCGCTAGATTTCAGCCTACAGTGGCGCCACCAGTGTAATTGCGAATGCGTTATAAACCGTGACCATCTGCTTGCTTTCTGCCAAAAGTACTGCGCAGTTGTTAAAGTAACTCAAACGAAACGGCCGTTCATTAGAGAAGTAAAAAATTTTTCATGTTGAATTATTAAGATGGAACAAAGGGCTGTTATTAAATTTAACGCAAAACTTGGTAAAAGTGTCTCGGAAACGCACCAAATGATGAAACAAGTTTTACCGTGAGTTTTGTTTAAGTAGATCAAATGTTTTCTTGTGGCATAAACGTTTTTTGGACGGAAGAGATACGCTAGAAGATGATAAGCATACCGGAAGACCAAGTTCATCTAGGACACCTGAGATTATTGAACAAGTGCGCGATTTCGAGGCAAACAATCGATGTGCGTCACTAAGAATGATGGAAGAGTCTTTAAACATCAACAAAGAAACGATTCGAAACATCCTGCATGAAGATTTGGGCAAAACAAAAGTCTGTGCTAAATTTGTTCCACACACGTTAACCAATGAACAAAAATCAAGGAGAAGTGCACATTGCAGAGACATCATTTCAGCCACTGAAAATGATCCAAACTTCTTAAAATTGATTATTACTGGTGATGAAACATGGTGTTTTCAATATGATCCTAAAACAAAGGGACAAAGCTCGGAACGGAAGTCAAAATACTCGACACAAGCCCAACAAACAAGAAAAGTTCCATCGAAAATCATAACAATGCTCATTACATTCTTCGATAGTAAGGGTTATCCACAAAGAATTTGTTCCAAGTGGACAAATAATTACTGGTGAGTTTTATTTAAATGTTTTGAGCCGTTTGGTGGGCAGAATTCGTCGCATTTGTTCAGAATATCGGGATGAAAACAGTTGGTATTTGTTGCACGATAATGCACCCAGTCACACCTCACTTCTTGTTCGTAGATTTTTGGCGAAAAATAAAGTCTGTGTGTTGAATCATCCACCGTATTCGCCTGATTTAGCACCCTGCGACTTTTATTTATTCCCAAAACTTAAAATGACGTTAAAAGGGTGTTATTTTGATGATATTTCGACCATACAAACAGCTTCGACGATTCCGCAAAGTGAACTGGAACAGGCATTCGAAACATTATTTAATCGCTGTAACAAGTGTATTGAAGTCGGAGGGACTTATTTTGAATAACAAACCAAAACAAATTATAATTTCTTGTTTCTATTTCATATTGCAGACCCAGTCTTAAAAAATTTTTGCCACACTGTGTATGTGTCTTATTTGCTCAAGGCTATTTTATTCGTTGCACTTGAACGTATATGACAAGCCTTTTTTCTCGATTTCACGAAACAAAAAATTAAAAAAAATAATTACTTATTATCAATTTCTCATGTTACAATTTCTCATTATCAATTTCTTCTGTTATAATTGTTTTGATCAGGGTACCTGCAAATGATCTTTACCCAAATGAAAATGAAGCCGCTGTTAAACTTGATTGTCATTTAGGCATTATTTTGCCCCATCACGTGTAGCTGTTATTAGGCACAATGTTTCTTCCTAATGAATTTTGAGTTCTAAATATAAGCCGTTTCAGTGGCCTATTGGTAGTATGCCTGGCTTCTAATCATGAAACTTGCAACTCGGATGCTGTCAAATTTTGAAGATGAAGAATATGATTTTACGCTAGAGATAAATACCAGCGTCTCTGAGGCAGGTGTTTATCTTGTCTTGGCATAAGCACTATGAGTATGCCAAGACAATTCGGAGTTATTCAAATTAAGAAGACGTAGAAATTTTCCTTGTCAAAAAGTCACCTGATAAGGAGAAATTGGAAGGAGATCTTGTGATCTCTTGATAATAACAACGAGCTGAACTTCGCAGAAACAAAAATTTTCAGTATTGTCTCACTCTATTGACAGAGGCGTAATGCCTTACTCTTCAGGCACGCCTTTTACATAAACAAATTCATAAAACGAAAACTGGAATGGAAGACAAAATCTTCCTTTTTTTTAATATTTTGGTATAGTTGACTTGTAATGATGTAAGTTGCGATTGAAGAATTTCTGAACTGTATTAAAAAAATTGTAACCCTGCTGAACACTTTGACGAGTCTGTTTTAGATTATAACTATCATTCAATTATTAAAAATTAATACATATGGCTCTACAAAATTTGGTATTCCGAATATTATTTCCACGTTAACTCCTGCTGGGCGTGTGTTCAAGAGAATTTTGCCATTGTTTCGTTTTCGCGGTGGCTTTACCTTCAAAATTTCAAAAATTCTCAAAACTTCTAATTTTAAAGTTGTTTTTAAACCCATAAACAAAATGAAATTTTTCGGATCAAAATGACCATGTTGAAGATAAAATTTCATGGGGGATTTATCAAATTCCATGTGAATGTAGCGCTTTGTATATATAGGACAGATACGTAGAGACTTACGTTGTCGACTGAAAAAGCGCCAGACCTACATACGGAACTGTGACCTAAAGAAATTGCCAATGACTGAGCACTGTCATGAAAATGATTATGTATTTCTCGCCGCTACGGTGGCGCAGTGGTCTAAGCGCTGGCTTCTGATCATTCGTCCGAGATGGGTCCGGGTTTGAATCCCGAGAGGAATGGATGTTGTATTTGTCTTACGGCACTGGTTCTCTACTTAGGGACGGGCGACTGCAAATAGCCCACTGAGTTGCTCACATGGCCCTTAAATACCCAATAAAAAAAAAAAAGATTTCCCTTTGAAGACGACAAGCCGGATTCGTCCACCAAACTTTATATTTTGGAAGCTTTCCTTACATATAAAAATTCTTCTCCAGTTGTCAAAAGTGTGGCATTCACGCCATTTCTATAAAACTCGTGGAAGTAGCCAACAAAAACCGTGACCGTCAACACCTTTGATGATGTCACATACTGTATGAATATTTACGTTCCATTCATCCTGATGATGCTACGCTAAAGCCAAGCAAAACCTTGGTCGATACGAAAAATAAAATTACCGAGACAGAACGTTATTTATCTTAACCTTATATTGTAAGATTAAGATAAACAAGATATACAATACAATACAATACAGTTATTTACTGCACACATTTAAAACTTACAGTTATATGAAAATGCAATACACCAGGAGGAATCTGAACACATTGGTTGTAAGGTGATTCCCCCTATCAGATGTAAGAAAAAGAATAAAACATATGACATATATGAAAGCAAGTAAGATGGTTATAACAGAAGCACCTCTGTTAGCAGCATGCTTGGAACTACAACTTAATGATATATGGAGATCAGGGTGATTTACAATGTAATTTCGCAGAGACAAGGAAAACTTTTTGATATTTTCCAGGGATCTGATGCACTCTGAGAGATTATTCCATGGGATAATGACTTTATACAGTATGCTATTTAAACCATAATTAAATCTAACACACGGCTGACATAATTTGTTGTTAGCAACAAATCTGGTGAAGATAGAATAATCCAGATATATGATGTCAGATTGAAATATAGGCAGTTTATGGTGCATTATTTTAAAAATCATGATACCTAGTTTCAAACAAATACATCGCTCTTTCCACCTTTTTAGTAACACACAGTAACCAAAAAATTGTTTCTCGGGCACCGCCGGGAACCCCGGATCTCTCGATATCTAGGCGAGCGCGTTAACCTTACACCACGGTGGCCAACAATCCACGGCGCTATGGTTTTTTTTTTCCTCTCAGCTTCTGTCATCATGGTTTCGGCTCAGCTGCTAAGAGGTCTCCATCTGGTGGGTATTAACATCACTGGCTGTATATTAACTATAGCAGTTAAATCCAAAGCGCGAGATCCAAAGTGAAAATCCTTCGGATACGTGGCGTTAGTTAATAAACAAATACATCGCTCTTTCCACGTTTTAGTAACACACAGCAACCAAAAAATAGTTATCTGTCACCGCCGGGGATTGAATAACAATTTTAAATGTAACTAACGCGCTCGCCTAAATATCGAGAGATCCGCAATTCATTTCCCCGGCGGTGACCGAATAACAATTGTTTGGTTGCTGTATTTTATTAAAACGTAGAAAGAGCGATGTATTTGTTTATTCACTAACGCCACGTATCTGGAGGATTTTCAGATAAACAACAGTTATTGATCAAAACAATGAGCGCGAAGCAAACAAATACGTCGTCTAATACAAGGTCAGTTGGCGTACATATAGTAAGATAATGCAACGTTGAAGAGACCTAATACCTAGCATTGAAGACTCATCACTTAACATGTTTTTATATCTTAGCTAACAGAGTGCCAATGATGCTACTATAACGAAGTAAATTTCTCCGTCATTTCTGTCCACCGCAGGATTCGAACCCGGATCCCCTCATTCCGGAATAAGTCACCGTACCAATTGAGTTACGCGAACGTTTGTTCTGACTACTATCTGCCTTTATGTCGTATGCGTCCTGCTGGCAGGTACGTCACACTACACATAACAGAAATTCTTGGAAGTTCAGACAAGGCTTTAAATTCTGAAAGTACATAGTTTACATAAGAAGCATCATACAAAAAAACGTTAAGTAGGTCACAATAGACATGTGATCTATAACGATTTTAAAGCTTTAATAAAGCTTTATTAAAGCTTCTGGATATGTTGCGCTGTGCTGTTCGTGCTGCATCACTGTCAGCATTTATGCAGTTCCGTGAAATATTTTTTTAGTTTTGCTCTTATCGAAATTCTTGGTTTTAGAACTTTATTTAGTCCATTACCTTGTTTCTGTTCTCTTCGTTCTCAGACATGAACACATTACATTGGGAAACAGGAAAAGGAACTCAAGATATTGAAGTCACGAGCTATGCCTTACTGACGTACTTGCAGTACAATGACATGACCAAGAGCAACGCTATTGTGAACTGGCTAAACACCAAAAGATTAGCTTCTGGTTCATTTCCTTCGACACAGGTAAACATTACTTATTTTGATCTTTCAATGGTAGGCTATAATTGTTTATAACTACCGTCAAGTAGTTGTGTCGATGGTACCATACACACCCCGTAAAAGGATTAAATGCAATTATATTAAGTGTGACTGCTCCAAAAACATTCAATGCAAGAAAGTCAAATTATTGAGAGATACTATAATACAGGGTGATCCATTTAAACCAGTACCCTGAAAAAACTTACATTTTTGCAAGGGATCGCGCAAGGAACTTCTTCTTTTTTTCAATAGGAGCAGCAATCCTGGAGAATGAAAACTGCCACCGTGAAGAAGATTGTTAACCGTAACTGTAACTCAGCTGGTGATTTGTTTGTTGTTGCGTTGTCATTCACCTGCCTGCATTCGGAATCATACAGTACTCGGTTCCAGTGCGTGTTTTTTTAGTTAAATCGTATTGGGTAACCAATTCTGTCATCAAAACGCAACGAGCATTTCGAAGAGAGTTTGGAGTTCGAAAAGTGCCAAGCAAGTCAACAATTCTGTCGATGGCAAAAAAACTGGAGCAAACCGGTTCTCTTCTCAGCGGTAACGGTAGACATCAACCTCCGATGCACCAAACGCGTGTGGACGATGTTCGGCAACGTTTACTTCAATCTCCGACGAAATCGTTGCGCAGATTAAGACAACAGACAGGATATTCATACGGAACTTGTCAAAGGGCAGCAAAAAAAGCGAATATTCGACCATTTAAAGTGCACGTAATTCATCAGCTGCAGGAACCGGACAAGGGAAAGAGAGTACGTTACTGCAAATGGTTTCAAAATTTTCTTAATTTGCGATCTGATATTCTCTCCATCACATGGTTTACGGATGAAGCCTGGTTTCATCTGTCAGGCTACGTCAATTCGCAAAACAGCAGATACTGGGCTGCCGAAAGCCCACACGTTATGTGTGAAACACCGATGCATTCACAAAAGGTTGGTGTATGGTGTGCGGTTTCGTCTACGAAAATTATTGGCCCCATTTTTTTCTCTGAGACTGTCAACACTAGCGTTTATTGCCGCATATTCAATGAATTTGTGGAACAACTTGATGACATTAAATTGACAGAGGGCTACTTTCAGCAGGATGGCGCTGCGTGTCACACATCTGAAGTCTCAATGGAACTCATAACCAGCTTCTCTGATGACAGATTAATTTCAAAAAACATATGGCCTCCCCGATCTCCGGACTTAACTTCCCTGACTTTTTTATGGGACTACTTAAAGGATAGAGTTTACAAAACCAATCCAAAAACATTGAATGCATTGCGTGAAACAATCCCGACTGAAATTAGCAATGTTGCTGCTCGTACTCTACATGAGACATCACTGAATATGGTGCGGGATGTTCAACTGTGTTTACAAGAAAATGGAGGGCAATTCCAACATTTGTTTTGATAAAATGATTCTCCAATACCACATGTATAATTCTCAACTTACTGTATGATTTTGTTGTTATTTATAAAAAAGTTATAGGTAAATCACATTTAAATGGATCACCCTGTACAATAGCAGCAAAGACCCACACATAACGTTTTTCACACAGAGAACTGGGCAAGCAAATATATCGTAAATATCTCCTCTACAGATAGATCTGCTATATGTACGAATTTGTTTTGCTGATGATATAATACAAAGCGGTGAAAGTAATTTTGTTCGTAAGAAAGAGTATGAACTATGACGAAGTAAATTTCTCCACCATTTTTATGCCAGGGACGGGTTTCGAACCCGCAATTCTCGGCTCCGGAGCTCCGTTTGCTTTCCACTAGCTACACTGGCATGTGCTCTCACTGCTGTCTGCCTTTATCTCATGTGCCTCCTGCGGGGCAGGCACGTCACATCCCCCCAGAAAGAGGGCCGGGGGCATAACCCACGGGTCCGCCAAGACCATGTGTCGCTGTAGGCAGTCATCCGATGAAGAACGTGCATTTGAGAAATCCCTGGCAATCTGGTGTGTGGAACGTAACATCACACTGATTTACTTTTTCGAAGCACTGAAGAAGGGATTCTCATTCTTCCTATATCGGGGTGTGCAAAGAACATCACACCATTGCGAGAAACCTATCAGCCAGGTCATACTTGAAGTTCGGGCACCAATATGACGAAGTAAATTTCTCCATCATTTTTATGCCAGGGGTGGCTTTCGAACCCGCAACTCTAGGCTTCGGAGCTCCGAGTGTTATCCACTTTATTACTCTGACATGTGCTTTCACGGCTATCTGCCTTTTATTACATGTGCGTCCTGCGAGGCAGGCACGTCACAGAACATGAAAGCAACAAATTTTAATTTACAATTACTAGTTTCCAAATCCCCGATGCGTGCTGAATTTGTGCTGATGTTCTCGCGAACAACGGCTTTAATTCTTTCTTCGGCATCACAATCTACTATTTGTCACGAATCTGACCATTTCCCATAAGTAAACCCGAAGCTGTATTAAACTTTTGGTACCTCGTGAAACCTTCTACATCTATCCGTGACAGCATTGCCATCGCAGTTAATTAATTACATCTTTTCTTCTCATAAATACACTAGCGCAAAGTAAAAAAAGAACAGCAAGAAGGAATTGGCGGACGATCATGAAATTTACATATGCCAATGGGGTCGACTTTACGTAGGTGTGATGTTAATTTCGGGACCAACCGGTGAGCGCATACGCCACATCACGGCATAATATGCAAATTATCGTCGGTGGTATTTAAAGAGTACGGCGAAATGAATGTAATCAGTCGTCGGCGTAAGGACGCGTGCGAAGACCCTGAAGAAGCTGCAATTCCTGGACATGGAAGACGTGTACAATTTCAGCAGTTATCGGAATTTGAGCGAGGTCGTCTAGTCGGACTCCGCGAGGCCGGGTGGTCGTATCGTCGTATTGCGGAGAGAATTGTACGGGAAGTATCGGTGGTGGTACGATGGTTTCGTAGATGGTCCGAGGAACATTCCCACACGAGAAGACGTGGAACCGGGCGTCACAGACGAACTGATGAGCGGCCCGATCGACGCATAAAAAGAGCGGTGTTGTCAAGCAGAACATCCACTGTGGCGCAAATCCGAGCAGCCGTTGCACCTGAGGTGACTGTGCGAACAATCCGCAACCGTATGCTGGATGCAGGACTACGTGCACGCGTGCCTCTGGCATGTGTATCTCTGACTCCAGCCCACCGTTAGGAACGGCTGCTGTGGTGTCGCAATGTGTGCACTGGAGAACGCAATGGCGATCTGTCGTGTTCAGCGATGAAAGCAGATTTATTTGGGGAGCCTCCGATGGCCGTATGCGCGTTCGCAGACGCAGAGGGGAGCGTCTCCACCTTTCTTGCATCCGCCAGCGACACACGGAGCCTACACCTGGTCTCCTGGTGTGGGGAGAGATCAGCAATCACTCCCGTACACAACTAGTGTTTGTACCGGGTACGTTAAACAGCACCTCCTATATCAACAACATCATTCAGCCCGTTGTTGTGCCATTTGTAAGGTCAGTCTATGCTGGTGTTTTCCAGCAAGATAACGCACGCCCACACACGGCACGTGCAACGCAACATGCACTTCATGGTGTGAGACAACTTCCATGGCCTGCACGTTCACCGGATATATCCCCCATTGAGCACGTGTGGTATTTTATGGGACAACGTCTTATCCGGTCTCCACGGCCAGCCACGACCATCCCCGATTTACGCGTCCAGGTTGAGGATGCTTGGAACTCAATACCGCAAACTTACATCCAACATCTGTACGACAGACTCCATGCCAGAATTGCACAGTGTGATGCAGTTCATGGCGGTTCAACCTCGTACTAACCATGTTACATGGAAATGTTATTTTTCAGTTTACCAGCAAATGCAGCTGTATTTTGCCATAATGTTTTGATCACATTATCCTCTGTATTCCGTTATTATGCTGTATAAATTTCGTTGGTATCAGACGTCTCCTTCATGGTGTTCTTTTTTCACTTTCCGCCAGTGTATAATGTACACACATCCCATCTAACGACTTTCTCTCTGATGTGCCATGGAAACTATTCCGATTGTTGCGGTGCAGTGATCTTCGGATCTCAGAAGCAAATCTTATAATCCCACCTCTACATAGAGGTGGATTTTACAATCCACCTCAATCTTATGATTATAAGATTGGTGGATATTAATCATATTATAAGTTTAGGTGGATTTAATCTTATAATCTTATGATTAAAATATTTTTTTTAGAAAATCTGATAATCTTGCTACTGAGATCATGTATTTTTGACGGACTTTTCCGAGATTCATCATCTGCAACTCATGATGACTATCGAGCTTGAAATTCGTCATCTTCAAGCGCAGAAAGTCATCTTTATCTGACAGACTTCTCCGAGATTCATCATCTTCAACTCAAAATATTGACACGACTTTTAAATGTCTAGCTGTTGCCTCACAATTTTTCAGTACATGAAATTGGAGAAATAGCTGATTGTGTATCACGTGGGTGATTTTTACAGCGAAAATCTATACGCCTGGAGAGACTTCTAGGCTATTCTTTCATATCGCACTTTATACGTTCTAGGAAAAAGGTTCCTAGAACGTATCCTACTGTTACGTTCTAGGAACCTTTTTCTTTTTTAACTCCTTTCTTCAGTCTTTTTATCACCATTACTTCTCTTTCCCATCATGCATAGCGCCCATAGCTGTTTCCTGCCGTCGACTTTCATACAGTTACTCCTCAGGGCGCCAGTATATCGAATATCATATCACTTTAAGAATTCAACTTATAGGCTGTTTGGAATAGTCCGCCGAACCGAAGTTGTAAACATTAGAATTTAGCATGAATTATTCGCGGATTGTTTACTGCCGAAATCTTAATTATTGGTCAAGCGAATTTAGCCTATAATTTTAGCCAATAAAAAATCAAGGAATTCTTCTGACACTCATAAATCACTCATTCAACTCCAGGCCTGGCACGAGATAACACAAAATTTATTAATTAACGTAATGCAGATAATAAATATGATGACGTCAACATGCAGAGGAAGAAGGAGGGACGTCAAATAATCTCGCCCCTTCTGGTTAGCTCTAATGCTAAACCCATTGCTAGAATTCAGAGATATTTCATTGGCATGTACACTGAAGAGCAACTGAATTAGAGATACCTGTCTAGTAACGTGCAGCGCCACGTTTCACCCTGAAGACGGCGGCGATTCGTCTCGGCATGGACTCGACAAGACATCAGAAGCGTTGAGAAGCCATACGGATCCACGACCCCTGAACAAGCTCCCACAGTTCACGAAGATTTGATGGGGGGTGGGGGGGTCAGAGCTTCCAACATCTCTCTCGTTGGCATCCCAGATGTGTTCGATGGGATTGAGGTCAGGTGACCTAGCTGGCAAAGGAAGCGAGGTCACGTCGGTGGAGTGTTCATCCAACCATTCGGAAACAATTCGGAAGCGATGGCACGGTGCATTGTCTTGGTGCAGGACGAGGTCCCCAGTGGGATGTTGAAGACGCATAAACGGGAGTAAATTGGTCGTCCAGGATATCCCGGTAACGTTGACCTGTGAGGGACGATGTCACACGTACCAGTGGTCCCATTGCAGTTCATGTAGTCACCAGACGAGAATGCCACTCCCACCAGCTTGAAGAGTACCCTGCTGGCAACAAGGATCCATCGCTTCATGTGGTTTGCGCCGTACTGGTATCCTGCCATCCGCATGTACCAACGTGAATCTCTACTCATCAGTCCAGGCAACATTTTTCCACATGTCTAGGGTCCAGTGGTGATGTTCCCGCGCCCATGCTAATCTTTGCACCTTGTAATGTGTGGCCAGCAGCAGTACCCTCGTAGGACGATGGCTTCGGTACCCCATAGCGAGGAGATGGTTCTGGGTGGTGTGGCTGCTTACACGTTTTTGTGCACCAGCGTTAAATTGCCGAGTGATTTCTTGCACTGTGGCCCGTCTATCCGCTGTTACATTGCGAGCTAGCCGACGATGACCCCGCTCATCCACACGCTGTTGTCCACGGCAGTTGGCTCTTGTAGGGATGGTTTTACCGGATTCGATGTACTCACGGTGCACCCGTGACAGAGTGGCTCGTGAAAATCCCATTGTCTGCACGACTTCCGAGATAGAGTGACCCATTCGTCGGGCCCCGACAATTTGCCCACGATCAAATGCGCTTAGATCCTTCGTCTTACCCATACTGCGCCCGACTCTTACTGATTCCCGTCGCATTACTCCTTATATTGTCGTATTGCTGCATACGTCATGTCGTTTCCGTTTACAGGTCCGCCCAGAGCGCTACATTTGGATTAACGCCAGCTGTCTCTAATTCAATTGCTCTTCAGTATATTATCTGGCTGTAAACATTTCTCAGCCGAGATAGTTCTCCATTGGCTGATCTTTGCCAATTTAATCATAAACACCGTCATGCATAAAAACTTAAAATACACACAGGAAGACCACTTTTCCGAAGATCTTGATCCTTACATGAAAATCATCGCACCATAGATGATCACTCACTGGTCGATTTTCACTTTCATTAGGCACAACAAATTAAAACGCGCACTCAAGACGAGGGTGAGAGGAGTCACACCCCTCCCCCTGTATGACCCACATACGCATCTACGCGCACTGATATGCCTTTGACTTCATCGAGGAGTCCATGGTTGGACTTTCTAGCTCGGCCGCAGGTAAAGGTGAGTTTCTCCACATCACATATCATCTGCATCGCAGCCTCTCGAAGCTTGCATCAATTTCGTAACTTCATCTGACCTCCGGATGATTGATCTCAAGTTCCGATCAATATCCCGGCAACGAACAAGATTTATTAAAAAGGTAGAATTTCCTGTTGCCTAGTGCTGCAATCCTACAAACCGCCTAACAGGACCAGATTTTCCGATAGATCTGACATCGAGAACGCCTTAAAACACTCATGGTTCACTTTACTCGATTGACACTTGACCTGTTCTCTAAATGTCGGGCAAGGACCTTCTCCTCTCGTACTTACACAGATTCCCAAATAATGGGCGATCGAAGCATCTGGCGTCACAATGTGTCTCCTCCCCTTTCCCATAATTATCCCAAGCTTCTTTTGACCGTTCCTCCCTCTCAAGAAAGGGGAAGTCACGAACTCTCCTTTTTTTCTTATCTTCGCAAAGTAAAAGCCGCGAGTTGCTACATTTAATAAACATAATTAACGCTCTTCCCGCCTTTCGCTAATCCAGCTAATCGTATTTATTGCACACCAAAAATTCGTAACAGTACAATCACAATCTTTGGAAAATGCTTCTATCTCCAAACATAATAAAGTAAAACTATTGCAGACTGCTCTGGAATCTCAATATCCACAGATTGTCAACACCGACGGAATAATATCCTTCACACTCGCTCTTTTTGTTTCATTGTTTACCTGTAGTACTCAATTGGATGTAGGTGTTCCTATGCTGTACTCATGTCAGACTTCTATAACTTGTTTCCTCTCAAGAGCCGAACGCCATTGGCTGTGACCCTTCTCTCAACTGATGCATCAAAGAAACTCTAGAATCCCTCATGAGCCGTAATGAACTGACGCCGGTAATACGGAACGCACTAGCGCTTTTTACACCGCCATTTATCAGTTCCGGAAATATTCCACCGCTTTGGACTTTGTAATTCACAGAACTGTGGATATTGCAGTGCGGACACCGCTGTTGAACACATGTACTTGCCTGTCATTATCTCGAATCCTTTTTAATGTGGTGTCAAGACTACTGTAGATCGTTTGCACACTATTTTTTGTTATCAAATACAAGTTTGAATTTTCGCTTTATCAAGCACCCATATTCATTCTTTCCTATTTTAGTGAAACATGTTATCTACCGTATTCAATTAAATGAACGTTCCACCAGCCTCACCTGAAGTAAAAGCAATGCTGAATCAGTGCTCCAATCTCAACTCATGTTAGGATTACAAACCAGACTTTAAGTTCAATACACACTAAGTGTAGTAAAATACATTTTATTATAATCCTAGCGATACTGAGATAGATAAAATCAACAACGTTTATTTACAATATATTTTTATTTTAAGTTCTACTTCAGTTTCTCTAAGCGTTCCGTTCAGCTTCATTAGGATAAATGGAGCTGAATATTTAAATCACTGTGATATCATCAGCCTTCTGATGTTAACGGATTTTGGTGTTAAGACATGCACATTTGCATCAATAAAGAGAAGTTTCGTTTTTCCTGGATGATTTTCTAAACAGGTGTAAGGCCTTTCCATGGGTTGCCACTGTTGCCTATTTTATGTGAAGTCTATGCGTGACATTTTGAGGGCAATACTTGTGGCATTTGACCTGAAGGTTCGATTCGCAGATAATAACCTTTGTTTCCTGTAATGGCGATAATTCAGAAACACCCAAATTAGTTTAACTTATAAATTCACTTGATCATCAAATACAACTAACTTAGGAGACTGAAAACAATGGCTATTTACCATTCCTTGATATCCTCGTGTCACTGTCAGAAGGATCTTTCGCTACTACCGTTTATCACAAACCAATTGTTGTTTGTTCACATTACGTGCAAAGTCAAATCACATGTGCGAGAAAAAAATCAGTACTTCCTATACATATCTATACTTTTCAATACATATCACCTCACCTGAAATTCCCTGCGGAAAGGAATAGATTTTTTTAAACGTTTTGCAACACATATAGGATATAACACTTCGTTATAGACCAAGAAGTCAAAGAATTTAGGAAACCAAGCCTGTCTGCAATCTCACGCCTATTGTTCGTTGACTACGAAGGAATCTGGCTGGAATTCTCATTTGGTTCTCATATTTGCCCCATTTTTTTTTAAATTCACAAAAGTTTAAAATTAAAATTATTTTTAAATACATAACAAAATAAATTTTTACGGATCAAAAAACTGCGTCGAAATTATGAATTCCTGGGACATTTATCAGATCTCAGTCGAATGTGGAGTTTCATGCATAGGTCAGACCCATGGAGCCTGACATTTCCACTTGAAAGAAGTCAAGATTTACGGACTTGCGTACGGAAATGTGAACAGAGGAAATCATCTGCAGTTCAAAATTGCCATGAAAATAGCCATAAATGTCTGTCACAAAATGCTGAACTTATTGATAAACCTGATTCAGCTATCAAGTTTGATACTTTGGAACCTTTCCATATATGTCACAACTCTTCGAAATTTATCAACGACAAATTGTGAAGAGTTGTAACATATACACATGTGTATGAGTTGTGACATATATTCAAGCACATGAAAACAACACACCAAAATTCGAACGACACTGACCCAGTCGTCTGGCCCGTCTGGCCATTACATTTGGCCTTTGTCAAACTCGCTTAAGTCCGCTGCCTTTCGCATCTGAAGAACAAGAATGATACTGATTAATGCAGTTCAGTATCAGGTGTTATTTATACCGTCCCGAGACTTTCACAAGTGCCGTCGTTTACATGCACTTGCTTCAATTTGAATAAAAACGTACTGGTCATAAGGTTATGGCTCTTCGGTGTATGTAAATGGTCTATGGTTTTGTTGGACTTTTCAGGATCTTTCAGATCGTTCTTTATAGCTTCAAATTTTTATATTTAGCTCCGAAAAACTTCACATAGAAATTAGACATTCCAAATCAACAATCTCTACTGGAGTTTCTTTTCAAAATTTTCAAAGAAAAAAATGATCAAATAAAACAGTATTTGTAATTTTATTTCTACAGCAGATATTGATAGTGAAAGGTTCTTGAAATATCAAATAGTGTGATTTAGTGAGTATTCCAAACCGTGAAAGAGCGTTTTATTGTGAAACATCAATTGCATCATGCTTAAACGATATACTAGGGGTGTTCAAATGAAAAGGTACGAAACGACACTGTGGGTATAAATGAAGACTTTATTCAAAGTATACACCATAGGCCGTAGCACAACGATCCCATTGATTAACGAGCCGAAGGATTCCTTGTTCCCATAATTCCTGTGGCCGTGACGAGACCCAGTCCTGCATAGCGACCTTGAGTTCGTCGTCCGAGTGGAAGCGCTTCCCTTTCAGATGTTTTTTCAGGGGACCAAACACATGGAAATCGCAGGGCGACATGTCCGGGCTGTAGGGCGGATGGTCAAGCTGCTCCCACTGGAACTTGGCCAGTTCCACGTGTGTGACCCTGGAGACGTGTGGACGCGCGTTATCATGAAGCAGAACCACACCCTCCGTGAGCAGCCCCGGTCTTTTGTTCTTGATGTGCCTGCGTAGGCTTCGGAGTGTCTCACAGTACACATCGGAGTTAATGGTTCGTCTGTGCTGGAGGAATTCAACAAGTAGTCAATTGGACGGCGCTCTTTATAAAAGCCTCTGCTCTCTCCTGCGCATGCGGGCGCCCTCGCCGGCGACTCCAATCGCATCCCTAGATGTGTCGCTACGTTCTCCCATAGCGGCATAGGCAAATATGTTAACGGTTACGTTCTTATGACGTTTCGTACCTTTTCATTTGAACACCCCTAGTACTTCAGCATCTGTTACGAAGAAACGCTGCAAAACAGGTTTATTTTTGTGGTCATGAAATAACAGTGTGTCTCGTACGATTAACTGCACGTCCAGTAATGCAGGAACTAGTCATACAGGGATAAACAATTAATTCCTACAAACTTTGAAGATAAGAATCCGATTTTTGGCGTAAATGTGACACGGATGGTAAGTCAGGTAATATCCGAAAACTTGAAAATTTCCATCGTCCTGGAGCGGGACTCGAACGCGCGTCTCCCAGAACACGCCTGGGTATGCTAACCATTACACCACCCAGAACGACCAAGTTTCCGATCAATTTGAATATAACCGTCACAGGATTCGCTAGTCGAAGCAACCGGCATTCATGTTTAGGGGAATCTGGAGGTTAAGAATCTTATCCCGTGCTTGTCCGGAGAAGCAGATAAATCATGAAAGAAATACGGAATTACGCCATATAATACAAATTTTGAAAATAACAATCCGATTTTTGGCGTAAATGTGACAAGGATGGTAAGTCAGATAATATCCGAAAACTTTAAAATTTTCATCGTCCTGGAGCGGGACTCGAAACCGCGTCTCCCAGAAAACGCCCGGGTATGCTAACCACTTGGTCGTTCTAGGTGGTGTAGTGGTTAGCATACCCGGGCGTTTTCTGGGAGACGCGGATTCGAGTCCCGCTCCAGGACGATGAAAATTTTCAAGTTTTCGGATATTATCTGACTTACCATCCTTGTCACATTTACGCCAAAAATCGGATTGTTATTTTCAAAATTTGTATTATATGGCGTAATCCCGTATTTCTTTCATGAATTAATTACTATTGTAACATTTTGTTGGAGGCATTTGAAAATATTGATACACGTGATAGTGTGCTAGCGTTAGCGCGATGTATTAATGAGAATCACTACAAAAACATGTTATTCTCAAGACTCTTAAGGACACTCACTAGACGAAAATATATTTTAAACCTTATTCATAAATACACTAGTTCCGAAACTTAAGCAATATTCCCAAAACTCACCTCATCGTCGATTGCGGTGCAAATATTTTGCTCAAAATTGGCATATTGGTAATATCTAATGATTGCTGTGATTGGCAAATATTATTGCTATGCAAAAGAAAACACACCAAAAAATAAGTACTGGCGACAAATGACATAAAATGACGTACCTTTTGGAATGGAAGATGAAGACCAATAATCGATGTGGTTATCCCTAACTGCGATTCAAGATTCACAGCCGCAGAACTTGTTGTTTATGAAGTTCTCGAAAAATATTGTGGCAGTAATGGTCACTTGTTGCCCAGAGAAACTTCAATTTCGTGGTGAGATTACTCTGAGGGTTGAAGGATAACAACTTGTCCTCCTAGAGCATCTCAAGCATGCTCGATTTGGCTGAGATCGGGATATCGTGCTATCCACTCATGAAGCGAATTGTGTTCAGTTCCAAATATTGGTCAACAGTTTCGAACGATTCAATTGAGTATTATCATCTTATAAAATGTGATTCTCTCCTACCGCACCGGCATTAGCAGCACATGGGGGTTAGGACCACATTTTTTATTAGAAGTTTAACGACCACCGTGAGCAACTCAATGGGCTATAAGCAGTCACCCGTCCCTAATTTAGGGCCACTGGTTCCAGTGAAGGGAGCGAGTCAGTGCTGTAATACAAACATAACATCCATGCCTCACCGGGAACCCGGACCCTTCTCGGACGAATGATATCAAGCCGGCGCTTAGACCCCTGTGCCACCGGCACGGCCCACATTTGTATACCGCTGCATAGCCCTGGAAGCACGTAGAAATTGGTAAGTTCACTTAATGAAATGTCAGCCCAAACTTTAGCACTGCCCTCAAACAGGATTTTCTTTCCCTGATGCTTGAGAGATGATGAGCTCTTTCAGGTTCCCTCCAGTTGAAAACACGCCAAGCCGCCCCGGTGGCGCAGTGGTCTAAGGCGATGGCCTCTGATCATTCGTTCGACAGGGGTCCGGGTTCGAATCCCGGTGAGGCAAGGGTGTTGTGGGACAAGCGACTGCTTACAGCCCATTGGGTTGCTGCTCACGGTAGTCATTAAACCTCGAATCAATAAAAAAAACAAAAAACAAAAACACGCCGAATGTCACCTGTACAGTAAACTTCAATTTATCAGTGAACAATACACTGGTGGGCAATTTTAGTGAGAGATGGGTTTTCCTCCACGGGGTGCTCAGCTGGGCAATAATGGCACATATGACATCAGCAAGGGCTGTGAATCTTGGAAATTGACACAATTTTAAGCTTCAGAATAAATTAGTGTTGAGGTACCAGCTAGTTCTGTGTGACATTGGCCAAAATACACCAACTCACTGGGTTTTGTTCCAGAATCCTTCGGTGGGATAACTAACTGGAACCGTCAGCTATTCCCCGCACTGATGTGTTTTCCTGATTAAAAAGACACAAGGCAATACACAGTACACACTCCATTGGTCTTTATTCTACGTCACATACTCTTTGAACCAATCTAACCGCTCTGTCTCGTGGGTAGGAACTTTTCCTTCAAGGTAGGAACAGAGGGGCACACACGCCACTGGATATTTTGTGTACAAAGCATCCTGCTACATACGGTGGTTGGAGAAACAGGAGCTCCCGGGGCTAGATTAGGTCAGAACTCAATTACGATTGTGTTGTTAACGACTTCAAGATATTTAGTGACCATAAGTTGAAGATAACTACTTTCAAGAGAACCCTAGGTCTACTTTCGCCCTGTCTTCTGACAACAGTCTCTGTTCCTTGGAGGCATCTCTGAAGTCTGTGCACAACGGAACGATCGACATTGTCCCATCTGGAGACATCTGCTTAAGAGGTAAAAGGCTGGAGATCCAAGTACTCTTTAAGGAAAGAACATAATAATAATAATAGAAAGTGCAGCTTTTAACAGCAGAAATCAAGCCTTAGTTTAACCTCCCTTTCTAAGACTTTGTTCATTGTATTATAGAACGAACTCATTGGGAATTAATAGACATTTACTATATTTTCCATACTACAAATGAAGTAAATCAGGAATTGAGTTAAGGTAATGATAATGAAATGCTCCTTGCTGTTGGTATTGATAGCGAAAATGTGTTTTTGAGTCTCTCGAAGAGTGTTTTTGGATTCCTGTGTTTGTTGTTACAGGTTCACAAACTAAAAGTTAACGCAAAGCTAATCACAGCTGAAACATAGCTATGTACCTGATGTCTTTTCGTCTAGCCTCATGGAACAATTTCGTTCACCACTAAACATTTCTTGCTATGTACAAAAATACCTACGTGACGCTCATCATTCAGACTTCGGTGGCTTTTTTCACACACACACGCACACACAGATGACGGCACGACAAATTATCTATTTCGTTTTCATTTAACTCCGTTGCGATGACTGACGAGTTCTTCCATTGAGGAAGGGAGGGAGCATAACATGTGTTCCTCTGTCTCTTACTTTGTACGGCTGTGATTTTAAGTAGGGTTGAATAACTGAATGTTCAGCAGAGTTGGAAAAGGATACCAAAATATGCTTTTTGGAAAAAGTAAAAGAATTCCACTTTTATTGTATTGAAAGATTTGCTCCATTCCATGTAGCAATGTTTATTTACTCTATGCTTATTATAATATCTCTATAATGTAACCGAACTTCAAGTTTACGATCCATAAAAGTGAGGTAGCTTTAATTATTTCCCCATGATGTTCGATGTCTGCTGTAAACGACTGCAAAAGTTATTCTGTAAAAGAATTAATTATTTATTTGCTGAAAAAGGTGTTTTTCTCTTTAGGATACTGTCATCGCTCTCCAGGCTCTGTCAGAGTATGCAATAGCTTCTCGTGCTCCAGGGATTAATTTAGTCAGTAATGTCACATCCAGTAACGACAGGCTACTCAAAAGGAGTCTTGTTTTCCACGAGAACAATGCACAAATACAGCAACACATCAAGGTAAGAGAAACGGTTTCATTATTTGCAATCTAATTGTGCTGTTCTAAGTACGTCAGATGAATGAACAGAACCTATACTGACTTATGTTCCTCCTTTCCACTGTATGAGCTCAATCCAGTGTTATCTTATGGTATTCTCATCATGCATAGACAGAATTTTTTAAAAAGAGAAATACTGCAAAAGACAAGTTAAACACCAAATCAGATATTTAAAGTATAAATTCTTGACAGTATCTTTTTCTCAACGGTATATTTAACCGAGTTAGATTTTTAAGGTGCGGATTCTTTACTGTATAAAGGCCATTCCATGAAAACTGCGAGTATTTTTTTTGAATTGGCAATAGTGCGAAGGAGAAAAATCACCACGCAGACGACTGACTGAATTAAGGAAGTATCTAGCAATTATAAAAACTGGGAGTAATTTTTTAATTATAAAAACTGAGAGTAATTTTTCAATTATAAAAACTTAGAGTAATATTTTATAGTATTGAGAGCATTTTTTTAATTATAAAAACTGAGAGTAATTTTTTTTTGAATTGGCAATAGTGCGAAGGAGAAATATCACCTCGCAGACGACTAACTGAATTAAGGAATTATCTATGGTAACAATTATAAAAACTGAGAGTAATGTTTTAATTATAAAAACTAAGAGTATTTTTTTAATTATAAAAACTGAGAGTAATTTTTCAATTATAAAAACTTAGAGTAATATTTTGTAGTATTGAGAGCATTTTTTTTAATTATAAAAACTGAGAGTAATTTTTTTGAATTGGCAGCAGTGCGAAGGGAAAATATAACCACGCAGACGACTAACTGAATTAAGGCAGTATCTACGATAACAATTATGAAAGTATCTATGGTAACATTAGCCGTAGCAGACGAATCTGGTTTTGTTATTGCGCAGTTGTTTAAGGTACGTCTGCATTTCGCCATACAGCTAGGGCGTGAGTGATTCAGAGTTAAGAAGTGAAATGCGTTGTGCAATAAAATTTCGCTATCGTTTAAGTAAAACGGCTCCACAAAGAGTTGATTTCATGAAAAAAAACTTGCAAAGATAAATGTTTGGGTGAGTTAACGATTTTTAGACGGAACCATGATTCCAAAAAAGGGTGTTTGTCTTCAGAACTCGCTCCTAGGCCTGGTCGACCTGAAAGTGTTGTTACGGAGCGTATCGTTAACACTGTTTGGGAGATCCTGCAACAAGATCGACAAATGACGCGTGAAGACACAGCGGCGTCAACTAATATTTCAAAATCGTCGGCACTGCACATTCTACGAGACAAATTACTGCTGCATCGTGCGTGTTCCCGATGGGTACCTCATCACCTGACGAGAGAACAACTGTTAGCCAGAGTTCAGGGGTGTCATGAGTAGAAACAAATGATTGCAAAGGATCCAAACTTTCTAAACACCGTAATCACTGCTGATGAACCATGGGTCCACTATTTCGACCGCCTCACGAAGCGCTCAACGAGTGTCTGGAAACACACAGGCTCGCCTCTTCCGAAAAAAGTCCGTTAAACCAAATTTGCTGGGAAGGTGATGATGATAATTTCCTTTGATCATAAAGGTGTAGTCTACCAGCATGCCGTTCCTCCACAAATTACTGCCAATGCTGCGTATGATATTTCAGTCTTGAAGCGTCTGCGGCGACACATATCGGTTAAGGGACCGGAACTGGTGGGCAAATGGACCCTACACCATGATAACGCCCGCCCACATGTGGCTGCTTGTGTTCAACAGTTTCTTACGAAATGCAGTATTGAAATTACGTCACAGCCTGCCTACAGTCTCCCCGTGCGATATCTGGTTGTTTTCAACAATGAAGGAGAATTTCCGTGGCGCAATATTCAACACAGATGCTGTCGTTATTGAAACTGTACAGGGGTCGCTAAAGCAGCTTCCACAAAATGCCTTCGCTACATGCTTTGAAAAGTTGACTGTGTAACGTACCAGGAGATGTGACGTACCTGCCAGAAGGACGCACACGACATAAAGGCAGATAGGAATCAGAATAAAATGTCCGCGTAGCTTAATTGGTAGAGCAACTTATTCCGGAATAAGCCTACTCGGGTTTCGAACCACGGCGTAGACTAAAAATGACGGAGAAATTCAATTCATTATAATGGCGCCCGAACTATCCGGATGACCCGACCGTTCAAAATCTCGCATTGGTGTGATGTTATTTCCACACCGCGAGATAGGAAAAATAAGAGAATCCTTTCTCCAGCACTTCGACAAAAAAAAAAAAAAAAAAAAAAAAAAAAATAAGGGGAAGATGATGTAACGTACCAGGAGATGTGACGTACCTGCCAGAAGGACGCACACGACATAAAGGCAGATAGGAATCAGAATAAAATGTCCGCGTAGCTTAATTGGTAGAGCAACTTATTCCGGAATAAGCCTACTCGGGTTCGAACCCCGGCGTAGACTAAAAATGACGGAGAAATTCACTTCGTTATAACTGAACGATAGGACCGTTGCATATCATCTGAGGGAAGATGCTCTGAGAAAGAATAACACATATTTTTCTGAATCTATATTTCTTCATTTTGTGTGATTTTAATCTCAGTTTTTATGGAACGGCCGTTGTACGTTAAACCAAGTTAGGTATTTAATACACGAATCCTTGATAGTACCTTATTTTGTTGCATTCAAAAGGAACACATTTATTAGTAATGAACTTCTACTGCAGGGTGCGTTTTTACCTGCTCATGTGTACTTACACTCAATGTTATATCTCTGATTTTAAGTGCGTATTGTATGCTCAAGAATGAACATGATCTGTGATAAGTAACCGATGGCAACTGCCAGCATCAGGAGTAATTTATAACTAAACAGGGAGAGAAATCAGATCTGGCCAAATGGTTAGCCGACGACACTCCGGAATTGTATTAAACACTGCAAAATAGCAAAATTTTAAAGTATTCGAGTTTGCTTTTTTTTTTTTTTTTTTTTTTGGTAATTCTAGAATGAAACACTGCAGCCATTTTTTATTTGTCTGTCCGAAGTTACCAAAATTTGCAAGAAAATTAGAGATCTAGGTAAAACAAAACAAATACCGGTTTACATAAATATTGATTGGTTCCTTTCCAAAATAAGAAGCATGAGGTAAAAGAAATAAAATAGAATTGAATATTTCATCGAGCTTCGTAAAAATGAATTTAAAATTCACTTTACATAATTTTGTATCTCTTAAGTTCTAATGCTTTGGATTTATATATTTAATTTTCCGAAGCTAAAATATCTGTTCGATTTATAAAGTAACACTCACTGAAATTAATAATAAATGTGAGCAGCTGAGTCAGATACATGTATCTTTTCAAAAGAATTAGCAAATCAGAAAGTTACATACTTTATATTTAGACATCTTAAGGCTCTACGAGACCCGCCATCTTGAATTCCTGCCTTCTCTTATTAACCAACGGGCAAGCGTATTTCACAAATTGCTCGGGCAATTTTGCACATTTTGGAACACCGTTTGTGGCTAACGCAAGATATATGATAAATAAAGAGTTCCCTGGTTTCAGAATTTTTATTGAATTTTCCCTTCATTTTTTATCTGCAGCGAAAGACGTACCAAGGCGTCTGCCATAGTTTTAATAATTAATAAAAAATACTTAAAGACTCCAAAATGAAAATCTGAAACCAGGGAACTCTTTATTTATCTTGCGTTAGCCATAAACGGTGTTTCAAAATGTGCAAAATTGCTCGAGCAATTTGTGAAATACGCTTGCCCGTTGGTTAACAAGAGAAGGCACAATACAAGATGGCGGGTCTCGTAGAGCCTTAATCTCTGCCTTCTTTCAAATGTACTTTCCTGACCCATTCATTAACTGATGCACTTCGAAAAATACTTTTTCCTTTTTTGGGGGTGGGGATAAGCGGAGGGGTTTATGGGGTCATTGTTTTGGGGGAGGGAGAAGAGCCAAGGCGGTAAGACAAGCACACCACAAATCCCTCATCTGGTACTCGAGCCCGAGACCAGCACTGGTGACTAGCCTGAAACCAGCTCATCTGACCAGTCGGCCATCGGAACAGTGCATTCCTATTTCTCCACAAAGAAAATTATGAAGCTCTCTTTTTTATCAAACTGCAGCAACCAACTGTCAACTTATTATTCGTGCAGTTTTATCCGAGTGTAAGAAAATCGAAGTAAACAAGGGTCGAAAATTTATTTAATATCAACTTGCTAACGAACACAGAAGTTTAAAGTTCTTGGAGCCATAATGAATCCTGTTTTTCTTTAAAAAACAAGATATCACGTGAACGTTAATCGTCCACCTTAAATGTAACGAAGATTCTAATGCAGAAACAATGTCATCACTTTAAGGAATTCTAAAGTTTTAATGGAGCGGAAATGTGTGGGGACTTACTTTGTTGGACAAAAAATTTGGTGTTGGATGAATGTACCTCGTGCAGGGAGTCAGGAATTTATGAGACTCGTGCTTTTTGTAACACTTCGTGAAACTCAAAAGAAACACATTCCTTTTAAAAATGATTCCACTGAGGAGTTGCTATCAGAATTATAAAACGAAATACATTCACGGACACCTAGGAGAAAACATGCTAAACCGCGAAACTTTGCAAATAGCTAGAGTGCGTGCTGGAATGTAAATGATTCACGTTTGGTGCGAGTGCCCATGATCGCACTCCCTGTGTTGGTGCTGCAAGCACGAACGGGAAGCCTTATAAACCGGAGTGTATTCGATGCGCCATGAAACCATAAAGAACCGGCCGACGCAACCAAGAGCACAGAGTGACAACAATGTCGGGTAGATGCCAGTGACGTCGATTTACGCAACTTACGGACTTTGAGAGAGGCTGGATCATCGAGCTGAAAATCGCAGGGTGGTTTGCGCGCCGTATTGCCCGCCACGTGGATCGTTCTGACCATACCACCCGACCGTATTGGGAGCAGTGGACACGTGACGGCACTGCCACACGGCGGAGTGGCTCCGGACGGACCAGGAGGACCACCGGTAGAGAGGCTCGACGGATCATCCGCCAGGCACGAATGGATCCCATTGGGACCCGGTCTACTATACAGGCAGATGTAGCAGCTCCTCTGTGCCCCCGATCCATTTCCCGAAGCCTCGCGGAAGCGAATCTGCGATTCCAGCGCCCCTTACGTGTTCTTCCATTAACACCGGAACATCGCCGGCTCCGTGTGCAATGGTGTCAGACCAGAGCGACGTGGAACGCCACAGACTGGCGAAGTGTGGTGTTTAACGATGAGTGCCATTTCGCTTTGGGGACAGATGATCATCGTGTCCGGCTGTGGAAGTCCCCGGGCCAACGGCACAATCCCTACCTTCCCATCGAGCGCCCCCCCCCCCCCGCTGGCATTATGGTCTGGGAGCAGTTGCGTACAGTAGCCGATCAGCTCTAGTAGTGGTACGTGGACCATTGACGTGCCAGCTTCCATGGCCTGCGCGCTCCCCGGGCATATCCCCTACCGAGCACGTGTGGAACCAGTTGAAACGCCGGCTACCGCCGTGCCGCACTATCCAGGATTAGGAGCACACCGTCCAACACGTGTTGGGCAGTCTGCCGCATGACAACATCAGGCGTCTGTTAGCCCCCATGATGGACCGTATTGCAGCATGTATCGCCGCACGAGGCGGTGTGACGCGCTATTGAAGATGAACGGACTGCGTGCTACAGATCCCTCTGCAATTGCTGTGCAGCTCTTTTTTTGTATCATTCATGTGTATCATTAATCTGTTTCATTCCGTCCATAAAATTTTAGTCCAATCCGATGGTTCCTTTTTGGTTCGCAAATTTCATTGTCCGTGAGTGTATGTTAATATGAAAATGAAGTATATGTAATGTCTGCAACTGCTACGTTATTGAAGAATTCGTAAGGAATTTTTTTAGAAGTTATCCATAATAATTAAATTTATGCCGAAATCGTTTTCTTCCTTACGGACGAGAAGTTCTCGATGGAAAATCCAAATATGCTTGTAAGTTCATTGAGAAACATCAGAGACCTTGGAAAACATGTGTATAATTCCAGTAGTGAGCTTGTTCTTGCACAAAATAATCTATGGATAAACCCAGTCCATTGAATTTTGAAGAATATTTCAATTAAAGACCCCGAAATCTTGCAAGAAATATTTCAGGAACTTAATCAATGGAGCACAGATAACTTTAAATGAAAAGGAAGCTGACCTGAAACTAGAGAAATTTCTCTTATACTCGAAACATAACTTCTGTTCGTTCAGGTAAGTGATTCATACGTGTGATATCTCAATCTGTTGATTGGAAAGCAGTATCTCTACAAGATAAGCTGTCTTCTGTCCTAATTTGTAGTTGTTCTTTACCCCATATGTGACTCATGCTGATCTTGATGCCATAAAACCCCGAAATCTAGCCATAGTTCAGCTTCGTCGGAGAGAGAATTCCTGTTGGGATCTGAGAGCTCGAAAAACTGAAGACTGAAATCGTAACTAACCTGTTTAGAAAATGAAATACCTTGCAGCAGTTAGAAACGTTGGATTAAAAATTGAAGAAACAATATGAAAATTTCAAAAAATTCCAATTCTAAAAGTTCTCAGTATCCGCAGATTATAAGGAGATTTAATTTCAACAATGTGTCGGACAACGCAGAGAATGAAATGCCTAACGTTAATTTCTAATTTCCAAAAAAATTAAAACACCTAAATAAGGAAAATGTTTTTTAATTATAATTATTTCTGCTTCGGAGAAAGTTTCGTTTTTGCTTTGAGAATGAATGTGCTGAGTTTTATACACTGTTTCATATAACCCTTAAGTCCCTGAAAACTAGGAATAGATTTGTTTTCCCAACAAGAAAGGTATAAGACTTCCTGAGTGCCAATATTGCTTTTTTTTTCAGCAATCACATGCATATATATATATGTGTGTAAAATGTTTATTTTTTCAGAAATAACACAGTGAAACGTTCACACAAACGACACAAAGCATCACGTTATCACTGGAAGATCTTGTACAAGGCAAGACTCAACCAGAGGCCTAAGCCTCGGACAAGTATCGACGAATAATTGCTGCAGTGCCGATTATTGCAGTCTTTTGTAACTCGGCAGTTGTTATTATTGTTGTTCCAAGTCGGGTAAAGTAGTCTATGAATTTGGGTGATATAGTCCCTAGTGCGCCGATTATTATTGGTAGCACTGTTGTGATTTTCTTCCAAAGTTGGGTAGTTACCATAGCCAGAGCCCTGCATTTGTCTTTTTTCTCCTTCTGTTTTTCCAGTGCTCTACAATCTCCAGGGATGGCAATATCGATTTAGGTCACTTGTTGATTTTCAATCACGGTGATGTCGGGTGTATTTGCGGTTATGTGCTGGTCAGTCTGTATTCGAAAGTCCCATAAGATTTTCACTTGTCCATTATCCAGAACTTTATCTACTATATGTTGCCAGGCTTTTTCAGAAGTCGGGAATCCAAATTTGTTGCAGAGTGCCCGGTGTAGCTTTCGGGCCACATCGTCATGTCTCTTTTTGTACTCGGTGTGGGAATTTATCTGCTATATGTTGCCAGGCCTTTTCAGAAGTCAGGAATCCAAATTTGTTGCAGAGTGCCCGGTGGACCTTTCGGGCCACATCGTCATGCCTCTTTTTGTACTCGGTGTGGGACTTTATCTGCTATATGTTGCCAGGCCTTTTCAGAAGTCGGGAATCCAAATTTGTTGCAGAGTGCCCGGTGGAACTTTCGGGCCACATCGTCATGCCTCTTTTTGTACTCGGTGTGGGAATTTATCTGCTATATGTTGCCAGGCCTTTTCAGAAGTCAGGAATCCAAATTTGTTGCCTAGTGCCCGGTGGACCTTTCGGGCCACATCGTCATGCCTCTTTTTGTACTCGGTGTGGGACTTTATCTGCTATATGTTGCCAGGCCTTTTCAGAAGTCAGGAATCCAAATTTGTTGCCTTGTGCCCAGTGGACCTTTCTGGCCACATCGTCATGTCTCTTTTTGTACTCGGTGTGGGACTTTATCTGCTATATGTTGCCAGGCCTTTTCAGAAGTCGGGAATCCAAATTTGTTGCAGAGTGCCCGGTGGACCTTTCTGGCCACATCGTCATGCCTCTTTTTGTACTCGGTGTGGGACTTTATCTGCTATATGTTACCAGGCCTTTTCAGAAGTTGGGAAACCAAATTTGTTGCAGAGTGCCCAGTGGAACTTTTTGGCCACATCGTCATGCCTCTTTATGTACTCGGTGTGGGACTTTATCTGCTATATGTTGCCAGGCCTTTTCAGAAGTCGGGAATCCAAATTTGTTGCAGAGTGCCCGGTGGACCTTTCTGGCCACATCGTCATGTCTCTTTTTGTACTCGGTGTGGGACTTTATCTGCTATATGTTACCAGGCCTTTTCAGAAGTCGGGAATCCAAATTTGTTGCAGAGTGCCCGGTGGACCTTTCGGGCCACATCGTCATGCCTCTTTTTGTACTCGGTGTGGGACTTTATCTGCTATATGTTGCCAGGCCTTTTCAGAAGTGGGGAATCCAAATTTGCTGCAGAGTGTCGAGTGGACCTTTCGGGCCACATCGTCATGTCTCTTTTTGTACTCGGTGTGGGACTTTCTCTGCTATATGTTGCCAGGCCTTTTCAGAAGTCGGGAAATCATAATTTGTTGCAGAGTGCCCGGTGGACCTTTCGGGCCACATCGTCATGCCTCTTTTTGTACTCAGTGTGGGACTTTATCTGCTATATGTTGCCAGGCCTTTTCAGAAGTCGGGAATCCAAATTTGCTGCAAAGTGTCGAGTGGACCTTTCGGGCCACATCGTCATGTCTCTTTTTGTACTCGGTGTGGGACTTTATCTGCTATATGTTGCCAGGCCTTTTCAGAAGTCGGGAATCCAAATTTGCTGCAGAGTGTCGAGTGGACCTTTCTGGCCACATCGTCATGTCTCTTTTTGTACTCGGTGTGGGACTTTATCTGCTATATGTTACCAGGCCTTTTCAGAAGTTGGGAAACCAAATTTGTTGCAGAGTGCCCAGTGGAACTTTTTGGCCACGTCGTCATGCCTATTTATGTACTCGGTGTGGGACTTTATCTGCTATATGTTGCCAGGCCTTTTCAGAAGTCGGGAATCCAAATTTGTTGCAGAGTGCCCGGTGGACCTTTCGGGCCACATCGTCATGTCTCTTTTTGTACTCGGTGTGGGACTTTATCTGCTATATGTTGCCAGGCCTTTTCAGAAGTCAGGAATCCAAATTTGTTGCAGAGTGCCCGGTGGACCTTTCGGGCCACATCGTCATGCCTCTTTTTGTACTCGGTGTGGGACTTTATCTGCTATATGTTGCCAGGCCTTTTCAGAAGTCGGGAATCCAAATTTGCTGCAAAGTGTCGAGTGGACCTTTCGGGCCACATCGTCATGTCTCTTTTTGTACTCGGTGTGGGACTTTCTCTGCTATATGTTGCCAGGCCTTTTCAGAAGTCGGGAATCATAATTTGTTGCAGAGTGCCCGGTGGACCTTTCGGGCCACATCGTCATGCCTCTTTTTGTACTCGGTGTGGGACTTTATCTGCTATATGTTGCCAGGCCTTTTCAGAAGTCGGGAATCCAAATTTGCTGCAAAGTGTCGAGTGGACCTTTCGGGCCACATCGTCATGTCTCTTTTTGTACTCGGTGTGGGACTTTCTCTGCTATATGTTGCCAGGCCTTTTCAGAAGTCGGGAATCCAAATTTGCTGCAGAGTGTCGAGTGGACCTTTCGGGCCACATCGTCATGTCTCTTTTTGTACTCGGTGTGGGACTTTCTCTGCTATATGTTGCCAGGCCTTTTCAGAAGTCGGGAATCCAAATTTGTGGCAGAGTGCCCGGTGGACCTTTCGGGCCACATCGTCATGCCTCTTTTTGTACTCGGTGTGGGACTTTATCTGCTATATGTTGCCAGGCCTTTTCAGAAGTCGGGAATCCAAATTTGCTGGCAGAGTGCCCGGTGGACCTTTCGGGCCACATCGTCATACCTCTTTTTGTACTCGGTGTGGGACTTTATCTGCTATATGTTGCCAGGCCTTTTCAGAAGTCGGGAATCCAAATTTGTTGCCTAGTGCCCGGTTGACCTTTCGGGCCACATCGTCATGCCTCTTTTTGTACTCGGTGTGGGACCTTATCTGCTATATGTTGCCAGGCCTTTTCAGAAGTCAGGAATCCAAATTTGTTGCAGAGTGCCCGGTGGACCTTTCGGGCCACATCGTCATGTCTCTTTTTGTACTCGGTGTGGGACTTTATCTGCTATATGTTACCAGGCCTTTTCAGAAGTCGGGAATCCAAATTTGTTGCAGAGTGCCCGGTGGACCTTTCTGGCCACATCGTCATGTCTCTTTTTGTACTCGGTGTGGGACTTTATCTGCTATATGTTACCAGGCCTTTTCAGAAGTTGGGAATCCAAATTTGTTGCAGAGTGCCCAGTGGAACTTTTGGGCCACGTCGTCATGCCTATTTATGTACTCGGTGTGGGACTTTATCTGCTATATGTTGCCAGGCATTTTCAGAAGTCGGGAATCCAAATTTGTTGCAGAGTGCCCGGTGGACCTTTCGGGCCACATCGTCATGTCTCTTTTTGTACTCGGTGTGGGACTTTATCTGCTATATGTTGCCAGGCCTTTTCAGAAGTCGGGAATCCAAATTTGTTGCAGAGTGCCCGGTGGACCTTTCGGGCCACATCGTCATGCCTCTTTTTGTACTCGGTGTGGGACTTTATCTGCTATATGTTGCCAGGCCTTTTCAGAAGTCGGGAATCCAAATTTGCTGCAAAGTGTCGAGTGGACCTTTCGGGCCACATCGTCATGTCTCTTTTTGTACTCGGTGTGGGACTTTCTCTGCTATATGTTGCCAGGCCTTTTCAGAAGTCGGGAATCATAATTTGTTGCAGAGTGCCCGGTGGACCTTTCGGGCCACATCGTCATGCCTCTTTTTGTACTCAGTGTGGGACTTTATCTGCTATATGTTGCCAGGCCTTTTCAGAAGTCGGGAATCCAAATTTGCTGCAAAGTGTCGAGTGGACCTTTCGGGCCACATCGTCATGTCTCTTTTTGTACTCGGTGTGGGACTTTCTCTGCTATATGTTGCCAGGCCTTTTCAGAAGTCGGGAATCCAAATTTGCTGCAGAGTGTCGAGTGGACCTTTCGGGCCACATCGTCATGCTTCTTTTTGTAGTCGGTGTAGGCAATGACCGTGCACTCACAAACCAAATAATTAACTGTTTCTTCACGGTTGTTACACAGACGGCAAAAACTATTGTCACTTGAGCCCTGTATCTTGGCCTTCATCACGTTTGTCTGAAGGACCTGCTTTTGTGCAGCAAAGGGCAACCCCTTAGTGACCCTTCGTAAGGTGCCTGTCTTAAGCCATATCCAGGTTAGGTGATTGTCAAGTTTGTTATCGATTCCTTTGAAAAAGGCCCCGTGTAGGGGCTTATTCTTCCAGTTTTCTAGGCGGGCTTTATATTGATGTTTTTTGTACTCCATGTTTGTTTAAGTAGCTCATTAAAAAAATTCTGTTTTGACTGCTTTTAACAGTTTTTCCGAGCTCTTGCTGATGTAATCGTGAAGGCTATACTTTTCTTCTTCATCTGTCTGTTTAGTTTGTAGCAAACCACGGCCACCAGTGTTTCGAGGTAGGTTTAATCTATCAATGTCGCTCTTCGGATGTAGCGAGTGATGCATTGTTAGTAGTTTCCGTGTTTTTTTATCCAGTGTCTCCAATTCGGCCATTGTCCAGTCAACACACCCCGCTGGGTACCGTATTACAGGCACTGTCCATGTATTTATTGCACAAATCGTGTTCCCAGCATTCAGTTTCGATTTCAAGATCTTTCTCAAGCTTTTCAGGTATTCTTTGCGTGTTAGATTTTTGACTCTTTCGTGCAAAATATTTTCCATCTCTACGATACCCGAATATTTGTACGGGTTATCTTTATTTAGTGAGCGAATTATATCTCCATAAGCGAGCTCTATTCCCTTTACTTTTTCAACCTTGCCCCGCTGAAGGGACAGTATGGCGCACTTGTCAAGTCCAAATATCATTTTAATATCAGTGCTAAAAATTCGCACATTATTAAGCAGTGATTCTAACTCAGTGAGATTTTTGGCATAAAGTTTTAAGTTGTCCATGTAAAGCAAATGGTTAACTTTGCCCGCCTTAGTAGAAATTTGATAGCCAAGTATAGTTTTGTTCAAAATTGTGGTCGAGGTTGTATTCGAAATTGTATTGAAATTGTGGTCGAAATTGTATTAGAGCGATATTGAACAGCAAGGGAGACAATGAGTCACCCTGGAATACACCACGTCGTATTCGAACCTGGCCAAGTTCAGTGCCATTTGTTGTAAGTGTAGTCGACCATTGCCGCATATTGGTTTTCACAAATTTTCGGATATTATCGCTTATTCCATACACCTCTAGACAGTTGTTGATCCACGAGTGTGGCAATGAGTCGAAGGCTTTTTGTAGTCAATCCAGGTCATATTTCAGTTCCTCTGGCGCCGCTAACAGTTTTTCAGTATCATTTTGTCGATCAGGAGCTGATCTTTTGTGCCCCTTGATTGTTTAAAGTTCCCTTTTTGTTCGACTGGGTAAAGGGCATTTTGCTATTAGATGATTGTAAACCATCGTAGCCAAGATTTTAGAAAATAGCTTGAAAGCGAACGTTGTTGGGTTCATTGCCCTTGTCTAAGTCTTTTTTAATAAGGAATGTACGCCATCTTGTCAGCCAGTCTTCAGTCGTAAAGTTTTGGGGCATGGCATTGTTTTGAATGGCAATGCGGTAGTGTAGGCTTGTCAAGTACTTTAGCCAGAACCCATGTATCTCATCAGACCCTGGTGCACTCCAATTCTTAACAGTCTTTGCATGCTTTTGAATCATTTCTCTCGTTATTACGATGTTTTCCATCTCTCTGTTTTCCTTGCTTTTCTTATTTAAATCCATGATCCAGGAGCCTCTTTGTTGTGATTTACTGGGTTCTCCCAGATGGCCTTCCAGAAATCAAGAGTCTCCTCTTTCTCTGGACCTTCACTGCACTGAAGCTCAGTATCTTGCAGAGATTTGTAGACATTCCGCTGATTTTTCCTGAATTGTGTGTACTGGACAAACTCTTGGATTTTAGCATTGTAACGCTGGGTCTTAGCAGCAGTTGCAACAACTCGTTGCTTCAGTTCTTCTATTACAGTGACTCTTGTTTTACGCTCGATGTCATGCCTCTTAAAAAGACCAGTTTTTACTCGCTCATTCTTCAATTTTCCTTCCTTTAATGGCTTAAGACACGAAATGTCTGCTCGCATTTTCCTCACTTTATTCTCCAGTCTTATCCTCCGAAATGGAGGATAAGACTGGAGAATAAATACGGTGTTTTAAGTAATTTATACCCCAGTTCTAAAGTGACAATGTACGCAGCACTGTACATTACCTGGTTTGTTGCTTTCAGTGTATATATATCATCATCATTATCATCATTGTCAACCATTATCAATCCACTGCTGGACGAAGGTCTCCCCAAGTTTCCTCCACAACGGTCTGTCTTGTGCCAGTCTCCTCCATGTCACTCCCGCGTACTTTCGAATTTCATCCACCCATCTTCCATGTGGTCTTCTTCTGGGTCTTTTCCTGTCCCTTAGAACCCATCTAAAATTTCGGCTGTCCATCGATGGTCTGTCTTTCTGGCAGTATGTCCAGCCCATTGCCATTTCAAGGATTTAACTCTGATCATGATGTCTTCCACTCTTGTCATTTTTCGGATCCACGAGTTCCGCGTCTTATCTCTCCTGGTTACACCAAGCATGCACCTCTCCATGCTACTTTGAGTTGTCTGCAGCCTTTGTATGTCTCTTTTAGTTAAGATCCACGTCTCTGCATCATACGTAAGCACTGGAAGGATGCATTGATCAAACACTTTTCTTTTAAGACATAATGGCATATTGCTCTTGAAAATTATGCTGTTTCTTCCAAAAGCTCTCCAGGCAAGTTTTGTACACCGATTAATTTCTTCATTAATGTGACCCTCACTTGATATCTGCTGTCCAAGATAAACGTACGTGTCTGTTATCTCCAGCTTTTCTCCATCAATCGATAAATCTTCAATTCTTGTAAAAGCATTGAACATCATTTTTGTCTGCTGAAAGTTCATTTTTAATCCCACTTCTTTACACTTGTCAACAAGTTCCTGGATCATACTCTGCAGCTCGATGGGGTAGTTGCAAAAATGACTACGTCTTCAGCAAAACGAAGGTGGGTTAGATAATCTCCATTAATCTTTATCTCTTTGTTTTCCCAGTTCAATGATTGAAAGACATTTTCCAATGTGGCATTAAAGAGCTTCGAGATATGCTGTCACTTTGTCTCACCCCCTTTCCAATTTTTATGTGTGTTGTATTTTCAAACAGCCGAGTATTTGCACTTGCATTTTCATAGATGTTATTAATAATATTAATGTATGCATCTTCAATACTGCAGGATTTCAGAGCCATTGTAACAGAGAACTAATTGAAAGAGCTAGGGAATATGAATTCCCGTTACCGTGAAGAAATGCAAGAGACGTGCACAGGTTCGGCTATTTGAAAATACAGCACCAATAAAAATTAGAAAGGGAGTGAGACAAGGTGACAACATATCTCCCAAACTCTTTAATGCCACATTGCAAAATGTTTTTCAATCATTGAACTGGGAAAACAGGGGATAAAACTTGATGGAGATTACATAGCTCCTTTTCACTTTTCTCATGACATAATTATTTCTGCAGCTACCCTTCCAGAAAATAAATAAATAAATACATCGCTCTCAACCACGTTCTAGAAACACACAGCAACCGAAAAATTGTTTTTTCTCATGACGTAATCTTCCAGAGCTGCAGAGTATGATTCAGGAACTTTCTGACAAGAGAAAAAGTGGGATTAAAAACAAATTTTCAGAAGACAAAACTGATGTACAATGCTTTTTCAAGTGAAGATTTTGCGATTGATGGGGGAAATATCTTGGTAACAGATGTCTACGTTTACCTCGAACAACAGATATCAAGCAAGGGTCACATTGATGAGGAAATTAATCGGCGTATAAAACTTGGATGGAGAGCTTTTGGAAGAAATAGTACAATTTTCAAGTGCAATATATCATTATGTCTTAAAAGAAAAGTGTTTAATCAGTGCATACTTTCAGTTCTTAAATATGTAGCAGAGACATGGACCTTAACTAAAAAGACATACAAAGGCTTATTCCACTGTTCCAGACTATTCTAGAAATATGGTAGTGCCAGTTTAAATGACGTCAGAATTAATAGTTAAGTTTCAGTACGCATTAAGAAATTTGAAAGACGTTAGTTAGGTCCATCATCATGTTGGTAGAAAGGCATAATGTGACGGGTATTCAAAATTACTTTAGAAAACTACCGCCTGCAAATTTCTACCTTACGTATTAAAGAACTTCTTGCTTTAAGATGACACAGTTAACGGTGTATGTTCTAAGTGATTGTTATCAAAGTCAGAAAAGTAAATCCTAATTTAAGCTACCGCCGAACTCCTGTAGTTCATGTTCAAGCAAAATTGTCTGCGCGTACAGCAAAACTTGTGGACAGAGAATAATAGCATTTCATTTTCATTTATCCATGAAAAGATTCTGCGTATAAACTCCAATACATTTTTACAAAAACCAAACCCAGCTTGTTCACTTGGTCATGCCATATTCATTGTTCTCTTCATGCAATGTGACAACGCCTTAGTAAAGGTAAGTTGTTTACAAATTCCTCACTAAGATACTACCCAAATAAGGTACTCACGCACTGCATGAAGGAAACACGCAATACTCTAAGGTGCTTACATCGCTTGAAGGAAACACTAGACATAACTCAAAAAAGAGAGCAAGCTGAATTCACGAGTGGCTACAATATTACAGGTCACATGCGCGGACTGAGAGAAATAACTGAAAGATCAAATGAGCATGAACTCCCATTATGTGCGACTTTTTTTTATTATGGAAAGACTTTTTGATTCCTGAAACTATCAGCAATTATAATGTCTTTGAAATCCTGTGATATTAAAGATGCATATCTTGATATTATTAATAACGTCAATGAAAATGCAAGGGCAAAGTTTGCCCTGTTCGAGGACACAGCACATATAAAAATCGGAGAGAGAATAGGACAAGGTGACACCATATCTCCCAAGCTTTTCAGTGCCACTTTGCAGAATGCCTTTCAATCATTTAACTGAAAACACAAGATGATAAAGTTTGGTTGAGATAATTCAATTCTTCATCATTTGCTGACAACATAGACATTTTTTGAAGTGTCCCATTCAGAGGCACACAGCATGATCAGAAACTTGCTGAAAAAAGTAAAGAAATGGGATTAAAGATGAACTTGCAGAAAACAATCGATATTCAATACTTTTACTAGAACTAAAGAATTTGATGTTGATGGGGAAATTTCTTGAGATCTGTTGTCCAAATAGAAACATCTATCTGGGCAACAGTTCTCAAGCGAAGACCACATCGAATAAAACAATTTAATGGCGTATAAAACTTGATTGGAGTGCATTTGGAAGAAACAGTAAAATTTTGAAAAGCAATTGACCATTATGTCTTGAAAGAAAAGTATGCAATCAGTTCACCTACGATTTATGATCCTCCGTGCATACCCACACTCGTCAGTTGTACGATCCCGCCAAATAGAGCTGAAGAAAATTTCAGAAATCGCTTTGATTCATGGTTTCCCCGATGACTGTGTCAGCAAATTAAATAAACATATCCAGCGTATGAATTGTACCACCTTGTCACGTGAAACCCGCGTAACGAAATTTGTTGGATTCATGTCACACCTCCTTTTAGGGAGTGCAATCGTGAAGAATGCCTATAGAAGGCCCAACCTGGAATTTGGTGTAACTACAACCAACATCTTTACGTTAATTAGAAAATATAAGTACCCGGTGTCTGAAATCTATAAGAGCGGTATTTATTCCATCCCCATGAAAAGTTGTGACCCTACCATCGAAAACCAGGTGTACATCGGCTCGACACTGCGCACTTTGGGGGTCAGACCATCCGAACATAAATACAATGTCAGATGCAACTCCTCTGCTACAGCCTTGGCCCGGCTGATCGGAACTGGGTCGCATTTTCCCATTTGGGATAACGTTCATGTATTACTGACTCTGGGTTTGCTGAGAGTCTGATTATATGTAATTACGGTGAGCATTGCTGTAATGGCGATTTGCCGTGTACGGTTCCGTCGATCTGGAGGAGTTTCGTCCAACCACCAACTAATGCACTATCGGCCACCCACTGCAATATTTCCAACCTACCATGGTAAGTTTATTATGCTTTGATTTGTGGTTCGTAGATCCTTGCGACTGCGCCGTGACAGAAACGTGCGTCACTGCCAACCAATCTTGTGTATAATGCTTTGCCTCTATGTACCTTGCTTGTTAACGTTTTACCTGAAGATGAGCGGGCTGCCCGCTTGAAAGATCCCGTATGTTTTTAATGTATGTATAAATTTTAGTGCATTAAATAATTTAAAAGTGGGTTCAAATCTTTTTTTTTTTTTTTTTTTGATTGGAGGTTTAACGACCACCGTGAGCAACTCAATGGGCTTTAAGCAGTCGCCCGTCCCTAATTTAGGGTCACTGGTTCCAGGGAAGGGAGAGAGCCAGTGCCTTAAGACAAACACAACATCCATGCCTGACCGGGATTCGAACCCGGACCCCTCACGGACGAATGATCAGAGGCCAGCGCCTTAGACCACTGCGCCACCGGGGCGGCGGTTCAAATCTGACCCCATATTTTTTTGGATCGTGCAGTTACAGCTCCTTTTACTTGAATTTTTAAGGGCACTCATCACCATTTCTGCCACCTGTCTCACCCAGGAACTGACTCTACAGACGACTCATTTCAAAAAGCTAAGAAACCTGGTAGCGGATGAGATCCTGACAAGACCTGCCAGAAGGACACCTGCCAATACACTCCCCAATCAACCCTCGAGCGCCTGCGCAAACTTGAGTTGTCTGGTCTTGAACCCTACACAACATTCCGCACTAGCCAGAGGACTAAAATATGCTTTCCCTACTACAAAAATTCATTACTTTACATTGAGACACGGGTTGAAGCCATATTGAGAGCACTATCGGACAATATCCAAGAGCCTGCACGTTACAAGATAGCTAAACCTATCACATCTTTAATGTTTGTCCACCAATGTTGCAGAGTATCTCGCCAAACCTTTGAAGAACGGAAGGAAATGTCATCCCTTCGCAACAACCTTGCCATTTCTGTTGTGGGCGCAGATAAGGGCTCACGAATTCTTTTGTTAGACCGCACTGATTACGACCAGAAAATGCAACAGGCTACCCTAAACATTCCTCTCTCACTGTGCGCCAGTGATCTGACGCCGGCCACCTTGATAGCACTCGGGCATCTTGAATCCTTGGACTCTCTACCGACCAGTATCATCAAGAGCCTGCTGCCCCCTCAGGGTCCACGAGTTCCCGAATTACTCTGGAAGCTCAAGTTGCACAAGGAAGGTAACTCCATCAGGCCACTGGTTTCAGCGTATACTTCTCTAACCCGACCCCTCAAAAGTGCTCCGACTGAGCTATTGTCCTATCGCACAGCAAACTCAAATTATTCTATTTCTAGTTCAACACAGGCTTTGACCCGTATTCAATCGATCCAACCCATTTCTGTTCCATTCATCTTGCTATCCCTCGAGGTAATCTCACTTTTTCCGTATATCCCTGTCCCTATTTTTCACGATTTAATTTTCACAAAATTGCAGGCCAGAGGGAAGTTTTCGGATTCTGAAGCACAGGTCATACTTCGTGTTTTACAGTTGGAGTACAACAGATCATACTTTTGGTATAATGCATTATTTACCGCCAAATAGAAGAGGCCCCTATGGGGTCTTCTTTATCAGCTCTGCTAGCCGAGATCCTGATGCAACACCTGGTAGACGAGGTGTTGGCGACCTCACGTATAAAACCCAGCCATCTTCCAATATATCGATAATACTATCCTCTTTAACCCACCCTTTGAGCCAGAAACTATCCTCCATACGTTTCATGCTACACCGTGCTAAAATATATTCTTCAACACCGGTTATTTAACATTGAGATTGAAAAAATAAAGGTTTACGCAGCCGCCTTTGGATATCCTCAAATTGTAGTGAACAAGCTGCTGAGAAATACACTGGCGGAAAATTAAAAAAGAACACCAAGAAGGAGATGTCTGATACCAACGAAATTTATACAGCATAATAACGGAATACAGAGGATAACGTGATAAAAACATTATGGCAAAATACAGCTGTATTTGCTGGTAAAATGAAAAATAACATTTCCATGTAACATGGTTAGTACGAGGTTGAACCGCCATGAACTGCGTCACACTGTGCAATTCTGGCATGGAGTCTGTCGTACAGATGTTGGATGTAAGTTTGGGGTATTGAGTTCCAAGCATCCTCAACCTGGACGCGTAAATCGGGGATGGTCGTGGCTGGCCGTGGAGACCGGAAAAGTCGTTGTCCCATAAAATCCCACACGTGCTCAATGGGGTACAAATCCGGTGAACGTGCAGGCCATGGAAGTTGTCTCACACCCGGAAGTGCATGTTGCGTTGCACGTGCCGTGTGTGGCCGTGCGTTAGCTTGCTGGAAAACAGCACGATGGACCGACCTTACAAATGGCACAACAACGGGCTGAATGATGTTGTTGATGCAGGAGGTGCTGTTTAATGTACCCGGTACAAACACTAGTTGTGTACGGGAGTGATAGCTGATCGCTCCCCACACCAGGAGACCAGGTGTAGGCCCTGTGTGTCGCTGGCGGATGCAAGGAGGGTGGAGACGCTTCCCTGTGGGTCTGCGAACACGCATATGGCCATCGGAGGCTCCCAAGCAGAATCTGCTTTCATCGCTGAACACGACAGATCGCCATTGCGTTTTCCAGTGCAGACGTTGGCGACACCACTGCAGCCGTTTCCTGACGGTGGGCTGAAGTCAGAGGTACACATGCCAGAGGCACCCGTGCACCTAGTCTTACATCCAGTAGACGGTTGCGGATTGTTCGCTCATTCACCTCAGGTGCAACGGCAGTTTGGATTTGCGTCGCAGTGCATGTTCTGCTTGACAACGCCGCTCTTCGTATGCGTAGATTGGTCCGCTCATCAGTCCGTCTGTGACTCCCGGTTCCACGTCTTCTCGTGTGGGAATGTTCCTCGGACCATCTACGCCACCATCGTACCACCACCGATACTTCCCGTCCAATTCGCTCCGCAATACGACGATACGACCACCCGGCCTCGCGGAGTCCGACTAGACGACTTCGCTCAAAGTCCGATAACTGCAGAAATCGTACACGTCTTCCATGTCCAGGCATAGCATCTTTTTCGGGGTCCTCGCACGTGTCCGTACGCCGACGACTGATTACATTCACTTCGCCGTACTCCTTAAATACCACCGACGATAATTTGCGTATTATGCCGTGCTGTGGCGTAAGCGCTCACCGGTTAACCCTTGAAATTAACATCACACCTACGTAAACTCGACCCCATTATCATATGTAAATTTCATGATCGTCCGCCAATTCCTTCTTGGTGTTCTTTTTCACTTTCCGCCAGTGTATGAACGACAGAACTTCTACCACCTTATCTAGAAACAATAGACCTATTAAATAGGTACGCTCGATACCGTACTTTCCGCTATTATCCAATGCTCTAAAAAACATTAGCAGACCCTACGGACTGAACTTTCAGCTGAACACACGTGCGATTTGGTCCTTAGTAAAAAATGACAGAGACTTAACTTAGATGTTTGACCACCATGGGTTTACTCCATACTTGTCAGAGCGACCGAACTCGGACAGAACGACTGCAAACACAGTCGTCGACGAATCGCAATTTAAAAACCCGTCTGAAAAAAACATAAATATAGCATGAGGACTAAGTCATCTGCCACAGCAATGTCGCCCTTACTCCTTAAGGAAGCGTTTCAACCGATATCGGCCGCCCCGATGGCGCAGTGGTCTAAGGCGCTGGCCTCTGATCATTTGTCCGTAAGGGGTCCGGGTTCGAATCCCGGTGAGGCATGGATGTTGTGTTTGTCTTACGGCACTGGCTCTCTCCCTTCCCTGGAACCAGTGACCCTAAATTAGGGACGGGCGACTGCTTATAGCCAATTGAGTTGCTCACGGTGGTCGTTAAACCTCCAAAAAAAAAACCGATATCGGATGAAGCCACCATCCTTTAACACCCCGAACTCGAAAGGTTTAACTCTTCTAATGGAGAGTTTACAAATAATTTTGCCAATCAGTGACACTGCTGTAGTGACGATCTCCCCTATTCTGTGCATATCCCATGGAAAATAGTATTACAGAATGTATTGCAAAATATTGATTCTAATTGACTCTAAATGTTTTAAAAAACAACTTAATCCTAGATGTTCATGACCTTGCTCAATCGCGCATGTCTGTTGTGACCCACTCCATCTCTCACATGTATTTAACCAGTTGTTATCATGTTAACACTCATTGTGACTGCCACGGGAAGGGCCTCAGTTTCGATCCCAGACAGGTATGAAAGTTCGATCCACTAAATACCCGCCGAGCGTCGGATGGGCACGCTAAGCCGTCGGACCCCGGTTGCTGGCCCCCGGTAATAAATAAAGGCGGCTTCCTCCCCCTTTCTACTTCGCTTCCGTGTCACTTTGCTATCGGGCGCTCTAGCCCAAATCTCCTAGATTCCTATTTCTAAGGGTTGTTTAAGACCTGGGGTAAGACACTCCCTTCCTAAAATCCTCTACATATGATCATTTGATCATTAACACTCACAAGTGATGAAGTGATTGGGGCTGTCTTGAAAGTGCGTGTGTATTTTGACCATGTGTGATTTTAACCCATGCGTTTAAAGTAAAGTTTTTAACAGACAATCGTGTTGAAGACGGATTTGTTTTTTAATGTTACCAATGCAGCACAAAATTGGACCTTGATTTATGAGGAATAAGGCTTCCAAATGCCCTAACTTCCTTGCAAAGTTTCGGTTCTTTTCTCCTCGCATTTTAATCTCTAGTACCCTCTGCCAATCGTTTCAGGACTTTACACATTATTACATTCTCCAAAGATTCTTAACATGCAGCTCATAGTAACTTCTAAGAGTTCGATTTTCATCTCATAGTGGCTTCAAAGCGTTCAATGCATATCTTAAAAATCTTTAATAGTATGCTTGTATTTCGTCAAAAAGTTCTGTAAAGCTTTAGTAAAGTTTCGAAGTTTTATACTTTAGTAAATGTTTTATGTTTTACTGGTTAACGAGGTGTAGTCGTAAATGTTATCGTCCACATGGCAAAAACGCGGAACTTATAATTAACAAACCAGTTCCTCAGTACAGTATACGAACAGTCAAAATTCCCGATCATCTTGTGTTACGAAAGTACACACAAAAACACTGAAATTCAATACTGGCGCTACCAAATGAATTTCAGTTGTCTTTCCGATTTTTAATTTACATGTAAGAATTTCAAATAGAAAGCAAAATATTTCAAATTTGACTTATCACGTGTCAAAAGCGCCATTTTATTTACCAACTAGACATTATGAAAATTAAGTAAAACAAATGTTTTCTCGTATTTACTTATGGGCCTTCGGCTTTCATTTATATTTATTTTCTATTCTTCTGACCAACGCTGTCCTGTCTGTCAGAATTCTCAGCAAGTAAGATGAAGAGATCGGGCTATACAAAAACATTGTGATGCCTTACACACTCTTGCGATTAAATCACAAGAAAAAGAAAGGCAAGGGCCTATTTTGATGAACATTAGTATGTTAAACTTTCACACCAGCACAAGTCGAAAATCGACTTTGAACCGTGTCAAATGCAATGTACTACAACTTTCATATCCCCACCCTTGATCGTCTATATAAAAGGAAACTTGAGAACATACACCGTGGGTCAAAGAATTTTTAAGGTTGGCGCTAGATTTCAGCTTACGGTGGCGCCACCAGTGTAATCGCGAATGCGTTATAAACCGTGACCATCTGCTTGCTTTCTACCAAAAGTACTGCGCAATTGTTAAAGTAGCTCAAACGAAACGGGTGTTCATTAGAAATGTAAAAATTTTTTCATGTTGAATTATTAAGATGGAACAAAGGGCTGTTATTACATTTAACGCAAAGCTTGGTAAAAGTGCCTCGAAAACGTACCAAATGATGAAAAAAGTTTACGGTGAGTTTTGTTTAAGTAGATCAAATGTTTTCCTATAGCACAAACGTTTTTTGGAAGAAGAGAGACGCTAGAAGATAATAAGCATACCGGAAGACCAAGTTCATCTAGGACACCTGAGATTATTGAAAAAGTGCGTGATTTCGTGGCAAACAATCAATGTGCGTCACTAAGAATGATGGAAGTCTTTAAACATCAACAAAGAAACGATTCGAACCATCTTGCATTAAGATTTGGGCAAAACAAAAGTCTGTGCTAAATTTGTTCCACACACGTTAACTAATGAACAAAAATCAAGGAGAAGTGCACATTGCAGAGACATCATTTCAGCCGCTGAAAATGATCCAAACTTCTTAAAATCTATTGTTACAGGTGATGAAGCATGGTGTTTTCAATATGATCCTAAAACAAAGCGACAAAGTGCGGAATGGAAGTCCAAAATACTCGCCACAAGCCAAAAAAACAAGAAAAGTTCCATCGAAAATCAAAACAATGCTCATTACATTCTTCGATAGTAAGGGTATTATCCATAAAAAATTTGTTCCAAGTGGACAAACAATTACTGGTGAGTTTTATTTTAATGTTTTAAGGTGGTTGATGGGCAGAATTCGTCGCATTCGTCCAGAATATCGAGATGAAAACAGTTGGTGTTTGTTGCACGATAATACACCCAGTCACACCTCACTTCTTGTTCGTAGATTTTTGGCGAAAAAAACGTCTGTGTGTTGAATCGTCCACCGTATTCGCCTGATTTAGCACCCTGCGACTTTTCTTTGTTCCCAAAATTTAAAATGACGTTAAAAGGGTGTTATTTTGATGTTATTTCGACCATACAAACAGCTTCGATGCGTGCTTTGGAGGCAATTCCGCAAAGTGAACTGGAACAGGCATTCGGATCATTATTAAATCACTATAACAAGTGTATTGAAGCCGGAGGGACTTATTTTGAATAACAAACCAAAACAAACTATATTTGCTTGTTTCTATTTCATTTTACAGACCCAGTCTTAAACATTCTTAGACGCACTGTGTATACAGCAACTTCAACGTAAGTTCGTATAAAATGCTGACACGGACAAGAGCATGCAACGCAAATAAGAATAAAATAATTTCCATGATTTTAATCTGCTTAGATGAAATTATGAGTGCCGCCCCGGTGGCGCAGTGGTCTAAGCGATGGCCTCTGATCATTCGTCCGAACGGGGTCCGGGTTCGAATCCCGGTGAGGCATGGATGTTGTGTTTGTCTTACGGCACTGGCTCTTTCCCTTCCCTGGAGCCAATGGCCCTAAATTAGGGACGGGCGACTGCTTATAGCCCATTGAGTTGCTCACGGTGGTCGTTAAACCTCCAATCAAAAGAAAAAAAAAAAAGAAATTATGAGTCATGGAAAACTTTGAAGGGTATGTCTAAAATAAAGTTACAAGGGTACGGACGCATGGGAGCTACCAAATCCCTTCCTTTAGAACTGAGTCCAGAGCACTTGTAGAAACTTGAGATTGCAAATACTGTAAGTCTTGGCAAGTTCACACATAAATGTGAATTCAAACAGATATTCTGAGCACCTGCATGCAGGTCTGACAAAATGCGGAACGTATGAGATACTGAAAGCATGTGCTCTACTTACGACAATGCTATGCATACCTTGTAAGTCGTGCACACACGGAGACCAAATTTCGAAATTCCGTAAACTTAAATACAAGGTACGGTTGCTTAGAGAGAATTCGTTTACAATCTTATTTTAACAGGCTCTTTGAGCAATCTTGGAAAATTATGAGCACTCTATAAAAGTTCGTGTAGGTTTTGCGTTTTCTGTGTAATGAGTTTCCTTCTGCTTTGTAGGTTAACAAAATTGGTGGTATGCTGTTTGTTAATACTGAAGGGCATGGCGTCGGCGTGCTGTCTGTGAAGCTGAAATACAATATTCCCACACCACCGGAAAAACTGTGCAAGGTATTTATTTGAATTTTCAACTTTCTTTATTTAAGAAATTAAACTTTGATTCGCAATAAAATTATTTAGTTTTTAAGCTCATCGCTTTGCATTATTTTTAAGTGATTTCATAACCGATATGTTAAGTGGTACTCATTTTACCTATGCTATTCCATTTATTCGTGAAACACTTCGGAAATTTTCCCCCTGATCTGTTACTTTAGGGCAGCGGTTCTCAAACTTCTGATACCGAGGAACCCTTTTTCACCCAAGGACGAGGTCGCGGAAGCCCAACATTTTTTCTATGTCAGTGTTTATATTCAGCGCATATACAGACAATAAGGATTTAAGAACTTAATTTCTGAGACATCTGAGAAGTATTGGTTTTATTCAGCGAAGAGCATATCTCACACTTTTAGTGTTTCTGATATTCTAGCATTCTTTCATTATAAAACCAATAGAGATCACAGAAGAAAGGAAATTCTATTACAAAACGCTCCTAAAACAGTTCATCGGCCGCGTCGCGCCGGTTAAGAAAGATACGGCTCTTGAAACAGACGTTTCAAGAGCCGTATCGTTCTTCTGAGAATTAACCCGTTCAAAGCTCTTCCTATCGCAACTTCGTAGCAATACAGCCATTTCGATCATCGGGCCTGTCAGCACACAGGCGTGAGATAAAGATTTGGGAGGCGACCTCACACATTTAACGGTGATGACGATAGGTTGTTCTTATTTTACCTGCCTGTTTCAGTTCCGAAACAGGCAGGTAAAATAAGAACAACCTATTTACCTGCCTGTTTTTGGTCCCTGCCGTCCCGACGATGAAGGACAACTACGAGCGGCTTCCAGTATCGGTCGCTGTATACCGCTGGTACATACTTTGAAGGAAGCATTATGTATATCAATTTTAACGAAATTGAGGAAATACGTGGATTTTTCCAGGGAATTTTCGTTGTCGAACATGACGGTGTCAGAGGAATTTTGAACGGAAAGCGCCGCGGAGCCCTTGCGGAGCACACCTCTAGAACCTTTGCTCTAGGGTATAAAACATTTTTAAAATGGTGATCTGAACACTAAACCTCACGAGACACCGTAGTTAGTGTATCAGCGAGTGATAAGACACTGGCCCTGCACTTAGTTTTCCATAAAATAATTCATAGGAGGGAAAAGTTTGAAAAGAAAAAAGCATGAAGGTCAGTAAACCAGTTATTCAGGAAGGCAATCATCTGAGTCACAAAGAGCTTTAGTACCAAAATAAATAACGAGAATAAAAGATTTGAGCATAGGATGAAGAGAGGCGCTGCCAAAGTTCTACAAGAATAGGACAAATCCGAAAACAAAGAAACGTCATAGCTTTTTTAATTCAATCTGCTCTGGTTTTGAAAATGATTATAAAAATCCTGGCGAATTATATGATTTCTTTCTGTTGCTGAAGTAAATTTCTTCTTCGCCACTCACACTAGCATTAAGACAGCCTCTTGTTCCAAGTGTAACCAAATTTTGTAATTCTACAACAACGTTGCACGAAAAGAAGAAAATTCTGCATTGACAAAAAAGACAAAGAATGTTCAGCTTGAATACATTTACTTGATCCCAGTTTTTGAACAAATTAACGAACACAAAAATGGAAGATATGACATTTTGTCTTCATTTTATAAATCATGCCTCTGGGTTTGATTGAAACGCAACACGATTATTGTTTGGATGAATTCACTAACTGATCAAGGAAGTTTTCATTATGATATTTTGTTTCGCTAAAATAAAAAAGCAAACCTTTCCACCTATGATTCTAACTCAGTAATTTCCATTTTCAACGAGCGTCTGTGTCCTAGTTAAATTTTTCACACACATGTGCAACATAGATGATGTTTCATAAGCAGAACTTGCGCTTACCTCTCTATTTCATAAGAGTATTTTTCGGCAGCTCTCATGTGCATTTGCATTTCTTGCCTCCCTTACCCGCCGCTGTATTTATCATCAGTCTGCTCAGAGAGCGAGTGTTGTGTTGCCTATTGTGCGTATGTGTATTCTACAGAAACAAGCCGGACTCGTAAGAATGCACACAAAGGAATACTATTTTAATTTACTATCTTTTTTAGTGACGCATATTTCATGTCACAATGTATCTGTTGTGTATCATTTTGTGTCTGCCATATTATTTAGTTAAATATAGTTACTTTAACAGAAATGAGGAGTAATTACTGGTCGTTAAGGATCTGAACAATAAGAATAACCTACTGCGTAGGATTCTTTATAGAACTGAGTAGTTAGTTCATTTCGTGTAACCACTTACATTTTATTCGATTGTGATAATGAAGTAAAGTAGTGTCTGTTCAATTTATAACGAGGAACAGTACACCAATTAAGTAGTAATACTAGTGATCCTATTTATTGGCGTAGGAAATAAGCACATAAGCGTTTCCAAGCTTTCGCACATCAACCAGATGGCTTTTTCAACGAAGTTAGACAGAAACTGCCTAACTTCCTTGAAAAAACTGCCTCACTTCCTTAACAAGGAAGTTAGCAGTGTCTGTCTAACTTCCTTGGAAAAGCCATCGGGTTGATGTGCGAAAGCTTGGAAACGCTTATGTGCTTATTTCCTACGCCAATAAATCGGATCACTAGTATTGCTACTCTATTCAATTATTGATAAATCTACTTAATATAAGAAGAATATAAAGTAAGGAAATATCGCAATTCCGTTTGTACACGTAAAACTGGTCTCTAATGCAAAAGCAGTTATACAGTTTTTTTTAGTCATAATATACCGTACATTTCAGTTACATTTTGTGTGGTAAACAAACGGTGGTATATTTAACTTAAAAAAAGGCTTTAATGTTAACAATTGATACGTTTGTCAGCAGTTTTACATAACTTTTCAAAGTCTGTGTTGGAAGTGGTCGCCACTTGCCTCGATGCATTTTTCCACTCGCCAAAACGTGTTCAGAAAAAACGCCCCGCAATTCGGCGACTGAAACACTGACGATCTCTTGTCTTATGTTGGTTTTCAACTCTTCCAGCGTTCGAGGATTGTTGCTGTAGATTTTTCCTTTTAGTGGTAAGTTTCATGTTGATAAGTCGCGAGAACAGATTGGCCATAAATCCTTACTGATTGTTCTATACTGGTAAAATCCCTGTGGATTCGAGCGAGGAAACGATCAGCGATATGGCAAGTCGCTCCATCTTTTTGGAAGAAGTCATAAGTAAGTTTATGTGGAGGCTACTGGCTCACAAAAACTTAGTACATCCGTATATAAACATCTGTATCCACATTCTCCTCGAAAAAAATGGGTCTGATGTTGAGTTTTCCTGACACTCCACCACAAACACCAAATTTTAAACCATGGAGTGGTCTGTTGGACACATGTGGTTTTTCAACAGCCCAGTGTCGTGTGTTCTGAGAATTGATATACCCTGAAAGGTGGAACCAAGCTTCGTCTAGTGAAATGCAGAGAAATGGGTCAAGAGTTCTTCAGAAACTATCTCTAAGAGCCGCTGACAGTAATGGACACGTTTTCTCTTATCAAGTGCTCTTAATTCTTGCACAACACTCTCACAATCAGGCTTACTTTTGAAATCATGAAATATGTGCTGAATTAACCTACGAGTAATTCCTGTCTGCTGGGATAAACGGCGTGCTGACTTGTTGGGGCTTCTATCGATGCGATTCGCGACGTCGGTGACATTTTCCTCTGTGCGTACAGCTCGTTATTTCAATCTTTGTGAATTGATCACACTAACAACAAATTTGAATTTTTTTTTCTTGCCCCGAAACAAAAGTAGGTAGTATTCACTAATTAGCAAGCCCTGATTTCGAATCTGAAATCCAAAATGCTTTATCACCTACCAACCTTTTGGGGACTCAAGTCGAAACTTTTGAAGAATAAATTGAAAATTAAAAAAAAAAAAAACAATTTTATTACAGTTTTTTTTTACAAATTTTAACATATTAAGGGATGAAAATTGGTCATTCCATTTTTAAGAATGGCATGCTAAATCCAAAAAATGGGGTCACGAAAGGTTTATAAATACAAGAAATTGCTACGAACATGCCAAAATATAAACAAATTAAGTGTTTTGCTCACATTTTTGAAACGTTTTTCTGGAAGATTTCCGCTGGTAGCTAGACTCCTGAACGTTTGTAATAAGAAACCAGCGTTAGTCAGCAAGCATGCGTGTGACTATTGCCCTCGTATATCGCCTTTCCATTTGAGATATACTGTACAAAAAAGGAAAGCAGTTGTGACGTGCCTGCCCAGCAGGACGCACACGATATAAAGGCAGATAGCAGCGATAACGAACGTCCGCGTAGCTCAATTGGTAGAGCGACTTATTCCGGAATGAGGGGACCCGGGTTCAAGCCCCGCGTGGACAAAAATGACGGAGAAATTTACTTCGTTATACAGTGGAATCTTTCTCGTGCTCGTCGCTCACCGCACTTAGGTTTGGCGGAAAGAAGTCCAGGTGTGAGTGGAGAAAGTAAATGGACTTTAAGGGACATATTGCACCCCGTAACCTTGTATGCCTTTATCATAGCTTCCACTACTTTTCATAATAGTTTTCCGGCTTAACATTTCCCAGAAAGTTCGCGTAAACAGATTTGAATACAAATCACTCTGCTTTTTCGTATTTCAGTAAGTTTTGCCGTAGGCGCAGGGTCCTCCATGATAGTTCGGATTTGTGGTGCAATGCAAATAGCTTCTTTTAATTTTGCTTCGCTCAACCTAGAGAACTTTTCCTTCAAATACTGAAATCCACTGCCCCCTTTATTCATAGCTTTAACAAAACTTTTTATCAAGCCCAACTTGATGTCGAGTGGGCACATTAAAATTTTGTAAAAATCAACGAGCGATTTGTATTTCACGCTCTTCCTCAGGCACTAAATTCTTTCTGAAAGGCCACTGTTTGAAATCATGATGATATTTCCTATCCCTACTGCCCCACTCACACAAGAATCAACAGAATTTGGGTATAGCTTGCTTTCATTCCTGTTAGAAGTCCAATTACTATGAAGTCCCCTCATATTTGTCACACATGTCCGGAGTAATTGATAGATTTAAGGAGAAGATCCATATTCTGATGAGTTTCTTTCATGTACGCAGCATAGGCCAGTGGTACAGATGGGTAAATGTTTCCATTGTGTAATAACACCGCCTTCAAACTTAGTTTTTTGAGAATCAATAAAGAGACGCCATTCTTCAGGACTATGGTCCCTCCCTAACTTGGCAAACAGTCCATTAGCACCATTTCAATAAACAAGATCACCAAAGAAAAGAAACAACAGAGGCTCATAACGTTTTTTGTCCAGCGGTTCCTGAATTGGCAGGGAATTATAGTACTTAACAGGTGTCATGGCTGAAGGTAAATTCGAAGAAACTGTGGTGTGTACATTTTTCGAGGAACCGTTATCTAAACAGACGTAGCCGTCAGAAACATGGTCCTTCTGTTCTCTCCAAATCATTTGGGTAGCAAATGGAATTGAAGGGTGCGTGCCGTTTAGCCAACCTCTTAAATATCACGAACATTTGTTGCAACATACATAAAGCTCCCAGATCTTATATTGATCACCAAGTTTGCAACCAAAGTAAAATTCACATTTCTTCTTAATCACCGGAGAAATTACTTTACTCTGGACTTTCGTAGTAAATTCACTGCACACGTAACAAAAAGAGAGAGAGAGAGAGAGAGAGAGAGAATTCGTAGCGTTTACACATTCGCATTTCCGCGACATTGTAACTACGTAGGAGTAGTGTGGAAAATGCTCCGAACGAAGAAATATGAGTAACTGCTTTTAGTTTTTTATAAACAAAACAAGTGAAAGCTGTGACCGACCGGATATGAGTCATAGAATGGGAAGAGTGCATTCGACTTTTAACCGAATACCAAGGTTTTCAACCTCACATGTGCGTCAGATGTTTCCGTTTCGCAAGAGATGACACCCCGCTTATAACAATGGAGTTAGGTGCTTGGGAAAAAATGAATTCATTTTTGCTTTTAACACATTCTAAAATGTAATGTTCGCAATTCTTTCGAGTCGGGAAAATTTCAGTGTTACAACCAGCTGTACGCAACTTCTTCACTAAGTCCTGGATCGCTGATTTCTCATTGGCACCAGATATTTCACTTTAAATCGTTCTCCAACCAAAACGGAAGAACATATGCGAAAACACTCTTCCACAAAAAAACCCGCCTTCTTCAGTTGAATACGGCATGACTCATACAGCCGCAGACTGTCTCCCGGAGCGTGGAGGATAACTGCACTCAAATGCGTATGCCCGACAGCATCGAATAATTTCCAGTGGGCGAACTGCGAAATATAACTTTACGACTGTAAGCCAAACCGCGTTTGAGACTGGTTTGATGTGCGCCCCCGTGTACATGCCAGCTGGGCATTAGAAGGGAAACTTTGTCGTCAGTAGAGCCGATCACCACGTTTGCTTACATAACCTCCAGATTGTAAGGATTAGTTTATTTTTTGCCGGAATACGCATTATTCACAGAATAAAATCAGAACTGATTGCAATGAATTCCTCAGGATTTCAAGTGCCTTTTGTAAGATTAGATCACAAAAATTACGGCCATGGAAATTTTAAATATACACTGCCAGAAAGTGAAAAAAGAACACCAAGAAGGAATTGGCGGACGATCACGAAATTTGCATATGTTAATGGGGTCGAGTTTGCGTAGGTGTGGTGTTAATTTCGGGACCAACTGGTGAGCGCTTACGCCACAGCACGGCATAATATGCAAATTATCGTCGGTGGTATTTAAGGAGTACGGCGAAGTGAATGTAATCAGTCGTAGGCGTACAGACACGTGCGAACAACTTGAAGAAGCTGCAATGCCTGGAAATGGAAGACGTGTACGATTTCAGCAGTTATCGGACTTTGAGCGAGGTCATCTAGTCAGACTCCGCTAGGCCGGGTGGTCGTATCGTCGTATTGCGGAGCGAATTGGACGGGAAGTATCGGTGGTGGTGCGATGGTAGCGTAGATGGTCCGAGGAACATTCCCACACGAGAAGACGTGGAACCGGGAGTCACAGACGGACTGATGAGCGGACCGATCGACGCATAAGAAGAGCGGCGTTGTCAAGCAGAACATCCACTGCGACGCAAATCCGAGCTGCCATTGCACCTGAGGTGACTGTGCGAACAATTCGCAAGCGTCTACTGGATGCAGAACTACGTGCACATGGCAATCTGTTGTGTTCAGCGATGAAAGCAGATTCTACTTGGGAGCCCCTGATGGCCGTATGCGTGTTCGCAGGCGCACAGGGGAGCGTCTCCACCCTTCTTACATCCGCCAGCGACACACAGGGCCTACACCTGATCTCCTGGTGTGGGGAGCGATCAGCTATCACTCCCCTACACAACTAGTGTTTGTACCGGGTACGTTAAACAGCACCTGCTACATCAACAACATCATTCAGCCGTTGTTTTGCCTTTTGTAAGGTCGGTCCATCGTGGTGTTTTCCAGCAAGATAACGCACGCCCACACACGGCACGATTAACGCAACGTGCACTTCAGGGTGTGAGACAACTTCCATGGCCAGCACGTTTACCGGATTTGTCCCCCATTGAGCACATGTGGGAATTTATGGGACAACGACTTATCCGGTCTCCACGGCCAGCCACGACCATCCCCGATTTACGCGTCCAGGTTGAGGATGCTTGGAACTCAATACCCCAAACTTACATCGAACATCTGTACGACAGACTCCATGCCAGAATTGTGCAATGTGACGCAGTTCATGGCGGTTCAACCTCGTACTAACCATGTTACATGGAAATGTTATTTTTCAGTTTACCAGCAAATACAGCTGTATTTTACCATAATGTTTTGATCACGTTATCCTCTGTATTCCGTTATTATGCTGTATAAATTTCGTTGGTATCAGACGTCTCCTTCTTGGTGTTCTTTTTTCACTTTCCGCCAGTGTATATCGCAAATCGGGGAGAGTCCTATCTCGTGTCTGAGTAAGGAGCAAGCAAGTATAGCACTGTGTTTAACGGAAGCAGAGTACATAGCAGCTACTGATAAGGGTAAGGGACTGATTTGGCAAAGACAAAAGACCTGAATAAGTGTCATTACTCTATGGTTTTAACCAGTCACTACTGAGAATGATACAAAACGATTTTGTCAGCTCACGGATCAAACAAAATGACGTAAGACTTAATTTTATTAAAGAATTGAATGGGTCAGTTACAAAGATGAATATTGAGAAAGCAAAGTAATGTTTGATTATTTGTCAAGCCACCACCCAGTGTAGAATTCTAAAACTTGAGGCACAAAACGCTTTGTGACAGTACATCGAGCGCTTGTAACGTACCAGGAGATGTGACGTACCTGCCAGAAGGACGCACACGACATAAAGGCAGATAGTAGCCAGAACAAACGTCCGCGTAGCTCAATTGGTAGAGTGACTTATTCCGGAATGAGGGGATCCGGGTTCGAATCCTGGCGTGGACAGAAATGACGGAGAAAATTACTTCGTTATAATGGCGCCCGAACTATCCGGATGTCCCGACCGTTCAACATCTCGCATTGGTGTGATGTTCTTTCCACACCGCGAGATTGGAAAAATAAGAGAATCCCTTCTCCAGCACTTCAAAAAAAAAAAAAAAAAAAATAAGGGGGAGATGATGTAACGTACCAGGAGATGTGACGTACCTGCCAGAAGGACGCATACGACATAAAGGCAGATAGTAGTCAGAAAAAACGTCCGCGTAGCTCAATTGGTAGAGTGACTTATTCCGGAATGAGGGGATCCGGGTTCGAATCCTGGCGTGGACAGAAATGACGGAGAAATTTACTTCGTTATACGCTGGAGTTGGATATTGTTAGAAAGTGTGCCAGTTATTTTTTACCCTCACGTGTACCGCACCAACGATGTTTTATAAAAACTTTCTTGTGCCCCCCAACCTCATGAGAGCGAGGAGAAGACAGCGAGCGCGTGTGCTACCTACCTTCTTTAACTCCACAGCCCGCATTCATTTCGAAGGTTACTATCGTGAATGCGAACACTTTGTTTGCTAGATTGCTGCAATCGATGAAACATGGAGCAAATCCTATGAACCGGAGCTCAAACGGTAATTTAGTTAAAGGCGCCGCCCATCGTCACCACGAACGAGATAGTTGGTCACCACCCCAAAAAGACTGCGGATAGCGCCTTGCAAACAGAAAATGTAAATTATCATTGCGAATGACGTCAACGGGGTTCTTTTTTCCCCACATAGCACCACAGATACAGACGCAAATTCCATGAGTATTATCTTCGTCCAATAATTCATTGGAAGATGCTCTAGTTGCTGAGATAACACCCGATTGTCTTGCACGACAATTCTTGGTGCCATGCTGCACCAACAGTGAAGACGTTGCTGGGTAAATTGCGACGGGAAATCATGCAGCATTCACCATATTAACGCGATATGAGTCTGTGCGATTTCGATTTGTTTCAGAAAAATAAATAAGCCCTTAGAGGCTAGCGCTTCCAAAATATCGACAGCATTACTTCTGTGTTAGTGAGTTCTCTACTGACAATGGCCAAAGAACAACGCTGCTGATGGCATTGGATGCTTTTCAGGCATTTGGCAACGGATCTTCCACAAAAGTAGGAAATATATAGAACTACTGTGACTGACACTTGTATGTTTCCTTTCAATATGTACTGATTACTGTGGAGTTGCCACTGTAAGAAAAATTACCGTTGTACACTGTTACAGTTACGTGATATAGCAACATATTTGTGGGTGTATTAGTCCACTAGTTCTTATTTATGTGATGAAGGGTATGTTTGTCACTAACCATTTACGTAAAAAACAGAGCTGTTTACATGAGCTCATCAATTTACTTAGCAATATATTAAAATGTAAATCAATTATGAAATGTTAACATTTAAATGCATAATTTCGAATTTTTAGAAATTAAAGAGTTTTGTTTTAACTTACAATTCACTCAAACGTTCTGCAGCTGATTTGCCCCTAAAGTGATTTTTTTATTTTTCCCTGCAACTTGTTACAGCGTGTGTAGCAGTGGAAATCACGTGTACCCGCTCGAATTGTTCACATAATAGCAAAACGTTTCATTCAATGTATGTCGTGCACTTTCTGTTAAATCTGCAGAATGACCCCGTGTAGCCAAGTCCCAGAGGTTTCATCAAAAGAAACACCATGCAAACGTGAGGCCCAAATTAGTAATGCTAGGCATCACTAATAACATGTGTTCAAATTAGTGATGCTAGAAATCACTAATAACATTTGTTCAAATTAGTGATGCTCGAAATCACTAATAACATTTGTTCAAATTAGTGATGCTGGGAATCACTAATAACATTTGTTCAAATTAGTGATGCTAGAAATCACTAATAACATTTGTTCAAATTAGTGATGCTAGAAATCACTAATAACGTTTGTTCAAATTAGTGATGCTCGAAATCACTAATAACATTTGTTCAAATTAGTGATGCTAGAAATCACTAATAACATTTGTTCAAATTAGTGATGCTCGAAATCACTAATAACATTTGTTCAAATTAGTGATGCTAGAAATCACTAATAACATTTGTTCAAATTAGTGATGCTAGAAATCACTAATAACATTTGTTCAAATTAGTGATGCTGGAAATCACTAATAACATTTGTTCAAATTAGTGATGCTAGAAATCACTAATAACATTTGTTCAAATTAGTGATGCTCGAAATCACTAATAACATTTGTTCAAATTAGTGATGCTGGGAATCACTAATAACATTTGTTCAAATTAGTGATGCTAGAAATCACTAATAACATTTGTTCAAATTAGTGATGCTGGAAATCACTAATAACATTTGTTCAAATTAGTGATGCTCGAAATCACTAATAACATTTGTTCAAATTAGTGATGCTGGGAATCACTAATAACATTTGTTCAAATTAGTGATGCTGGGAATCACTAATAACATTTGTTCAAATTAGTGATGCTAGAAATCACTAATAACATTTGTTCAAATTAGTGATGCTAGAAATCACTAATAACATTTGTTCAAATTAGTGATGCTCGAAATCACTAATAACATTTGTTCAAATTAGTGATGCTAGAAATCACTAATAACATTTGTTCAAATTAGTGATGCTCGAAATCACTAATAACATTTGTTCAAATTAGTGATGCTGGGAATCACTAATAACATTTGTTCAAATTAGTGATGCTGGGAATCACTAATAACATTTGTTGAAATTAGTGATGCTAGGAATCACTAATAACATTTGTTCAAATTAGTGATGCTGGGAATCACTAATAACATTTGTTCAAATTAGTGATGCTGGGAATCACTAATAACATTTGTTCAAATTAGTGATGCTAGAAATCACTAATAACATTTGTTCAAATTAGTGATGCTCGAAATCACTAATAACATTTGTTCAAATTAGTGATGCTGGGAATCACTAATAACATTTGTTCAAATTAGTGATGCTGGGAATCACTAATAACATTTGTTCAAATTAGTGATGCTAGGAATCACTAATAACATTTGTTCAAATTAGTGATGCAAGGAATCACTAATAACATTTGTTCAAATTAGTGATGCTCGAAATCACTAATAACATTTGTTCAAATTAGTGATGCAAGGAATCACTAATAACATTTGTTCAAATTAGTGATGCTCGAAATCACTAATAACATTTGTTCAAATTAGTGAAACTAGGGATCACTAATTACATTTGTTCAAATTAGTGATGCTAGAAATCACTAATAACATTTGTTCAAATTAGTGATGCTAGGAATCACTAATAACATTTGTTCAAATTAGTGATGCAAAGAATTACTAATAACATTTGTTCAAATTAGTGATGCAAGGAATCACTAATAACATTTGTTCAAATTAGTGATGCTAGGATTCACTAATTACATTTATTTTTCCGCTCCGTTCCGGTGGCGCAGTGGTCTAAGCGATGGCTTCTGATCATTCGTCCGTGAAGGGTCCGGGTTCGAATCACGGCGAGGCATGGATGTTGTGTTTGTCTTACGGCGCTGGCTCTCTCGCTTTCCTGGAACTAGTGGCCGAAATTAGGGACGGGCGACAGCTTATAGCCCATTGAGTTGCTCACGGTGGTCGTTGAACTTTAATAAAACAACAAAAACAAAACATTCGCTTTAGAGTTGCTCACGGTGGTCGTTAAAAAGCATTTTCTGTAGTCAGTGGGAATCCGAAAGGAAAAGAATTCTGCTACTAGTGTAGCCTATTTAGACATGAGGACGTATCAGCAGCCTATTTACTCAGTTATTAAATAATACTGAAGCACCACATCAAAGAGATTGCAGCCATACTCCTGATTTATGATATCTTCTAGTTTCTCGGATGTTCATTTTCTATTTGTGATATATTTGTAATTCATGCATTTTTGTTTGTTTCTTTCGGGGTTTAACTATCACTATGAGCAACTCTAAAGGCAATCAGCAGTTCTCCGTTTCTAATTTCGGACTGCTGGTTCCAGGAATGGGGAAGAGCCAGGGCTGTAAAACAGAAACCCAACATTCAGGTTTTATCCAGGACTCGAACGCGAGGCCACTCTGGCAAGCGATCAGAAGCCGGCGATTGGGCCACTGATCCACAGGGGCGACTATAATTCATACATCAGAAATGTACTCTGAATTATAAAGAACGAACGTACATTTTCCTAAAATACGTTCCCTAATTAAAATCTCTAAAGAGGTATATCACTGATAAATTCATTACTTTTCTTTCAGTTTTTTGCTTTCATAGGAAAAGTCAGTTTTATATAATACTAGCAAAGTGACCCCCGCATTGTCTGGCTTTAACAACAAATGCGTAAATCATATCGTAGGCCAGCGTTTTCGAGTTCTGCTGAAATTATGACTAAAATATAAATTGAATTATGTCCCAGTAATCAAACGAAATTAATTAAGAAAAAGAATAAGAAACCTATATTTATGAAAGTGAAGTCTTTATTGACTGTGAACGTAAGAAATTTTAAATATTTGAAAGCAAGGCCACTAAGAAACTGCACTCCTAAGTAAACATCGAGTAATAAGTTCTTACACATTGCAAAGTAATATCGTTTGGTAATGCTTTGTATCATTCGAAAATGAGTCAGGTGCTCGTCCATACGCTTCTTGTTATCCATACATAAGGAGATTTTCATACTTTTAAGAACTAGGAAAGGAATTTTTCTTGTATCATATATAAGTCCAGATATTTTTAACTTCCGTGTATGTTTTCAGGAACGCATTGGGAACTTCAGTATTATAGTAGCATGTAACCTTTCATCTTCGTTATCGAAATATTTCACACACTGAAAAAGTTTTCATTTTTTTCATCTGGATTTCCATGTAATTTGTAAATTGTCTCTGGAAATTTTCATTAATTTGCAAATTTCAAACTGCACTCAATTAAAACCCATAGTGATGAATAAAGTTTGCAATCTACATGCATACCCTAATAGCTTCCTGCTGTCCCCTTCCGTTGACATTGCTCATGTGTATATTTTAAAACTTCTGAGATGGAATACCAGTTTTGTTTTTTGTTTTGATTGGAATATTGTATCGCAGAATAAATTTTTTTTCACAATTTCGGAACTTTTCATTTGAATTTTAATAAAATATTAGCATGCTTTGTCATTTATTATAGTTTGAAATCAAATTAAACGTAACTGAAGGCAAGCCCCAAGCCAGACAAGTAAATGTGCATGGACAACCTGGTGGAAATGATGTATTTGTGTTTTTGGATGATGATCTCGTACAGGCCGTTGGAGTTGGAGAACCAGGTACTTATGTTTACTCAAAAATCATAGATATCTGAAATCTTAATGCTTTTAATACATACATTTTGTTGATTATGAGAAGATCTTGAGCAGCTAATACGTGACGGTCTTCCAAGTTCTTTGCTAAAGTCCTGTGTGGAGCTTAGGGTTCACACTTAAAGTGTTAAAATAGTGCCACACTTACAGTGTCAAAGTAATTTACTTACAGCTAATTCCTTGGGAAGTGTTTTTTATTCTTAAAATTTCACACCACAGAAGTGGCAAGCTGAATAGCACATAGATTTCAAATAGACATCACATCTCTATTTGCAGATTAATCATCAATAAGATTTCAGTAATAGTAGCACCGTTGAATAACCCCACACCACATTGTACTCGAAAATTCGAAAACCTATCCACAGACTAACATTCCAAAAAAGTAGTCGTTTAACTGTTTTTTAAGAGGGGAAAAGAGTTAACGACCACCTTGAGCAACTCAATGGGCTAGAGGCAGCCTCCACCCCCCCCTCTCTAATTTGGAGTTACTGGTTCCAAGAAAGGGAGAGAGCCAGTGCCGTAAGACAAATACACCATCAAATCTCACCCGGGATTCCATCTCGCACGAATGACCAGGAGTCAGCATTTATCCAATGGCGCCACTAGGACAGTCTATGTATTTAGTCGCAGCATAGAAACCTGATAAAGAGCATAAGTAGAGGAAATAGGCGGGTTCTAGGACAAAGGAAGCCATCCACAGCCCCGCCCACTGCTGCCCACGGACCTCCACCACTGCTCGCCACGTGGTCATCTACGGTTGCGGTTGCGTGTGGTCAGGAGGAGGAGGGTAGGACATCACCGCCAGTGATTGATTGGAGGAGATTGCTTGCCCAGCGCCAATTTTTATTTTTTCTTGACCGGGAAATTTTTATTCCCTCCATGTGGTCATTTTGTCCACCACGTATTTTGGGATGAGTCACCATCTTTTGTTCGCCATTTTATTTTTCCAGACTAGGAAATTTTATTTTCCCCAGAGGAAATTTTACAACATGACGTCACCCGGCTGGGGTAATTTTCACTCAAAGTGAATAAAAATCTTTCGCTGATCAGCTCAGGCTTGAACCCCATATCATCAGACTGCTGGACTCACACCTTAAACCACTCGACTACGAAATCAAGTACGGATCCATGCTCGAAAGAGGGTGTCTTTCTTCACCCATGAGAAATCATGACGTCACTCCTCCACATGTAGGGTTTATGTGGACGTGTCTTATGACATCATTCGAGTGGATTTAAGAATGGGGTAAGAGGAGAAGTTGACGTCATTTCAGATTCTGTTAGACACATTAAGCTCCAAAACTGATTTTTTTTCAATAACTTGATCATTTCACAACGAATTTATTCCTCATTTTTTTCCAGAATTTCTCAACGTAACGATTTTTTTTATTTTCTTTGAGCTTCACGCATTTTCAATGGACGTACGAACATAAAGACGTTTTCCAAAGTTTTGTGCTGCAGACATAATCTTAAAACACGATTGTTTATTAATGGCATTTTCTGTTACATTTTTAGCGTTGTACCTTTTCCCACCATACAAAGCCTCGATGTTTTATACATAGTTAATTTTTTCTTCGTATTTTTTATGATTAATCAGTGAAATGTACCTTTTAATGCATTATCTTAATCTACTTTTGTTTTAAATGCATCCGCACTCGTTAAACTTCTCGATGTACCAACATTATTTTATTTTCTAACTTAACAAACTAACAACTACTTTCGTAGAGGCTTTATTGTTTCTGATTCAAACAAGCAAACGTTTCTTCATTATTATTCTTTTTCCTACGCAAATCACTTTTCTAACTTGCTTTTAATGTATGACTTAATCTGGTTTTCTATATATCTGTTTCATGTTTGTGCAAGAAATATACAGATCTACAGCAGATATACATAAAATTCGTTCGTAACTGTATCTTTTTTTTCAGATTTAAACCAACATACGTTTCTTAACGACTTGATATCTGTTCTACAAGATGTGTCGAAACTTCAGATTTTTATTTTTTTTTTCCCTCTGAAACTTGTTTTTTCTTACTTTGCTTTTAATGTATGGTTTAATCTATTTTTCTATTTTTCTATCTCGCTTTTCTATGTGTGTACAAGACATATACGGGTCAATAGTAGTTAAAATTCGATTGAAACAATATTTTCTTCATTCTTACTGTATTTTTACATTTCTTTCATCTATAGTACTTAAAATTCGATTGAAACAATATTTTCTCCATTCTTACTGTATTTTTACATTTCTTTCTAACAAACGTTTTTTTTCTCAATTCCGCTATCTAACTTAATCTATGTTTTGAATATCATTCTATGTGCGCGTATTCGTCCATTATTTTATTTCAAACTTAGCAAACTGCCTCATACTTTTATTCTGACTTTATTATTTTCATTTTAACCAACGTTTCTTAAAGACTTGAACTTCTGGATGTGACAAAACTTCAGATTTATTTTTTCCCCTCTTAAACTATTTTTTCTTACTTGCTTTAAATGTGACTTAATTTATTTTTTACATCGCTGTTTCGTGTATGTACAAGAAATATACAGATCTATAGCAGCTAAAAATTTGATTGAAACAGTATGTTCTCTATTTTTACTTTATTTTAACATTTCTTTCTGGCAAACATTTTTTTTTTCACATTTTCCCCTATTTAATTTAATTTGTGTTTTGAATATCATTCGATGTTCGCGTATTCGTCCATTGGTTGTTGTTTTTTTCTAACTTTACAAACTATCAGCTATCTTCATTCAGACTTTATTTTTTCATTTCATTTCACCAACGTTTCTTAATGACTTGATATCGCAAGATGTGGCAAAACTTCAGATATATTTTTTGTTTCTTCATGTAACGTAATATTTTTTCAAAACTCACTTTCAAGTATTCCTAAAAGCTCACATTTATGAGAAATATACAGATCTGTAGTGGTAAAAATTGGACTGCAACAGTATTTTCTTTATTCCAACTTTACTTTTCTATTTCTTTTCAACAAGCGTTTTTTCATTATTATTTCTTTTTCATATGTAACCAACTTTTCTTTCTTGCTTTTAATGTATAACTTCATGATTTTTTCTATCTTAGCTTTTCATGGGTATAGAGAAATATACAGATCTATGACAGTTAAAATTCGATTGTATTAGTATTTTCTTTACTATGACTTTATTTTTTCATTTCATTTGAGGAAACGTTTCTTAACAACTTGATATTACAAGATGTACCAAACACTTCAGAATTTTTGTTTCCCTCACTTTCCAACTCACTTTTAAGTATTGCTAAAAACCTGCATGTATGTGAAATATCCATATTTTTTCATTCTATCCTAATTTGCTATACTTTTCTTTAACTGGCTCAACAGGAAAAGCATTCATTGTCAAGACACGTTCATTCTAAAGCATTCTTTCTTACACTAAAATTTATATTCTTTGCAATATATTTTCTGTATATTTTTTCTAAATCAACAGAAAAAACATTCATTCTGGAGACATAGCGACCAAGTCCATACTTCCACTAAACATCATATTCTTAGCAAACATTTTTCCCCTACATAGCAATTTGCTAACTCACCAGAAAAGCAGCTATTCACAACATGTAACTAAAATATCGAATTTCTCCAAACAAATGTAATCATTTTTTTAAAGAAAGACTTAGTTCGTTTCTCTGTATAACGGCTTAATCTATTTTTCGAAAAACTGTTCTCCGTTTAAGTATTTTGTTTAACTTTGCTTTACACTCTACTTCAATTTTTTTATTCCAACAAACTTGTTTCTTTTCGACTCGATCACTCTCACATTTCTATACAAACTTTCCTAGTATCAGAAATGTAACGAAAACTTGAGATATATTTTTTAACTTTAGAATAATTCTCACAGATATTTATTCTCATGACATAAACTAAAATTTCTTACTCTCCCCAAAAATAATTTTCCTAATGAGTTGTTTTTGCACTTTTCTCATGTATACCCAAATATTTAGTGCTAATTCGCCTCGTCAAAGTCAGTATGAATGCACCTAACCACATTCTTTTTCTCCATTTTATTTCGCTTTACATAGAAATGCGTCAAAACTTTGCGTTTACTTAATTCACTCAATGATCAGTTTTAACTTACCAGATATTACATGTAAAACATCTGTGTTTGCGGTATTTCCCTTCATACGTTAACTTTTCGTTTCCCCTTACATTCGTTTCTAAATAGTAACCTATTTAGAAACGAATGTAAGGGGAAACGAAAGTTAACGTATCTGTATCGCATCTGGTTTTCTGATACAAGATCACACACCATTTATTTAATTACTTCAAGAACATATTAATCTTGAACATAAAGAACAGCCAATCGTATTCTAAGTATGTTTTCTCTTGATTCTTAAAAAGGAACAGACAGCAAGAAGTCTCACACACTGAAACAAACATCGCCAACTCGTTGCTTTCATTGAGAGGGTGATTTTTTTTAATTTTAGTTTTTATATAGTCGCAAAAATCCCATAGAATAACATGAGAAAATCAATTGCCTTAAGGGAGCGTTTTCAGACATGTTAGAAATCTTAAAAGAGCAAAATATATCACTTGAAAAGTTAAAGGCGGCGTTTTTAAAAAGTTAATAATTGAGGAAGATTGTTTTTTTTTACAACTTCATTTTAGATAAAGTTCGTTTCGAGAAAGTTAAATTTCTTCTTGGTTAACAATGTTTCACTTCATTTTACTTAGAGGATGGTTTTGGGAAAACATAGATTTGAAAAGCAGGAGAAAATCCCATAGAATAGCATGGAGAAATCATTTGCCTTAAAGGAGCGTTTTCAGACATGTTAGAAATCTTAAATATTTTCACTTGAAAAGTGACAAGGTACGTTTTTTTTAAAAGTTCTTAATTGACAAGGACTGGTTTTTTTTTTATTTTTTTTTTACAACTTCATTTCAGATAAGGTTAGTTTTGAGAAAGTTAAATTTCGTCTAGTGTTAATCGAACAGAAGAAATATACATCAAGGAAAGAAAACTGAAATTATACATATGCAAAACATTTGCTACGGCTGAAGGTCCCCAGAGCGAGTTATTCAACCAATTCTCGTATTACCTATTCAAAGATGCAGGTATCAGGACGACCAAATTCCTCATCGTTGCCTTCTTGTAGCAAAAGAGGTGGTGAACTTCACCAAACATGGTTCCATAATATTGGAAAAACACATTAAGGTTTACGGAACAATTAAGCCCACGTCAGTGACCTTCTTCATTCACACACAGATGCACTCACAGTCAAACAGAAAAAATATATATAAATGAATAAAAACTAACGAAATGAAGTAGTCCTAAAACGGACTGTTTTGTAGTCTTGAAAAGGACTGTTTTGTAGTCCTAAGAAAGGATTTTTTTAAGCTTCGAAATCATCATCACACTCCATGTTTTGAACAGTCTTTAGAATTTCGCAAACATCAAGATGTTCAAGAATAAATCTGGGAACTGAAACTTTTGCAACTGAGCAGGCATTGGCGTAAGCAATCCCAAGTACTTTGGGTTCGATAAGTGCAAATACCTTGTCAAAGCATCTATACCACCAATCGCTTGCTGTGGAATTCATACAGTCATGACCTAGCTGATTATTTGGTATAACAAGCACTGGAAGATGACACTCCCTACAGTAGATAACTTTTTCTACATTTTTCTTAATTCTCTTACCACTTCCACGAGAACGTCTTTCAGTTTTTGAATGTCTAAGGAAAAAGTAGTCAAAGTTCCTTGATGTTGTAACACGGCATTTTGGAAGGTGGATCCAAACTGTAATTTTTTTACACTGATCCAAAGCTCTTTACATGCATCTTTCGGAGTTTCACATTGGTCACATGTTAATGACACTGATTCTCGATTCAACATAAACTAATCATCAGTCAGAACGTGAAGTTGTTGAAAACGATAAGCAGTTTCTCGAGGTGAAGGGAAACAGTTCCTCAATTCCTTGTTGAAAACCGCGATTTCATTACTTCCATCATGCATATAGCAGTTTTCCATAAATTCCTTAAATGTTTTAGCTGACATGGTGACTCCGCACTTGAAAGGAAACAGTTTTTCCTTTTTCACAACATAACTTCGAATGTGTACTCTCACAGTGCCTGTGAAATCAGACACTTTTGCTAACTTATTTCAACCCAAGGAAACATGATGTGAAGGAAGGTTTTCTAATGAAATACCTGATTCGGCATGAGATTCATGCTTTGTAGGAACACATACTTTCTTCACATCAGTAGCAGAGGAATCTTCGATAGATCGCTTCATGTTGAAGACCTGATGGGTAACAAAGTTCGCAGTAGACTGGAGCACGGCAGTGGGAGAGGCCGTGGAGGTCCGTGGGCAGCAGTGGGCGGGGCTGTGGATGGGTGGGGAAGGCTTCCTTTGTCCTATAACCCGCCTATTTCATCTACTAGCCTAACCCTATCTGGTCTTTTCAACTGCTTGGTCTTATTTTTATTCAAGTCATATGGAATTGACTGATTGCCACTATAAAACTGAAAAATAAACCGTTGGAAGTTCAGACATGATGTTCAGAACAAAAAGCTTTATGTCACTTAGAAATTGGTGTCAAGGGAAACGTGACCGTACAGTGGGGCCCAGAGAATCGATAAAACACAACGCATCTCGGATGTATCGCGCAGAGTTGGGAGGCAATGGCACAATTACTTAAGTCTATTATATCTGGAATCCACTGTTAAAAGCCTGAAGACATTGTGCTTGCTGAAAGTGCGTTTCCTTTGTGGGAAGTGAGTTTTCTGCCGCTTCTTCAAGAGAACTTTTGATCGCGAAAGTGCGCACGTCTCCCCAAGTACAACGTGCTTTCAGTGTTACATTGTTATCATTCTAATGGTAACAAAAATTTCATAAAAAGATTTTTTAGTGCTATTAAAATTGCAACACGCCTATTTCTGCAAAAGCAGTTTTTTTTATTGAGGTTTAACGACCACCGTGAGCACCTCAGTGGACTGTAAGCTGCCGCCCATCCCTAATTTACGGCCACTGATTCCAGGGAAGGGAGAGAGCTAGTGCCGTAAGACAAACACAACATCCATGCCTCACCGGGATTCAAACCAGGACTCATCTCGGAAGGATAACCAGTAACCATCGTTTTACCACTGCGCCACCGGGACGGCCTAAAGATGTTAATAGAAAGTGTTTGCTGAATTTCACTTTTTTTCTCTCCTCCTGTTGTGTAAAGTTGCTAAAATTTGCTAAGAGTGAGTTTATGTATTTTAAAGGAATTTCCCAAGTTTGAGTTACATTCAGTACACGTTAAGAAGATATGTTGAGCTCCGATTCTTTTCTGAAAGTGTACATTTGTAGTCTTGAACTTCATGATGTTGCAGATGATTTTTGTATGTTCAAAATGTATTCCAAAAAATGTCATTTCAAATTTACTACGTAGGAGTTCTGATAAAAATATTTTCAGGGGAACGGCAGATTTTTAACTAAATTTCATCTACTTTTTAAGGTGAGAATAAAGACGATCAAGTAATGGCTGAGATTGATCCACGTGCACGACCTGCCCAACCTCTGCATCAACCTCAGAATCCTAGCGCACTTGACATTGCAGGTTTGTTTTCCGCATTCCCAAGTTACTTGGATAAGGATACACGTAATACTTTACAAGTCTAACGCCCAAAGAGCAATTTTTCAATTGTAAATTGCGCGCTATGTTCAACTGGAAACAATTTCTGAAGAAAGCTTGTCAAAATCTTTCCCTATAATGGCTTGGAACTATTTATAGCGAATAGTAACTCACGAGGAGCCGTGGTCTGAAACGAAAGCAAACCCAGCGACGACTTCGGCGTAAGGATACACGTAACTCTTTAAAGGTATCACGTTGTAAACAGAAAGATCAAATATCAAATTGCAAGTAGTGCGCGTTCTGTCAAGTTCGAAACAATAGTTACAGAAACCTAGTTAAAATCGTCCCGTAGAATGTACACTGCTGGACAATTGCTAAGGACGGATAATAAACGGCTATATAGCGCATAAAAAGTAAGTGTGCTTGGATGCCAAGTGAAATAAAATAATGTCAGAATGCCAGGACATTACAAGAAAGACAATTTACTGTGCTCTGAAATCCAGAAGGCTTTGGAACGTGTTCAAGGGACAAACAGGCCATTTTGTGCAGAATACGTAAACGTGAAAAAAATGCAATTACCGTCCGCTCGCGTTCCGGCGTAAGATGTCAATACGGGATATGGCCACCATGGAGGGCGATGCAAGATTCCACACGTCGTGTCATGCTTTGCACAACATTATCAAGCAGCTGTTGGGGTAATTTATCCCATTCCTCTGTCAGTGCAAGGATGAGGGTGTCCTTGTTTATTGGAGGGCATTGGCGACCAGCAAGACTCCTCCCCAAAGCATCCCACAGATTTTCAATGGGATTCAGATCTGTAGAACGTGCTGGCCATACGAGGCGTTGAATATCCTTGCTCTCAAGACACTCCTGGACAGCGACTGTTCGATGACATGTTGCGTTGTCGTCCATGAAAATTAATCTATCAACGACAGCACCACGGAACATGCGAACATGAGGTAGCAGAACAACATTAATGTATCGTTGGCCAGTCATAGTGCCAGTTGGAAGCACATAGAGGGACGTACGGCCATTGATCATGATGCCAGCCTATACCATGACACTACATGTCGGATATCGGTCCCTTTCCTGTATGTTTGCTGGACAATATGCAGTACCACTATCACGCCAGATCAGTTGTCGTCGACAATCAGATGATAGACTGTATCTACTCTCATCTGAGAAGAGGACAGCAGACCAGTCGTTATCAGTCCAATTGCGATGTTGATGGCACCATTGCAAACGGGCGGTACGGTGACTTATGGACAATGGGATGCACACAACAGGACGGCGGGCGTAATTGTCCTCCTTCATGCAAACGTCTGGCGACAGTTTTTCAGGAGATCCGCTTGCCAGTAGCAGCCATAAACTGATTTGCTGCCTCACTAGCTGTGCTGCGCCGGTGTCTTTTTGTTGATAGCACTATCTACCGATCTTCTGCAGGTGTCGTACTGCGACCACGACCTCCCCGTGACGTTTGCTGCACTCTCCATTTGTTTGAAATGATTTCCAAAGCCTTGAAACAACACTGTGGCTGACGTCGAACTCCCTGGCAACATCTGTTATTTTTCGCCCTTCTTCAATCTTGCCAATAATACGGCCACGCGTAAAATCATCTAAGTGATGTCGGAAAGACATACTGCAAATTGCAAGTTCGTCAATTGATTGTTTCCCTTTCAACTTTGCGTTTGAACAACAACGGTCAATACGCGTCAAATCCTTTATATCTCTTATCAGCACTATGACGTCACGAACAAGTTCGGCAATCCAAAATTTGCATACGCACAACACGTCTTACTTTATCCCGCACTTATACTAATTTCCACATTTTCCTGCCTTCCATTTTATGGTTGCTATCGTTGCTATTGTCATCCGTCCTTAGCAATTGTCCGGCAGTGTATATTGTGCATGGTAACACACGGAATACCGCGATCCACAACATAAACAAACCCTCAGGCAACTACAGCGAAAGGGTGCACTAACACTTTAAAAATGGATCCCAAATATTTTGGCACATCATATAATTTTATTATTGTTGCTTCTATTTTCATGTAGCTGCTCTTCTACATAGGTTTGGTGTATTAGCCTGCCCTAATAAAGCCACCCGTTGGTGTGTGAAATATAAGTTGCAAAGCCAACAAAATAAACGCATTTTTATCCTGATAAACGCATTTTTATCCTGTTAGCGTGACATTCTCGTACTTTAGGCGATAAGAATCACAATACAAGAGATACGGCACTGGTACGTTTACACAAATTGCAATGAAGTATTGTTGAGCAAGAGTCTTAATGAAATTCTACTGCTTAACAAAAAAAAAACTACTGTTGCTTGACCTTGTAGCAAAGCATTCTGCAAGATTAAATTTCAATAATGGTTTCTTGAACAATGGCAGAAAGCCTTAAAACTAAATAAATTAATTCATCATCACTAAATTGGAATTTCAAAAGGAAGGGCTCCGACGTGTACAACCACCCCTTTCCCCGACAGATCATACAAAATGTCTAGTCTCTACATTCAGTAGTTTCCTCTTTAGGCAACCGACAGACACGGTAATTTTATTAATATAGATGTTCGTCTGATGCGATTTACTGCTGAAGGCTTCCCACTTTTCTGTCCAGTTTCCTTTGTCTTTGGCGCCTAATTTTCGTTCTTCTTCCTGAAGCTCTTTCCGTCTCTTCCAATCAGCTGTCTGGATCTTTCCCTTTTTTCAGGGTACTACTTCTGATCTTCATGAGGGCTGGATGAATATGCCGATTTCTATTTCAGAAGAGTTTGACGTACGTTAATCCTTCTTCTGTTTTAGTTTTTGTTTTATCCAGACATTTATTTTTCTGGCCTTATCCTTTTCATCTTTCTTTTTGTAACTTTCATTTTTTATTGAATTACTTTGAAATTAGTGGATGTCTCTCTCCAGAACATGTTAAAAGTTGAAAAGTAAGCGTCACACTGAAAGTCTTTCTCTTGAAAAAACTAGGAACGGTTTTTTTCCGGAAGACATCAATTAGTTTTTAATTTTCCAAAAAGTACGAAGGATTGTTGAACTCTCCTTATCTGTATCCCAAAGATCCGTTGCTTTCAGCATTTTCCTCAAATAACATTTTGAAGTACCAAAACTCTTCAGGGCATTTGTATCACTTGCAGCGTGTTTGTTTCGCATTTCCTTTGCGTTTTTTCAGTTCATTTAAGGTCTGTGATTTTGTTTTTCACATCCAAGTCATTAGCATTTCACTTGTATTTCTAGCCTCATTTGAAATTAGGGTAACATTATAATGATTTCTCAAGCTGTTATTTCTTTTATTGCCTAATTTAAGTACGTGTATTGCCCCGGTTAAGGTCTTTAAGGACATTCTACGACTATGCAAGTCTATAATAGCGAAGAGTTTGGAGGAAAAGAAATATTTCAATTCTTTTTGTTTTTGTTTTTCGGCTTAATTTTTTCTCCTCGTTATTTTTAAGATAATTGTTTTAACTTTCATACTCTATACACAGTGCGTCGAATTTTTTTTTTTTTTTTTTTTTTTTTTTTTTAAGCCGCCCCGGTGGCGCAGTGGTCTAAGGCGCTGGCCTATGATCATTCGTCCGTAAGGGGTCCGGGTTCGAATCCCAGTCAGGCATGGATGTTGTGTTTGTCTTACGGCACTGGCTCTTTCCCTTCCCTGGAACCAGTGACCCTAAATTAGGGACGGGCGACTGCTTATAGCCCGTTTGAGTTGCTCACGGTGGTCGTTAAACCTCCAAAAAAAAAAAAAAAAAAAAATTTTTTAAACTGGTGCTAGATTTCAGCCTACGGTGGCGCCACCAGTGTAATCGCGAATGCGTTATAAACCGTGACCATCTGCTTGCTTTTCTGCCAAAAGTACTGCGCACTTGTTAAAGTAACTCAAACGAAACGGCCGTTCATTAGAGAAGTAAAATTTTTTTCATGTTGAATTATTAAGATGGAACAAAGGACTGTTATTAAATTTAACGCAAAACTTGGTAAAAGTGCCTCGGAAATGTACCAAATGATGAAAAACGTTTACGGTGAGTTTTGTTTAAGTAGATCAAATGTTTTCCTGTGGCACAAACGTTTTTTGGACGGAAGAGATACGCTAGAAGATGATACGCATACCGGAAGACCAAGTTCATCTAGGACACCTGAGATTATTAAAAAAGTGCGTGATGTCGTGGGAAACAATCGATATGTGTCACTAAAAATGATGGAAGAGTCTTTAAACATCAACAAAGAAATGATTCGAACCATCGTGCTTGAAGATTTGGGCAAAACAAAAGTCTGTGCTGAATTTGTTCCACACATGTTAACCAATGAACAAAAATCAAGGAGAAGTGCACATTGCAGAGACATCATTTCAGCCGCTGAAAATGATCCAAACTTCTTAAAATCGATTGTTACAGGTGATGAAACATGGTGTTTTCAATATGATCCTAAAACAAAGCGATAAAATGCGGAATGGAAGTCAAAAAACTCACCACAAGCCAAAAAAACAAGAAATGTTCCATCAAAAATCAAAGCAATGCTCATTACATTCTTCGATAGTAAGGGTATTATTAACAAAGAATTTGTTCTAAGTGGACAAATAATTACTGGTGAGTTTTATTTAAATGTTTTGAGGCGTTTGATGCGCAGAATTCATCGCATTCGTCCAGAATATCAGGATGAAAACAGTTGGTATTTGTCGCACGATAATGCACCCAGTCACACCTCACTTCCTGTTCGTAGATTTTTGGCGAAAAATAACGTCTGTGTGTTGAATCATCCACCGCATTTGCCTGATTTAGCACCCGGTGACTTTTCTTTATTCCCAGAACCTAAAATGACGTTAAAAGGGTGTTATTTTGATGATATTTCGACCATAGAAACAGCTTCGACGCATGCTTTGGAGGCAATTCCGCAAAGTGAACTGGAACAAGCATTTGAATCATTATTAAATCGCTGTAACAAGTGTATTGAAGCCGGAGGGACTTATTTTGAATAACAAACTAAAACAAGTTATAAATTCTTGTTTCTATTTCATTTTACAGACCCAGTCTTAAAAATTCTTTGCCACACTGTGTATGTAATTTATAATTTATATACAAGATGCTGCAATACTAAAATGTGTCAGTAACTTGTAAACAATGTATGTTTTATTCAATCGAAGCCCTTGCTCTCTCACTATTTAGAAACAACATGCGAAATGACATTTGGAATTCCTCACATTTTTCTGTTTGCTGCCTATGATCTGGTTATGACAAGGGTGCTAAATCCCGTATAAAATCGCTGTTGTTCTACGTACTTGCGTTCATTAAACAAAAATGTTAACCTTAAATTATTTTAGTGAAAGTCTTGCAAATATATTCGGCACAAAACTGCGAGTTCTCTAATTTTTCACATCTGTATATCGAAAGGGTAGAGGCACTTTTCCACCGATCTGTGATCTTCTCTTCTTGTAAAGCGTTACCGAAGAGCTTCTTGAGTTGTTTCAACATTTTACTTTGTTCCGTCATTTCAATATAAGTACATTATACAAATGTTATATTCACCAACAACTATATCATCATTCTGTCTTTTTAGAGCGTCCCAAAGAAATGTTTTCTTTATACATTCAAAAATAATTATTCCTCTTGCACTCGTTTTGGTGATTTTCCATAATGCATTGGTTTCAATGCTTAGTAATGTTTGTTCTTAGTTCTGTTTTGCGTCGCAAGAAACTGTAGGGTTCAGAGTAAAATCTTTGGATTCTCTTTACAATTCTATTATCGATCGTTTTACTGTAATTGTCCCATGTGATTTCGTTATGGACAATATCTACTTCCAAATAAAAGTTTCTTTCTGAAAAGTTTGCAGTTTTTATTTTCTGAGTTGTATAGGAAACTTTTCAGATATTGCAGGTTCTATCTCTTTGTCACCTATTACTCTTCTACGTGTTCCTTTTGCATAATTCTGCGCGTTTCGTTTTGTCAGTTAAGTTTGCACAACGCTTCTTTTTTTGTGCTAGTAAAGCTAAAGTTTCTGTGAATGAGTGGTTATCTACTGATTTATTTATATTTCTACGCTCTATTCGAGACATTCAGATTTCTCTCCTTTTTGTCTGTTGTTTAAAAATTTATCATTTTGCTCGTATTCTAACATTCTTCTCTATTCTTCAATGTTAATATTCTACTTTCTATCCGGTTTGACACTTATTTTGATTTTTGTCTATGCTCAACTATTGTCACATAAGTTCACTCACTGCTCTGGCATCCTTAAATGTTCTTTTATTTTCCTGAGAATGAAAAGTCTCTCCCCCCCCCCCCTACTCCCTCCCACCTTTTATACTTGCATTGGGCTTCTTTTCTTTTCTGTTTCAAATTCCACTGCTTTTAAAAAATGCATTCATAAAAATCTTCTTTCTGTGTCTTTAAATTCATTTAATAAATATGTTCCTACACTTTGATCACTCAGTACAAATTTTTCTATCCTATTTCGTCAGGAATTCGCTTGCCAATTTTTGAATTTAATTTCTTATCGTTAATAAGTTGCGATTCTTGACCTCATTACAATTTTTTTAAGACTTTCATGAAAGGACATAAAAAGCCAATCGTTGGGGATCAAAGGTACGGCCTGTGAATATCTTTAACGTACAAAAATAAATGTATTTGTTTTATCGCTTTAATTAGTAAGGAGAAAAACTATTTTCTCTGTGGCCGCAATAGGCAAATCACAACTGTCTACGAAATCTGTTAAAATTTTGTCCCTTTTAAGATGAATAATTTCTTCCTCCCTTAACTTTTCCTAACAGAGACATGCAGTACAGTATTCCAATTATTGTTCCTTAAGTCACTTTCCTATCCCATACTTTAGTGACTTACAGTTGCATGAGCCTACATTTAATTCAAGTTTATTTTACTTTTAATTCTATATTCTCTTTTTATCTCTTTATTTAATTGCTTTTTATAGGTTTTTGTCATTTGTTTTGGTTGTTTCTAGTATATTTAACAAATGTTTACCTGCCTTTTAGATTTAGGATAGCATTTTCATTTGCTTGTTGGGGCTTCATAAAATTCAGTTTTTCTCCTTGCTAATTGGCATTTTAGTGAGGCGGCGTTCTGTCTAATCTTTCGCGTGACTAAAGTGTAGAGAGCTACCATTTCTATTAGATGCCACCACATCCATGCAGTAAATGATATCGTTCGCAAACGATGTATATATAGAGGCAGATATCTCCGCAAGCTCAAGTAGTACCATTCGCAGTTCAGATGGCAGCTTATAAGGATTTAAGCGATTTCGAACGTGGTATAATAGTCGACGCTCCGGAAACGGGTCACTCCATCTCGTAAATTACCATGAAATTTCGACCATCTTCTTTTCTCAGTGCCATAATCTGTTTTTTTCCCTTACTGAGATGTCCCTTTGCTATCTTTAGGCTTTGGTTGTTTTTAATTGCTTTCCTCACAGTTGAATTTTCTTACGTCTTCAGTGATACTTTTTCTGCCGCCCCGGTGGCGCAGGCCTCTGATCATTCGTCCGTAAGGGGTCCGGGTTCGAATCCCGGTCAGGCATGGATGTTGTGTTTGTCTTACGGCACTAGCTCTCTCCCTTCCCTGGAGCCAGTGACCCTAAATTAGGGACGGGCGACTGCTTATAGCCCATTGAGTTTCTCACGGTGGTCGTTAAACCTCCAACCAAAAAAAAAAAAAAAATACTTTTTCTTACTGTCTTGCATAGCTCTATATATTCCACTTTGGAAGTCACATCTTCTTTAGTTGTCCTCATCTCTCTTCTTTTTGCATCAACATTTTCGTTTTTCCTGATAATTTGTTTACATGCAACTTGTTCTTAGACCCAGCTAATTTTGTTGCTGTTTCCATAAGAGCTTTGGTTACTTTTCTGTTAACTTCAGAGATGTCCACTTCTTCCAATGTTAGGCCTTCTAAAGCAGAGAACCTGTTCTTCAGTTCCAACTTAAAGGTATTATGGTGTTTTTTAAGGTTGGTTATGTCAATACATTTTGTTTGTCTTATGAGCTTGCCACGTTCAAGTTTAGTGTTGAGGTGCATCTTACATCTCACCAATCTATGGTCACTACCAGTGTTAAACTTGTTTAGCACACTGCAGTCTTCTATGACGAATTTTTTGTTACACATAATAAAAATCAATTTCACTTGTCGTCCCATTTGGATGTCTCCATGTCCATTTCCTGTGTGGCTTTTTCTTGAAGAAGGAGTTCAAGATGAAAAATCCTTCTGCCTCTGCAAACTCAACGAGAGTATTTCCATGCTGGTTTCTGTTGCCATGACCGAATTTACCTACTGAAGTTTCATTCTGTTGCCGTTGCCCTATTTTTGCATTGAAATCTCCCATAATTATTTTCAAGTGCTGCTTACCTTTATTATTTAGATGACAAATTTCCTCATAAAATTCTTCAATTTCTTCTTCAGGATGACTTGTGATGGGTGCATAAGTTTGAATAATCTGAGCCTGGTATCTTTTCGAGAGTTGGATAACAAGTCGTGCAGCTCTGTCAGAGGAACCTTCAACTTCTACAACTTTATCCTTCAGTTTCTTGTTTATTATAAATCCAACACCACTAGTTCTGCCAGTATCTGTCCCACGATAGTAGAAGAGATTTCCACTTTTCAGTTCGATGAGATCTTCTCCCTTTCTCCTTACCTCACTTAGCCCCACGATGTCCCACTTGATCCTTTGTAGTTCCTCTTCCAATTCAAGAAGCCTTGAATCAGAAGATAGGGAGCGTCCATTATACGTAGCCAAGTTCAGCATCAGATGGCAGCCTAGTCCGGTCCTCCGGGGATTCTTAGCACCCTCTGCCTTCATGTCGCACTGGCCGCTGCCTTGGCCAGGTACATTCCAGCTGCCGGAGACTGAGGGCCAAGATTTAAGTTGTGGAATCATTTTGGAGGGGTTTGGCCATAACTCACCACGCTGGCCAAGCGGGTTGGTGAGTGTGGGAAAGAATTTCCTCTAATCCCGATGGTATAGTTATACCGCTATTGGCGGTCGTCAGAGCCCCTTTAGTGGGAACAGGATGCACCACGAGAAGGCGGGGTTGACATTTGTCAAGGAGAGGCTGTGATGTTACGCATCACCTGACCTGGGTTTCATAAAATTCAGTTTTTCTCCTTGCTAATTGGCATTTTAGTGAGGCGGCGTTCTGTCTAATCTTTCGCGTGACTAAAGTGTAGGGAGCTACCATTTCTATTAGATGCCACCACATCCATGCAGTAAATGATATCGTTCGCAAACGATGTATATATAGAGACAGATATCTCCGCAAGCTCAAGTAGTACCATTCGCAGTTCAGATGGCAGCTTATAAGGATTTAAGCGATTTCGAACGTGGTATAATAGTCGACGCTCCGGAAACGGGTCACTCCATCTCGTAAATTACCATGAAATTTCGATTTACACGGTTAAAATTTTCAAGGGTGTACCTAGACTACACAAATTCAAGGAAAACATCCAGTTTGCGATACCGGTGTGGCCATAGAAAAATCCTGGACGATCATGGGCAGCTGTGTCTGGCACACATCGTAACATCCGCCCGGCGTTCAACATTGATACAAACCTCCGCGAAATTCAATGCTGGTGCCAGAAGTAGCATCAGCGTTCGGACAGTCTGACGTTCCCTGTGTTATATGGGGTTCCGGAGCCGACGACCCACCCGGGTGTTATTGCTGACCTGATGACACAAGACTGTGCGCCCTCGCCTGGGCTTGGGAACACCGCCATTGGACACAAGTTGACTGGAAACGTGTAACCTAGTCCAACGAATCGCGGTACAACTGTTTCGAGCAGGTGACCGACTCCGGATGTGGTGATAACCCCACGAGGCAGTTGAGTGTAGGCCGGGGACAGCTCTGTTATAGTGTGGGGGTGTTTTCAGCTGGCCCGCATCAGGACCCCTCATACGTCTGCAGACAGCTCTGACCGGTGGAGACTACGTAACCATCCTTATGTTCATGCCATGGAACCACTACGTCGATTGCGATCTCTTTCAAAGCGACAATGCACCACCGGACAAGTCCACAGTTGGCCCGATTAGGGATGGAGGAACATTCTATGAAGTTTGACATCCTCAGTTGACCCCCTATTTTGCCAGATTTAAACGCCATCGGACACATTTGGGATGCTGTTCAACGTGCCGTGAACGCCAGAAATCCTCCACAGGTACGGAATTGTGAGGCGATCTTCCGGAGCATGGTGTGCATTGTCTCCACAATACTAGAGAGAGCTCATGGAGTCCATGCCCCATAGCCTTATCCGATCGCCAGGAGAACCAACACGGTGTTAGAGAGGCATCCCAGTTCTTTTTTTTTTTTTTTTTTTTTTTAGCACTTCAGTGTATACTTCTTGTCATATTTTTTATCTATTACCACTGCACTGGAGAGTACGCAGTGCGGAATGTAACTCTTGAAACTTCTGTTTCGCTGAGATTCTTGATCTTTATGCGCTTTTTGAACCGTCTTCTCCCTTTAATGATGAACTACTTTAGAATTTTAAGAGTGACGGAACTTCAAGAAGTTTCTAAATCATGTGGTAACATTTTTGCAAACAAAGACACAACAGGAAAACATTAGGTCAAGATATGTTATTTGTAGCACTCAAGATTTTAGGATGACGCAGATTATGTTATTTGGACCAGACTTTTAATTTCAAGAGTTTGGAGTATTCTATGGCGCTCACGATGTTGGAACATCGCTAAAGCTACGAGGACAGAAGCTTGTAAAAATGTAAGTTTGGAGGAATAGGAGACGACAGATTTTACTTATTTATGGCATTTTATATAGAGTACCCAGAAGAAAGAGAACAAAACGATTAACCCTTTCATCGGAATGATTAGCTAGCAGATCCATTTGTACAAATGAGATAACCTTGTGACGTACCGGGCAGCAGGGCGCACACGACATAAAGGCAGATAGCAGCGGTGACGAACGTCCCCGTAGCTCAGTTGGTAGAGTGACTTATTCCGGAATGAGGGGACCCGGGTTCGAGCCTCGGCGTGGACTGAAAATGACGGAGAAATCTTCGTCGTTATAATGGCGCCCCATACTTTCCGGATGACCCGGCCGTTCAAAATCTCGCAATGATGTGATATTCTTTCCACACCGCGAGAGAGGAAAAATAATAGAACCCCTTCTCCAGCGCTTCGAAAAATAAATGCGTGTGACGTTGCATTCCACACACCATATTGACTGGGAGTTCTCAATTGCAAGTTCTACAGCGGATGGCTGCCTGCAAAGATTCATGGTCACGGCTGACCCGTGGGCCATGCCCCCGGCCCTCTTTCGGAGGGGGAGATGTGACGTACCTGCCAGCAGGACGCACACGACATAAAGGCAGATAGCAGTCAGAACGATCGTCCGCGTAGCTCAATTGGTAGAGTGACTTATTCCGGAATGAGGGAACCCGGGTTCCAGCCCCGGCGTGGACAAAAATGACAAAGAAATTTTCTTCGTTATAACATATAGAATAAGAGCCACAATTTCGTCCAGCGACCCTGGCAGGAGACCAGAAAGGATGACCTCTGTTATTTCAGATACAGCCTTTTTAAATTTCTGTTTTCTTTCTGTTCTATTACCAATAATTGCTCTTATTCATTCAATAACTTGCTTTCATTTATTGTGGGATTTAGTTTGATTGATTTTGAAGCTAACGATGGGTTAAACATCCATATATCATCATCATCATCATCATTGTCAGCCACTACAGTCCACTGCTGGACGAAGGTCTCCCCAAATTTCTTCCACAACGGTCTGTCTTCTACCAGTCCCCCCCATGTTACTCCCGCATACTTTCGAATTCTATCCACCCATCTCCCATGTGGTTTTCTTCTGGGTCTTTTTCTGTCTCTTGGAATTCAGTCTAAAATTTCAGCTGTCCATCTATGGTCTGTTCTTCTGGCAGTATGTCCATCACATTGCCATTTCAGGGATTTTACTCTGATCATGATGTCTTCTGCTCTTGTCATTCTTCTGATCCACGAGTTCTTCTTCTTATCTCTCCTGGTCACACCAAGCATGCACCTCTCCATGCTATTTGAGTTGTCTGTAGGCTTTGTATGTCTCTTTTAGTTAAGGTCCAAGTCTCTGCACCATACGTAAGCACTAGAAGGATGCATTGAGCAAACACTGTTCTTTTTAGACATAATGGCATATTGCTCTTGAAAATTATTCTGTTTCTTCCAAAAGCTCTCTAGGCAAGTTTTATACGCCGATTAATTTCTTCATCAATGTGACCCTCACTTGATATCTGCTGTCCAAGATAAATGTAGGTATTGGTTATCTCCAGCTTTTCCCCGTCAATCGATAAATTTTCATTTCTTGTAAAAGCATTGTACATTACTTTTGTCTTCTGAAGGTTCATTTTTAATCCCACTTCTGTACTCTTGTCAGCAAGTTCCTGGATCATACTCTGCAGTAGGGTAGTTTCAAATGGGTAGTTGCAAAAATGACTACGTCATCAGCAAAAAGAAGGTGAGTTGGATAATCTCCATTAATCTTTATCCTTTGTTTTCCCAGTTCAGTGATTGAAAGACATTTTCCAAAGTGGCATTAAGGAGTTTGGGAGATATCGTGTCGCCTTGTCTCACTCCCTTTCCAATTTTTATGGGTGCTGTATTCTCAAATAGCCGAATCTTTGCACTTGCATTTTTATAGATGTATTGAAGATGCATACAGTAATAATATAAATGTATGCATCTTCAATACCGCAAGATTTCAAAGCCATTGTAATTGCTGATGGTTTCACCGAATCAAAGGCCTTTTCATAATCGATAAAAGCCATGCACAATGGAAGTTCATATTCTCTCGCTCTTTCAATTTGTAGCCGGGGCTTCCATATTTATCAGAAGCGAGATTCTGTAGCCATTTTTAGAGATAGGGAATTGTAGTCATTTTCTTTCATTTCCTGCCATTTGGATGAGAATTTCAACAACAGGCAAAATATATTTTTCCCACGCGTTGCAGCAGAGGGCAATTAAGGAATCTTGCGTTTTTCGGAGAAGAGGGATCTTAAGGTGTGGCCTGAGGGAACGCGGTGGCAGAAGGCCGACGAAGCAAGAGAGCTTTAGCGGGGGTGCAGTATTCTTCGGGACAAAAGCGAAGAAGGACGGAATTGAGGCCGAAGATTAAGGAAACGGGAGGAGATGAGCGGAATTTCGTCGAGTAGGACACCGAAGGACAACTAAAATAATGAAAGCACGAAAATGACGGACAAAAAGCTTGATGACATTCCCCGTAACATCTGAATAAAAGTTTTCTTCACTGCAAAATTTAGCCTCAGTCGATTCACTCTTCTATGCTTTGTATTGTATTTATCCGCTCCAGTTGGGAGAATTACGGATTATACCATCGATACCGAACTACTGAAAAGAAAGCATCAAAAGAACCCTCTACACAGGGGGCGCTGTAATAGAACTCAGCACCAAGCCCTGTAACAAATTAGTTCTCTCAGTACGTGGATATGATCTATAGTGCTGTAGCCACTCCTGAATCCAGCTTGTTCTCTCGGTTGAGCCATGTCCAGTGTTACCTTCAAGCGGTGTGAAAGAACTTTAGTGAAGATTTTATAAACCACTGATAGGAGGCTGATAGGTCTGTAGTTCCTGAGATCCTCAATGTCACCTTTTTTATGTAGCAAGATCATTGTAGCGTTGTTCCAATCCTCAGGAATCGTCCCTTCCTTAAATCACCGAGTGAATGTTTGGGCGAGTACTGTTTCTATTTCTCCACTTGCTTCTTGTATGATGTCTGCGGTAATTCCATCTTCTCCTGGAGATTTTCCCCGTTTCATGTTCTTGATTGCATGTGCAACTTCTGCTGGGAGGACTGGAAGAACTGTCCATATACAAAAAGCTGTATTTTTGAAAAATATTATTTGGCTTTGTTGGACTAAATGTCATACAGCACAGTAACTGTAAACTGTTCTTGCAATACTTTTCTGAGACCTCAGGATCTTCAGATCTTCACATCTGCACGGATTGGTGTCAGTGTTCTATACATGCATGTAAATACCAAAATGTGCAGGCAGTGTTGAGAAAATCATGCTTCGTTTGACATGACTGCAGGAGATTAATGCAAAGGTACGGTAGTTTAATAAAATTGAGACTCAAAGCTCTTCACCACCGCAAGTAATGGTACCGTTTATTTCACTTCCAATGCTTTTGTGATGTGTGTGAAGATAAATATTGTATAATAAATCCTAGGTGCCTTCGTACTTTGAAAAATAACGTTAAAATATTCGGTTAAGGTGCTGTCCTACATTATGTAAATAATTGTGCTGGAGTATAATAAATTATTTTTAGTACTTCTGAGCAAAAGACTGTTCATAGATACGATGGCTGTGTTACAAATAAAATTTTAGATTTTTATATGTACTTAGCATCGTTTCGTTAGGTTTTCTTTTCTGTTCTAAGGAGTGAAATTCACGGCATGGGTGAGCCATTTTGGTACTAACTACTATCTCCTTTTTATTACAGATGACTTGAAACAAATAAAAAAGAAACCTGAGAAAAGCACCCTTGTTCTTAATTTGCAAATATGTGTCAGGTAAGGTAACTTCTCATTCATTTGAAAATTAACATTTTACTAGTTTGACCGTAGGTTTTCATCCTTCTTGTATTGTTCTTATAAATGAAATTTTACCTCTGTGTTCAATTACAAACTGGAATTTTATATATCCAACAAAGTATTTGATATTAATAACGAAACAGAGAGATCTGCGTGTTGCTGTTCTGTTGTTTTTCTAGGAATATGAAATAGCTGAAAAATACTGTTACTCTTGCTTAAATTTCAGTTTCATGCCGAATAAGTTCAAAACATTCATCATCACCAAATGGTTGCATTATGAGGTCGCTGCTCTTTTTTAGCTGGTTGCCTACGATTCATTCTAAACGAAAAACTTTATTTTAATTCTTTCTTGCTTTATTTTGGAAACGCAGAATTTGCAATTAGAAAACCTGATCAAATATATTTTGAGATAATTTGAAGTTTTTGGAGCCTAATTTATGCAATTCTTTTGGAAAAGTGCATTAAATCATTGTTTTAGGTAAAGCGAAACAGAGATCGCAGTGTACCTAAGGGAAACCTTCCTCCTAAAGCTATTAAACTAGCATCAGTGTTGGTGAAGTGTTTCTCGCAAAATCCTGTAAAACTTGAGATCGGATATCCGCTATATTGTTTAACACTTGGAACTTTAAATTCCACACGTTTTCTCCTTAGCATTTTTTCATTATTATTGGCATTTCGGTTTCTGCATCTTGTGTTTCTAACAATACCTGGTCCCCTCATATAATTCCTTCAATTTCGTCTACTGCTATCAAGATGCTAATGCACCAAATATCTTTTCTTTTTGTTCAAAAAATATCTGTACCCTAACGCTCAGTGATTGTTCCAAAACCCCACGCTATGTAATTGACTGTGTTTACCATTTGGAATGAAGTAATGTTGTAATCTGCGTATATTTTGCTTTGTTTTATTTTATCAGTCTTTATGCAGAAACGCAAAAGCTTTAATACGTGAAGGAAGACATACGCGAATTAACGCAAAAGCGTTAATTCAATCATCATCTATAATTAATTCTTAATTCTTGCTCTTTCACTCTGTATGTGAAATGTCAAACATTTCTTATTCGAGATTAGAATCACAAGAAGAAAAGAAAAATCAGAATCACAAGAAGAAAAGAAAAATCAGAATCACAAGAAGAAAAGAAAAATCAGGATCACAGAATGAGCTCCTGTGGTATTAAAACCAAACAATGTGCCAGTGAACAACACAAAAGTTTGAAAGAAGATGAGCTTCATGAAAGAAATACGGGATTACGCCATATAATACGAATTTTGAAGACGACAATCCGATTTTTTTTTTGGCGTAAATGTGACAAGGATGGTAAGTCAGATAATATCCGAAAACTTGAAAATTTTCATCGTCCTGGAGCGGGACTCGAACCTGCGTCTCCCAGAAAACGCCCGGGTATGCTAACCACTACACCACCCAGAACGACCAAGTTTTAAGTTTCAGATCAATTTGAATATAACCATCACAGGATTCGTTAGTCGAAGCAACCGGCATTCATGTTTAGCGAATCTGGCGGTTAAGAATCTTATCCTGTGTTTGTCCGGAGAAGCAGATAAACCATGAAAGAAATACGGGAATACGCCATATAATACAAATTTTGAAGATGACAATCCGATTTTTGGCGTAAATGTGAAAAGGATGGTAAGTCAGATAATATCCGAGATCTTGAAAGTTTTTATCGTCCTGGAGCGGGATTCGATCCCGCGTCTCCCAGAAAACGCCCGGGTATGCTAACCACTACACCACCCAGAACGACCAAGTTTCAAGTTTCCGATCAATTTGAATATAACCATCACAGGATTCGCTAGTCGAAGCAACCGGCATTCGTGTTTAGCGAATATGGAGGTTAAGAATCTTATCCCGTGTTTGCCCGGAGAAGCAGATGAATCATGAAAGAAATACGGGATTACGCCATATAATACAAATTTTGAAGATGACAATCCGATTTTTGGTGTAAATGTGACAAGGATGGTAAGTCAGATAATATCCGAGAACTTGAAATTTTTCATCGTCCTGGAGCTGGACTCGAACCTGCGTCTCGCAGAAAACGCCCGGGTATGCTAACCACTACCACCCAGAATGAACGCCCGGGTATGCTAACCACTACCACCCAGAATGAACGCCCGGGTATGCTAACCACTACCACCCAGAATGACCAAGTTTCAAGTTTCCAATCAATTTGAATATAACCATCACAGGATGAGCTTTATTGTTTGTTAAAAACTGAAAGACATGTGAATTTTCGAACCTGAAAAATGTACTATACTTTTAATTTAATATACTTTTAGTTTAATAAACAAAAACGTTTCTTCATGCTCCATCTGTTATACTTAGATAAAATCTTTTGAAAGTATATGATTCGTTTGATGAGTTTGTTGGCCGTGTGATGACAGAGTAGCCAGTCGGTTACATTCACGAACTGAATTCTTAACTTTGAGACCTATAAGAGGTGATAGGTATCGTGTCCGTTCTACATTTCCAGTTCTTTGCTTTAGCATTGAAAGTAATCAGAAATTAAAGTTGTCTTTTCATACTCCTCCCACTCTTATATGAGTTTGTAGTTGCCGTTAAATAATTTAAATCTAATCAACAGTTACACAGAAAGTTAAATTACTACAGTTTGGAAAGGCCTCTACCTTTTCGACTGCTGCTTCCATAGCTAAGTTTCTGGGAACATCCTGTATACGCAGTCCTTTCCGATCTTCCCAGCATTCGTTTCGAGATATCTCTGCCTCAGGTTGTGATATGTGCGAGTTTGGTTAATTGTATTTCAGCTACACCATCAGCATCTATACTTAAATAAAAATTAGTCCACCTGTAATCTGGTTTCTGGATCGGACCTGAAGTTGTGATAAACCCAGCACGGAGCGAAAGTGAATACAGAGAAAATGTTGGTAAAGCCTTGATTTCCGTATTGAATCTTAAAAATCAAGAAGCAAAGTAGCCGTCAATCTTTGAAATAAACAATGCTCAAGATACGAAATCTTCAATGTGAGTGGTTGTTGTGAGCACACCGAACCATTTGCAGGAAATTTATGAAAGTAAACTTGCACAGCTATATATAAGAAACAGGTTCAAAAAACAACGCAACGATATATATTTATTGAGGGAGCGTTCGATTCTGTAAGGGGTGTAGCACTAAACATCAATAACTGTGCAAATTAAATTTGACCGTAATTTTTTTTTCGTTTTAGGATTTAACGGCTACTACGTATAAGTAAGTCTAAAGCTTATAAGCAATCGACTATCTTTAATTTCGGACCACTGGTTCCAGAGAAGTGACAAAACCAGAGCCATTAGACATACAAACCACTCATGCCTCATCTGGAACTCGGGCCCATCTCGAACGAATGATGAGATGTAGAGCACCACTAGAGCACCGGGGTGAAAAATTAATCTTGTTAATATGAGCATAAATAAGTCAATTCAGTGAAACAATTATTCGCCTGCCTGGCATTTAACATAAAAACACCTCTTTATAGGATACGTAAGCTACATAGCTAATGAATTTATTTAATTTTGCGTAATTTTGGCATATAATCTTCGGGGTATGTAATCCATAAATCGGAATGGTGATCAGAACAAAAATTTAAGCTGCAGATAAAAGGAAAATAGCATCAATTGCATAGACTTTTCCCTGAATTTCACAGATATTACTGTACTTGGAGATATTTGATGCATCATCTATGGATATAATGTAGCATAGCTTTCTTTCAGAAGCAAACCACCGAAATTCGGATGTTATCTACACAAGTAAAGATAGTAAATATAATTTAAACTCATGTTGATGTTAATGCGTATGTATAAAACGTCTCCATTTATATGGGTCTTGTCACAAAACGTGAGTTTCACATCCATCCATCACATGTCTTGCGCTTGTCCCTTGAACTTCATACTCATTTTTGCTTTCTCTCTCAAACTTTCCTAAATCTGTTCCTCCTGTGACTTCCTTTAACTTTCTGTCCTGTACCTTAATGATTAAAATTTCTTAGTTATCACATCGTCATTCATGTGCTCTACGTTCTACGCTATTAGCGAAACTTTGCTCTACGCTACTATGATATTTTATTTCACATTGCACGTCTGCAACACATCATTTCACACACGATCATAACAAGTCTTACGAAAAAACTGTGTAAGTAGCAAAACTTTCTATCAAGCAAATGATTCTCGTGTGTTGTCGAAAGTAACAAGGTTTTATTACGATACATCACAGTAGAAATAATTGCACTTTCACACGCGGCCATTCCAGAGAGTTTTGTTAACCCATCACTTCAGTGAAATCCTCCTAAATGTAAGACTTTTAAAAGTGAATTCAATAGCTTACTCATTTCGCGAGCACATAAGTTTTCTTTGTTAAGCATGCTTTCCAAAGGCACAAACTCATTCAACTGGTTAACTCTGTAGAACTCAAACTGATCTACTGTGTTTCACGGATTGATTTTTGATATTTGGGGTAACTGGTTTTTGATATCACGTGAGAACAGTAAAAATACAGTCTATTCAGAGATGTCTTATTGATGTGTTAATTATCAAACTGATATTTCGTTTAATACTAAGTCACTCACCCAAGAACCATGCCTTTGGTTTCCTTATTTGTACTCAATTGGAAATTCAAACATTTTTCACCCGTTTTAGAAAATACCCCCTGCATCACACTTTTGTCCTAAGACAGCAGAACTGTGTCGTCAGCATTCAACAACTTAAATACTAAAAATGTTGTCTATTTTGGAATCACGTATGCATATACACTGGCGGAAAGGGAAAAAAGAATACCAAGAAGGAGACGTCTGATACCAACGAAATTTATACAGCATAATAACGGAATACAGAGGATAACGTGATCAAAACATTATGGCAAAATACAGCTGTATTTTCTGGTAAACTAAAAATAACATTTCCATGTAACATGGTTAGTACGAGGTTGAACCGCCATGAACTGCGTCACACTCTGCAATTCTGGCATGGAGTCTGTCGTACAGATGTTGGATGTAAGTTTGGGGTATTGAGTTCCAAGCATCCTCAATCTGGACGCGTAAATCGTTGATGGTCGTGGCTGGCCGTGGAGAGCGGATAAGTCGTTGTCCCATAAAATCCCACACGTGCTCAATGGGGGACAAATCCAGTGAACGTGCAGGCCATGGAAGTTGTCTCACACCCTGAAGTGAATGTTGCGTTGCACGTGCCGTGTGTGGGCGTGCGTGCGTTATCTTCCTGGAAAACACCACGATGGACCGACCTCACAAATGGCACAACAACGGGCTGAATGATGTTATTGATGTAGGAGGTGCTGCTTAACGCACCCGGTACAAACACTAGTTGTGTACGGAAGTGATAGCTGATCGCTCCCCACACCAGGAGACCAGGTGTAGGCCCTGTGTGTCGCTGGCGGATGCAAGAAGGGTGGAGACGCTACCCTGTGCGTCTGCGAACACGCTTACTGCCACCGGAGGCACCCAAGCAGAATCTGCTTTCATCGCTGAACACGACAGATCGCCATTGCGTTCTCCAGTACAGACGTTGGCGACACCACTGCAGCTATTCCTGACGGTGGGCTGGACTCAGAGGTACACATGCCAGAGGCACACGTGCACGTAGTCCGGCATCCAGTAGACGGTTGCGGATTGTTCGCACAGTCACCTCAGGTGCAACGGCAGCTCGGATTTGCGTTGCAGTGGATGTTGTGCTTGACAATGCCGCTCTTCTTATGCGTCGATCGGTCAGCTCATCAGTTCGTCTGTGACTCCCGGTTCCACGTCTTTTCGTGTGGGAATGCTCCTCGGACCATCTACGCCACCATCGTACCACCACCGATACGTCCCGTCCAATTCGCTCCGCAATACGACGATACGACCACCCGGCCTCGCGGAGTCCGACTGGACGACCTCGCTCAAAGTCCGATAACTGCTGAAATCGTACACGTCTTCCATGTCCAGGCATTGCAGCTTCTTCACGGTCTTCGCACGTGTCCGTATGCCGACGACTGATTACATTCACTTCCCCGTACTCCTTAAATACTACCGAGGATAATTTGCATATTATACCGTGCTGTGGCGTAAGCGCTCACCGGTTGGTCCCGAAATTAGCATCACACCTACGTAAAGTCGACCCCATTTACATATGTAAATTTCATGATCGTCCGAGAATTCCTTCTTGGTGTTCTTTCTTCACTTTCCGCCAGTGTATTTGTAAATATGTTAAAAATCCTAATTTTGTTGGACAGTCTTGTATGATTCCTTCACCGAAGCAAAACTAACTAGATAACATACCACTTATAGGCACGCCTTCTGTTTTTCCCAAGTAATTTATATCCTAAATTTCAACTACATATTTCGGTATCCTCCAAAGAAACAAGCTCTTCTTTCTGTCCTAAGCATTCTTCAGCCCGAAAAAGTTGGCAAACGCTTTCTAATCAACGATCAAATGTATTTCCACACTACGTAAAATCATTAAGATGAATGCACGAGAAAGCTGACAATAGTTCTTATCACCCATTTCTTTATACGCGCACAACGGAACAATGACAGATCCCTCGACCCCGAAGGAACATCAGTTGGATGAGACGTACGAAAGATTCTTGTATACTGTTTCGTAAAAAGAAATATTCAAACATTTTCGAGAACAATGCGCAGTAATAAATTTTAGCTGCCAGTTATAAATCGGACCCTTTAAGGAAATTATCACGTGATACGATTAAAAATTGGAATTTTTCTTGCACACTTTCGACTTTCACAGCCGTAGTTATGAATTACATCAGCTGATTCTTTCTTCTAACATTAGGTACTTATACGAGACACATATTACTAACTGGGAGTTCTATTTTTGCATTTCAATGATGACCTGTCTCAGAACTCGTACTACTGAAGGAAAAATTGAACTCCTGATTCTTAGATGCCACATTTTCTCAGTTTTTTGTTTGTTCGTTTGTTTTGGGATTTAACCAGCAAAATGAGCAGCTCATAGGATTATAAGCAGTCGCTCTGCCCTGATTTAGGGCCATTGATTTCAGGAAAGAGACATACCCAGAACCATCAAATAAGCGCACTACCCAGCAAAAACAGTCTTGCTGGGCCAGCACTGCCAGCAATAGCCCAGCACTATGTGCCCGCTGCCGAACCGTTAATAAAATGTTCAGGCGCCCAACAGAAGGGCCAGCAGTTCAGGCCAACAGTTGGTACCCCATCAGTTGTCATATGCCACAACAGGGCCATCAGTTATCCATCACATGCAGTAGCTGCCACAAGTGGCCCTTCAGCGGCCTTGCAAACACGTGCCAGAAATGCTGGCTAGCCTAATGTGGTCCGCTAGTTTGCCAGTAGTGGCAGCCGGCAACCACGTGACGTAACTGATGGCTTGCTGAATCTTCTCCGCCAATTTCCTAGTAGTGGCCATAACAAAAAAATCAAGGATAATCGCAGTTTCCCAAAGCTACAACTTTTTTTTTTCTCCCCTTACGAAACTTGTGAATTAGCACTGCGCTGGGGAAATTTTCTCAACTGACCGGAAGAACGCCCGTTTGGATCTGGGTGAATAAGAACCAGGGCCGTCTACGTGGGAAACGAGCTTTCTACCGACCGGACTAATTTGCCACGCACGAGCGTGTGCTTGAACAGTGTTTTCCGGACAAAGGCCGCACTCAAATGCGCCAATCCAAACGAAAGGATGAATAGCGTGATTCGTCACTGAACACGACCGCCTCCCACTCTTTTTTTCACGAACTGCGAGCGAGGCACCACTACAGTGGTCGTCTTGCATTGCCTGAAGTGACGTAGGGCTTGTGCGTAGATGATCTAGCATGGTAACACATGCAATATTTTACATGTGTTACAATGCTAATTTTGATTTGCATCGGAACTTTGGGCCAACCAATCCAAAACTTGGACATCGGGCTACTCAAACCACGCCAGGTTCGACCCTACAGGTCCCGATAGACTGCTCTTGTACAAACAGTTGTTCCAGTGGCTTTTACGACGTCGCCTACCACGTCTACAGCAAAGGACGTGCGCATTTTCTTTATACACTGGTGTGCAAAAATTAAGGACGAAGAGGAGAAATTAGCATAACAGCGGAACGAGCAGGCAGAACGGACCGAAAGACCACTCAGGAGATAGGCTAGGGTACGGTACGGAAGGGCATGCGCATATATGCAGCATGACGTAGGGGGAGTGTCGGAAGGGTATAAAACACACGGGGGTGTACGCTCAGCAATTCGGTGAAAGTTATTGCACGGTGTACATCGGTTTGAACGACGTCGAGTTACTGCCACCGTGTGATATGGCCAACCGGCAATCCAGTAGGCGACATCTGGATGACTTTACCCGAGGTCGCGTCATTGGGAAGTTGAAAGAAGGTCGAAGTGTGACTAGTGTGGCCGAGGAATTCGGGATCGCTCACAGCATCGTTTCATGAGCTTAGAGAGCATTTCAAACGACAAGGACAGCTGTCCGAGAGTTTAGCAGTGATCGTCCACGAGCAACCACGGCGCCGGACGACCGGTATATTTTTCTACAGGCGAGACGAGACACACGGCAGACAGCGGGAGAAATCGCAAGACACATGCAACAGACAACTGGACGTCCGTTATTGCGTTTTACCGTGGCTAGGAGGCTGCAAAAAAAGTGGTCTATTTGCAGGATGACCAGTATGGTGTGTGCCGTTAACGCCTGCTCATCGGAGACGGTGGTTTCTGTGGTGCCAGAAACACAAGAACTGGACACATCAGCAATGGGGTCGAGTTCTCTTTACAGATGAGAGCCGATTTAGTCTGACGAGCGATTCTGGACGTATACATATCTGGAGAAAGCAGAGTACACGCAATCACAATTCCAACATCGTCGAAAGGGACCGGTTTGGAGGTGGCGGAGTTCTCGTTTGGGGCGGTATCATGCTTGGTAGCCGTACTGACCCCCAGATCTTCCAAGGTGGTTCAGTCACTGGTGTCCGCTATTGTACCAAGGTTTTCCTGCCTCACGTGCGTCTGTGTAGAGGTGCTGTGGGTCCTGAGTTCCTCTTCATGGACGACAACGCTACACCTCATCGTACAGTGGCTATCGCAGAGCTGTTCGAGAGTGAAGATATTCAACGTATGGATTGGCCTGCAAGGTCCTCGTACCTAAATCCAATCGAACACGTGTGGGACTTTCTCCGGAGACGCTTGGCAGCACGTCACCAGCCGCCAGCAACGATTCCGCAGCTGCGATTGGCGCTACAAGAGCAATGGGCCGCAATGCCACAACAGCTGCTTGACAACCTCGTCCTCAGCATGGACAGACGTTGTAAATCCTGCAACGCAGTCAGGGGTGATCATATCCCCTACTAAAGACAGGATTTTTCTTGGCAGCCGCCTGTCACATGGACGTTTCTGTCTTCTGTCCAGTTGTCCTCGAAGCTACCTTTTCAATAAAATGCCTTTGTATCCTTTGGATTCCTTGTTTGGTCGGTTTTGCTCACTTGTCCCATATTCTTACATCTTGGGGATCTTATGGTATGATTTGAGTCGATGTGGAGCACTTCTGCACGACGTTACTTTCGAAAAACCGTCTCGTCCTTAATTTTTGCACGCCAGTGTATTTCACAGTAAGCGTTTGGCACGATCACTCAATTTATGAAGCCACCCAGAGCGCGACTTCGCTGCAGTGGCACCATCTGCTTTCCTCCGATGAAGGACATCAAAGACAGCGGATCTGGAGAATCCCGAAAGAACGGTAATGCTACGCACTGATTTCTAACTCAAATGGCATCCCACCATCACGCCACCTAAAAACTCTATTGGATCAGCTCAGAGTAACATTGCCACTTCCAATGCTGTCAGACAGGTGTACCAACGCTTCTCTTTTATATATGTGTATACTGTATATAATGTACCCAACACACAACCCTTGTGTGCGTCTGATTCTGCAAATAGACATGCAGTATATTTGCATATGTGGAGGTGTACCAACACTTTTACCTACACTGCTGGCCACCCAAAGTGCACCACCACGAAGGACACGAGATAGCAAAGCCAGATTTACTGGACACATAACAACAGATACAAAGATGAAACGATTGAGCTTACAGGCCCGTGCGACTTGCGGAACACGCAGACATCAATAGTTCGTGTGGCCTCCATGGCTGGCAATAACGGCCGCTACACGCCGCGGCATCAAACGAAAGAAGCTTTGCATGTGGGCTTGAATTATGTCGGTCCAGGCTGCTTGCACACGTTGTCACAGTACATCAGGCGTAGCCGCGGGTGGTGCTTGCCGGGCCACTCGGTTGCCGATCAGCGACCAGACGTGTTTAATGGGCTACATATCGGGAGAACAGGCGGGCCACGGCAGCAGTGACACCTGGTGGGCCGTGAAGAATTCCTGCAGGATGCGTGCCACGTGCGGGCACGCATTGTCCTGTTGAAACGTGGCCTCTGGCAGGTCCTGCAGGTAAGGGAAGACTACAGGCTCCAAAACGTAGGAGATGTAGCGGTGGCTGTTCACTGTACCGGCGATGCGTACCAGAGGGTTGCGGGTGTCATATCCAATTGCAGGCGACGGACCGGTATGTCGATGCATAATGCAGGCGTCATACAGTATCTCGCCGCGGTGCCGCCACACGTGGATCCGACCTTCGTGATGCTGCAGGCAGAAGCGGGATTCGTCGGAGAAGACAATGTCGTGCCATTCCATAGTCCTGGTGCGGCGTTCAACGGCCCACTACCGCCGCACTCGCCGTTGGTGTAACGTCAATGGTAATCGGAGCAATGGGCGCCGTGCGACAAGTCCCCGCTCCTGCGGACGACGTCGAACGGTACGTGCTGACACAGGTTGTTACGCAACACACCCTAATTCCTGCGCTAACGTTCGTGATGTGGTGGTGCGAGCCGTCAATACTCGCCTCACAACATGCCAGTCCTCTCGTTCGGTGGTGTGCAGCGGCTGCGGCAATCGCTCATGTCGGTCCGTCAGTCTCTCCTGCACCTACCGAATCCATACTCGCCTCACTGTGGCTGGATGTCGTCCCACACGGGCGCCGATGTCTCGGTACGATAAACCGCTGTCACGATAAGCCACTGGTCGTCCTCTGTTGAACTCCGAAACGTGCTGGAATGACTGCTGTATTCTGCGAGGAGGCACCAGGAAGTTTCCCACGCGCAGGTCCGGCAGCACAACACACTTCCACTACTTACACCCCGCCTTCTGTGCAACCTTCTTAGAGTGCTTCTAGGTGGCGTGGCGGACGCCCAAGATTTGCATATGCACTGCAATGCTAATCATTTGCATGTCCCCTCGCGGGAGACGCATGCTGTGAATTTCAGGCCAATTGGATGCTTCCTTCTTGGTGTTGCATTTTGGGTGCGCAGCAGTGAATATAGTGTATTTTTTCCTTTCATTCTGGATGAACGTTTTAAGGATTTTGTGTTAAACAAGAGTTAGAAAATTATATGCTGCTTTTACGAGTATAGGTCTTTCATGCAGTATCATTTTCTTATTTTTACTTATTCTTAGGTACTTAGCAGGACGACCAGCAGGAATGACCATTGTTGATGCAGGAATCTTTACGGGTTTCGAAGCCGTGAAAGAAGACTTAGACCAAGTAACAAATTTCATTTCTATTACTTCAGTTTGGTATTCAATCAAACACATCCATTTTTTATTATTCTGTGGCTTGTAAAATATTGTGCAAAAGCTTTCGACACTTTAAAAATGTATTCTGTTTCCGTAGCAGCCTTAAATTTTGTAAGACGTAAAATACTATTACCAGTATTATTAGGGAAAATGGCATTTTGAGATAATGACTAAGAGGGCAAAGTTTAAAGCAGAAACGCATCCAGTGAAACGGATTCCCCCAAAAAGTACCTTCTCCCTCGTAAGAACGCATCTGGAATTCCGTAGAGGCAAGACTGATGACATCGACTTGCTCCGCCAATAGACAGGCTTTGCAAGGATAACTGAAACTCTTTTATTATTTTATTTATTGGGAAGGCGCTGCCAATGGCAACCCCGCCAGATGCTTTACCCTGTGGCTCGAAGACCAGGTCGGGACCCGTCGGGCGACCAGCTGGCTACTGTTACTCCCGCAGGACCATCACCAGACTCCTGAAATCCGAGCCCCGTTATGTGACGTATTTATGGGCGAAGGGTCAAATGAGGGGATGACTGAGAGACTTGCTATGCCCCACGAACAATTATCTTTTTTCTTTCTTTCGTTGGGACTGAATGGTCCTTTTATTTCAATCACAAATACAACATCGACTATTAACAGAGTATTTACAATTCCTTTACGGGATCACAAAGTGTTATCTACATTTCTCTAGGATATTTACATTGGGGATCTGAACATTGAAATCCTTCTTCCACGTCTATGACTCTGGGATGAGTTGTTGATCTTCATCCGAGGTCTCTCCTTCGGTCCTTCGATCTTCATCTGTGCTCCGATCTTCATCTCTGTTCTTATCTTCATCTATCTTGCGGAAGAGAGTGTCCTCCGAAGCGATGACTTCCTTGACCATTTGGATGAGGCCTTGCCTTGCTCTTGGTGACCTCAGATAAGCTCTTATGTCTGCAATCTTCTCAGCTTCGGTACATGAATCCTACGCTTGCCTGAGAGGAAAGAACCCTGAAAAAGCAAATGATACATGTCTGCGGTCTTGGCTCCGCATTCACGTGATTTAGCCCTAATGCCAAACCGGCAATAATATGCCAGTCAGATGCCATGGCCCCTGTATATTTGGTTAAGGAACCCATTACACTACGCTCTTTTGACCGAGACCCGAGGAAATATTGCCCAAGTCTTTATCCCGGTGTCTCCTTCATCCCATCTTATCTGCCATTCCACCACTGTGGCAGCACGCATTTGCGTTCTCACGCTTTCCTGCGGCGTTTCTGTCGGCATGTCGCTTGTTCCAAGTTACGTGGCCTCTTTGGCCAATTGGTCAGCGCACTCATTCCTCCTGGTTTCAACATGGCTTTGGACCGAGTGGAATTTTACTCTTTATGAACACAATTGCCCCAATTGGGTCTCGATTTCCCTAACTATGGGATTTCGGCTACTATCCCCACCTATAGCATTCACAGCAACTTGGCTGTCTGAATACAAATTTATAGTGTAATTGCACTGCTGGTCCCGGCCTAGACCAGTGCTTCCTTTATCGCTAGGAGCTCCGCTTGGAAGACGAAAGCCACCTGCGACAATCTTATGCGTTCGACGACCAGTTCTCTGCCGTCTGAGAATTCGCAGATCGCCACCCTCACTGACCCGTCTAGCTGGGAGGCATCCGTGAACAGCTCCGTGCCGAAGTTCGTTGGGGATTCTGAGTCCCACGTGGGACATAATTCAGAGGCTGGATGGCCTGTACAGTCTACTTCCTTTGACTTCACCTCCTCTCACCAATAGCTAACACCTAGGATGTGTGAGTCCCTTCCGTTTCTTAGGTTGTACAAAGCGACCTCTTGGTCGATTACCAAGTCCGCCGGCACGCACCCTGCTAGGACTAGCACTACAAGGGTTGGAGCTGTGCGCAAGCACTTAGTAATCCCGAGGAGAGCAACCCTCTGGATGCTGTTAATAGCTCTCCTCATTCTGACGGTGCCTGTCCACCAAGCTGCACAGGCATACGCCAGAATACGCTCAATGCAACGTTTGTACACGGTTTTCTTTGTCTGGCCAGACAATCTCATGCCGTTAATCTTTCCAAGAATGAACCCGAACTTCTTTGGCAGGTAAGTGAGATGAGCCACACCTGAGAACTTTGGGTCTATGATCACACCCAGGTACTTCATCTCTCTCACTGCACGGATCGTGTGACCCATGAACTTTGGGGGAGTTTTAATTGCTCCCTCCTTGGGGACTGCAAGCAAGGTGATTTTCTCCAGTACGAAGCAGAGCTTACACCCCTTGCTCCAATCCTCTAACAAGGCTAAAGCCCAATGAGCCTGCTGTTCGATGACGTTCCTCCCCGATGCCAAGGTGACCAACACGAAATCGTCAGCGTAGGCTTGTATTTCAACATTCTCAACCAGGTCTAGAGTGGGGGCGGAATACGCCATAATATTCCGCCAAAGAAGGCCCGAGTTAGATCCCTGTGGGCACCCCTTACTATACTGATGCGTAATCCGAACGTGCCTGTATTGATATTCGACTTGTCTTTCTGAGAGAAAGTCACTTACGAGTCGGAACAGGTTACATGGGCAACCTGTTTTTTTTAACAGATGGAGGACCATCGGCCATCATACGTTGTTTTTCACACCTTTGACATCCAACGAGACTAGACAGGTGCGAAGGCCCTGTCTCCGGTTGCTCTCTGCCTTCCTTTTAAGTCACACGATTGCGTGGCTTGTGCTCTTTTCTGGAGTGAACCCGTAATGGTCGTGGGATTGGTTACCCGACTATTAAGGAAGAATAGAACCATGTTAGTTATAATTTTATCGAGCACTTTACTCCACGCTGAAAAGGCAGATGGACCGGCAAGCGGAGAGGTCCGCTCTGTCCTTACCGTCCTTGTTAAAAATCACAAAGTTTGCCGTTTCCGGATAGCTGGAAGACAGCCCCTTCGGAGATACTCGTTGAGGAGCCCTACGAAGTATTGTGGGTTGGCCGTAAAAACGTCCCTGATTATTCATAGGCTCAATCCATATTTACCAGGTGCTTTGTCCGTATTTAAGCATCGAAACACATCCTGAATCTCGCCTCGTGTAATCGAAGGGATCGTCCGGCGTATCTGGGGCACCCCACTATCACGTTTAATCGCCTGTTGGCTAAGTATTTACTATTTGCTGATTACTTTGTCCCGTTCCGAAGCCAATGTGCTTGGCTCCACGGGGACAAATGGAACTCCTTGGATTTTATTTAAAATGTTGCGACAGTGTTCCTGCCTTGAGACGCTGGTTCGGGCCTGGGCCATCCGCGTGGTCCAGAAAGCAGCCCGTGATGTTCTGCTGGCATACAAACTAGCTCACTTTGGCTGGGTTCCCGCTCTGACTGGCGGGATAGGCCGTAAAATTTTTAGGGTTGACTGGGAGATTGTCTACCCTCGAACAGCTTTGCTTTGTTTAGGGGAATCGTTTCCCTCTATTGACAACAAAGAATTTACACGCATATATACACTGTCCTCATGCTTAGGACTTACAATATTGAGAGATTGAAACTTGTGTATTTACAAGGTATTTACATGGGCAATACTCTTACCTCTTGTCTTCCGACTTTTGCCCTCATTCCGAGTCCGAGTCTCTTTCAGCGTGCACGTTCACCTCTTGCGACTCGGTTCCCGTTTGACTGGGGAAAATCGTATGCTTCTGGAATGTTAGCCTCTCTACTAGGGCTATTATCCCCCTCCTGTTAACAGAGTATTGGATAAGGAGATCCAATCTTCGCGTTCTTTGCACACCTGGGATCAGTGTGTTTCTCCATTCGGCAAAGCCACTGCAATCAAGCACGCAGTTTCAATGCTTGCCGCCCGATTTCCACAGGGACAAATGCAGTTCCTGATTGCGAATCTGACTAAGTATTCAAGACAGATGCCACGGCCACTGAGTACTTGATTCAGGAACTTGTTTGTCTGTGCACGTTTGATCGAGACCTTTGGAAACACTCTGTGTGTCTCCCTCCCTGTCCCTCCCGTGTTGCATCTGACCTGCCATTCGGGTATGGTCTGACGTGCCAATGCTGCGTGGATGTTCCTGCGTGGTGTTCTGCATTGCACGTCTACCGTCTCTTTCAGCGTGGCTTCCTTCGCCAGCTGGTCCGTCCTTTCGTTTCCCTCGGTCCCGACATGGCTTCGTACCCAGTGGAAACTAACTGCCCCATCTCCTTCCGCCCTCAGGTGGGTTTTAATCATCTGGACGATGGGATTTCTTCCCCTGAATCTACTCAGAGCCTGGAGTGCTGCCTCACTGTCAGAGTAGGGTTTATTATTTCGTCGCTTCGCCTAGGGAGAGCCCAGGCGAGTGCCTTTTCTATCGCCAGAAGTTCTGCTTGGAAGACAGAAGCGTTCTGCGATAGTTTTACGCATTCTGCTGCCGCTTCGTTCCCATCTGAGAACGCGCAGAAGCCTGCACCCACTTGTCCCCTTAGCTTTGAGCCATCAGTGAATAGCTCATGCCCAACTCCCGTGGGCTTCGCCTTGTCCCACGGTAGGCAAATTTCCTCCGCCTGGTGGATATTCCAGTCCACACTTTCCATCTCCATGTTGGAGGCTCTATGTGGCACACCGAGAAGGAAGGCGTCCTCACCTGACTTTAGGCAGAGTATTGCTGCCTCCCTTTCCACTACTAGGTCTGCCGGCTCAGACACTGCCAGCACTTGAAGTGCTACGGTCGAGGTTGTACGAAAGCAGCCTGTGATCCCTAGTAGGGCCAACGTTTGGATTTGGTTTATGTCCCTCTTCATTCTGACGGTGGGGGTCCACCATGCTCCACTAGCATACGTCAGAATAGGCCGTTTCTTGGTTTTCCCCGATAACCTCATGCCATTCAATCTATTGAGTATCAACGAGCACCTTGTGCTGAGATGTCTTAAGTGTGGCAACCCTGATAAATTCTGATCAAGGACCACACCCAAGTATCTCATTTGTCTCACCGCCTTTATAGTGCACCCTAGGAATTTGCACATAGGTGGCGTTTTCCTTACTCCACTCTTTGCAATTGCTAAGAGAGTTTTCAGGCGCAAGGCAGAGTTTGCTTTCCCTGCTCCAGTTGTCCAGCACAGCTAGGGCACTGTGCGCTTCCCTTTCGATCACGTGTCTCCCTGAAGCCGAGACCACGAGGACGAAATCGTCCGTATAGGCTTGAATTTCCACTACCAGCCCTAGGTCTAGATTCAATGCTGCGTCTGCAACAATGTTCCACCATAGTGGCCCGGAGTTGGATCCTTGCGGACACCCTCTGTGGTACGAACGCGAGGATTTCCCGTTCCCCGCTTCGAATTCGACCCTTCTATCAGACAGGTAGCTACTGATTAGCTTGAACAAGTTCCTTGGATAGCCAAGTTCCTTAAGTCTGTTTAAGACCAGTGGCCACCAGACACTGTTGAAAGCCGCCTCACGTCTAGTGAGATGGAGCCCCTCCACTTTGTTCTTTTCTGCTTTCTCTCTGAGGCTGCGAATTGCCTGCGTTGCGCAACTCCCAGGAAGGGAACCAAATTGGTTCCTGTTTAGCTTTCCCTGCTCCATGTGAAAGCCAAGCGCTCTGTTCGTAATGAGCTTGTCCAGTACCTTGCTCCACGCAGAGAGAAGACAGATGGGCCTATTGGCTGTGGAATCGTTTTGTCCTCTACGGTCTTGTTGAAAAGGACTAGCACCGCTGTCTTCCACAAGTCTGGGAAGATACCCCTCCCGAGGCATTCGTTTAGGAGCGCCACGAAGTACTCGGGATTTGCTTAGTAGATTTCCCTCACTATGCTGAGGTACAGCTCATCCTTGCCTGGTGCTTTGCCAGTGTTTAGACAGGAGAGGGCGTTCTCCACTTCCTCTCGTGTGAAAGGGGGTCCTCACCAGTGCCCGGTGGGATCCGACATTCATCCCTCACTTCTTTTTGCCGTGGTGAGTAACCTTCTCCCTCGTCTCCTTGGAAGTGGTAGTCCAAGAGACTCTCTATAGTACTATCAATAGTCGTTGATAGGCTTCCATCTGCCCTTTCGACCGCAGCCAGCTTTAGCGGTTCTGTGATGGATCCCCTCGCGATCTTATAGGGGATCCCGAAAGGGTCAGCCGGAGTTTGGAACTCACACAGTTTCCTCCAGTAAGAGATTTTAGAGAGATTCTGTTCTCTCCTGTATGCTGATCGAGCTTTTTTATGCACATCTGTGCACACCCTATCTTGCGGTGTAGCTTTTGCTCTTTGCAGAGCTTTCCCACTACACATAGCTCTAGACCTTAGAGCTTTTAGTTTCTTCGACCACCAGGGTGGGGATCCTTGGCTCTCCTTTTTCTTCCCCCGCTACTCTCGCATAGCGCTGTTACTTGACTGGTAAGTTCTTCAAAGAGGGAGTTGAGGTTCGACACCTCTCCTGTCTCTTCTGCCCTCCTACATCCCAACAGGGTAGTTAGTTTGGCTTTAAACGCTAACCATTCTAGGTTATTCATGAAGAACCTTTTGCGCTTGGGTCGGATGGGTCTTTCTGAGCCTAAAACGAAAGTCAACGCTAAATGGTCCCTGCAGCTTTCATCGTCCATTACTTGCCAATCCGGGACGAGGCTGCGCTGAGAGACCCTGACAAGGGTCACGTCGATCCAGGAAGAGCCCCTCGCCCCTTAGAAGGTCGGAGGCTCTCTTCTCTAGATCGTTCAGGAATATCATATCTGCCGCATTGGCAAAGTCTACTAAATGCTGGCCGAGTTCATCCTCATCTTGCTGGCCCCAGAGAGGACTCTTCGCGCTGAAATCACCATCTATGATTATCTCATGTCTCGGGAATGTCCCTAAAAGAGCCATTAGCTCATTCAGCATATCTCTCAGATCGCTCGCTGAAGAACTGCTTACGTTTACCATTAAAAACCTTTTGTCACCACTTTCCACTCCCAGGGCGACCACGTTCTCGGTGCATTTTATCTCGAGAACTGCTAGGACCGTGGCTACCCTTGGGTGGTACATCCGGAAGGAGTTAGAAAAGCCCACCACTCTTACCCCCTGATCTAATGGTTCCTGCAATAGCAAGAGATTAGCGTTTTGCTCTGTGGCTGTCACCAAGACCTGTGCCGTAGCTGCCCGTGCATGGTGCAGATTGATTTGAAGCACCTTAACGCCTCTCTTTGGTTTTTCAGTCATAGTAAGGGCGTTCTTTAAGTAGAGAGAGTTCTCTGGCAAGGCTTGGGGATTCTTTGTCTAGGCTGTAGTGGCCGATATCCACTCGATTCCTTAATCTCCTATTGTTTGCCAAGCAGTTAGTGCAGACTGTGCTATTGCTGCACTCCTGGCGCTTGTGCCCGGTTTCCCCACACCGGGCACACTATCCTGCTCTTCGGAACACCTTGACCAAAGGTGCCCGAACCCGTTGCACCTGAAGCACCGGACCTCCCTCAAGTATTTCCTTACCAAAGGGAAGGTCCATTCCACGCCGAGCTTGCCTCGTCTCATCACTTTTTTGAAGGTAAATGGGTCCACCTCTGCAACCCAGTGGCGTTTTCCACCCTTGGCCTTCAATGAAAACCTGAGATGGAGTCTTCTCTCATCCAGCTCAGGGTTTTGTTACACGAGACATTTCTCGGCCTGTTGCCGTGACAGGTTTTCATCGATCCCGTATACGATGAACTTTGGATTCTTCCTTGCTGTCAATCTTGACCGAAGGTTGTCCTTGGTCACTACGTTGCATTTCAGCTCGGAATCCAATTTTTCTACAACTTTGGCTGAGGAGCATTCTACCATCACTCCTCCCTCATTCACCTTTCTCACACTCTTTACTCCAATTTGGAGTTTAGCTGATCAAATCTATGACCGAAGAGCCGGTGTGACATCCTCAGACGTGGGAGAAACTTTGTCTGATGCCGGGTAAACGATAAGTACGTGCCTCTTCTCGTCCCTCACTCTCTGTTCTAGCCACTTTCTGCCTTGGGGCCATGTTCCCCTTGCTAGGCTTAGTCTCTGCCACTTCGGCATAAGACTTGGTTTTCTCGCTGGTGCGCTCACCTCTTTCCTGGAGCCTCCCTTGGGCGAGACTCATCTCTATTACTTGCTGAGTGCAAGCGTCCTGTAGCATGTTCACTACCTTCCGAATCTTGGTTCGGGTATTCACCAATACCTTGCTATTTGGATTCTCGAGAATCCTCTCCAACTCTTGAAAGAATTAGTTGACTGCTCTTGAAAACTTCGACGGAGACTCGAAGTCTCAGTCGGCCTCAACGAACCTACTTGGACCGGGGTTGAGGCCCCCGCATCCTGAGACATCTCTCAACTCGGGTTGCTAACCGAGTGCAAGTCCCGGGACCTGTGTCCCTGGTCAGTTAGACTTACGTCGTTCGAGGAAGCCAAGTGTTCACGGCGCCCTGGGGCTCTCCGCTGTAACCAAACCTGGCCCCTGTTGAGTACGGGATTTGGCCTAGTCCGTGGACTAGGGAGATCGGCACGACGACGACGTACCCGTTAGTTTGCCAGAATTGTGCACAGTACTGTGACTGGGTTGAACTTTGCCCTCACAGGGGCATTTTTATTCTAAGTTCAGCGACTGCACCGAAACACTTTTTTCGTTAAAAACGGAAAACAAAAATCGCACTGCTGACAGAGTTTCAAGTATTTGCAATCAATAGCATTGTACCCACTCAACCGGCGTCTGACAAACCGCCGATCGTTGGCTAAGTATGTCTTCCTGCTCCCGATCTTCTTGAAAATGGTGATCGAGAAGCGATTGGAGAGCTTCATCAGTCGTTGTTGTTTTACTGTCACTGTCAATCTCTATGTCTGCAATTGCTAGGGATCCTTGAGGGATTCCTTCAATATCTTGTATGAAATCCCAGAGGGATTACTGGGTGACTCTCGTACCCACAACTCCCGAAGGTTTCGCCGTATTAAGCCCCTGTTTCTGCATTCTTCGCCTACTCAACCTTGCCTTTGCTCTTAGGAGTCGTAATTTTTCTGACCACCAGGAGGCTCTGGAACCTTGGCTTTTCCAAGAGCCCCTGCAGCGTTTGCAGATGTCAATTATTTCGGTAGTGAGTTGTTGAAAGTGCTCGGTGGGGTGAGCGAGCCCGACCGATTGCGAACGCTATTGCAAGATGGTCACTACAACTCCCGTCGTCTAGAACCCGCCAGTCCGTGACTAACGATGTAGCTGAAAATTTTGCCAATATTACATCGATCCAGGAAGCCCCCTCGCGCCTTGAAACGTTCGAGGGGGAGACTCGGGATCATTCAGAATGGCTAGATCGGCTGAGCAGTAGAAATCGGATATTGTTCTTTTCAATTCTGCTGCTCAGCCAGCAGCAGAATTGAAGACAGCACCTCCCGAGTGTGCTATCCGGCAGACGCAGATTCGATTTCCGTTCCAGGACGACAATATTTTCAAGTTCTCGGACGTTACCTGACTTAACATCCATAGCATATTTACACCAAATAACCAATCTTCCAAATTTGTATTGCATAATGGTGTAATCCCGTATTTCATTCATCGGTAAAATATTTGTTTGAACTATTTTGTTTCTTTCATTTAAACATTCAAAATTCTAAACTTTTCAATACTCAATCATTTCTTTTCCACATTGTACTTCTATAAAAAACTGCCATACTGATCACATGGACCAAATTTAAACGATTCGACTATTTGTCAGATGCTGTCATATTTCTTCCTTCACACCAATAGGAAATCTGTTCAAGAAATCTGACTTGTAAACATCTTGCTCTCTTAAAGATCCAGACCGATCAGACACCAATATTTTCATCTTCCAAAATATAGATAAATTTCTTCATCTGTATCACACAGAAGTAATCTCTTTTCTCTCCACTGCTTTTAGAATCGCTTAAATTTCTTTCGGCGTAATTCATTTTCGGTCGATTATCTGGAGAAATTCATTTTCCATCGATTATTCGGATAAATTCATTTTCCGTCGACTCATCATCACGGCGAACATACTCTAGTGCTTGATCCGACTTTGTCGAATTTGTGAACTGTTCATATGTTTCACAAGCAATAAACATCTCATCCGCATGCCACGTTATTTACGGGATTGGTTAAAAATTAAAAATGTAGAATATAAATTGAATTTTGTAAATCCGTTTAGTGGTGTGATAAAAACATCAGTGCCTACCAGGTGCCTAAAGGTTCTACTGCAATGCATTATTATGTAGCTTAATAAACCAGCTGCAATGCGCTAAAATTTTAAATCCCTTATCTTCTGAGCACATAGACCCCTATTTCTTGATTAACCAGCCGTTCTGTCTATAGTTCATTAATTCTAAACACCCTGACTTTAGAAATAATTTCTATTCCCAGTTTCTTTTTCTTTATATCTACCTATTAATCAAACGTGTCACAATTAACTCATAACACACTTAATCATTTCTTCCACGTCACTGTATCTCACAAGTGCAATTTGCGTAACATTGTTTCCTAGCCTCTGAAATAACAAAGTATGCATAATTCACGGTCGAGTCACATTATTGTCACCACCAGCTCACATCCAGAGTAACCACGGTATGCAGCGCTGACAGCAGCTAGACGGGCTGGAAGTGACTCAATAAGGTGCTGGAAGGAGTTCCCAGGTATATGGAGCCATGCTGACTGCAGTGAATCTGACAACTGCTGGAGGGTGCTTGGTGGAGGATCCATAGATCAAACAACAGGATCGAGGTGGTCCCACAGATGTTCCACTGTGCTTACTTCTGTGGGAATTAGGGAGCCAGGGAAGTTCTTTGAAGTCTTCATCGCGCTCTTCCAACCACGTTTGGACATTTCTAGATGTGTGACACGTCGCAGTGTCGTATTGGAAGATCCCATCCGCCCCAGGGAAGGCAATCAGCATGCATAGGTGTACTCGGTCTGCAAAAATGGATTCATAACGAATTCAGTCCAGAGTGCCTCCCACAAGAATGAGCGGACTCAGAGAATGTCACGAAAACCCCACACCACAGCACTGCCCCCACCACAATGGTTGAAGTGTGTTTGTTCTCCGATGTTTCTCGCCTTATATGCCAACATCTATCCGTTCGACCAAGCAGAAAATGTGACTCATCGGAGAAGGCAATCCTTTGCCAATCAGAGGAAGTCCAATTCCGATACTGCCGTGCCAATGTAAGCCTTTTCTGCCGATGCACCTACCTTCGTTAGCATAGGTGCGATGATCATCCGTCAGCATTGGAGCCCCATACGCGGCAGGGTTCGCTGAACTGTCGTTTTATACACACTTCCTGTAGCCCCCCTGGTTCATTCGGCCAGTGAGTTACTCCACTGCAGCGTGTCGATCGGCCCTCACGCACCTTCGAAGCCGACGTTCACCTCTCACATCAATGGCACGTGGTGCTCCGCAGTTTCGACATCGCTTATTTACAATGGTGCCATTTCTCCAATCACGATGCACTTTAACTAGAGTAGTACGCCAACCGTTCACAAACTGCGCTGTTTCAGAAATACTGCCACCCTTGGCCCGAAAGCCGATAATAATCATCCATTTTTGCAAATCTGATGAATCGCTCCGGTTTTCCATATCGACAACGAATGATATGTTTTCAGACTGCCTACATCACACCTTATATACCCTCCAAGCCAGCTCACGACTCGTGCATTCTTTCATTGGCTACGCGCTGTTGGCGTCAAAAGTAGGAGATGGTCACACTAATGTGACTCGACTGTGTGTATATGTTTATACACTCACGGAAAGTGAAGTTTGCGCACCTAAAAGAAAACATCATACAACCGCGAAACTTTCCAAATAGCTACGGTGAGTGCTGGTATGCAAATGATCCACGTTTGGGGCGATTTCTCATGACCGTACACCCTATGGTGGCGCTGCAAGCACGATCCGGCAGCCTTATAAACCGGAGTGTTGTCGATGCCCCATGAAAGCGAAAAGCACACAACCAATAGTACAGAGTAGACGCCAGAGATGTCGATTTACGCAACATACGGACTTTGAAGCAGTCTTGATCATCGGGCTAAAATCCGCAGGGTGGTCTGTGCGCCGTGTAGACAGACACGTGGATCGTTCTGACCATACCACCCGACGGTGTTGGGAACAGTGGACACGTGACGGCACTGACACACGGCGGAGCGGTTCCGGACGGACCAGAAGGACCACTGGTAGAAAGGATCGACGGATCGTACGCCAGGCACGAACGGATCACACGGGGTCCAGGTCCCCTCTACAGGCTAATGTAGCGGCTCCTGTGTGCCCCCGAATTGTTTCCCGGCGCCTCTCGGAATTGAATCTGCTATCTCAGTGCCCCTTACATGTGCTGCCCATCGCCTGCTCCGTGTGCAGTAGTGCCAGTCCAGAGCGACGGTGAACGCCACAGACTGGCGACGTGTGGTGTTTAGCGATGAGTTCCGCTTCGTTTTGGGAATAGATGATCATCATGTCCATGTGTGGAGGTCCCCGGGTCAACAGCACAATCCCAACATCGCTATCGAGCGCCACAACTTCCCCACTGCAGACTTTGTGGTCTGGGGAGCAACTGTCTACGATATCCGATTAGCTATAAGCGTGGTACGTCGATCATTGACGGGCCAGCGGTATGTGGATGAGATTCTACGGCCCCATGTGCTCCCATTCCTCAGGGGATTCCATGTGCGCTATACCAGCAGGATAAGGCCAGCCCGCACACGGCTCGGGTTGCCCAAGACTGCCTACATCATATCCAGACACTTCCATGACCTGCCCGCTCCCCGGATATGTCTCCTATCGAGCATGTGTGGGACCAGTTGAAACGCCAGCTGCCATATATTGAATAGTATATTTGTCTTTCGGCACTGGTTCTCTCCCTTTCCTGAAACCAATGGCCAATCCGGGATTTGGAGCACACTGTCCAACACGTGTGGCCCCGTCTGCCGCACGACAACATCAAGCGTCTGTTCGCCTTCATGCCGGACAGTATTGCAGCATGTATCGCCCCACGAGGCGGTGCGACGTGCTGTTGAAGACGCCCGGACTGCGTGCCACAGGTCCTTCTGTAATTGTTCTGCAGCTCTGTTTTTGCCATCATGTGTATCATTCATCTGTATCGTTACGTAAATTTCATTGTCCGTGAGTATATTCATGGAATGCTTCCACCTCTACTTTCATAGAAAAAAATGGTCTCACGTGCACTTTCTTGGCAAGCGTGAAAATCCTGCCAAACATGCATCCAGTATCTCGCAGAAGCATGTCTAATAGTGAGCATGCAGTTTTCAATGCAAAAAAATCTTTTTTTTTCATTTCATATACTATAACGAAGTAAATTTCTCCGTCATTTTTGGTCTACGCCGGGATTCGAACCCGAGTCCGCTTATTCCGGAACAAGTTGCTCTACCAACTGAGCTACGCAGACGTTCATTCTGATTGCTATCTGCCTTAATGTCGTGTGCGTCCTGCTGGCAGGTACGTCACATCTATATTATAAACATCTGAATTTTAAAACCTTTCGGTAGTATTTCCCCATAACTTTTCGGTTGTGTGAGTACTTACGTTTCAGTTCGTTCTTCCCTCCCACAATCTCTACTCAATCTTGTGAACAAATGACACACATTATAAATCCGTTCACTGATATCTTTCTTCACATTACTATATGTTTTTATTATAGATTACTATGTTTTGCTCCCGTTAGTTTTCTATCTCGGTTATACGATCGTTATATTAGTCTTATGTGCAAATGTCCTTTTCAACAATATTTGGAGGTTTTATTTATTTGTCTCTAAAATCATTACTCTTTTGTTTTTCTATACGTTTATTATCTTCCATTTCTATTGTTTCACTTGTCTTCGTGACAGAACAATCTTATCATTAGTTTTAAGACTGGACTTCCTTTGATTTGACCTCATCTTGATGCCTCTTCATTCTTGACGTCTGTTTCTTGCCTCCTGTTTCTTGCCTCTTCGTTCTAGTCACGTATCTAACATGCATGTTATATGTGAGTTCTGCAATGTTGATGCGATTGTTGCCCAATCATGAACAAACTCATGTCCTAAAATATGTAGGACACATTATTATTACTGCAAATCATGAATTGAAAATAAATTTTGTTTTTTCTCACCTCTCGTAGCTTGTAAAATCCAAGGAAGATTTTATTGACAAGTATGAAGTGACAAGCAGAAGTATTGTATTTTATTTGGATAAGGTAAGTTTACTGCAAACCGTAGTAAAAAATTATGTCTGTTTAACAGTTTTGTTTCTCAGTAAAAAGCATCCAGTATATTTACAAAAATATTTTATACTTTCAGTACAGTATCCGCTGTTATATACACATGCTGTATATAAAAATTACATGTAAAACCCAATATGTTTTCTTATCGTTTAAGATTAAATCTGTAGATTCTAATTGTTACTGCAGGGAATGATTGTGCATAAAGTACTACACCTCCTGACAACCCTAACCCCTATAGCAGAAAGTTTCTGATCAGTCTGCGACGGTTGTCATGGCGACACAAAAACTTCTGCGGGGCGATCCGTGGATCCCAACAACGGAGTACAAAAAAACAAAAATGTACACAGGTGGAAATAAAAAAAGAGAAAAGTAAAGCACCACCTTCAATTTATTTTACCTATAAAAGTTTAACCTGAGGAAAACAGTAGTTGCAATGATAACTAGCGTGAAGATTACTGCCTTCTGAACCTAGAATATTTTTACTAGATTTTGGAACAAATTTTGATGTAAGTATCAGTGAAAGCTAGGAGACATTGCCAAGACTGATTTTTTTCACTCGACACACCTCTCACCCTTCTGTAACAAAGAAAACATTGTGCTCATAACTGTTCTTTTATCTTTCTTTTTGATTGTAATGCCACCTATTTATACACGTGTTTATACATAAAAACACACTGCATATCAGAGTGCCAAACAAAATAAATTTTTAAAAAATTCAGAAATTTCCCTAGGAAAATTTTAACCCATTAGAAAAATGTTTTGAGATTTCACAGAATCGTCCAAAAGCAAAATCTTTCGACTTACTCTCATGCAAAAATTGCAACATTTGTGGAACAAAATATTATTTAACAACAATACACAAAGGAGAAACATCAAGAGAAAAATATACAGTTTCCTGAGAATTATCACTCCGTCCAATCTCCGTTGTCAGAAAGGTTTTCCTCCATTTTCAAACTGAAACACAATTTTTTGTGGAATAAAATGATATTTAAAAACAACACAGGTCAGAGAACACGAAACATAAAAAAAAAAAAACGATTACGGGAGAAATCTTCGCTTCGTCAATTTCCATTTTCGGAAAAATTTCCCCTCCATTTTCTGTCTTAAAAACAAACATTTATGTAATTAAATGGTACTAAGAAACAATGTAGGACAGGGGGAACATTCCGAAAAAATTATATTCATGGAGAAATCTTCGCTCCCTTTAGCTTCCATTCGAAACCTTTTGCTTCCATTTTTAATTCAAAACACAAACATTTGTGCATCAAAATGATATTATTTATGGAATAAAACATTAAACAACAATACAGAGCAAGAGGGCACTGAGAGAAAAAAAAATAAGATTACACCCCTCCGTCCCGTTTTCGGAAATTGTTGCCCCCGTCTTCAAGATGAAACATAAACATTCATGCAATAAAATGATATTAACAATAACACGAACATCGCGAATATCGGAAGAGATAAAAAGTTACGATTAAGGGAAGAATCTTCACTTCGTCTAATTTGTGTTTTCGGAAAGTTTTGAAAGACCGAAAACTTGCGCCCGTGATCGGGGGTCTGCAAGAGAGCTTTAAAAACGGTTCTAGTGATATCGGTTGTTTTCTGCAGAATCAGACTAAACATTCTGGGGATATCGTTTCTTTCTCAGGGACCAAAATGAAATCTTTGATGTACGTCGCCGATCGCCGCGATTCTGCTACGGGGCCTTAACCACGAAAATTTTAATTTTATGCAATCTGTGTGTTGTGACGTAATTGCCAGAAGGATGCACACGACATAAAGGCAGATAGCAGTCAGAACGAACGCCCGCGTTGCTCAATTGGTGGAGCGACTTATTCCGGAATGAGGGGACCCGGGTTCGAGCCCCGGCGTGGACAAAAATGACGGAGAATATAATGGCGCCCGAACTTTCTGGATAACCCGGCCCTTCAAAATCTTGCAATGGTGTGATATTTTTTCCACACCGCGAGAGAGGAAAAATAAGAGAATCCCTTCTCCAGCGCTTCGAAAAATAAATGTGTGTGACGTTGCATTCCACACACCAGACTGACTGGGAGTTCTCAAGATTACGTGCTTCAGCAGATGTCTGCCTACGACGATTCGCGGTCACGGCTGACCCGTGGGCCATGCCCCCGGCCCTCTTTCGGGGGGGGACGTGACGTGCCTGCCCCGCAGCACGCACACGACATAAAGGCAGATAGCAGCAACAATGAACGTCCGCGTAGCTCAATTGGTAGAGCGACTTATTCCGGAATGAGAGGACCCGGGTTCGAGCCCCGGCGTGGATAAAAATGACGGAGAAATTTACTTCCTTATAGTGTATAAATCTTATCCCCAGTGCACTCGTAATATTTTTTTGTTTGGTGGTATAACGATTTCCGTGAGCAAATGAATGGGCTGTAAACATTAGCCTGTACCTAATTTAGGGCCACTGGTTCCCGGGAAGGGAAATAGGCAGAGCTGTAAAACGAAAAAACATCCACGCTTCACCGGGATTCGAACCTGAGCCCTTCTCGAGCGAATGGTCATAATCCAGCTCTTAGACTAGAGACGGCAACATTAATAATATCTTGGGAATAAATGAACAATGAAAAATTCAGTTAAAAGTTCATAACACCTTTCTTAAAAACAACTTAAACCATTTTTGCATTATGTGCTAAATGTTTTTTTTCTTTTCTCTTTTGATTATTTTGCTTCCGTAGCGCTAGCTACATCTATTATTACCTCTTTCAGAAAGAATGTAATGCAAGTGAGTTTGCCAAACACACCTTGCTTAATCCTTAACGAACTATTAATAAAATGATTTTCTCAGCTTAAAACCAGCAGCGAATAATTGTATTCAACGGAGAAGTGATGTCCGCGCCACTAGATTGCGACCACTGCTGGAATTACAGTTCCCAAATAAGGGAAGTTATTTTAGTTCACGTGATGCACATTGACAATTTTTTTATTGAAGGTACCAGTGGCTGCGCACGCACGCACACACGCACGTTCAAGGCCACGTGCGCTTTATCAGCTTTCTCACTCAAATTTTCCGCATCCCATAGAAATCGCATGGTAAATACTTTTGCTTCTAGCAGAGTGGAAATGTTGACTTGATACTTGTCACTGCAACTCGGAGACCAATGAAAATCAATCTGGCAAATCTTGAAAGGTCTACCACAATTTCCCGATAAGTTATGGCGGTCATAGAGAGACATTTACGTTTATTATTGCTCGTATATTGCAGTATCCCGAAAAAATAGCGCTTTTACTTCTGCTCTTTTTAATACAGAGACAGGTTGTAGGTGTTTCAAATCCTATAAAAGCTCGTTGCGTGGGAATCCGATTCATATATGTATGGTGCACGTGTTTCGAAACTTGCACTGAACGTTTATTGCATTGTACATAATGGCCATGAAAATTGAAATATTGGCTTCGTAGCGCCATTAGTGGAAGCAAGGGCGATTAAAGGGCTGAAGCAATCCAAAAATTAAACAAAGTTTTAGGCAGAGGTATTGTAGCCACCCGGACAGTACAAATCTATTTCAAGGAATTTGAGGCTGGCGACATGAAATTGGGGAGAAAGAAAGGCTCGGAAGTCTCTCTGTGGTTTATTCCGACGTCCTGAACACGGTTTTTAAAGCAAATCCAACAACCAGCACCTGCAAATTATTGACTGAACTGAGAATTTCGCTCACTACCTGCGCAATCTCGGAAAGGTGAAAAGATAATAGCGCTAGATGCTGCATCAACTGCCCCAACGCAGGCTCAAAGACGCGTCAAAGTCTGCAAGGAACTTCTCAAGAATCCGCGTGACACTCTGTTCATCAAACGGATATCAAACTGAGGATGATTAGTGGATCTACCTACGAAATATAGATGTTTACGCCCAGTGATTGGATTCAGGTGAACCAGTTTGACTTGCATCCAAACATGGCGGTTTCGATAAAAGAGTCAGTTGTATTTATGGTTAAATTACAAGAGAGTGATCTACTCTGAGCTGGTTCCGGACGGCTGACAGGAACAAGCTCAAAAAGGTTCCAAACCTCGCGAACTATTAATGCCGAACTGGTCAGAGCTGGCTGGACTATCAAACCTGAATTGTATTCCGAGCACCTAGATCTGATGTAAGACAACATGAACAAAGCCTTGCTTTAGTCAACCAAACGCGGGCGCTTCTTCAACAAAACAATACCAGGCATCACACCACCTTTCGAACCCATACCACCCTTCACGAGCTTGATGGATTCGATCATCTGCAACGCCAAGAGTACAGCCAAGATCTGAGACCTGAGCACTCATTATTATCACCCCTTTTCGGTGATCGTCCATTTTCTCCGAGATAGGCACTTTTCTAATTCAGGCGACGTCGAACTCAGGTGTGAAGAGTGCTCCGCCTTCAAGCCAAAGGCATAGTACAGAGCCGGGATAGAGATTTACGCAAAATTATTTTGTTCAGCTTAAACAAAACGAAAACTGAACAGTTTTAGGTTTCGTCGAGGTCATATCAGTACATCTGTGGTTAAGAAACAAAAGTACATGAGTATAGAAACAAAAAACTGCAAGACTTTATAAGACAATAATCCGGTTCTTTATACAGGTGTATACGGTATCATACAAGATCTGCCGATTTTTTTTTCTACTCGTATTTAACACTGGCATCCACAATACTTTATCCTAAATAACTCTGGTATCCACAATACTTTATTCTAAAAATCTCTGGTATCCACAATACTTTATTCTAAAAGTGTATGGCATTTTGTGTAACCAACATATCAAATACTCCTGTTGTAGGTGTGTTTCATAAAGATGAAAATTATTTTAGGCTGCATTATCAAGGGGCTCCATTCATATTTTCATTACTTCAGATGTGACGAAGGACACTGAAATATCCAAGTATAATAATTTTTTAATCGATTTAACGAAGGTTCCTCTAAAACATGTTAGTGACTCAGGAAAAAAATTCATCGGAAACGAAACACAAGCCATTATGTCGAACAGTCATGACACACCACATAGCATGAATTCATTGCAAGCGTTTGTAAAAAAAACACCACCTACTCAGTCCACACATCAGGGTTCACCACTTTCGCAGGAAAATTTAGATCCAGTTATTGGCAAGAAGGAATCCCTCTGGTGGACTATGTATCATGTACATGAAATCAGTAAACACTGAATGAGCTATTGTAATGGGGTTCGAAATTTGATGTACACCAGGCCTTCCCGGTATGTAGCCTTGTGGTATGTAGCCTTGTTGTTCGGTAAGATCTTACCGAACTTTATATCCTTGAAATGTAACCTAATACCTACTCAGAACGTAACACGAGCAGTTAGCAATGCTTCTTTTGTGATTCTTAGAGCTATTATTAAGGACACTAGGAAGGACACTAGGAAGGACATTGCAAAGGTGGAACATGAACTTTTTGATCTACGTCTTTGGCTAGCTAACAAATTAGCAGATCTTGATACTTTAGACAAAAACACTTCAGTTCGTAGTATCAACATATCATCGAATCACACAATTTCCCTCGAAAGAAAATTCCAAAATTTGATAGCAGGTAATAAGAATAAACAGGTATATACTCAGTGGTGGAAATGGGCTGGAACGCACCGGAACGCCGATCCGGGAGCGAAACCCCGCGTTCCGGAAATAAATCCCTGCGTTCCGTTATTGACACCAGAAGAAAGGGAGCACTTAATTTTCATAAAACATTTCGTAATGCATTATACATTTCAATTAATGACACCATCTTGTATTAATTGTTCTTCGTTTCAATTTTTTTTTATTTTCCTCTAATAAAGCTCACTCGCCATTTATGTAGGTACTACAGGAGTTGTAGCTGTAGTTCTCAAAAAAAAAATTCTCTTCGCCTTCTGGCGTCCTTCCTTCGCGATTTCCCGCCATGGTGACGACTGCAACGCCGCTTAATTCCACAATGAGTGCGAAGTGTTTGCGTGAGAGCGAATGTCATGACAGGAGCTGATTTCTCTATGACCTTGCAACCTCTCTCTGCTCTTGGCATAAAATGACTCCGCAGTTCCTGTAATCTGGCAACGAGCTTAACTATTACACTCTATATATGCTGTCACTTCAACTTCAGCTCATGTCGAGGGATGACATGACTTTTTGACTGATATTGTAGTCGTTGTTGTAAGTTTTAATTTGTTCTTCTGTGAGAAAAGAAAACAACTGAAAATAATGAAAAGAACACTAACAGATTTATTTGGGAAAACAGATGAGTCAAAAGGAAAAAAAAAACAGAACTCGGGAATTTGGAAACCTTTCCTCCCCCCCCCCCCCCCCGTTCAAGCTCGGACTCCGTGTGAAGTATCACCAAGAAAATGGCCGAAAATACAACAGTTAAAGGAAATCACTGCATTAGGAAGTTCATTAGAAGAATCTGAATCTCGGCAAAGCTCAACAAATGGTAAACCCGAGTGTTGGACTGAGGATCAAAGTAAGTATTTTTTGAAGGAGTACTCTTGGCTTGTTTAAAAAAATGGGTGTTTAGGATGTGCCGTCTGTAAAACCGCCGGGAATATGAACGTTTCAGAATTTTTAACTGGTGCAAGGCTTTCTAAGGAGTGGACAGATTGCCAAGTTAGATCTACGGCTGACGATAAGAAGAAGCAAAATACGGCTCTAAGGAAAAACATAAAGTAGCACAGAGAAAGTCACGCTCATAAAGAAGCTTCTAAAATGAACGCAAAACGTTCTGAAGGCGTCTTTGAAAATATTGTTGAAAAAATAAATAAAAATAAAGTGGACAATACGTACAAAATATTCAATACCGCATATTTCATTGCGAAGAACAATAGACCTTTTGCCGATTTTCCTGGTTTGATTGATCTTCAAAAGAAAAACGGCACTGAGATGGGGAGGATATTGCAGTCTAGGAAGACATGTACGGATATTTGCGATTCTATAGGAAATGACATGCGTTAAAAGCTATGTGAAGAAATCGTCTCCCAAAATATAAAATTCGGTATCTTGGTTGACGAGTGTACAACTGTAAGCCGACTCTCAGTACTCATAATCTGCATAAGAATGTCTATAGATTCGGATGATATAAATGCCCAAACTCTATTTTTTGACTTGGTTGAATTACACGATTTGAAAGCAACAGCAATAACTGAATCGAATGTGAACTGCTTGGTGAAGTACTTTCCAAAAGAGCTTATTAAAAATAATCTGATATCTTTCACTTCCGACGGAGCTGCAAACTTCGCAGGTTCCATATCTGGTGTGGCTCAACAGCTTTAAAAAAATTCCCGAACTTATTATATGGCACTGTGCAAATCATAAGTTAGAACTTGCTGTCGGGGACGTAATTAAAATGGTTTACGGTATACAGAGTTTTAAATCGTTTTACGATAAATTATACTCTTTGTATCACGTTTCACCAAAGAATGCCCGCGAGTTGCATCACTGTGCTGAAGAAATTGCAGTTCTGTTTTCTTCAATAGGGAGAGTTCTTGGAACAATATGGGTTGCATCTAGTGAACGAATAGTATCTGCTATCTGGAATATGTTTCCAGCCTTGGCTTTGCATTTTAAAGCTGCATCTGCTGATGCTTCAAGGGATAGTAAAGAAAGAAGCATGTTTTCTGGCTTACTGTAAAGACTTGCTTACTGCAAAGACGAGCACATGCTTCCTGGAAAATTTGGCACTAATAAAAACCGCCTTGAAGGAACTTAGTTCATTGTCACTGCGTCTTCAAGGTAATTCTGTATCGTTACCAGAAGCACATTCGCATATTTCCCTTACAGAGAATGTTTTCCAAGGTTTAGTTGATGGTGGTTTTGACGAGTTTTATTCAGTAGCATCAGATGCCGTAAAAAATATGGTGTTCAAAGGGGTGGACTTACATTCAAGGAGATATAAATCTGACGGGAAAATAAACCGTGTTCAGTTTTTTCGGAGTGTTGCCAACAATTTATCTGCCAGATTATTCAGCAGCGAGGACATTGTAAATCAACTTCAGGTTTTGTATCCGTCTTTTTGGCCGTCCGACATAAATATTTTATATGGAGAAGGAGAGGTTCTGAGTTTATGCCGAATATTCGGATTGGAGAAAGAAAGGAAAATCATAGAAGAGTTCAGACATTTCAAGGAAACCAAAAAGTTTCACACCATTTAAAAGTCTTATTAAAATCTTTTGCTGCGGTTGCTATATCAACAGCTGAGTGTGAAAGAGGTTTAAGCACCATGAATTTGATAATAACTGATTTAAGAAACGCTTTGAACGTTACACACGTCAGCAACCTCATGTTCATAAAAATAAACGGACCTCCTTCAAAGATCTTCAATCCCGAGCCGTACGTACGGAAATGGTTGAGTGACGGAAGGAGAAATGCAGTTTTTTTAGCTTGCAGAGAACGCGAAGAAAAGATGCAAGAAGACTTCTTGAAACAAAAACTTTGGAGATTATATTAGGGGATGATTTTTTTCAAATCGAAGTTATAATACATATTGCAGCTAAACAAATGGATATTTCAGACAAAGCCGAATTTCTTTACTTTTCCACCCCATATACAGTAGTTCCTTACATATATCTGCCTCAAATACGAGCTGACGTTTTTTCTCCGATGTTTGTTATTTGAGGACACCTCCAAAAAGGGTGATACCTTTAATTGCACCGGCACACATTCGCGTGGTCTTTCTAATAAGAAACGTACTTATGAATAAAAAAACAGCTCTGACTTTAGCTAAATGTGACTATTTCATTTTAAAGTTTAATAACGAAATTTCCTTATATGGTTTTATATGTACAGCACATGGGTTTGCGAGTATTAAATTTTTAATGCATTCACTTGTACCGTTGTAGTGTTGTCGCCAAACCCCGTCAAAACTGCGTTAAGCCTTTTTGACGAATTCTGACTATGGAGTCAGAAATAGACAAAACGTTGCGACATCATTTTGACTGGCTTTGGTGATAAAACTACAAGTTGTACGTTGCGTTCCGGCAGCGAAAACTTCCCATTTCCACCACTGCTTATACTAATAGTAATAATAACGGAATAGCGTATCTAGATAATGAAGTGTTTGTCAACTTGTCCGGTCACCGTCTCACTGAAATTGAGAATAGGACTTTACGATATAATTCTAATTTTGCTATTTCAAGAAAGATACCGGTATCAGACATGGTTGCTTCAGATGAGGAATCTCTAATACAAAGCAGTCTCAACTTTGAAGAAAAAGAAATAGTTGGACATTGTATCAGCCAAGTGATAACCACAAATCACGCTACATTACCTAGACCAAATTTAACGACCAAAGAAATTAATGCGCTTAAAGAATTGCGCTCAAATTCAAATTTAATCATTACTAGAGCTGACAAAGGAGGTCGGGTGGTTGTGTTAGACAAAAATAATTACGATAACAAAGTCAAAAATCTAATTTCGGATGGACCTTACAAAGAAATAAAGAATGATCCTTCAGATAAACAAATGAAACAAAAACACAGAAATTGATGAAAAACTCAGAAACTCTGACCCAAAACATAAAAAACAAACTTAAACCTTCATACGCCCGTTGTGCGAGATTCTATGCTCTCCCTAAAATACATAAATCTGGAATTTTTTTCCGACCTATAGTAAGTAATATCGGCACAGCAGCATATAAGTTATCGAAGTTCTTATCGTCAAAATAATCTATCTTGGCCACTCGAAACGAAACATCTGTGAAAAATTCCATTGAGTTTACCAATCGACTCAAACTACATCCCTACGTAGATCAACTAATGCTATCCTTTGATGTGGTATCTATGTTCACCAATGTTCCAGTAAACGGAGCTCTGGAATCCCTAAAATCAAGTCTTGCAGAGCATCATTACAGCCAACCTGAAGTTGAGGAAATAACAAGACTAGTGGACATTTGCATAAAACAGAACAGATTTACTTTCCGTGGAACGTTTTATGAACAGACGGAAGGTCTAGCCATGGGCAGCCCACTGTCACCTATATTATGTGAAATCTACATGCGTTGATTTGAAGAAAAACTTTTCAAACTTGTAAAATTTGACTTATGGATACGATACGTACACGATACTTTCGTTCTATGGAAGGGAAAACATTCTGAAATTCCGGAATTAGACAAACTTATAAATTCCATTGATCCTCACATTCAATTCAGCTACGAAACTGAAAATTACGGATGCCTACCATTCCTTGACGTCCTGGTAACTCGTTTAAATCAATCTCTCGCAACCACAATTTATCGGAAGCCTTTTGCTATTTTTTCACCTTCACATGCCAAGTCTAATCACATTTATCAACAAAAACTCAGTGCCTTTTACAGTTTGTATATCGCGCGATACATATATGTTCAGATAAGGATAGTTTGGAAAAAGAACTTTATTTCCTTAAACGTGTTGCAGTACAGCGAGGATACAACCCTTCCATTATAGACAAGGCTCTGACAAAATTCCGGAAACCGAAGTCCATCTCCACATTAACTCCTGCGATGCGCCCATTGCGAGAGAATATTTGCCATTATTCCATTTTCCCGTGACATTGCCTTCAAAATTTCAAAAATTCTCAAAACCTTTAATTTTAAGATGACTTTTTAAATCCTTAAACAAAAGGAGATTTTCAGGATCAAAGGCCTATGTTGAAGACAAAACCTCGTGGGAATTGATCAAATTCCATGTGAATGTGGCGCTTCGTATATAGGACAGACCAAACCCGTAGAGCCTTGCGTTTTCGATTGAAGGAGCACAAGACCTGCATTCGGAATTGTGACCTAAAGAAGTCATCGATGACTAAACACTGTTACGAAAAGGACCACAAATTTCTCTTTGAAGAAGCAAAACTTATTGAGAAGCCAGATTCAACCACCAAACTTGATATTTTGGAAGCTTTCCATATATATCAGAAGTCTTCGCAACTTGTTAATGACGTGGCATCCACGCCATTTCTATCAAACGCGTGGAAGCATCTAACCAAACCACGTGACTGTAAACACCATTTATGATGTCATATACAATTTGAATATTTACGTGCCATTCGTCCTGATGAAGCTAGGTCAATACCCAGCGAAGCCATGGTCGGCTAGAGAAATAAAAAAATAAACATTTGTGACAACTACGTTGTATTATCTTAATCTATATCATAATTTATGGTTTTGTTGCTCACATACATAAGAAGTAAGTAAGTACGAGTAGCTCCTCGCTCACAAAACAGAACTGATGGTCACACTGAGAAAAGCATACTTCTTTTTTGATGGCGCAACCACATAACTCATAAGCTGGCAAAGATGAACGTTCATTTGTACTGAGTAAAAGGTAGTCCTTTGTACACTCACTTAAACTTATACAGTGCTCTAAAAAGGTGGAAGTAAAAAGAGAGGAAAAAGGAGAAAACAAAGCATGGTTTTTACACAATGTTGGTCACAAGTGTGAGGCAATAAAAAAGGCTTCTCCATTTTCCATAACGCTTTTTAGAGGAGTTGTAACAGTCCGTACGCCGTTGGCGTTAGCAAACATTTACCAGCATTTCAATGCCGGACGGTCTGTTACTTCGTAGTTGCAATTCTTTTATGATATTTGATACCTTCAGTTTTTAGTTGATACATTCAACGTAGTGTCTTGTTAAATAATGAATCTCGAAACAACATTCTGCAAATTAAGAACACAAATATTAAATTTTCTAATTTTAAAGATGACAATCTGTTTTTCGGTGTAAATATGACAAGGATGGTAAGTCAGATAATATTCGAAAACTTGAAAATTTCATCGTCCTGGAGCGGGAAACGAAAAACGAATTGACATACCAAAAACCGAATTGTCATCTTCAAAATTGGTATTGTATGGTGTAATCCCATACAATACCAATTTTGAAGATGACATTCATGATTAACTTTTCTGTTTCTCTCTAATGAAAAACGTTTTTATGTATAGTTATGAAAAGTCCCTCTACGTGCGTCGCCGTAGAATGACTGGTGCACGTAGCTGGACTTCATATCGCCTCGATTGCTGCATTAGACAGCAAGCCCACAATCCACAGGAGATGACATTCGACGAGATGTGTAGGCAGCCAATTAGTATCCCAGTATCAACAAAGTCTGTGAATCGCAGGTTTACACTATCGCCAGCCATTCTGACATTGCCACTTACCGCAGTAAATCGTCGCGCAAGGTTGCAGTGGTATCGTACCAGATATGCGTGTCGTGACGATTGGACCCTGTCGTATTTAGTAATACGTCTGGCTTCTGTTTCAGTGCCTCATGATCGCCAATTGAGAGTCTGAAGATGACGTATTTATCGGGATGATCTTCCTGTCATCCGTAAGCATCCTACGATCCCTCAGCTGGTGTCATAGTTTCGGGCGCGATCAGTTTCAGTTCCCTTTCGCCGTTCGTATGCGTAGAGGAGTGTACAATGGCAGCACGATGACACGCCGATGAGCTGATGCCGCCCGTTTTGTTGCCGTATCACCGTCGTATTCCTCATGTCCAGCTTCAACAAGATAACGCTCGCCGAGTACCTTAACAAACACTATCCACAAGGTGGCAGGGGCTAACTTGGCCTGGTCCTCAAGGTGGCGAGGGCTAACCTAGCATGGTCCTCAAGGTGGCAAGGGCTAACCTGGCATGGTCCTTAAGGTGGCAAGGGCTGACCTAGCATGGTCCTCAAGGTGGCAAGGGCTAACTTGGCCTGGTCCTCATGGTGGCAAGGGCTAACTTGGCCTGGTCCTCAAGGTGGCAAGGGCTAACCCGGTCTGGTCCTAAAGGTGGCAAGGGCTAACCTGGCCTGGTTCACAAGGTGGCAAGGGCTAACTTGGCCTCGTCCACAAGGTGGCAAGGGCTAACCTGGTCATCGGGATCTCCACATTTCTCCGTAACAGTGAGCGTGTGGGACGTCATTGGAAGGCAACTTAAAGCCTCTGTACGAATCCCTCGCAAAGTCGATTAATTGTGAACACAGTCCAGCGGTACCTCTGAACACCATCAGAAGATTTTCCCGAATATATAGACCAGAATAGCAGTCATACGGCCTACTGACTCAATTCACATTACACTGTCTTCTCGTCGATCGCATTCATTTAATCCTTCAGAAATAAAACCACTTCATTCGCGCCTACGGGTCTACATGTGTCGTAAGTTTCGTCTCATTTCGTGAATCATGGTGAAGCATTTTTTTATGTAGAGCAGTGAATTTATGGATGCATGCATGCGTGATGCCAAAGGGAGAACACCGGTTTATGTCTTGGTAATTCCAGTGCGTGTGTGCAGGTTACTGCACGCTGATTACACAGTCCTGTTGGCGGAAAAAGCTTATAACAGAGTGTGCTCTTCTGGATGTACGAAGTTTGCGTGAAATTCAAACTGAGTGTAAATAAGGGGAAAACTGAAGTTTTTGTTTCTGAGTGATGGACTGTAAGTACTGAAAGCAAGATCAGTCTAAACGGTTCTGAGAGGAACAGGGAAAATGAGTGAGTGCATTCAGGAAGTATGTTGGACAGAGAACATAAATTAGCTTGTGAAATTAGTAGGCGAATTAATACAAGTTTTGAAAGTCATAGCTGCCTTACGAGGAATTAACAGGACTGATGAGTTCGCTAAATGGCACAGAATAGCTGTGTATGAAAGTGTAATTGTTCGTACTCTGCTGTACAGCAGTGAAACCTCGTTATGTTGTATGCTGGAGAGATACGTTACTAACCAAGGTTTTGTGACAACACACATTTTGATAATGTGATGAATGACGATGTGTACAGATATGTAATGATGAAGCGAAATGTTTTTGTAGGATGGAGACAAATCTTCTGAGGTGGTTTGGACATGTTGAAAGGATAAGTGGCGAGATGCTAAAAGCATTTATTCAGCCCAAGTGCCAGGGAAGAAAGGTACATGAAAGCAAAGAAAATTATTTAAGGACCAGATTCAGGAATGTCTGAAAGAGAAAAAGGTAATGAGTATAAAGTACAAAATGTCTTATGAGACGTGTGATGGATGACAATGAAGCTCGAGTTGTCTACCAAGATCGCTGTAAAGTAGGAACGTTTGATACATCAGCACTATGTAAAATCTGCCACGATAAGTCGGCAGATGTCCTTTCTTTGAGGATCTAGAGTAATATGCATGCAGAGCTCGATGATATGTATGTCTTTTGGCGATCTGTTATATTGCTCTCAATTTATTTATAAAGAATGCTGTTCCAAAAATATCCGTTTGGTCAAGGCCTCTTCAAAATTCACTCGAATGACAATTACGACATCTAAATGTGCCATGCATGTCTCACTGGAGAATCTCTTACGACAGTTTCTATGCGACTCTCAAATGTGCCGCTTGCATTGTAGAGGACAAAGGCAATCACTTCAATAGGCTACCACAGACCAGTTCGGGCTGTGCGGATTCCTCCCCCTCCCCCTCCCCCGCTTTTTTTGTCATTTGAGCATATCAGAATCTGCTGTTATCAAATTTTGATATCTAAAGTTAAATACAATTTTGAGACCACTTTACGGTCAAGCGTTTCTTCGATTCGAGATAAAGCATATGAACCCGTTTGATTACTGCATTGAGCCTTATACACCGATGGGCCGTTACACACTGGCGGAAAGTGAGAAACGAACACCAAGAAGGAGAAGTCTGATACCAAAGAAATTTATACAGCATAATAACGGAATGCAGAGGATTACGTGATCAAAACATTATGGCAAAATACAGCTGTATGTGGTGGTAAACTGAAAAAAAACATGTCCATGTAACATGGTTAATAGGAGGTTGAACCGCCATGAACTGCGTCACACTGTGCAATTCTGGCATATGGAGTCTGTCGTACAGATGTTGGATGTAAGTTTGGGGTATTTAGTTCCAAGCATCCTCAACCTGGACGCGTAAATCGGGGATGGTCGTGGCTGGCCGTGGAGACCGGATAAGTTGTTGTCCCATAAAATCCCACACGTGCTCAATGGGCGACAAATCCGTTGAACGTGCAGGCCATGGAAGTTGTCTCACACCCTGAAGTGCATGTTGCTTTGCACGTGCCGTGTGCGGGCGTGAGGTTATCTTGCTGGAAAACACTACGATAGACCGACCTTACAAATGGCACAACAACGGGCTGAATGATGTTGTTGGTGTAGGAGGTGCTGTTTAACGTACCCGCTACAAACACTAGTTGTGCACGGGAGTGATAGCTGATCTCTCCCCACACCAGGAGACCAGGTGTAGGCCCTGTGTGTCGCTGGCGGATGCAAGAAGGGTGGAGACGCTCCCTTGTGCGTCTGCGAACACGCATACGGCCATCGGAGGCTCCCAAGCAGAATATGCTTTCATCGCTGAACACGACAGATCGCCATTGCGTTCTCCACTGCAGACGTTGGCGACACCACTGCAGCCGTTCCTGACGGTGGGCTGGAGTCAGAGGTACACATGCCAGAGGCACACGTGTACGTAGTCCTGCATCCAGTAGACAGTTGCGGATTGTTCGCACAGTCACCTCAGGTGCAACGGCAGCTCGGATTTGCGTCGCAGTGGATGTTCTGCTTCACAACGCCGCTCTTCTTATGCGTCGATTGGTCCGCTCATCCGTCCGTCTGTGACTCCCGGTTCCACGTCTTCTCGTGTGGGAATGTTCCTCAGACCATCTACGCCACCATCGTACCACCACCGATACTTCCCGTCCAATTCATTCCGCAATACTACTATACGACCACCTGGCCTCGCTGATTCCGAGTAGACGACCTCGCCTAAAGTCCGATAACTGCTGAAATCGTACACGTCTTCCATGTCCAGGCATTGCAGCTTCTTCAGGATCTTCGTACGTCTCCGTACGCCGACGACTGATTACATTCACTTTGCCGTACTCCTTAAATACCACCGACGATAATTTGCGTATTATACCGTGCTGTGGCGTAAGCGCTCACCGGTTGGTTCCGAAATTAACATCACACCTACGTAAACTTGACCCCTTTAACATATGTAAATTTCATGATCGTCCGCCAATTTCTTCTTGGTGTTCTTTTTTCACTTTCCGCCAGTGTGTTATGACCACCCCCAGCGTAGAGAAATGAGCCTGCCTGGAGACCTAACGGTAGCGCAAGTGAAGTTGACAGAGCAGTATATATACAACCGGAGGACCGGTTTTCGGTTAGTAGAGTGTTCGGAGTCAGAATGGGAAAAGCTGCCGATTTATCGGAGTTTGATGGCACGGCGCCTTGGAACTTCGGCCTGGGAAATGGCGCGGTTTGTGGGTTGTTCACGCGCAGCTGTAGTGAGTACGTATCAAAAGTGGTGCATATATGGCCAAAGGACGAACCGTCGTCCGCAGCTCATTGATGCCAGAGATTAGGTGAGACTGTCGCGCATTGTTCACAGCGATCGCAGGGCCACAGTGCGACAAATCACCCGCAGCTACAACAGTGGTGATCAGGGCAATGTGTCACAGCACACAGTTCATCGCAGCCTTCTGCGCATGGGCCTGTGTAGCCGGAGACTCCACCGGGTCCTCATGCTCACTGCACGTCATCGCCAACAACGCATGAAATAGCCCAAGATCATCGAGATTTTGCCGTATATGATTGGAAGAAAGAGACTTGGACTGACGAATTAAGATTTGATGTGCGTCACGTAGACGGCCAGCGCGGATACGCCGATAACCAACGGAGGCTATGGCACCTGGATGCACTGTTGGGCGACAACAGGCCGGCGGCGGCGGCGGTGTTATGCTGTGGGTGATGTTTTCTTGGGACACTTTAGGCCTCATTAACCCAATCCGTGACAGCTGTCAGGTATCTGAACATCATTGTGGACCACGTTCATCCATTCATGACATCTGTGTTCCCTAATGGTGATAGCCATTACCAACAGGATAATGCGTCATTCCACACTGCTATAATCGTCAAGGAGTGGTTTAAGGAACATGCTGGTGACATTCTGTTAATGTCCTGACCTCCAAATTCACATGACATGAACCCAATCGAACATTTGTGGTTCGACTTGGGAAAGCGGGTTCGCACTAAATCACCACCACCCCGAAATATACGGGAACTGGAGGACCTGCTATTGACATTATGGTACCAGGTACCCCAGGATACCTATCGCCACTCCATCGAATCGATACCTCGCCGAGTGGCCGCTGTTTTGCTGGCAAAAAAGGGTCCTACAGCTTAATAAGTAGGTGGTCATAATGTGATGACTCATCGCTGTATATTCGGCGCAGAAGGGAGTACTTCCAAAGGATTTGTTTTCTAGGACGATCGGTGACTCCAAAGGGCTAGCAGTGCGTTCAATAACTCCTCTGAATTTCCATTTCTACTTATACTAAGGTACTCAGCTTCATATTGCATTACAAGCTGAAATCGCCTGTGGGAATACTTGATCGACGTAGTGTCACCTGTATGAATGGTATAGTACACCAAGTAAGCCTTGCCATGATCTTGCATGGGGAAATGATGTCATCGCATGTCTCCAACAAATGCACTACTTGACCACTGACTGATTAATAACGGCAGAAACGGGCAAATTATCCCGAAAACGGAGCAGGCGAGAGTTCTTCAAAAGCGTCCTCTCAGCTTTTCATTTCAATTACAGCCCCTTACTTTTTTTCTTTACTGCTCAAAATACTTGGTACTAGAGATAAAAGGAAGTAGACCTTGCATTCTTTCAAATTTAACCAAGTTCATGTTTCCAGCGTTATCATAGGTAAAAACACAAGGGATCAAAAGTACATCACCTATCTACTTTTTATCCTGCCTTTTACTTTCGCCGCGAGAAACCCACTTCCAGATTTACAGCGTCTTTGGAAGGAACCTCTCACTACAAAAAAAAAAAACAACCCGTCGAACAGAAAACCGCAGATATTTGCAACAGTACTATACTGTATTATGTTAGTAATGATTATGTCTATGAAATTGCATGCAAATTTATGATTTTAATCGTACGTAGATTTAAATATTTAACCGTGCATTCAAGTGTAAAGTCTGCTTTTGACAAATCAGTTAAACGTCCTTTTATAATGCAAGTCACTGCAGCAATACAGACAACCCTGATGTTCTCTCATTTCCATATCTGTTTATTTTCAGACGCCTACGCATGACTATTGCTTTAATTTCCGAATTAACAGAGCATTTATCGTTGGTAATACCCAAATGAGTGTTGTGAAAGTCTACGACTATTACAATCCAGGTAATGATGCATAATAATATGAATATAAACTGATGTGCTTAGTCCAGATAAAATGATGTATAGTAATGTGAATGTTACGTTGAATATAAAGTGATGTTTTGTTTTTGTTAAAATCCGTACATATTAGGTACCGTCGTATACATTCTGAACTGCGGAGTTAAATATAGTACTTAGTATTCATTTCAGCGAGTGGGCTATGGTTATGATTATTTTTATTAAATATTTTAGAAAGAAGAAATTAATCATTTACAACTGGTACACTGCAGTACCCATTTTTTCTTTTTTATTTCTTGCGCATTTTAAATTAATGGCAAAATAGCTTTATATCTTCATAATTGGCAACAAGGGTGCCTAGCACGTCGTCGCATGCCTAAGTTTCCAATCCAACTTGTCGTGGGATCATGGTCAGTAAAGCCATACACTCGGTTACCCAGGCAAATTTCCACAACACAAAGACATTAGGTAGTATCAACATCTATACAAGTTCCCAACAATTACTGCAATTTTCACTGCTAGGAATAAATCTGGCTTTACTTCGTATCTCGCAATGTAAATTTCCTACGTTGGTGTGTCATGTGGCTACTTAACAAGAATAGCAATGTGTTTATAAGGAATTGGCCGGTTACCTTGCCTTAGTTTTGGATCAGTGCTTTTGAGATATGTTTGCCTGGTAAATACCGTGTTGTTTGTAAATCATTATTTTCGTTATGTCCTGAAGTGTCTGCCTGCTAAGTGCATGTTTCAGGATTATCTCAGCACGCGCTCTCAACTAATTTCAGAAAGCGTCTAAATTTTATGTGCGATCCGATGCCCTTGGGAAACAAACTGCCATTCGGTTTGAACACAGGCTAAATTCCAATACAAATACGATACATTCTTTTCCAGCACCGTTTTTTAACATGTATTTTGACTTCACAAAGTACGTAGAAATTTGTGTTACTGATATCGGTACACCTGTCACCAGTCCTTCTATGGTCATCATATCTCTGCACCTAGTCAAATTTAAAAATTATTTTTCCGTTGGGTTGTTTAAACTGTGATAGCGATTACATCCTTATGTTTTTTTTCCGATGACAATCCTGCCGCTAAAGTCGTAAATTTGACTTTTTCTATAATTTATATTTTTCCACTTCACGACTTCTAAAAGTCGGACTGGAACTTTTTTCTTTTGCCAGATAAACTTGTCTTATGATGAATACTTGAGTGAATTTTTTATTCTTCAAGTAAATAACTGCAGTTTTTTTACAAAGGAGCATAAATGTATATTCTGTTTCCTCACTGTTTACAGTGGTAAACGTCTGAGTACAGAAATTCTTTTTTCTATCGGATATGATGTACTATAAGATATATTTCTTGTACATTTTGTGTTTTTTTAGCCCTACCGCTAGGGTCATAAAGCATATTAATGCTTGAAAACAGCTTTCCCGTCTACAATGCAGATTGAAAATTTCATTTTTCATCTGATGCTGTAACGTATACTCTATATTCACTTTCCTTTTGATTTTACTATCTCTGGTTATTTTATTTTACTATGTAAATTATCTTCTTACTGAACGAAATATTATTTCACCCGATGAATGAGATCTGGCAATGAGTGTAAGTCATGACGTGGTGGTAGCCAGTATATATAGGCGCGTTCATCGATAGCGAAGGAGAGATTTTGTTGTTATAAGGAGAGCGTTTGTTATTGAAGGGAGAGCTTTTGTTGTTATACTAGAGGAGCGTTGTTGTTGTGAAGGAGAGAGTTTCGTTCTATGTGATTAGTTTGATTCTTCATTATTGTGAAACAAGTTGTGTGTGTGTGCTTTGGATGACCAAGAGTTACATAATAAAAGAGCTTTGTAGTAAGTACGTCTTTCTCAATTAATAGTTTTTGTCAGACCTCTGTCTGGCTGTTAGGTTTATGTCATTAGTTTATTACCATTAACAACCAGCGTTAAGACTTTATTCATTCTAATTACTGCTACAACACTACTACCAGTTATAAGTTTGTTCAATACTATTACTACACTACTAGCAGGAGACTTTATTCATGTTCTTAATTAACTAGTAACAACAACCATTTGAATTCACTATTTGAAGCTTAGTACAATCATGTCATTCAGTAGCAGAAGCATTATACTTAGCTCAGTAGGAAAGCTTCATTATTATCATTAGCTAGCTGGTAGAAAGAGCTTATTCATTATAATTAGCTTAGCGGAAAGCAAATAAAGCTAATTCATTATAATGCCTTTTACTGTTCGAAACGTTTGTGCACATTTTCTCTGTATAATGATGAACAGTTTTTCCACTAGTGAAGTCAATGTAATTAATACAGACATTTAACGTGGACCAGGAACATCAAATAAAGGTCTTCGCTCTTTCCACGTTTATAAGCGAGTCACGGAAAAATTCTCATTGGCCGCCACCGGGAATCGAACCCCGGGTCTTCCAGTTGATGTGGTGAAAGCATATCCGGCGCGTAACTGGAAGACCGGGGTTCGATTCCCGGTGGCGGCCAATGAGAATTTTTCCGTGACTCACTTTTAAACGTGGAAAGAGCGAAGACCTTTATTTGACGACGTCAATATACCTTGGTATGGCTCAACTCGCCGGCATATCTCCGCCTCTGAAAGGACAATCGAAAACATTCTTTTTGCATAGGACTGCATGCTTCGCGAAACATTTTGATGCTGTGCATCTTTACTGACAGTAGTAAAGTAAATACCTAGTCAGATATTTCGATGTAACGAAAATGGGTAACGGTGTGACATTGTCAAAACGGTTGTTGAAACCTGATCACGCCGTATGCTATTCCATGAAGTTACGCAACAGTACTTAATTTCATTGTTACTCAACGGTATATTTTACTAAACTATCACCGAACATTATTTCATGAAGTTTTACATAAACGTAATGTTATCTCATTGCAATCTGCGTAAATGACGAGCACATGACGCTAAATGTAATAAAAGCAATTAAAGAAATGTGTTTTAATACTGTAGTGTGGGATTGTAGTCGTCCGCCTAGATTGATTTTCTCATACATATGTCTCGAAAATGGTGCTTCGTAGCGCAATTTTGCTTCCTCACAAGTTCCCGAAGGGGGGGTTACCTGCTATTTACGAGATCTTTAAAATGATCTACTGTATAACACGATGAGGTGTAACCTGTAGTTATCGTAGAACAAAAGTTACCAATCCCAATCACTAACACACTTGCGATTCAGCTTTTCTTTCTATCTTGAGTTCAGATTTTAACTTCCACATGCGCAGATGGACTTTCGAAGCTGCATCACATGTTATCGATGTCAGGATCGTTTCTTACGTACGTCTAAATCTGAATAATTTATAATAATGAAATAAATATTGTTCTTGAAAAACTAAACAGTCAAAATACTTACTGTTGCTGCCGCCATAGTTTAGTAAATACTATTTACTTTTATGACTCACATAACTGCTTTCACTGGTTTTACGACAATAACATTCATTAATCCATGTACCTAAGTACCGCTCCATATCAGGAATTAGCAAACCTTATTGTTTGTTGTTACGATTTAATTCCACTTAATATGTACCGGACTATGCGGTCGGTGTGGTCGTGACTGACGCGAATAGATGCAATGTGCTGTACGTATATAAATCCATATTCTCGAATCACTCGTTTTTATTTCACACCCACAAAGACCTTAGCATGCGAAAGATACATAGCACAAATTACACTGGTCTACAAGGTTTTTATAACATGAACTGTTTTTAACTAATTTTTGGGTGCAGATTTCAGATTTGACCTTAAAAAATGACCACCACGTCACGTTTTTACTTCATCATCATCATCATTGTCAACCATTATCAATCCACTGCTGGACGAAGGTCTCCCCAAGTTTCCTCCACAACGGTCTGTCTTGTGCCAGTCTCCTCCATGTCACTCCCGCATATTTACGAATTTCATCCACCCATCTCCCATGTGGTCTTTTTCTGGGTCTTTTCCTGTCCCTTGGAATCCAATCTAAAATTTCAGCTGTCCATCTATGGTCTGTCCTTCTGGCAGTATGTCCAGCCCATTGCCATTTCAGGGATTTAACTCTGATCATGATGTCTTCCACTCTCGTCATTTTTCGGATCCATGAGTTCCTCTTCTTATCTCTCCTGGTTATACCAAGCATGCACCTCTCCATGCTTCTTTGAGTTGTCTGCAGCCTTTGTATGTCTCTTTTAGTTAAGGTCCACGTCTCTGCACCATACGTAAGCACTGGAAGGATGCATTGATCAAACACTTTTCTTTTAAGACATAATGGCATATTGCTCTTGAAAATTATGCTGTTTCTTCCAAAAGCTCTCCAGGCAAGTTTTGTACGCCGATTAATTTCTTCATCAATGTGACCCTCACTTGATATCTGCTGTCCAAGATAAACATACGTATCTGTTATCTCCAGTTTTTCTCCATCAATCGATAAATCTTCATTTCTTGTAAAAGCATTGAACATCACTTTTGTCTTCTGAAAGTTCATTTTTAATCCCACTTCTTTACTCTTGTCAGCAAGTTCCTGGATCATACTCTGCAGCTCTGATGGGGTAGTTGCAAAAATGACTACGTCATCAGCAAAACGAAGGTGGGTTAGATAATCTCCATTAATCTTTATCCCTTTGTTTTCCCAGTTCAGTGATTGAAAGACATTTTCCAATGTGGCATTAAAGAGCTTCGGAGATATGGTGTCACCTTGTCTCACTCCCTTTCCAATTTTTATGTGTGTTGTATTTTCAAACAGCCGAATCTTTGCACTTGCATTTTCATAGATGTTATTAATAATATTAATGTATGCATCTTCAATACCGCAGGATTTCAGAGCCGTGGTAACTGCTGATGGTTTCACCGAATCAAAGGCTTTTTCATAATCGATAAAAGCCATGCACAATGGAAGTTCATATTCCCTCGCTCTTTCAATTAGTTCTCTCAGTACGTGGATATGATCTATTGTGCTGTAGCCACTCCTGAATCCAGCTTGTTCTCTCGGTTGAGCCATGTCCAGTGTTACCTTCAAGCGGTGTGAAAGAACTTTAGTGAAGATTTTATAAACCACTGATAGGAGGCTGATAGGTCTGTAGTTCCTGAGATCCTCAATGTCACCTTTTTTATGTAGCAGGATCATTGTAGCATTGTTCCAATCCTCAGGAATCTTCCCTTCATTAAGGCATCGAGTGAAAATTTGGGCGAGTACTGTTTCAATTTCTCCACTTGCTTCTTGTATGATGTCTATAGTAATTCCATCTTCTCCTGGAGCTTTCCCCGCTTCATGTTCTTGATTGCATGAGCAACTTCTGCTGGGAGGACTGGAAGAACTCTGGTACCTTTCATGATGTCTGGAGTACATGTATCATCCCTTTCATATAATTTGGAGTAGAAATCTTTCACTCTTGTCAAAATTTCGCCTCTATTTCTTGTTATAGAACCATCTTCTTTTCTCAGAGCCATAATCTGTTTTCTTCCCTTACTGAGATGTCCCTTTGCTATCTTTAGGCTTTGGTTGTTTTCAATTGCTTTCCTCACTAGCTCACAGTTGAATTTCCTTACGTCTTCAGTGATACTTTTTCGTGCTGTCTTGCATAGCTCTATATATTCCACTTTGGAAGTCACATCTTCTTTAGTTGTCCTCATCTCTCTTCTTTTTTGCATCAACATTTTGGTTTTTCCTGATAATTTGTTTACATGCAACTTGTTCTTAGACCCAGCTAATTTTGTTGCTGTTTCCATAAGAGCTTTGGTTACTTTTCTGTTAACTTCCGAAATATCCACTTCTTCCGATGTTAGGCCTTCTAAAGCAGAGAATCTGTTCTTCAGTTCCAACTTGAAAGTATTATGGTGTTTTTTAAGGTTGGTTATGTCAATACATTTTGTTTGTCTTATGAGCTTGCCACGTTCCAGTTTAGTGTTGAGGTGCATCTTACATCTCACCAATCTATGGTCACTACCTGTGTTGAACTTGTTCAGCACACTGCAGTCTTCGATGACGAATTTTTTGTTACACATAATAAAATCAATTTCACTTGTCGTCCCAATTGGATGTCTCCATGTCCATTTCCTGTATGGCAACATTGATTTTTTCATAGATAGAGAATATGTAACCGCAACCGAACCGCCATTGCTGTTCTTTACATTCAAGGAGAAACACGTGCTGTGTGTTTATGAGCAAAAGTTGGCGAAATGGAGAAAAGGGATCGTTGCTGGTGTATTAATGTTCCGGAGAAGTTTCGCTATGTGTGCGGATAGTATATTATAAAATCTCAGAGTCGTAACAAAGACTATGAGGAAAACCTGCTATTCCTACTTTGGATGTCATGTTAGAGATCAAAATAAATCGTGGGCTCCACATGTCTGCTGCATTTCCTACTTTGTTGGTCCGAGTGAATGGTTGAAAGGTAAGCTAAAATCCATGCCTTTCGCATTTCCGACGATTTGGCGTGAACCATCTGGTCACATGGAAGATTGTTATTTTTGTTTAACCAAAGTCAGTGGCTCTTCAAAGAAGAATATAAGTAAAATACGGTATCCAAATTTGCCATCAGCCTTAAGGCCTGTTCGGCATGGGGAAGATTCTCCTATACCAAAACATCCATTGAATTGTGAAGAGAGAGATTCAAATTCATCCAATAAAGATATCGACGTACATGAAGATCCCAATCCTACATATACTCCTAAACACTTAGACGAGCCCCACTTGAATGAGCGAAATGAACTGAAGGATCTCGATTGGGATCTATATTTTTCCAAACAACAAGCTGAACTTTTAGGTTCTCGACTGCAAGAGTGGAACCTGCTTGCGAAGAATGCATCGTGTGTCTGTGTTCAGAAATAGAAATTTGGGTATAATGTTCTTTCTGTGAAATGCAGGATGGTATGTGTTTTTGTTCAGATATTCCGGGGATAATGACAGAATTAGGAATATCTAACGATCCTACGGAATGGCGTCTATTTATCAACTCATCCAAGGTTAGTTTAAAAGCTGTCCTTTTGTCCAACGGAAACCAGAAGCCTTCCATTCCAGTAACACATGCTGTAGGAATGAAGGAGACGTATGAAAGCATGGACACAATTATCACTGCAATACAATATGATCAGTTTAGGTAGTCAATATGCGATGATCTGAAAGTGATATCCCTATTGCTTAGGCTTCAAAGTGGCTTCACCAAATTTTGTTATTTTTTTTTATGTGGGACAGTAGGACCACAGCAGAGCACTAGAAATGGACAGACTGGCCTAAACGAGATGTTTTCATTCCTGGAGAGAGTAATGTTCGTCACAAGCCCATAACTAATCCTTCTGATGTACTGCTTCCACCACTTCATGTCAAACTGGGGCTGCTGAAAAACTTTCTGAAGGCTATGGATATATCTGGCCCAGGGTTCTTGCACTTAAATCAAACATTTCGGCAATTAAGAGATGCACGACTCAAAAAATGCATCTTCGTTGGTCCTCATATACGGAAACTACTGCGTGATTCTGTTTTTACAGAAAAGGTAAACAGCACGGAGCACGCCGCGTGGCAATCTTTCACATCTGGGGCCAAGGAATTTTAACCACAAAGAGGGCAACTACAAACAGCTGATTCACAACCTTCTCAAGAACTATAAAAACCTTGAGTGCCAGATTTCCTTAAAAATACATTTCCTCCATTCGCATCTGGACTTATTTCCTGTCACCCTAGGCCCATTCTTTCCTGCCACCCTAGGCCCATTCTTTCCTGTCAATCTAGGCCCACTCTTTCCTGTCAACCTAGGCCCATTCTTTCCTGTCACCCTAGGCCCATTCTTTCCTGTCACCCTAGGTTCATTCTTTCCTGTCACCCTAGGCCCACTCTTTCCTGTCAACCTAGGCCCATTCTTTCCTGTCAACCTAGGCCCATTCTTTCCTGTCAACCTAGGCCCATTCTTTCCTGTCACCCTAGGCCCATTCTTTCCTGTCAATCTAGGCCCACTCTTTCCTGTCAACCTAGGCCCATTCTTTCCTTTCACCCTAGGCCCATTCTTTCCTGTCACCCTAGGCCCATTCTTTCCTGTCAATCTAGGCCCACTCTTTCCTGTCAACCTAGGCCCATTCTTTCCTGTCACCCTAGGCCCACTCTTTCCTGTCAACCTAGGCCCATTCTTTCCTGTCAACCTAGGCCCATTCTTTCCTGTCAACGTAGGCCCATTCTTTCCTGTCAATCTAGGCCCACTCTTTCCTGTCAACCTAGGCCCATTCTTTCCTGTAATCCTAGGCCCATTCTTTCCTGTCAATCTAGGCCCACTCTTTCCTGTCAACCTAGGCCCATTCTTTCCTGTAATCCTAGGCCCATTCTTTCCTGTCAATCTAGGCCCACTCTTTCCTGTCATCCTAGGCCCATTCTTTCCTGTCAACCTAGGCCCAATCTTTTCTGTCAACCTAGGATCATTCTTTCATGTCACCCTAGGCCCATTCTTTCCTGTCAACCTAGGCCCATTCTTTCCTTTCACCCTAGGCCCATTCTTTCCTGTCACCCTAGGCCCATTCTTTCCTGTCAACCTAGGCCCACTCTTTCCTGTCACCCTAGGCCCATTCTTTCCTGTCACCCTAGGCCCACTCTTTCCTGTCATTCTAGGCCCATTCTTTCCTGTCACCCTGGGCCCATTCAGCGATGAACAAGGAGAAAGTTTCCATCAAGATATCCGAATGATGGGAGAGAAGTATCAAGGCAGGTGGTATCCCTCAATGATCAGTAATTACGGCTGGTTTTAGCAGGAGAAAAAAAGGTTATGACTATGTGTGTATGCATTTACATTTGTGTTAATATTGTTTTATTTAGTCCATTTCTTTTTTTTTCTTTTGCTGTCTCATATGCACTATGCAGTGATATATGAATATGGTATTTATACTTTGTAACACTAATTCTATTTTTAACAAGACACATAAATGGTGTAATACATTACAATGTAAAGCTGTAATGTGTACAACTTTTTGCATTATATACATGTATCTGCAGAATATATCAAATGTTCATACACAAAAAAACTGTCGTTAGGTCGCACAAAAAAGTTGTCTTGATATACTGTTACTAACGTTACAACTTATGTATACATCAAAGGCAGCGCAACAGAATCATAGTACTGAATTTCTTTAATTTATTCACATACATAAAAACAGCCTCAGGGCTTAACATACACAGTATAGTTAAAAGGGTTGAAAAGTTAAAATTGAAATGTTCAACCGGTTCAATTATCAACCCATGAGCAGAATAGCAAAAGCCCTGAGCTCATGGCTTCCGGAATGTCCAACGGTTGTCGGGGTAGGGAGGGGTGCAGGATATCTGCAATGCGTATAGAGTCAATCCAAACCAGGTTTCGTATAAGGCATCCCTTCTCTTTTAAATATTACGAAAAGGTAGTGCATAGGTGCAAGCACGAGCACTTACATTCATACCAAATTCACTGTACTCCTTTGCCAAGTAAAATTTCAACATTCGTTGCACACTATAATAAGGTGAAAGGATAGGGGTGGTCCACAGTTAAAAGCAGGCATTATAATTGCTCGGTTCTTGAAGACACACAGGGAGTTTCATACCCTCAACCATTGGCATTACATTTCCGTACTTGTTTCGGACTGACATCGTCCATTTTCAACGGTAGCCTATGAGTCTTCTTTAATGGCTTACACTCTGCCTACTCATTCATAGTCAATCTCCACATGCACATTTGAACAGGGCCTAAGTAGTTTTTTCATATCGATCCTCACAGTCTTCAGAATTAATCGATTCAATATGTCCATTAACTGAATCCAAACTATATCTGTCAGGACTTAACTTTCGGATTTCTGCTTCTTTTTCTATGACAAATCGCCACGCACATAAAGTAGGGTGGGGAATTTGCATGTGGAGATCGACTATGAATGAGGAAGCAGAATTGGAGCCCTGCAGAGGCAATATTTTTAGACCCGAGCAAACCAAGTTAATTCCAAGCCCGACCCAGCCGGTTCCCACCCAATTAATGTCAGGCCCGACCCAGCCGGTTCCCACCCAATTAATGTCAGGCCCGACCCGGTGTTTTTCTTCAGGGCCAGTCCAGCCCGGCCATTCAGGTCCTGCTTAGGTTTTAGTTGCGTAACTGGCACTTGCTTAAACACAGACGGTATTTGTACTGTAACTTTTTGGACTAACTCGAAACTCGTGTAACAATTGGGCATAAGTAACTTAACTAACCCACCAGTAACCAGAAATACGGAAAATGCAATAAATAGTATTCAGTGAACTTAAGTAAATTATCGTCATTTCATAATCGAACCCTTCGTAAAGTAAGATCAATGTTTATACGAGTCAAGTACTGTCTTCTTTTACACTTTTGCACACAACATAATATAAATTGATGATCAGTTACACACACGCACACACAATAACATGATTAATGGTTAATACACTGCTGGCCATCCAAAATGCAACACCAAGAAGGAAGCATCCGATTGGCCTGAAATTCGCAGCATGCGTCGCCCGCGAGAGGACATGCAAACGATTAGCATTGCAGGGCATATGCAAGTCATGTGTGCCCGGCATGCCACCGAGAAGCACTGTAAGAAGGGTGCACACAAGGCGGGGTGTAAGTACTGGAAGCATGTTGTGCCGCCGGACCTGTGGGTGGGAAGCTTCCTGATGCCTCGTAGCAGAATACGGCAGTCATTCTAGAACGTTTCGGAGTTTGACAGAGGACGAATAATGGCTTACCACGACAGCGGTTTATAGTACCGAGACATCGGCGCCCATGTGTGACGGCATCCAGCCACAGTGAGGCAAGTATGGATTCGGTGGGTGCAGAAGAGACGGACGGACCGACGTGAGCGATTGCCGCAGCCGCGGCACACAACCGAACGAGAGGACCTATATTTCGTGCGGCGGGCATTGATGGCTCGCACCGCCACATCAGGAACGTTAGCGCAGGAATTAGGGTGTGTTGCGTAACAACCTGTGTCAGTACATACTGTTCGACGTCGTCCGCAGGAGCGGGGACTTGTCGCACGGCGCCCATTGCTCCGATTACCATTGACGTTATATCACCGGCGAGTGCGGTGGCAGTGGGCCGTTGAACGCCGCACCTGGACTACGGAATGGCACGACATTGTCTTCTCCGACGAATCCCGCTTCTGCCTGCAACACCACGATGGCCATCACCATACCGGTCTCTCACCTGGGGTTATGGTTTGGGGCGCAATTGGATATGACACCCGCACCCCTCAGGTACGAATTACCGGAACACTCAACAGCCACTGCAACATCTCCGACGTTTAGGAGCCTGTAGTCCTCCCTTACCTGCAGGACTTGCCAGCGGTCACGTTTCAACAGGACAATGCGCGCCTGCACGTGGGACGCATCGTGCAACAATTCTTTACGGCCCACCAGATGTCACTGCTGCCGTGGCCCGCCTGTTCTCCTGAGGTGTCGCCCACCGAACACGTCTGGTCGATGATCGGCAACCGAGTGGCCCGGCAAGCACCACCCGCGGCTGCGCCTGATGAACTGTGGCAACGTGTGAAAGCAGCCTGGACCGACATACCCTAAGCCCACATCCAAAGCCTCTTTTGTTCGATGCCGCGGCGTGTAGCGGCCGTTATTGCCAGCCATGGGGGCCACACGAACTATTGGTGTCAGCGTGTTCCGCAAGTCGCACGGGCCTGTAAGCTCAATCGTTTCATCTTTGTATCTGTTGTTATGTGTCCAACATCTCGTGTCCATCTTGGTGTTGCATTTTGGGTGGCCAGCAATGTAGTTAATACAACAAACTCTCGTGCGCAATATATGATTCCGTTCTGATGAAGAATCCGAGGCTCTTGTATGCACGATTGAATAGTTAAGAAGCAGAAATCTTAACTATTCAATCGTGCATACGACAGCCTCGGATTCTTCATTATACCATTTGGCACGAAGTCTTTTATTTCTTATGATTCCGTTCTATTGGCCCATAAATCGGAGTTTAGCACGTGAGACGATAACAAGCAACATCAAAATGCTGAAGCACACTACTTCCAGCTGCAGTACTGATTCTCTTTTCCCTCTCCTAAGAAGTCTCCGATCTGTTAAGTGAGCTGTGACAACACAAAAGCCTTAGCTCATGCGACCTGGCAACAGGGGCAAATCCAAGCAATGTGTGTAGGTGTGTGGGGGGGAGGCAACGTTGTATGGGAAAGTTGGATGGCTCCGAAAGCGAGGCTGAGAAGATGTTTTAGTTTGAGTGTCCAAAGTCCATGTCCGCTTCTCTTCTCCTCCTCTGGGCCAACCAGCCAGGAGACACGGCATTGCATTACATCACTGGCGCCGGAAATCGGGTCTTCGGCTCTTCGTAAACCTGTGCTTCTGCTGCGAAAATGAATGTAATTACAGAACAGGACAGAAGCAGAATATCCAAAACAAAACAAGTAAGCATTTCTTCTTGATATTTTTTAAGGAAATTTGGCTTTCCTCTGTTTCCTTCACTTCAAAGAGCAGTTTGCATTTTTTAACCCTTCCCTCTGTCTTGACAGCTTTATAAGTTATTTGCTGCGTTTATAAGTATATCATTTTTTGTATTCTATGTGTGCGCTTAAAAGTAATTGCCTTGAATGAGCAGTGAGAGCGCATCAATATTGAAGCTTTAATTAATTCCAAATTCCTATAAATGCAGACCATCGTACGGAGCAAGTGCTTTTTCTGGTGTAAAGTTCCGAAATAAATATAATATGGTTTCAAAGGGGAGAGACAGATTGCCAAAGATCAAAGACGAAAAGACGCGCGCAAAATAAATACATAAATAAAAAAATAGCACAAGGCGGAAGAGAAGAATGATTGCGAGAAACAAGAAATATGATCACGGGAAGGGAAAGACAGAGACTTCAAAAACAGAATGACCTAAATTTATCAACAATCTGTCTGCACGGTACAGATGCAAGTGCAGGCACGTCCAAGCCCGCCAACGAAATTGTGGACCCTGCGGGTAAGTTTTAAGTTACATGCAGGCCCGGCCCGTAACTGTTAAATTACATGCAGGCCCGGCCCGTAAGTTTTAAATTGCATGCAGGCCCGGCCCGTAAGTTTTAAATTGCATGCAGGCCCGGCCAGTGCAGGGCTCTAGGCAGAATATAAGCCATGCAACGAGACTCATAGGCTACCGTTGAAAATAGGAGATGTCAGTCCGAAACATGTACGGAAATGTGATGTCGATGGTATAGGGAACGGAACACCCGGTGTGTCTTCAGAAACAGAGATATTATAATGGCTGTTTTTAACTTTGGACCACCCCTATCCTTTCACCTTATTATAGTGTGCAACAAATGTTGAAATTTTACCCGGCAAAGGAATACAGTGAGTTTGGTATGAATGTAAGTACTCGTGTTTGCACCTACGTATTACCTTTTAGTAATGTTCAAAGAAGACGGGATGCCTTATACGGAACGTTACTTGGATTGACTCTATACGCATTTCAGATATCGTGCACCCCTCCCCCACCCCGACAACTGTCGGACATTCTAGAAGCCGTGAGCTCAGGGCTTTTGCTATTCTGCTCATGGGCTGATCATTGAACCGGTTGAACATTTCAATTTTAACTTTTTAACTATATTGTGTATGTTAAGCCCTGGGGCTAAAAACAAAGAAATACAGTACTATAAACAAAGAAATTCAGTACTATGATTCTGCTTCGCTGTCATTGATGTACACATAAATTGTAACGCGAGTAACGGTATATCAACACAACCTGTTTGTGTGACCTAACGAAATTTTATATACCACGTAATCACCATGGATTCAAGATGGAGGTTATCATACACAAAAAACTGTATGTGATAAAGAGGTTTTACAGTCATATTTGAATTTAGCACCCCAAAATTAGTTAAATACACCTTATTTTGCCCATATTATGAAAACAAATATTAAAAATGTTAACTAGTGTTATCTACAAATAATAACAGAGTATTCTCTTGATTTTTTATACATTTTTCAATCCACATGTCCTTTTTTTTTTAAAAAAAAAAAAGGTGGATGCATTCCAATAGATGAGCCAGATCGTCCGGCTGTAGGTTCGATAATTACGAGTCGGATTTTAAAAACTATTTTTGACTCGAAAGTGCTGCATTAAGGGAAATGATTCATTTATTCATTTTCGAATTTCTGTAGTGCAGAATTACCTACTAGATCGTAGCAAAGTTATATTTATGTTTGGTAGTATATTCAAATTTTGAATAGTCTGATTGGAAAGTTTCTCCTTTTTCCTTTTTCTCTCTGTATCATTTGTGTGTGTGTGTGTGTGTGTGTGTGAGGGAGAGAGGGGGAGAGAGAGGCGAAACTGTTTTCGGCTGTAAATGTCTATAGAAAAGGAAAGAAGAAAGAACTTTTCTGTTAATGAACTTCATGATATGATGCCATGTTATATTTTCACTGAACCTGCAGCATGTTGAGTGTTTCAAAGTTTTCACTAAAAATGCGGATGCTATGAAGAAGATATTTGGACTGTGGGTGATTAATAGTTAAATTTATGCAAATATTAAAATTTGTGGTTGACTATTGAATTTTGGGAGAAAATTAAAATTTTGGAGATAGGTGGATGCATTTTGAAACAAAAAGTAAATTCAATTTATTTAAATCCATGATAAATAAAAATAAAATAAAATGCAACACTGATATTAGAAATTCCAAAAGTTATCATTGAAGGTTTGCGTTGTTTGTGTTTACGAAGAGTTGAAACACCTGCAAGTGCAAAATAGGTAATTACTGTTTGCATGTGTACCAAATGTGTAACACTAAATTTTAAATAGTATTGTAGGGGGAAAATTAATCCTTCCCCACTAACGTGATCAATGGCCTGACGGTACGTATCTCACCGTTACGCGCGCCAGGAAAAAGGATCGCGGAATGGATCTTCCATCAGGTAATCCAGCTTGTAATTAACGTTCTAACAAATAATCCAGTGGTGCACAACAGGAAACACAAACACCATTTCTTGTAGCTAACTATTTAATCACAAACACGAACACAAACACATAATTCTATTATTCTAAGACATATGGTCAACGACGACATCATTCATCTTACATCTTGCTACCTGTCTCCTCTCCACTCTCTCCACCACGCTGCTGCCATCTACCGAGAGATTCGAGAAACAGTTCAGTCTGAAACTCTACAAGTATACAATGTACATGTGTAATAACTTTTGTAGGCTGTGAAGATCAATTTTAGTGGTTAGGAGCAAATGCATTAGTTAAATAAAAACAAACTCCAGGATTCGAACCAACCCTTGGTCAAGTCAAGGGTGGATGCGATGAGACCCTGAGGGGAAATTCAACTGAGTCATCTAATTCTTCACTGCACAAGGTTTGGGTTTTTGAAAGGCCACTTGGCCTGTATTTATTTTGTAAAACTTAACCAAAAAGTAAACAATTAGTTGTCTCTTGAACCAAAAATCAAATTTATACATTGCCAAAATTTCCAATCCTGGCTATGGGGCCTAATAGGAATTAATCATAGGACTAGCAGCTTATGTGCTTCCAAAGAAACAAAATCTGTACATAAAAAAATGGGATGTTTACTAACAAGAGGTCACACTTAACCTTTTAAAGGATCATAGCAGGCCTAAAGCAACACATATTTGAAAATTCACAGGTTGTACAGCACTATTTATATTACATCACATCCCACACACATTTAGCGTGGTGGATAAATTATGCAGCTGAAGTGCAATGCTTCTATCTCTCCTCTCAGTGTTATAATATAAGAGTATGTACTGTAGCTTTGATTATCTCTTTCAAACAACCTCCTGAAACCAGTTTTCTTACATGTTGATTTTAGACATTACAACCACTGAGCAAAAATTTAAAAATAATCGAGAGTTATATTACTAGACGGTTCTACACTCCTAGGAAAATTTGCCTTACAATTAAATATACTCAACATTCTAGCATTACTTGATACAAAATCACTCTCACCACCCCCCGCACGGGGATAACTGGTTTACCGTCAACATCTGATGTCATGCCACAGCTTGTTTTTTTCTTATTTTGGTGCTGTTGGAGTTTGCAGGGACGGCTGTTCATCCAGCTGTTGGGGAGTCGCGGCCCCACGATCCCGAGCTGGTCTTGTGTCTCGTTTTTTTGTTTTTATTTATTTTCTCCACTGGCTAGTTGCCCGTGTTGTATTCTCTACCTAATCGCTACCACGTTATGTACTAACAACCCGGTCTTGTGGTTTTGTTACCCTCCATCACTAACTGTTTTATATTAACCGCTCAGTTCGTAGGTTGCTGAGATTCCGTTTAGGTTCCCTGCCAGGATTTGTCTTCTTTAGATTTTTTTTTTTTTTTAGCTGGTTTGGGTGCTAGACCTACCTGCATGTTTGCCGCGTGCGGAGACCCGTGAGGCGGAAATGGGATGTCTGGCGGCTGAGGTCGCAGGAGACCGGAGCAGTGCCTCCTGTGTACCAACACTCCTCTTCGACCCCGGCTTCGCTGTAAACGGGAGGCTAGAGACTAACCCACCTCTAGTCAGAAGTCATGTACCAAGTTGTGTACAGGGCTTTAGCGGCTTTTTTGTCGTATAGCACGGCAGGGTAAGCCCGGGGGCTGTGGGATCATGACAAAGGCGTTGGCATGACGGTACCCGGAGGCCGAGGTGTGCGCTGAGTGCGTGTGATCACAGCCAACGGACTATATCTGCAACGTATAAGCTCCAGAACTGTGTCCAGCGTCATTTTCTTGACTTGCAGACCTCCAGTTCTCCCTTGTAGGGCTCGGTGGTGGGTGGAGTAGTTTGCAGACGAATCTTCTTCCTTTTTTCCATGGGTAAAAACAAAAAGAAAACCTCCAAATTTAAGTCGCCTGAGATAATGATTATTGACAATGACTCTCCTTCGTCTTCTCAACCTACCAAGTCTCATAACCTTAAACGATCTTTAGACCTTGACCTGGACCAAGAATGTGGAACGTCTTCTTCGGCAGCTGTTCCAGTCGCTCCGAATTGTCGTCTCCCCTCGTTTGCTGTGACTACGCATGCCACACACTTAGTAGTGGAATCCATCGATCCGTCTGAGAGACTGTCCACCAGATCTCCCTTTTTCATTTGTAAAGCTTTGGACGCTGTGGTTGGCCCCTTGAGGTCTGTGAAGAAGCTTCGCTCTGGGGACCTGCTTGTCCAAACTTGCAGTGTTTCTCAGAGTAACACCTTTCTGCACCTCACTAGTCTTCAAGGCATTCCTGTCAAAGTGACACCTCACCCGTTTCTTAACACCTCTCGGGGTGTTATTTCGGAGTTTGATCTCTTGCCATGCAGTGAAGACGAATTGGTGACTGAACTTGCAGATCAAGGTGTTATTGCTGCACGTCGTATGATGTTCCGGCGCGATGGTTCTTTGATTAAGTCTAAAAATGTGATCTTGACTTTTAACTCCCCGAAAGTTCCAACCGAAATCAAGGCTGGCTACTTGGTCTGTGGAGTTCGCCCGTACATTCCCAGTCCTCTGCGCTGTTTCAGGTGCCAGAGGTATGGGCATTCACAACGTTTCTGTAAGAGTTCCGCTCGTTGCGCTAATTGTGGCTCCAGCGAACATGACGGGGAAGGTTGCACTTCTGCGGCCTGCTGTGTTAACTGTGGTGAGGCCCATGCAGCTTACTCCCGCAACTGTATGAAATGGAAGGACGAGATGGCGATCCAGCGCCTCAAGACCCTGGAAGGCCTCTCGTACCCTGCTGCAAAGGCCAAGTTGGGTATGCCCACCAATCGACAGCGTACTTTTGCCGCAGTAGTTCAGTCTCTGCCACAACCCGTGCAGCCCTTTGTTCCGCGCCCTGTAGGTCTCGCCGCACTTGCCAAGCGATCTACAGCTGAACAAGCGACACAGGTGGATTTCCCCGAGCTCCAGATTTTTCAAATAGCTGAGTCTGCGCCTTCTCTTTTGAAGACGACCGACTCTTTCAGTTCCCAGCAGAAAGCCTGCACGTGCGGAAGACCCGGCCCTCAATCCGCAAAGGTGTGCAGTGTCCATCCAACTGTCGCGGTCCGCCTGACCAACATTGCAACTGTCTCGGACTCAGCTAGGTTCCCACCCTCAACCAACATTATAGAGGAACATAGGGGGGAGGAGAGTGACAGTTCGTCCCCAGCCTCAACCAACATTGCAGAGGAACATGGGGGAGGAGAGTGACAGTTCGTCCCCGCCCTCGGCCAGCATTGCAGAGGAGTGTGGGGGGGGGAGTGACGGTTCGTCCCCCTCCTGTGACTCATCCTTTGTGTAGTTGTGTTAAATAAAAAAACAAATTATAATAATTATAATAGTAAGTTAATAAATTTTTATATAAACCCAATTAACTAACTTGTCTTCACGGCTTTCATCATCCTTTTTTCCAACTTTTACCAAGCCTGTCTGCTCTTAATCATTTTCCACGCTTTTAAAAATCTGTAGCTGATAGTTCTTTGTCTGGCGCTCTTTGGCCAAACCTGGCCCTTGCGCCAATAAAACCCATCAACCAACCAACCAACTCTCACCACCCTACTAAACATACTGCACTAAATACCTTACTCAATTATCTCAAAAGTTATTACACCATAATGCTGTCAAATAGACTTAAAATTCATACTATCATCTGGAAATTCAAATTGCTTCACTAACACAAACTTGCTCTGAGTACTCAATATCCTACCATGTAAATAAAAGGCAAACACCAATTCCCAAGACTCTTGGATTTAACTTTATACTTATATGCACTCCTACTGTTCACCACAATTTAAAATTACACAACTAATTCTGTCAAGCAATTTATAAACAAATTAATCTAAAATCTCAAAAGTACACCGTGTAAGTTTTTACTAATTTTAACAACCCATGTAGTAAACCAGTGAGGTACCGGCTAGGCAAAACATCTCAGTTTATCAAACTCACTTCTCTTTGAAAACACGAATTACACCCTGAAGAAAATATCAATCAGGCTAAAGTCGAGATTGGGTCGTGACGCCAATCCAGCCTATGCAACGAAATGGGAAGTCAATATGTGTGACACATCACACTGTACATTTCTTTTCTCGCTCACTGCTTTTGGTACAACACTCGAACGCACCCTGCCAGGAGCTACTCCTTATTTTTTTTTTTTTTTATTGGGGGTTTTGGGATTGGGATTGGGATTGGAGGTTTAACGACCACTGTGAGCAACTCAATGGGCTATAAGCAGTCGCCCGTCCCTAATTTAGGGTCACTGGTTCCAGGGAAGGGAGAGAGCCAGTGCCGTAAGACAAACACAACATCCATGCCTCACCGGGATTCGAACCCGGACCCCGTTCGGGCGAATGATCATAGGCCATCGCTTAGACCACTGCGCCACCGGGGCGGCTATTGGAGGTTTAACGACCACCGTGAGCAACTCAATGGGCTATAAGCAGTCGCCCATCCCTAATTTAGGGTCACTGGTTCCAGGGAAGGGAGAGAGCCAGTGCCGTAAGACAAACACAACATCCATGCCTGACCAGGATTCGAACCCGGACCCCTTACGGACGAATGATCAGATGCCAATTCCTTAGACCACTGCGCCACCGGGGCGGCTAGCAACTCCTTATTGGCCGACGATTTTACTCAGGGCAGAAGACGAAACCCCCAATTTATCCTCATAGCACCCTTTCAACACGCGAATCATGTCCAAGTGAGAAAAAACCTCCTGCAAGAGCTCTCTTGCCCCAAACTTATTTTCACCCCATCCACACAGCTCCCAGAGAAATACTACCTAAGAACTCACATTATCTCTAGAAAAAATCCACATAAATCTTAATTTCCAGAACACACAACATATCTCTATTTCCAGAACACACAACATATCTGTATTTCCAGAAATCATTATCACCTCTCGAAGCACTCTCTATTTCCAGAAATCATTATCACCTCTTGAAGCACTCTCTATTTTTAGAAATTAAACCTTTTGCGAAGAAATTTCACTTTACCCAGGTAATGAACATGCATCACTTTCAGACAACCCTAGTCTGTTTGCATACCCTCTTTGATATCCTCCCCTTATTCAAATCAAATTTTCAAACGCACTGGCTCATATTAGTACTAGCCCCACACTTCTATCAAATATTACAGAAATATTTTACTCCCATTATTAACCAAACTCCAAATTCAAAGCATATACATCGAAATGGTGGCAAAGTGTGGTTTATTATCCTGTACTGTTTTCTCTCATGAACACCTTGGGAACTTTATACCTGAGCTCACCCCGCACGGAAGAACCACCTAGGAACTACCCGGCATACAGGGGTGAGGAGTTGGCGAGCAACTTTTCCCCTAAAACAGCCCCCAACTCAAAGCTTGCACTATAATCGCATCCTGTGGATCTCTCTACTCAGGCACTCCGTCCCGAAAACTATTCCCCCAAATTGTCTCCGAATCACCTTTTCCTCAAGAGTATCGCGCATCCGGAGCATGCAAGAACACCAGTCCCCAGAAACAAAAGATGTAGAAACACCATTATCTCGTCGCGCCTATATCTACTAGAAAACACATCAAAATCCCTATCTCTGAAAACACCCATCGAAGAATCCAAACAGTTAATTAGGCATTACTCAGCCACAATATACATATGCCTCCTAGTCAGCATGTATGCCCTTTTTTGATATCTTCCCCTCATGAAAATCTGTTTTCACCTATATTGGCTGATATTGTGACTTAGCCCACACCACTACAGAATGTTACAGAACAATTTTACACTCATTATTTGCCAAACTCAAAGTATCAAAACAACCTGCCTTTAAGACAAAAATGTTGCTACATACAAATGCAATTTATATAATATTAAAAGTTACCAAGCACAAAAAGTTACATTTCCTTTAATAAATTCTGGTTTGGGAGGTTGCCCGCACAATAAAAGCACACAAAATAAGATACTGTATTAATTTACTAATTAATTTAGAACTCGAAGGAAAAAAACTGTTTGGAAAGAGCGTTCCGCTCCTTGGGTTTACAACCAAAATCATTTTATCGCCAATTCCTTACTACTACCATATACGTCAACATTTCAGAACTCCCATGAAACTAGGTATTTAACGTAGATCAATACTTTTCAACTGTAATTCGAATAATTGTTTTTTTTCCGCCATCTTCCACAGCCATCGGGTTAAATTTTGAAGTGCATTACATTCATTTCCCTTTTTGCCTGGGAAATGTTTTTAAGACGGCTTACCTCGGCACCACCTGGCTGCTTGCCTTTACCGCACAAACACTGGAAAAGTTATTGTCAACACAGTTTGCTTGGCCAACACCCCAGGAAGCAGAACAGCATTTTGAATTTCCCTGCTAGTGCTGGTGGACCAGGCACGACGACTCCAGTGATCTCGGGTTCAAAACGTACCCCTGGAAGCTGTATTTTTTTCTCCATGTCTTAGTCTATATGATGAGCAGAGCGGCGAAAGCATTTGGGTCGGCAGGGCCCCTCAACGCGCAGTGAATTGGAATCATCTTCACCTTTCTCAGATCCCTTTTCTATGCAGATGCGTCAATGGGGCTGGCTCTCATTTCTCAGCGTCCCATCCGTGGAAAAGGAAGATTTATGGGTTTCGTCGCTGTGCGAAGGGGGAGCTGGATAATGATCTGGAGGGGGTAACAGAGGAAGGCAATTAAGGAATGTCCGCGCCTTCTAGGAAACGAGGGACACTCTTTGGTTTTTCTCAAGCGTGGACTTCACTTTTTTCAACATTTTAACAACCACAAGTATATCCCCACATATACTTGGAAAAATCGTACTCTTGGTCAAAAGAATGTGGTAGATTTTGTTGTCTTTGATCAGCGTCGGAAACACTTAGTTATTGACACTCGTGTGATGAGAGGTGCTGATGTTGGCTCTGATCATTACTTGGTAGTGTCACCAGTGAAAATTAATGTTGGTTGCAGGAAAAGGAATAGGAAGAGGCACAAGATGGAAAGAATAAAGGTTGAAAGGCTCCCTGAAAATCATCAGCATTATTCTGACGTACTGTAACATCACAGACACTCGATCACAACACAAAACATTTATTTCTTTACACAAAAAACATCAACTGGAATACACTCCGCGGTATAAACTGAACTTGTTGTCTTAGCCAAAGCTCGCCATGTCCTCCTCCTTCGATATCTCTCTCGCAACTCTCTACATCACAGACACTCGATCACAACACAAAACATTTATTACTTTACACAAAAAACATCAACTGGAATACACTCCGCGGTATAAACTGAACTTGTTGTCTTAGCCAAAGCTCGCCATGTCCTCCTCCTTCGATATCTCTCTCGCAACTCTCCTCATCACTCACCACACGCTCAAGTCATTAAATGTCAATGTATCCTTCCGCACTTTTGTGCGTGGAAGTCGTACTTTACAGTACTCGGAGAACGACTGAAGGAACTGAAGGCTTGTGAGAGGATTGTAGAAAAGAAGTGGGAATGTTTTAAGAACTGTGTGGTCACTGCTGCTGTAGAGGTCTGTGGCACCACAATAGTGGGTAACAGTAGAGGTGATGCTTAGCGGAATAGTGAGAGAGTGAGAAAAGGCAGTAAAGAGAAAGAAAGAAGCCTGTTTGGGGATGCTGCAAGGTAGAGTTTCAGTGGATGAATGTCGCTTTAAGAAGCGTGAAGCCGCTAAGCTGCTTCGCCAGAGTAAGGCAAACGATAGGAAGGAGAAGGTGGAAAGGCATGGATTGGCTTTTTTGAAAGATAGGAAGTATTTCTGGAAGTACATGAGACTCAGGAAAAATGGGGTAAACAAAGTTGTAAGTTGTGTGAAGAATAGGGTTGGGGAAATTATGTGGAAGCCCAATGAGTTAAGTGAAAAATGGGATGAATACTTCTGTGAGTTATTAGATCAGGAAAGCAAAGATGATTCTTAGATAGGTGCAAATGATGTCACAGTGAGGGACGGAAACACTGGAGGGATCTCAAGAGAAGAAGTGTGTAAAGCCCTAAAATCTCTTCAGAATGGTAATGCACCGAGAGTTGATGGCATAACTGCCGAGTTGTTGAAATATGGTGGTGACTCTGTAATTGATTGGTTAACTGAAATTTGCCAGTTGTGCTGGGAATTAGGTATGATCCCTTGGGATTGGAAGGATGCTATCATTGTTCCCTTGTATAAGGGAAAAGGTGATCAGACTGACTGCTAGAACTATCGTGGTATTAGCCTATTAAGTGTGCCAAGGAAAGTGTTTGGTAAGGTCCTTTTTGAAAACGTACGGGGTCTTAGATCAGAGAAAGTGTGGGATGTTCAGAATGGTTTCATGCCTGGTAAAGGCTGCACTACCTAAATTTTTGCATTACGCATGATGATTGAAAAGTATCTGGCTGTTGGTAAGAAAGTTTTTGCTGCCCTCATATATTTAGAGAAAGCTTACGACAGAGTAAATAAGACACTTTTGTAGAAGGTATTGAATAAATACGGTGTTACTGGGAATCTACTTAATAGTGTAAAGGCCATGTATGCTGGCAGTAGAGCCTGTGTACGAGTGAGTGGTGTTTCATCAAAATGGTTTTCTATTGGTGCAGGAGTCAGACAAGGTTTTGCAGTGTCACCATGGCTGTTTAATATATTTATGGAAGCGTGCATGCGTGATGCCAAAATAGATAATACTGGTTTATGTCTTGGTGATATCCGTTTGTGCAGATTGCTGTATGCTGATGACACTGTCCTTTTGGCTCAAAAGTGAGTTGCAGAGTATGTTGTCCCGGATGTACAAAGTTTGCATGAAATTCAAACTGAGTGTAAATAAGTGAAAAACCAAAGTTATGGTTTTTGAGAGAGGAACTGGTAGCACTGAATGTAATGTAAGTGTAAATGGCACAGTGATTGACCAGGTGAGTGAGTTTGTGTATTTAGGAAGCATATTTGACAGAGAGAACAAATTGGATGGTGAAATTAGTAGGCGAGTGAATTCTTCATTGAAAGTTATGGATGCTCTGGGAGGTTTTCACAGGAATGATGGGTTCTCAAGAGTCCCGCATAGCTGTGCATGAAAGTTTAATTGTTCCTACTCTGATGTATAGCAGTGAAACCTGGGTACTGCAGAAGAAACATAGGAGTCGTTTGTGTGCTGGAAAAATGCGTTATTTACGGGGTGTTTGTGACAAGTTACGTTCTTATTGTGTGAGGAATGAAGATGTGTTGCAGTTGTGTGATGTGAGGCAAAATTTTGTTCAGCAAGGTGGAGACTAATATTCTTCGGTGGTTTGGCCATGCTGAAAGAATGTGTGATGAGATGCTTACTAAGAAAATATTTTATGCCCAAGAGGCAGGAAGGAAAGGCAGAGGAAGGTCAAGGAACGCATGGGTGGATCAGATTCAGGAGTGTCTGCATGAGAAAAAGCTTTTGAGTATGAAGTATAGAAGATCTTGTGTACGGCGTGTAATGAATATCAGTGAAGCCCGAGTTGTATGTCAAGATCGCTGTAAATGGAGAAGTTTGATACGGTAACAGTAAGTAAAAACTATCTGGTAGTTTGTGTTTCTTTTTGGAGCTTACCTCTGAATCTCAGAGAACAGCTTAGTGATATGTATGTATGTGGACTTCACTCTTCTGCTGGGGGTGTCGGTGAGAAGACAGAACGCAAGGGAGATATCGATATTTAGTTCCTCTGTGCAAACCGAGATAATTCTGATGATCAAGGGAGAATTAAAAAGTAGGAAAGCGAATACTGGCAGTGAGAGAAGGAGATCAACGTGTTTGTAATATAGAGAATGAATAAAAATCGCGGACAATGCTATGAGACCTTCAACATATCAACTGAATAAACACTTTTCTCACTGCGAGAGCGAGTTATAAGTTTAGTTGATGTTTTATTTATATTTTATTTATCTGCTTAAGTCGGGTAAAATACGGGTTAAATTCCGGATACAAAAACTCTCTGCAAGGGTAGCACAACGAACCCTTCACACAGGGCACTGATATATAATTCAGTACCAAGCCCTGTAACAAAATTTTGTAAAAGCAGATGTACTTTTATTTCATTAATGTAATATCATTTCAGTAGGGGCTGGTATGCAGCAGTGAAAAGGTACTTTATAACCAGCTCCGACCTGTTGATTTTTACATTAGTCTATTTTTAAAAATATAGTACTTCCTGCTTAAGTATTAATAGTAGGAAATAATTATTTGACTTTTAGAAAACTAGAATGGTTCGTTGTAGAAAAAGAAAGTGTTACTTTCGTGCTTTCGTAAGGAATGGAATTAAATTCTATGGTTTGTATTTTATGGCGCGTGTATATATTCAAAATGTAAATTTGATATATATTTGTTTTATTTGTTTCAGAGGAATCCTGCACAGAATTTTATTCACCAGATCACAACAGTGCGATGCTTCGAAAAATATGCAGAAACGGCATTTGTCAATGTGCTGAAGGCAAGCATCGTTTATTTTTTCCTCGTTTTTAAAATTTGTTATTAGTATTCTTTTTAGGTTTATATTTTAGCATATTTCTTGAAGCTATTTTTGTTAATTTCTTGGTATTCAGTTGTTTAAAAAAAAAAAAAAAAACTTTTCGAAAAAATGCAGAACTGCAGAAAATTACATGTGTTAGGTTGGTGCGAATGAAATGTGCGGCAAAGGACCAGCATACGTGAACGGCGAGAACGGAAATGTAGGACAATCTACGTAGGCAAAATAATCCCCCTCGGCATCGATACATAGTTGCCATCTGTCCGTCAAGGCCATGATCCCGGAACGAAAAACGTCTTGTGGCTGGGACCCGGAGAAGCCGTCAACTGCACGTTGAACCTCGTTGTCTTTCGTGAACTGTTTCCCGGACAGGAAGTGATCCAGGCGACGAAACAGACGACAGTCTGTCGGAGACAAGTCCGGGAAATAGACAGGATGAGGCTGTGCTTCATAGCCCAAGGCACTTAGTGTCAGCATTGTTCGTTGTGCGACATGAGGGCGGGCGGTGTCTTGCAGCAGAACATCATGTCTGTTGATTAAAGCCGATTGTTTCTGTAGCAATTTCCGGTGCATCTGGTGTAATTCAGCAGAATAACGTTCTGCAGTGATGGTTTGGCCTCTTGCCAAGGAAATCCGATGAATTATCCCGGCTGTAGACCACCAGACAAGGAGCATCATCTTCTTGGTGTGTAGGGGTGGCTTAGGATGCCGTCCAGCAGGGTGTGCCTTGCTTAACCATTGTGCAGATCGTTTCCGATTGTGATAAAGAACCCACTTCTGGTCTCATGTGATAATTCAATTCAGTAGAGGTTCCTGTTTATTCTTGGCAAGCAGCGACGTGCAGACTTACTTCCAAACGCCTAGTCTTGTTGGCAGTTGTCAACTCATGCGGCAGCCACATGTCCAGCTTTTGTACCTTACGCAGCGCAATCTGACACTGGAGAACTGGCCTGTGGTAGGTCTGCTTCAAGCACACGTAACAGAACATCGTCAGAAACAACAACAGATCGGTCACCACTTGCTTCGTTTTCCAGGTCCGTATCTCCCCTTCGAAATTTCACAAACCATCGGCGAATGGTTCGTTCGTTGGCTGTATTCTCTCCAAACACTTTGTTAACGTTTCAAGCGGCAATTCCTACAGAATGGCCCAGTTTAAATTCGTACATGAATATGACTTTCAAATTCGGCTTCTGCACGTTTCCTTTGCAAGCTACGTTACGTCCAAATAAACCGTCCAAATAAACCTTTGTTTTTTTTTTAAAGAACCTTGTTCTTCACACATCTGCTAGCTATTTGTAGTAACTCTGTGACGAAATACCCGCAACACCTGTGGGTGGTTCCATTCCGCTGTGGTGGGGGCCTGTCTCCACTGCTCGTTCGCGCCGGATATTTCATTCGAACCAACCCAATATAAGGTGCCATAATTTAACCCTTTAAGCGGCCGACGTGTCTGAACCCAAAGGGGCCCCTGATTTTCTGCGTTCCCCAAACAAAAAGGTTCACATAGCAGCCGAGTTTTACGAAAGCCACGGCGAAACAATTCCTTCCCCATTCCCTCCCATCTCAGCAGTTCCGACTGTAAACCGTGACTAGTGACAAGCACTCCCTTCTGGTTCTTTAGGCTCTTCTCCGTGTCCCAATTTATGATGGGGAAGGACTAGTTCCTCTGAAACGGACATTGTACCACTGGGTAGAAACAAGTGACTCAAACACCTTCTCTCTTCTTTCTTAGGTTCATCGCTATTGTTATAGCTCTTTTCGTTGGTAATCAGTCAGAAAAGATAAGTGTGAATCAGTCCATTAAATAACCAGTCTGAATAACAAGGGGAAAGCAATGCTTTCTGATGCGCAGGTTTACTCATTCCAGCTGCATTTGACCTACTTCATAGGCACCGAATATATTCGTTCGAGCTCATTTCAGCCCCATTTTTCTAACCCTGAGTTTATTCGTTCCAGCAGGTTAAAGAATTAAATGACTAATGATACCACGCAACTATGGGTTACTTGTGAACCAGTTCTAGCTGGTTACTCCTTGTTCGCTTTATAACCGTCTATGATGAGCGATTGCAGATGTTGCAGCTCAAGTTGTAAGTTCTTAGTAAGAGTAATTCCATGTATAAGTTGTATAACGAAGTAAATTTCTCCGTCATTTTTGGTTTACGCCGGGATTCGAACCCGAGGCCGCTTATTCCGGAACAAGTCGCTCTACCAACTGAGCTACGCAGACGATTATTCTGATTCCTATCTGCCTTTATGTCGTGTGCGTCCTGCTGGCAGGTACGTCACATCTCCTCCCCCCGAAAGAGGGCCGGGGGCATGGCCCACGGGTCAGCCGTGACCATGAATCGTTGCAGGCAGCCATCCACTGTAGAACGTGCACTTGAGAACTCCCAGTCAATCTGCTGTGTGGAATGCAACATCACACATTTTTAGTTTTCGAAGCGCTGGAGAAGGAATTCTCTGATTTTTCCTGTCTCGCGGTGTGGAAATAACATCACACCAATGCGAGATTTTGAACGGCCGGGTCATCCGGATAGTTCGGGCGGGATTATAACGAAGTAAATTTCTCCGTCATTTTTGGTCTACGCCGGGATTCAAACCCGAGGCCGCTTATTCCGGAACAAGTCGCTCTACCAACTGAGCTACGCAGACGATTATTCTGATTCCTATCTGCCTTTATGTCGTGTGCGTCCTGCTGGCAGGTACGTCACAGTTGTCTTTTAGTTACGTAATTTTTAATACGCCACAATATCAATACTCAAGAAACGCATATAGCGTATTAAATCCGTTTATTTTTATGGCGTAATTAGCATAGATATTCGCCAAGCTTTTGCACTCCACTGGGAGGCTCTTTCAAGGCAATGGTAGACATAAAAATGCATTTTTATGTCTACTATTGCCTTGAAAAAGCCTCCCAGTGGAGTGCAAAAGCTTGGCGAATATCTATGCTAATTACGCCATAAAAATAAACGGATTTAATACGCTATATGCGTTTTTTGAGTATTGCCTTTTAGTTTGACCCCGAACAAAACTAGACTGAATGTCAAGTTATTTCGAACTCCTGGAAACATCTGCAAAACAAAAAAAAACATGAAATGCCTAGAAACGTCCATGAAAAGTAAGATATCTTTGTATGACTTAAACGTTTCGGAGAAAAAAGTAAATGCATTGAAAACCGGCAACAGTTGCATAGTTAAGAGCGATGTATTTATTTATTTACTGTCGCCACGTATTTGGAGTATTTTCAACTTCGATCTCGCCCTTTGAATTTAACTGCTATAATATATATATAGCCAGTGCCGTTAACGCCCACCAGATGGAGACGTCTCAGTAGCTGAGCCCATCTTACGGATTTATGATGTCAGACGCTGACTTAAAAATACACATAGCACCGTGGATTGTTGGCCACCGTGGCGTAAATGTAACGCACTCGGCTAGATATCGAGAGTTCTGTTGGTTCGATTCCACAGCGGCGGCTGAAAAACAATTTTTTTCGGTTGCTGTGTGTTTCTTGAACGTGGTTAAGAGCGATGTATTTATTTATTTAGTTGCATAGTTTAATGAATTTGTGACAAGATGTCATTGATGCCGCCGAATAGGCGACAGATGAACTGAACATAACCGGGAGCTTTTTTCAAAGATATTAAAAAGAGCAGCATCCGCGAACGGATTGTTCTACCCAGTCTCACGGATAAACAAACGGGAATTCGATTCACAAGCTATGTGGAACTCATACGTACCTACCAAGCCAAAACTGCTCTTCTTACATTGCGTACTTACTGAGGACAAGTCATGGGTGTTTCAGTACTGTCTCTAAATTGAACTGCAAAAGACAGAGAGGAGAACAGGGTAAAAACCAAGTATTCAAACTTTTCGCTTCAGAAGGCGGTGAATCAAAGCGATGTTCATAATTTTTGGTAAACAGGTTGCGAGCCATAACTTCTGGTTGACGAACAATCATTCAGTAGTGAGGGTTTTTTGGGTTCCTTTGTTTGTTTTGTTTTTCACATACTGTTGTGCTTATTAAACCGGATTTCGGAAGTAAGGTTTAAGTGTCAAGAGAATGCAATCTGTTCGTCCTGCACGATATTGCCACTGCTCTTTTTGTTTCGATAGTCGCGAGCTCTCTCTCTCTCTCTCTCTCTCTCACACACACACACACACACACACACACACACACAATGCCTTCTGTAGACGTCTTTCAAATCATTAAATAGTTGTAAAATTATGTCACGAGCGACAGGTGATATTTTATGGTATGCGGAGCCGGAAGCTTTTTCTCAAACTCAGGGGATACAGATTCTCCTAGAAACCGTGATACTATATGCTAAGTCTTCCATTTTCTGGCATTTGGTGAATATTAAGTTTCTGGTACTTTAGAGCAGTTTGGCCAATTGAGCTTGTCTTTAGTGCATATTCGTTTTACTTTCTTTCTTTTCATTTTGAAACTATTATATCAGAAGTTTTTTCGATGCATTGTAATAAAAAAGAAATGATAGACGTGCAATGGGTTCTGATTCTTTTTTTTTTTTTTTTTTTTGATTGGAGGTTTAACGACCACCGTGAGCAACTCAATGGGCTATAAGCAGTCGCCCGTCCCTAATTTAGGGTCACTGGTTCCAGGGAAGGGAGAGAGCCAGTGCCGAAAGACAAACACAACATCCATGCCTTACCGGGATTCGAACCCGGACCCCTTCGGACGAATGATCAGAGGCCATCGCTTAGACCACTGCGCCACCGGGGCGGCGGTTCTGATTCCAACCAATGTGAAATTTATGGAGTCAAGTTATCTTTTTACTAAAAGTTCCACATCGAAAGCTTTTTTGCCCGTTAATGTTTAATAGTTTCAAAACATTTCACCACGAAAGAAAAATACTGATGGAAATACTTTGTATTACTGTTCGCAGTCTAGCAACTTGTCGGAAATACGAAGAAGCTTACCCTGCTGCCTTCAGACACACATTCGAGACATATCAAAAGCAGATACCATTGGTGGAACTCGTTTTCTTCTTGTTTTTTAATAGCAATTTATTTGCTTAATTCTTAGCAAGCCTTCGGTCCTTCGTCTTACGTAGATTAATCCTTCTCGTTAGCAACCACAGGCAGTAGCTGTAAAGGGACAACAATGACCTTGTTCTTTTTCTGTCGATAATGAAACTTGAGAGTTTGAACTTTAGTATTAAACTTCGTACTTGCTCTTAAAAATTGTTTATTGAATGCCAAAAAATGCGTAATTTGGTTTTGGAACGTTTTCTTGAAAATCAAAAAAATATTATATTTTTGTTATAGTTACTTTACCCTTGTTTCTGCTACCGACATTATTATTAATATTATTATTATTATTATTATTTAGGTGGTTGCCCTCCAAAGAGCCCATTTGAAAGAGTGGAAAAAATTGAAAACACAGGAGAAGATAAGAACATAGACAATCAAATAGCTAGGTCAATGTTGAGGAATATGGCTTGTAATGATAATGATTACGGTAAGCTCCGATTACTTGATAATGATTATGGTAACTCCTATTACTTATGATTGTTCTTCTGCTTATTAACGTCGTAATATATTAAATATTAGTTTCTGCATTTACTGTTAATAGTAATAAGGAGTGAATAGAATAATATGGTATACGTTTATTTATGTATTTACGCTTCAAGCAGCAGAAACATCCTTACTGCAGTCATGCATGAGGTCCACGAAAAGAATTCATTGACAAGAAAAATAAATAAACCGTCAAAGAGAAAATAGCTTATTTTCTTTCTATCCGTGTCCAAGTTCATTTTCAATAATCAGAAGTTAAATAGGCAGCATATTCACACACACTCACATACCGTCATGTTACATAGTGCTGCAATTAAGTAATGAGATTGACACTGATTTTTTTTAATTCCCGTAAAACACACAAGTCGGAAAGACATGTTTTTTTGATAAATCATTTACCAGCTATGATTTGGCAACAGTGTTTGCGTCAGAATCGCGCACATGATTATTTACGTTGTGCATGACGTCATTCAGTGCAAGAACATTGTCACCGCTCTGTCATGGAGCTGACCGAAAATATCCGATTCTGTTTGAAAATCGGTAAAACTGCATCTGAGACAGTTGAACTTTTACGTGAAGTGTATGGGGCTGATTGCTTATCTCGTGCTCAAATATTTCGATGGTATACATGTTTCAAAGATGGGAGGAAAGATTTGGAAAACGACGAAAGTCCCGGAGGTCCAATTTCAGTGCGCACGTCTGAACTCATTGAGAAAGTTCGCGAAAGGATAAAAAGTGATCATTGTGTGAACTTGAGAATGCTGGAATATGAGCTCGGTGTTAAGGTGTTAATTAAGGAGACGATGCGTCTAATTTTAGTGCAAGACTTGGGGGGGGGGGGCTGTACTCATTTTGTTTCACATGCTTTTGTCAGACAATCAGAAACATGCACAAGTGTAGTACGCAAAAGTCATCGTGGAGACTGCAGAAGCAATGCAAAATTTTCTCCAAAGCATTGTAGCAGTTGACGAGACATGTTATTTTCGTTATGATCCTAAGATGAAGCGTCACAGTGCTCAGTGGAAGTCGCCACAGTCACCTAAAGGAAAAAAGATCAGGTTACAGAAGTCCAAAATCAAGACAATGCTTGTGAGCGTTTAGGACAGCAAGGGAGTTCTGCATCACGTGTTCATTCCCGAAGGTAGAACTGTCACTGACAATGCTTACACGTCCATTTCAGAACGTTTGTGGAAGAGAATTGTTCGTGTCAGACCTGAGTACAAAAACGGGCAATGGTTTCTTCTTCACGATAACTCACCCGCACACAGAGCAGTCAGTGTACAGCAATTTCTGGCACGAAAACAAGTGTATGTGTACTCACCCATCTCCCCTATTCTCCAGATTTGTTATCGTGTGACTACTTTCTATTCCCTAAATCAAAGCTGCCTTTAAAAGGAAATTTTTTCTAGACATTGAAGACATACAAAGACCTGTGACATTAGCTCTTCACTCCATACCCAAAAATGGCCTCGGCAAGTCCTTCCTTCCGTTGGCTGATTATGTCACTTCTTGTTTTAATGCAGGAGGAATGTACTTCAAATAAAATATATTCACGTAAGGTTTTCTGCTTTTCCATTTCTTTAAATCAATCTCACTATTTAATTGTCGCATTGTTAAGTAACATAATTAGTACCAGCACAAATAAAAAAATATGCATTTTTTCATCTACACTGGCGGAAAATGAAAAAAGAACACCAAGAAGGAGACGTCTGATACCAACGAAATTTATACAGCATAATAACGGAATACAGAGGATAACGTGATCAAAACATTATGGCAAAATACAGCTGTATTTGCTGGTAAACTGAAAAACAAAATTTCTATGTAACATGGTTAGTACGAGGTTGAACCGCCATGAACTGCGTCACACTCTGCAATTCTGGCATGGAGTCTGTCGTACAGATGTTGGATGTAAGTTTGGGATATTGAGTTCCAAGCATCCTCAACCTGGACGCGTAAATCGGGGATTGTCGTGGCTGGCCGTGGAGACCGGATAAGTCGTTGTCCCATAAAATCCCACACGTGCTCAATGGGGGACAAATCCGGTGAACGTGCAGGCCATGGAAGTTGTCTCACACCCTGAAGTGCATGCTGCGTTGCACGTGCCGTGTGTGGCCGTGCGTTATCTTGCTGGAAAACACCACGATGGACCGACCTTAAAAATGGCACAACAACGGGCTGAATGATGTTGTTGATGTAGGAGGTGCTGTTTAACGTACCCGGTACAAACACAAGTTGTGCACGGGAGTGATAGCTGATCGCTCCCCACACCAGGAGACCAGGTGTAGGCCCTGTGTGTCGCTGGCGGATGCAAGAAGGGTGGAGACGCTCCCCTGTGCGTCTGCGAACACGCATACGGCCATCGGAGGCTCGCAAAAGGAATCTGCTTTCATCGCTGAACACGACAGATTACCATTGCGTTCTCCAGTGCAGACGTTGGCGACACCAATGTAGCCGTTCCTCACTGTGGGCTGGAGTCAGAGGTACACATGCCACAGGCACACGTGCACGTAGTCCGACATCCAGTAGACGGTTCCAGATTGTTCGCACAGTCACCTCAGGTACAACGGCAGCTCGGATTTGCGTCGCAGTGGATGTTCTGCTTGACAACGCCGCTCTTCTCATGCGGCGATCCACTCATCAGTTCGTCTGTAACTCCCGGTTCCACGTCTTCAGTGTGGGAATGTTCCTCGGATCCTCTACGCCACCATCGTACCACCACCGATACTTCCAGTCCAATTCGCTCCGCAATACGACGATACGAAAACCCGGCCTCGTGGAGTCCGACTAGACGACCTCGCTCAAAGTCCGATAACTGCTGAAATCGTACACGTCTTCCATGTCCAGGCATAGCAGCTTCTTCAGAGTCTTCGCACGTGTCCGTACGCCGACGACTGATTACATTCACTTTGCCGTACTCCTTAAATACCACCGACGATAATTTGCATATTATGCCGTGCAATGGCGTAAGCGCTCACCGGTTGGTCCCGAAATTAACATCACACCTACGTAAACTCGACCCCATTAACATATGTAAATTTCATGATCGACCGCCAGTTCCTTCTTGGTGTTCTTTTTTCACTTTCCGCCGGTGTAGTTACATATTGAATTGCAACTTCAGTTCCATATGCTATGCACTTATCAAAGATTGGGGAGTCCATTATTTGGCATATTAACAGATGTCCCATGGTTTGTACCTTGCTACAGCCATATTTGTGTGATCCAGCAAAGAAGCCCCATTTAAACATGTTTTTTCTGCTTCTGCCAGATCTTGTGCCCAGTCGGATAAGAGATTTACAGATCGGCCGGTCCCTTGATGGGATTCTGGTAGTAATTTTTCTGACTTTCGCAGAATTTAGAATGTCTCTCCACATCTTCTCTGTTCCCTCTTCTGTTGGCATTTCTATCGGTGCTACGGTGTTAAGGAAGGTCCTTCAAGATGACAAGGATCTAGGTGACATACTAATGAGAACTTAAGATTCTGTGTAGATGAGGAAATTTAAAATTAGGATGCGTGAGAAAACTTAAATTAAAAATCTTTGCTTCTACATGCAATTAGTTTTTTTTTGGGGGGGGAGCAAATATTAAATGTGGATATCGTGATCTAAATTGATAGCATCCTTTCATATACTTCTGGAAACGTTATGTTTTCCTTTGAAGAAAATTAAGCAAATAAGTATGTAACAATTTTGGCGTAAGTAAAGTACGGTGAAAAAGCAGTTGCGTTTTGAATTTTAACTTTTAATGAAATCTGAAACTTCCTGAGTTTCTAGAAAGCTATCCATTAGTTGAAAGTGAGAAATTCTGTCTTCCTTGTTAGAGAGATAAAAGCGCTGTTAAAGTCAGCGGGAAGTATGACGGTTACCTTCCACTGGATCCGAAGGCATATCGGTGCAGTCGGAAACGAACGTGCAGACCAGCTAGCGAAAGAAGCTGCTGCTAAAAAGGACGTAGATTTTCAGATGCGAACGCCGCTGCAAATCGTGCGGACACAACTGAAAAAGCCACATTAGTGGAGTGGCAACAGAGATGGGATGAGGGGGATACGGGCAGAAGAACACGCTTAATATTGCCCCGAATTTCGATAAGGCGTATTGAGAGTAGTGGTTCCCTCAACCAGGTTCTAACCTGGCACTGGAGTGTCGCCGGAGTACTTCCGCAGATTTGCGGTTAGGGAGCGAGTGTGCATGTGTGGTGCCCAGACTGCAGATGTCGCACACATGATTCTAGAATGTGCTTCTCTGTCAGCGAAGTGAGCAATTTTAGTGCCAGAATTGGCAAAGACGAGGGACCTCTCGATACTGCTCGCTTACCCAAGAGCGAGACAGGGGATCATCGAAATGGTCAAGCACCTCAAAGAGGAGCAGACGGTCTACCTAATTGAGGGGTGACCGTAGAAGAAAGAAGATAGAAGAGGAATGAAAATAGAAAAGAAGCTGATGACTCGCGCCTAGAGTCATCACCACAGAACTGGCCCTAGTACTGAGGCAGAGTGAGTATGAGTGTAAATAGTGTAAATATTTTGTGAGAGGGCTCATTGAGCAAGGGTTTTATTTCCCACGTGGAGATGGGTACCTCAGTGTATTTATGCATGTATCATTGATTAAATAAAGGGCAGTCGCCCCAAACAGTTCGCGCCAACAAGAATCTCCCAGACAGGGGTAGAGAAATATTTTCTAGCCCCTGCCCAAATGGCACGCACAACCGGGTCATGACGGAGAGGTGAGAAGTGCCGGCCCACGGGGGTAGCAGCAAGCTGCAAGTCTACGGACCGATTCTGTCCGGGTGAGGGAATGTCGGATCCTGGCATAATTACTCGCAACGCCGTCACTATCAATTTCGAGAGAGTTCGCTTAACCCTGTGGAGTCCGTAATTGGACGGTACAGGTTAATGGTCATCAGCTAGTCTTTATAAGATACCTTGACCGGCGGATTGGTTAATCCCCGAGGAGCGAGCAGGCATTTTGATTTTAAGCAACACTAATGAGAGCGCAAACAGGTGCGGTCGGGTTTCCACACGAGGCGCGCCTGCGAGTTATAATTGTGAACTCAACAGTCCTTCTCAGGGCTGAAAGCTCCCAGCAATCCCGTCCCTGCCCCGTTGTCGTCGGGGTGCTCCTCCCACTCACCATGAGTGGATCAAGTGCAGGGACAGACCAGCAGAGACCATCCTGCTCGGGCCTCCAAAACCCAGTAATAGGAAGCGGAGGCACAGAGGAGTTCCTAGGGATGTTCCATGAGCTTAACACGCTGATGGACAGCCCGAATACTAGAATCTCACACAATGTGAGAGGGTTGTTACTACCCATTCTATATCACATGCTTAGCTTTGTAACCAAGCAGTCGCTGCAACTGGAGATTCTCGAAGGGCAACTAGCGGAAAGAGACCGGAGTGCGCAGGTCGTAGAGAAGACGACTTACGCTGAGGTTGCCGGGAGAAGGCAAGCTCCCGCAGCACCCAAGAAGGCCAAGCCAATGCATCCAGTGATCCTCTACCCAAAGATAGCGGGCAAATCCTCGGACGAGGTGAAGGTTTTATCGAAGGAAGTGTTTCACCCATGCTCCATGGGCAGAGGTATCCAAGGGGTGAAAAAGGTGTCAAACAGAGGGGTTCTGATCGAATGCACCAAGGCGGAAGGGGTCAGTAACTTTGAACAGGCATTTACAGATTACCCGCAACTGAAGCAGCATTTCATCTTTAAAAAGCCAGCGAGGAGACTTCCCAGATTGATAATCTATGGAACTGATTCCGAGGACGAACAGCAGGTATATGACAAGGTAACTGGGCAGAATGCTGTCCAGGACATAGAGCGCTGCAACCTGCTCTTCCCGGTTAAAGGGAAGGGGGAAACGCCACTGGGTGTTTGAGTTCGCATCAGCTGACTTTCGCATTCTGGTAAAGTGAGGGAAGGTCTACCTTGGTTGGCAAATGCACTCCTGCAAAGAATATCTGCGGGAAACCCGTTGTTTCAAGTGCAACAGGTTTGGTCACCATCGTGACAAGTGCAAAGCGGCGTCTGAAACCTGTGCCCGGTGCGGCCAGGAGGGGCACAGGCGACAGACTTGCAAAAATGAAGCTAACTGCCCAAGTGCAAACGAGAAGTTCAGCCTCAAGCTCGACACAGCCCACTCCAGTATTGACCCAGACTGCTCTAGTCTGAAGAGGGAACACGAGCGGATCCGTTCCAGGACGGACTACGGTTAACGAAGAAGCGACAGAGGAATCAGCACGGGACTGTGTCCCGGGAAGATTTGGGAGACGCTGAATGTGCGTCCAATGTGCTTGTGATAAAATAATCTAGAGTTTTCCTATTAATGTGTGTGTAACCATTTTTTGTTTTTAGAATAAAAAGGCTTCGGCTCAAAAAAGTTCGAGTGGCGAATCAATCTCCCAGAGGTCTCTCAATAGACATTGAACCAAAAACAGTGAGATCCTAATTGAATTATTCTGAAATATTCACAACCAGAATATAGCGCAAAGTAAATGAGTCAGCTTACCGAGCAGAGCAAACAATGATAGCCGAATATTTTCTCTTTCTCTCTCTCTCTCTCTGGATCTCAGGTAAAAAAAGTGCAGACGGTGACCAAAGCCCTGTTGTGACACAAAAATTGGAACCTATAACCCTCGAGATCAAATAAGATGTGATTATCAAATTTGAACGTAGGAAAGGAAGAACCGCTGGCAGGGTCGAAGTCCCAGGAATCTTCAAATAGACGTTAAGAACAATAATGAATCAAGCTAAGAAAATTAAAGAACACTGCAAAAGTGTGACGATAATGACAGCTGATATAATCACAAATAAGGCCGGAATTTACCGGTAGACCATATTGCTGTTTTAAGCACGAAGAACAAGACATAACCCATTTCAACACGAAATAAACCAGGTTTAATCATCGCAAGCGTGAAAACATCTTTACTTACGAACATTAAAACTTGTTCAAAAGATTAAAATGATTAAAACAATGTGCGAGATCTTTTGGGTCTGTCTTTTACAGATCCATCCTCAGGCACAACAAGAAAACTCACACGGGCACGCTGACTTATATACGCACCTCTGTGCAACAGCGAAATACAACGTATGCACCGTACTACAAGGTCGGATATGCTTTGCACAGAAAGTAACAAATGAAAATATGTACAAATGCATGAAAAGAAATACAAATGGCAGTAAGTAAGTAATCAAAACATACACTAGCAGAAAGTGAAAAAAGCACACCAAGAAGGAGACGTCTGATACCAACGAAATTTATACAGCATAATAACGGAATACAGAGGATAACGTGATCAAAACGTTATGGCAAAATACAGCTGTATTTGCTGGTAAACTGAAAAATAACATTTCCATGTAATATGGTTAGTACGAGGTTGAACCGCCATGAACTGCGTCACACTGTGCAAATCTGGCATGGAGTCTGTCGTACAGATGTTGGATGTAAGTTTGGGGTAGCCGCCCCGGTGGCGCAGTGGTCTAAGCGATGGCCTCTGATCATTCGTCCGAAGGGGGTCCGGGTTCGAATCCCGGTGAGGCATGGATGTTGTGTTTGTCTTACGGCACTGGCTCTCTCCCTTCCCTGGAATCAGTGACCCTAAATTAGGGACGGGCGACTGCTTATAGACCATTGAGTTGCTCACGGTGGTCGTTAAACCTCCAATAAAAAAAAAAAGTTTGGGGTATTGAGTTCCAAGCATCCTTAACCTGGACGCGTAAATTGAAGATGGTCGTGGCTGCCGTGGAGACCGGATAAGTCGTTGTCCCATAAAATCCCACACGTGCTCAATAGGGGACAAATCCGGTGAACGTGCAGGCCATAGAAGTTGTCTCACACCCTGAAGTGCATGTTGCGTTGCACGTGCCGTGTGTGGGCGTGCGTTGCCTTGCTGGAAAACACCACGATGGACCGACCTAACAAATGGCACAACAACGGGCTGAATGATGTTGTTGATGTAGGAGGTGCTGTTTAACGTACCCGGTACAAGCACTAGTTGTGCACGGGAGTGATAGCTGATCGCTCCCCACACCAGGAGACCAGGTGTAGGCCCTGTGTGTCGCTGGCGGATGCAAGAAGGGTGAAGATGCTCCCCTGTGCGTGTGCGAATACGCAAACGGCCATCGGAGGCTACCAAGCAGAATCTGCTTTCATCGCTGCACACGACAGATTACCATTGCGTTCTCCACTGCAGACGTTGGCGACACCACTGCAGCCGTTCCTGACGGTGTGCTGGAGTCAGAGGTGCACATGCCAGAGGCACACGTGCACGTAGTCCGGCATCCAGTAGACGGTTGCGGATTGGTCGCACAGTCACCTCAGGTGCAACGGCAGCTCGGATTTGCGTCGCAGTGGATGTTCTGCTTGACAACTCCGCTCTTCTTATGCGTCGATCGGTCCGCGCATCAGTCCGTCTGTGACTCCAGGTTCCACGTCTTTTCGTGTGGGAATGTTCCTCGGACCATCTATGCCAATATCGTACCTCCACCGATACTTCCAGTCCAATTCGCTCCGCAATACGACGATACGAAAACCCGGCCTCGCGGAGTCCGACTAGACGACCTCGCTCAAAATCCGATAACTGCTGAAATCGTACACGTCTTCCATAGTCAGGCATTGCAGCCTCTTCAGGGTCTTCGCATGTGTCCGTACGCCGACGACTGATTACATTCACTTTGCCGTACTCCTTAAATACCACCGACGATAATTTGCATATTATGCCGTGCTGTGGCGTAAGCGCTCACCGGTTGGTCCCGAAATTAACATCACACCTACGTAAACTCGACCCCATTAACATATGTAAATTTCATGATCGTCCGCCAATTACTTCTTGGTGTTCTTTTTTCACTTTCCGCCAGTGTATTTACAGTAGAAGTGGGGTTCTCCAATAGGAACTTCCAGGGAGCAGGTATGATTTGCGGGGTTCGGAACTGGAAAGGAAAAATCAGTCTTCTGTACTTATAATCACCAGTATTTTGCAGATTAATGAGAAAACTTTGAGAACCTAAATGCTATTATTGAGCCGCATCTGAAAGAGCAGACCTTAGCGGCAAGTGATTGGTGATTTGAAAGCTTTTAAAGGTGACATGGATTCCATGATCTTGAGCTAACAGCCGAGGCTGCGGCAGCTAGTTTAGTTGCTGTTCATAACTTTACCGCTGAACTTGAAGAGATATTGGATCAACATTTAGTTCCGGTTACACTGTTCAACAAAGTTTAGGCTGTATCCTGTTGTGGCAACGGAAATAAGTTTTTATAGATTTTCGGATGCTGAACACGAAAAGACAGAATAAATTAACGGATTGGCTCTTGTTTTTGAAAAAATGTCAGTTTCTCACATCTCCGCCCATGAAATCCATAATGAATCTGGATTGTTTGACCATTGCATTGGCTGAATCTGCAAAGACTTCAGCGTCAGCCTAGAATTTGTTTCGAGGTGCGTAACATATTCTCCACCGACGAGTGACTTTCTTTAAGAAGATGTCGAAATTTTGTATATTCTATATGTTCCATGGGTAACTGTTTTATTTTTTTGTAGTGAGCAACACCTCTTGGAATGTACATGATACATTTATAACCAATAAGACATTCTAAATAAAGACAGATTTTCTACCTAAAGCATTTGTTAGCAAGCGAGCGTTGTCTCCTTTGTAATTTTTCTAAGGAGAACTGCGCTGCGTTGTGGTAAGTAAAAATTAGTAATACGTATTTTACTTTGTTCTGTGTGTTCCAGGGATTTTTCTGCTACAGTTTTCTTTCCAAGTATTGCATTAAGAAAAAAACACCCCAATCCTATTTTAAAATGGTATTAGACATTTTACGGAATGTGTGTCTGTCGTTATGTCGTTTCTGATTTAAAAGAGTGAATTGCATTATGAAAATGTAAAGACAACACAGTGGTAGTTTACAATGACACATGAGTATGTCATTTCATTTCCAATTTTCTGAAGATAAACTACATTACGCTAACATAAAAACGATTACACTGTGTCTTCTGCCTAGTTTTTTGAATTAGCATAATGCATCTCATAATTAAACTAGGAATGGCAAAATAATGATATACATGCACAATAGAACACATTGCACCATTGAAAAATAATGTGAAGTTCGCTCCCCTTGATTATAATGTAATTCATCTTTGGAAAATTGGAAAGGACAAATTGACACTCACGCATGCATACACACATGGGAGAAAGTGTGCACTATATTAATAGTGGGTTATACACCTGTGAAACATTGTCTCCGTTCTGTCGTTCGCATATTGCAGTTATTTTCTTTCAAGCATGTGCTGTATAGTACAAAAATACTCATAACTAGTGGTTTAACCTACTACTCCCCAGGTAGCAATACCTGATTTTTTCCATCTCCGGAATTTTGCACTTAAAATAGAAATAAATTTCTTTAAAATTTAAGGTAAGATTTTTAAATTTAAAAACAAATCAGTTCTTAAGAATATGTTTCTCCTTTTTAAACTAACACTTGATTGTTTTCCTTTTTCAGTATGGAAAGGTATACCAACTGAAATCAAGAAATCAGGAGGATTCCTACACATTAAATTCCTGATTGATACTGTGATAAAAGAAGGTAATCAAGTTTAACCTTACATTAACATTCAAACTTTGAAGAAGTAAATGTACATGATATGTGGCAAAGACTGCAACAAAGTAGACCTTAAGTCACTTGGCTATCTCATTCTGTTGGTAAGCGTCAAATGTGGTATACATATTATGAATCAACTCTTGACATGAAGTTAAGTTTTTTATGGTCTAAAGTTCATATTATTTTGTGACTGATCATTTTACTTCACTACTTCTGCTAGGTAGTTGTCGATCTTTCGTGATCTGTAATGGAGGCTATAGCGAAGTAAATTTCTCCGTCAGTTTTATCCACGCCGGGGCTCGAACCCGGGTCCCCTCATTCCGGAATAAGTCACTCTACCAATTGAGCTACGCAGACGTACATTCTGACTGCTATCTGCCTTTATGTCGTGTGCGTCCTGCTGGCAGGTACGTCACATCTCCCCTCCCCCGAAAGAGGGCCGGGGGCATGGCTCACGGGTCAGCCGTGACCACGAATCGTTGCAGGCAGCCATCCGCTGTAGAACGTGCACTTGAGAACTTCCAGTCAATGTAGTGCGTGGAATGCAACGTCACACACATATATATTTTTCGAAGCGCTGCTCTTATTTTTTCTCTTTCGCGGTGTGGAAAGAACATCACACCATTGCGAGATTTTGTACGGCCGGGTCATCCGGAAAGTTCGGGCGCGTTATAACGAAGTGGCTCGAACCCAGGTCCCCTCATTCCGGAATAAGTGTCTCTACCAATTGAGCTACGCAGACGTACGTTCTGACTGCTATCTGCCTTTATGTCGTGTGCGTCCTGCTGGCAGGTACGTCACAAGGCATACATGGTCTCTGACATTTCTAACAAATCTCGAAACAAACCTGACTCAATGTAACATTCTCCTACTGTGCGCTGCTAAAAATGAATCCTTTTACAGTTTGTTACCTATTCATTTCTCTGAGTCAAGATCAGCTTATATGAAGTCTTCAGTTTATGCAAGCTAGTATGTGAACAAACAATAGTAAAACTCCATGCGGAGAAATGTGAAAAGTTTATAGCTTATCCAAACGCTTGTCATTCATAATATTTCTTCTTTTATTTGTATAGATGATTCTTTTGAGAATTTTTTAATGAAAAAAGCTAATAATCTTGCCTTCATTCCGACTGAGAATCATAACCTGAAGGATACTGTTAATTCTTAGTAAATGCTATGATACATACAACACATTCATTCATCCAGAATCTTGAATACTTTGATAAGAGATATTTCTTTGTCTATTCTTGGTCTGCGCATTTTGTCAGACTTCTGACATAGCCACATTTCTCCTCTGTCGCTAAGTCTTTTAACACTGATCTTTGATATTGTGACGTACCTGCCAGCAGGACGCACACGACATAAAGGCAGGTAGGAATCAGAATAATCGTCCGCGTAGCTTAATTGGTAGAGCAACTTATTCCGGAATGAGTGGACCCGGGTTCGAACCTCGGCGCGGATAAAAATGACGGAGAAATTTACTTCGTTATAATGGCGCCCGAACTATCCGGATGACCCGACCGTTCAAAATCTCGCAATGGTGTGATGTTATTTCCACACCGCGAGGCAGGAAAAATCAGAGAATTCCTTCTCCAGCGCTTCGAAAAATACAAATGTGTGATGTTGCATTCCACACAGCAGATTGACTGGGAGTTCTCAAGTGCACGTTCTACAGTGGATGGCTGCCTGCAACGATTCATGGTCACGGCTGACCCGTGGGCCATACCCCCGGCCCTCTTTCGGGGGGGAGATGTGACGTACCTGCCAGCAGGACGCGCACGACATAAAGGCAGATAGGAATCAGAATAATCGTCCGCGTAGCTTAATTGGTAGAGCAACTTATTCCGGAATGAGTGGACCCGGGTTCGAACCCCGGCGCGGATAAAAATGACGGAGAAATTTACTTCGTTATAATATCTCTTTCGAACTAGGAGATACTTTCGTATTTAAAAATCTTTTAACATTGTAAAAGTTGCAATATTCTCCGACATTGAAGAAACGAGTTCTTAAATACAGCGGTTCCTGGTGGGCTTAAAAGAGCAGTTCGCTCGATTTCAAACACTAAAAGAAATGTTTCCCTGGAATGCCTGCCCCACAGGCAGTCGGTGATAGCTACCGTGTGACAATTTTCTATAAGAGTTATGATAAGCACTGTATCGAAGCTTCGCTTTACTGAATAACGTTTTCCAGAAACATTACACCTTTAGCTTTTCAAATATAGCAAAAAGTAAACTAATTTGATGGCCGGGTTGTCAAGGATGTAAGTTCTTGACTAGTTATTCGAGTTGGACGGGTTCGAATCGGAGATGAAACACAAGGGGTTGCTTTTCTTAAAGTGCCGGATGTCTCTCCTTCCTGGACCAGTTGCCCTAAATTATTGACGGGATACTGCTCATAGCCCTTAGAGTTTCTTATGGTAGTTCATAAACCCCGTAACCAAATAAAGCTGCTTTTAAGTGATTCTGTGTTTGAATAAAGGAATAAAATAACTGGTCGTCATGATTTGCGTAAAAGATTATGCCTTTCATTATCCAATATTAGAATAAAATGTTTAGATTGAGAATCGTAAAGGATGTGCTTACATTATATTAAGTGTATTTGTGAATACCTATGAACATTCTTCAACAAGAATGCGCAAGTGGTGTAAACAGGTCCTAACGTCGGGAACGCAAGCTCATAAAAATAGGAAGTCAAAATAATTTAAAGTAAAATATTTAAAATTACAATTATTATTTTATTAATATTAATATAATATTTAATATAAAATTATTGTTAACTCATTATAAATATTAGTTTTGTATTTAAAATCAAAACACAAGACATGTAGTTATACGATTTGTAGATGTGTTATTTCTATTTGAAATACTGTAACTTTTTATAGTAAGTTCATATACACTCACGGACAATGAAATTTGCTCACCAAGAAGGAAGCATCGGATTGAACCGAAATATTATGGACGTAATGATACAGATGAATGATACACATGTTGGCAAAAACAGAGCTGCAGGACAATTACAGAGGGATCTGTGGCACGCAGTCCGGTCGTCTTCAATAGCATGTCGCACCGCCTTATGCGGCGATACATGTTGCAGTACGGTCCGGCATGGAGGCCAACAGACGCCTGATGCTCTCCTACGGCAGACTTTTCCACACGTGTGGGACGATGTGCTCCAAATCCTGGATAGTGCGGCACGGCGGCAGCCAGCGTTTCAAACTGTCCCACACATGCTCAATAGGGGACATGTCCGGGGAGCGGGCAAGCCATGGAAGTGTCTGGACATGACGTAGGCAGTCCTAAGCAACCCGAGGCGTGTACGGGCGGGCATTGTCCTGCTGGTATAGCGCAGCTGCAATCCCGGCCTGGAATGGGGGCACATGGGACCGTGCGATCTCATCCACATACTGCTGGTCCGTCAATGATCCACGTACCACTACTAGTGCTCATCGGGTATCGTAGGCAATGGCTCCCCAGACCATAATGCATGCAGTGGGGAGGTGTGGGGCTCGATAGCGAGGTTGGGATTGTGCGGTTGACCCAGGGAACTCCACACCCGAACACGATGATCATCTGTCCATAAAACGAAGCGGAACTCATCGCTAAATACCACACGTCGACGGTCTGGGGCGTTCCAAGTCGCTCTGGACTGGCACCACTGCACACGGAGCCGGCGATTTTCCGGTGTTAGCGGCAGCCCACGTAAGGGGCTCTGGGATCACAGTTTGTCCCGCTTCCGTGAGGCGTCGGAAAATGGTTTGTGAGCACACAGAAGCCGCTACATCTGCCTGTATAGTGGACCGGTTCCCCGTGGGATCCGTTCTTGCTGGGCGCACGATCCGTCGATCTTCTCTACCGATGGTCCTCCTGGTCCGTCCGGAGCCGCTCTGTCGCTTTCATGAGGCATCGACTACACTCCGGTTTATAAGGCCCCCGGTTCGTGCTTGCAGCGCCACAACATGGTGTGCGGTCATTCGCACTCGCACCAAACGTGGACCATTTGCATACCAGCTTGCGCTCTAGCTATTTGCAAAGTTTCGCGGTTGTATCATGCTTTCTTCTAGATGCGCAAATGTCATTGTACGTGAGTGTATTTTTGTTTTGTATAAAATCAAAATGCAGTTCATTACAGTTGGAGTAAAATCAGATGTAAGGAAAATTCTGTTTTAATTAAAAATGAGATCAATCCCAGTAAACAATCCCTTCGAGGTAATATATTTTAAATTTCAATATAACGAAATTCATTTTCATGAATTTTTCGATACAATGCAAAATCGATTCATATTTCCAACGAAAATTAACCTTTAGAATAATATTTACAACTCCACCAAAAATGTTTAATTCAGATTCTCCCCTTTTCTCTCTGTTCTAAAGAAAAGTTACTTCCGCTGTTTCAGAAATTTCGCGACACTCTTTCTTTCCTAGCTCGCAACGCAAAACGTATTGAACACAAAAATTTGAAATTTACGTCGTTTGTAGAGAATTACTTGGAGAACACGCTGAAATAAACCGTTTTTCGATCCTGCGTTACTTCAAGAGCTATTGTATTTCAAAGTTAAGGTAAGCAAAAAAGTACTATCAGGTCGCGTTCCGGACACACTAGCAGCAACAGAGCCACGAAACTTTGTAGGCATGTAGTGCCATGATCGAATTTTTACACCTCGTCGCCATATTTTTGAATTTCGATTTAGTTTACGAGAAATTAAATTTTTAAATTTCACAAAATTCTCTAGTGTCTGTCTTCACGATAACCACAGAGGAACGTTCTGGTCCCGTGACCTACTACCATGGTGACGCAGAGAATTTATTATGTATATGTTTTATTGGTAAAGCTATCTCAGTTGTTTAACGGTTTAGCATAACGGTTTACAGAAATGCGTTTTGAACCGCTTTTGTTTTCCTTAGAGGGAAAAATTTCCGCAAAAATCCAACAGCGAGTTCACCAAGAGAGAAACAAAAACTGTAAACAAGCCGCTATCTTGGAATCGATTCAGCGCAAAAAGTATTGAACAATTGGGAGAACATTTTCATTTCGCCAGTATGTGTGTGGGACTAATAACCCGATTGAAAAAATCCTTTTCCAGTCAAGTATTACTAACTGTGAAAACTCTGCGTGTATTTTCTTCCCAAAATAATTCCCAATTTTGCCGCTAGGGGACGCCAATGTTTAATCTGTTTTTGTTTTTTTTTCAATATATCTGCTTTTACAAATGCGATTTTAAAAAATATTTCAGCGCTGGATGCCATTTATCTTGTAGAACACTTTAGGTTAATATATGAGGAGTTTTATACACTGCCGGACAATTGCTAAGGACGGATGACAATAGCAACGATAGCAACTATAAAATGGAAGGCAGGAAAATGTGGAAATTAGCATAAGTGCGGGATACAGTAAGACGTGTTGTGCGTATGCAAATTTTGTATTGCCGAACTTGTTCGGGACGTCATAGCGCTGATAAGAGATATAAAGGATTTGACGCGTACTGACCGTTGTTGTTCAAACGCAAAGTTGAAAGGGAAAGAATCAATTAACAAACTTGCAATTTTCAGTATGTCTTCCCGACATCACCTAGATGATTTTACGCGTGGCCGTATTATTGGCAAGATTGAAGAAGGGCGAAAAATAACAGATGTTGCCAGGGAGTTCGACGTCAGCCACAGTGTTGTTTCAAGGCTTTGGAAATCATTTCAAACAAATGGAGAGTGTAGCAAACGTCACGGGGGAGGTCGTGTTCGCAGTACGACACCTGCAGAAGATCAGTACATAGTGCTATCAACAAAAAGACACCGGCGCAGCACAGCTAGTGAGGTAGCAAATCAGTTTATGGCTGCTATTGGCAAACGGATCTCCCGAAAAACTGTCGCCAGACGTTTGGGTGAAGGAGGACTATACTCCCGCCGTCCTGTTGTGTGCATCCCATTGTCCAGACGTCACCGTACCGCCCGTTTGCAATGGTGCCATCAACATCGCAATTGGACTGATAACGACTGATCTGCTGTCCTCTTCTCAGATGAGAGTAGATACAGTCTATCGTCTGATTGTCGACGACAACTGATCTGGCGTGATAGTGGTACTGCATATTGTCCAGCAAACATACAGGAAAGGGACCGATATCCGACATGTAGTGTCATGGTATGGGCTGGCATCATGATCAATGACCGTACGTCCCTGTATGTGCTTCCAACTGGGACTATGACTGGCCAACGGTACATTAATGATGTTCTGCTACCTCATGTTCTCATGTTCCGTGGTGCTGTCGGTGATAGATTCATTTTCATGGACGACAACGCAACATGTCATCGAACAGTCGCTGTCCAGGATTGTCTTGAGAGCGAGGATATTCAACGCCTCGTATGGCCAGCACGTTCTCCAGATCTGAATCCCATTGAAAATGTGTGAGATGCTTTGGGGAGGAGTCTTGCTGGTCGCCAATGCCCTCCAATAAACAAGGACACCCTCATCCGTGCACTGACAGAGGAATGGGATAAATTACCCCAACAGCTGCTTGATAATGTTGTGCAGAGCATGACACGACGTGTGGAATCTTGCATCGCCCTCCATGGTTGCCATATCCCGTATTGACATCTTACGCCGGAACGCCTGCGGACGGTTATTGCATTTTTTTCACGTTTACGTATTATGCACAAAATGGCCTGTTTGTCCCTTGAACACGTTCCAAAGCCTTCTGGATTTCAGAGCACAATAAATTGTCTTTCTTGTAATGTTCTGGCATTCTGACATTATTTTATTTCACTTGGCATCCAACCACACTTACTTTTTTATGCGCTATATAGCCGTTTATGATCCGTCCTTAGCAATTGTCCAGCAGTGTAGTTCACAGTTCTGTCTGTCACTAGGTGGTGTCTTCCAGTTTTTATTTCATGTGATATACTTGAAGATCGGGCTGCAGGGCCCGAGCGCTACTCTGGAAATGATCGTAGCAAGCCTAGAGGCGCAGCCCCTAGTTTATTAAAAGAAAAGAAGCCATTCCCAGACAAATCATAACCCGCCTCCTATTGTTTGAAAAGCGGCTCAAACCGGTTTCTGGCAAACGGAATATTGCGGAGCTATGTCAACCACATCTATTACCAAGTCTCTTTCTGCACTCATTTCTGCTTCTTAAGTTGTTGTTGCTCGATGTCTGAAGTGAAAAAAGGTTTTGTTTCGTAAAAATATGGCTCCAGCAGTGCTATCTACGTCGCTTAAAATTTCGAGAAAAAATTGAACACCAATCGCAAAAGTCGATTATTTAGTTATGAAGGAAGAGAATATTGCTGGATCAATTTTAAGATGTCGGCTCAGCTCTTCTCAGGTAAGATGTCCAGTCCTGGATTGTGTCAGTTAGTGAATCGTTATTCCGTGAGCAAATATGTTAGGAAACCGTTATTCCAAGAGTTTGCTTTTGGCATTAAGACTTTCAGACCTCTGTTAGATGGCTGAATCGTTTCAAGAAATGGCATACTGGCGTTGCCAAAGCGATCTGATCTGTGTTATTTATATTCTGCAGTAATGTCATTTTCGAACCAGATTTGTTACGTTTCATTCTCAATCCGTATAAATTCTGATTCATTTCTAATATTTGTTTGTCTGTTTCTCGGAGAGCGATTTAAAGACAATGAACAACTCAATGGGCAGTCGCCCGTCCTTATTTGGAACCACTAGTTCCAGGGAAGTGAGACAGCCAGTGCTGCATAAGACAAGTGCACCATCCATGCCTCACCCGCGATTCAAAGCCGCTCTCATCTCGGGCGAATGATTAAAATCCAAGACTTTGTGCCAATTGTCAAGTAGGGTGGACGTTTGTTATTTATATTTTCATAGCACTGAATCCAATAAGAAGCACTTACTAGATCTAGATTACTTTTCTTTAAATATGTGATGGGTATAAATTAAATACTTTCTCTATACTTTTTCTAGAAAACAAAGAGAACGTAGAACTCGTACGTAGAGAGTACTACAGCAGTTGGTTTTCCCATGTTGAGCAGTTTAGGAGTACAGTGTTTTATATCACCATGTGCATGTCTTTTCAGGGCAGCAAGTAGTTCTAGTAAATTTCCTGTAATCCTGACTTTTCTGGACTACCATCTGGTATCACGAAGTTTCCTTAGAGTCAATGAGAAAGACCTGATATGATTCTAATTGTCTTCTTTTATTGTATAAAGACGATATAAACCTTTGCAAAAGGTAGAGGCTTTTTAGAGTTGCATAAAACAATTGAGCTTGAATACTGAAGCCTGCAGCATCAAGTACAATGAAATTTAAATTATGTGCACCGTATTGCGTAAAGAGTGCAATTGAACAACGTCTCTAATCCTTGTCTGTAGACTGAATATTTCACCTGAGATATTACTTGCTTCATCTTAAGACTAACCGCAATACATTGTTATTAAAAGCTTGACAGCCTCTAATTTTTGATTTGTGAAAAAACGTTAAACATCTTCCGCAAGTTTTCCAAGTAATTCGATGAAATGTGTAAACCGTTTCACTTCATCTCTGTTTATTGTTGCATATCGCAAGTGTACAGAAAATTGAGTCACCCCGGTGACGCAGTGGGCAAAGCACTGGCTTTTCACAGTTCGTCCGAGATGAGTCCGGGTTCGAATCCCGGTGATGCATGAATGCTGTGTTTGTCTTATGGCTATGTCTCTCTCCCCTCCCTAGAGCTAGTGGTCCTAAATCAGGGATGAGCGACAGCTTACAGCCCATCGAATTGCTCACAGCGGTCGTATACACATACGTACATATCACTAAGCTGTTCCTTGAAATTCAAAGGTTAGCTCCTCAAAGAAATCTGCCAGATTAATGTTTAACTTTTGGCACTAGATTTTACTTACTGTTGATGTGTCAAATGTCTCCATGTACAGCGATCTTGGCATACAGCACGAGGTTCACTGACATCCCTCAGACGACGCACACAAGACCTTTTGCACTTCATACTCATAATCTTTTTCTCATGCAGACGTTCTTGAATCTGGTCCCTTCAAGATTTCCTGGGCCTTTCTCTACCGTTCCTTCCTGCCACTTGGGGCGGAAAATTTTTCTTAGTAAGCATCACATTGCTCATTCTTTCAACATGGCCAAACCACCTAAGAATATTAGTCTCCACCTTACTGACAACATTTTACCTCACATTACACATCTGAAACACATCTTAATTCCTCACGTGATCATAGCGTGTCTTACCCCCCCCCTGTAAGTAACGATTCATCCCAGCACACAAACGACTCCTACGTTTTTTCTGTAGTACTCAGGCTTCACTGCCATACATCAGAGTGGAAACAATTACACTTTCAGTGACAGCCATTCAGGACTTCCTTGAGAATTCATCATTCCTGTGAAATCCTCCTAAGGGAACTGTGACTTTCAGTGAGAAATTCACTCGTCTGCTAATTTCACCATCTAATGTGTTCATATACATACATACATACATACATACATACATACATACATACATACATACATACATACATACATATCACTAAACTGTTCTCTGATATTCAGAGGTTAGCTCCTTACAGAAAGAACTCATGTTTGCTGTATCAGGCGTCTCCAATTACAGTGATCTCGGCACACAGCTCTAGCTTCATTAACATCCAGCACACGCCGCACACAATATCTTTTGTACTTCATACTCATTATCCTTTTCTCATGCAGACATTCCTGAATCAGGTCCTCCCATGATTTCCTTGGCCTTCCTCTACCTTTCCTGCCACTTGGGCTGAATAACTTCTCTTAGTAAGCATCTCATCACTCATTCTTTCAACATGACGAAACCACCTAAGAATATTAGTCTCTACCTTATTAAGAACATTTGGCCTCACATTACACATTTGCAACAGATCTTCATTCCTTACATGATCAGAGCGTGTCTTACCACAAACCCTTCTTAAGAAACGCCTCTCCCCAGCACACAAAACACTCCTGTCTTTTCTGCAGTACTCAGGTTTCACTGCCATACATCAGAGCAGGAAAAATTACAATTTCATATACAGCCATTCGGGACCTTCTTGAGAACCCATCATTCCTGTGAGCTATGACTTTTAATGAAGAGTTCATTCGCCTACTAATTTCACCATCTATTTTGTTCTCTCTGTCAAACATGCTTCCCAAATATATACACTCGTTTACCTGATCAATAACGGTGCCATTTAGACTTATCATGCATACAGTGCCAACAGTTTCACGCTCAAAAACCATAATTTTGGTTTTTCCCTTATTTATACTCACTTTAAATTTCATATAACTTCAAACTTCGTACATCCGGGCCAGCATACTCTGCAAACCTCACTCTCTGCCTACAGGACTGAGTCATCAGCATATAGCAATCTGCACACACGGATATTACCAAGACATAAACCAGTATTGTCCATTTTAGCATCACGCAGGCACTCATCCATAAATACACTGGCGGAAAGTGAAATAAGAACACCAAGAAGGAATTGGCGGACGATCATGACATTTACATATGTTGATGGGGTCGAGTTTACGCAGGTGTGATATTAATTTCGGGACCAACCGGTGAGCGCTTACGCCGCAGCACGGCATAATATGCAAATTATCATCGGTGTTATTTAAGGAGTACGGCGAAGTGAATGTAATCAGTCGTCGGCGTATAGAAACGTGCGAAGACCCTCAAGAAGCTGCAATGCCTGACTATGGAAGACGTGTACGATTTCAGCAGTTATCGGACTTTGAGCGAGGTCGTCTAGTCGGACTCCGTGAGGCCGGGTGGTCGTATCGTCGTATTGCGGAGCGAATTAGACGGGAAGTATCGGTGGTGGTACGATAGTGGCGTAGATGGTCCGAGGAACATTCCCACACGAGAAGACGTGGAACCGGGATTCACAGACGGACTGATGAGCAGACCGTTCGACGCATAAGAATAGCGGCGTTGTCAAGCAGAACATCCACTGCGACGCAAATCTGAGCTGCCTTTGCACCTGGGGTGACTGCTCGAACAATCCGCAACCGTCTACTGGATGCAGGACTACGTGCATGTGTGCCTCTGGCATGTGTACCTCGGACTCAGGCCACCGTCAGGAACGGCTGCAGTGGTGTCGCCAACGTCTGCACTGGGGAACGCAATGGCGATCTGTCGTGTTCAGCGATGAAAGCAGATTCTGCTTGGAAGCCTCCGATGGCCGTATGCGTGTTCGCAGACGCACAGCAGAGCGTCTCCACCCTTCTTGCATCCGCCAGCGACACACAGGGCCTGCACCTAGTATCCTGGTGTGGGGAGCGATCAGCTATCACTCCCGTACACAACTAGTTTTTGTACCGGGTACGTTAAACAGCACCTCCTACATCAACAACATCATTCAGCCCGTTGTTGTGCCATTTGTAAGGTTGGTCCATCGTGGTGTTTTCCAGCAAGATAACTCCCGCCCACACACGGCACGTGCAACGCAACATGCACTTCAGGGTGTGAGATAACTTCCATTGCCTGCACGTTCACCGAATTTGTCCCCCATTGAGCACGTGTGGGATTTTATGCGACACCGACTTATCCGGTCTCCACGTCCAGCCACGACCATCCCCGATTTACGCGTCCAGGTTGAGGATGCTTGGAACTCAATACCCCAAACTTACATCCAACATCTGTACGACAGACTCCATGCCAGAATTGCAGAGTGTGACGCAGTTCATGGCGGTTCAACCTCGTACTAACCATGTTACATGGAAATGTTATTTTTTAGCTTACCAGCAAATACAGGTGTATTTTGCCATAACGTTTTGATCACGTTATCCTCTGTATTCCGCTATTATGCTGTATAAATTCGTTGGTATCAGACGTCTCCTTCTTGGTGTTCTTTTTCACTTTCCGCTAGTGTATATTAAACAGGATGTAAGGTCAGGTGATGCGTAACATCACAGCCTCTCCTTGACAAATGTCAACCCCGCCTTCTCGTGGTGCATCCTGTTCCCACTAAAGGGGCTCTGACGACCGCCAATAGCGGTATAACTATACCATCGGGATCAGAGGAAATGCTATCCCACACTCACCAACCCGCTTGGCCAGCGTGGTGAGTTATGGCCAAACACCTCCAAAATGACTCTACAACTTAAATCTTGGCCCTCAGTCTCCGGCAGCTGGAATGTACCTGGCCAAGGCAGCGGCCAGTGCGACATGAAGGTAGAGGGTGCTAAGAATCCCCGGAGGACCGGACTAGGCTGCCATTTGATGCTGACCTTGGCTACCTATAACGGACGCTCCCTATCTTCTGATTCAAGGCTTCTTGAATTAGAAGAGGAACTACAAAGGATCAAGTGGGACATCGTCGGGCTAAGTGAGGTAAGGAGAAAAGGAGAAGATCTCATTGAACTGAAAAGTGGACATCTCTTCTATTATCGTGGGACAGATACTGGCAGAACTAGTGGTGTTGGATTTATAATAAACAAGAAACTGAAGGATAAAGTGGTAGAAGTTGAAAGTTCCTCTGACAGAGCTGCACGACTCGTTATCCAACTATCGAGAAGATACCAGGCTCAGATTATTCAAACTTATGCACCCACCACAAGTCATCCTGAAGAAGAAATTGAAGAATTTTATGAGGAAATTTGTCATCTAAATAATAAAGGTAAGCAGCACTTGAAGATAATTATGGGAGATTTCAATGCAAAAATAGGGCAACGGCAACAGAATGAAACTTCAGTAGGTAAATTCGGTCACGGCAACAGAAACCAGCGTGGAAATACTCTCGTTGAGTTTGCAGAGGCAGAAGGATTTTTTCATCTTGAACTCCTTTTTCAAGAAAAAGCCACACAGGAAATGGACATGGAGACATCCAATTGGAACGACAAGTGAAATTGATTTTATTATGTGTAACAAAACATTCGTCATCGAAGACTGCAGTGTGCTGAACAAGTTCAACACAGGTAGTGACCATAGATTGGGGAGATGTAAGATGCACCTCAACACTAAACTGGAACGTGGCAAGCTCATAAGACAAACAAAATGTATTGACATAACCAACCTTAAAAAACACCATAATACTTTCAAGTTGGAACTGAAGAACAGATTCTCTGCTTTAGAAGGCCTAACATCGGAAGAAGTGGATATTTCGGAAGTTAACAGAAAAGTAACCAAAGCTCTAATGGAAACAGCAACAAAATTAGCTGGGTCTAAAAACAAGTTGCATGTGAACAAATTATCAGGAAAACCAAAATGTTGATGCAAAAAAGACGAGAGATGAGGACAACTAAAGTAGATGTGACTTCCAAAGTGGAATATATAGAGCTATGCAAGACAACACGAAAAAGTATCACTGAAGACGTAAGAAAATTCAACTGTGAGCTAGTGAGGAAAGCAATTGAAAACAACCAAAGCCTTAAGATAGCAAAGGGACATCTCAGTAAGGGAAGAAAACAGATTATGGCTCTGAGAAAAGAAGATGGTTCTATAACAAGAAATAGAGGCGAAATTTTGACAAGAGTGAAAGATTTCTACTCTAAATTATATGAAAGGGATGATACATGTACTCCAGACATCATGAAAGGTACCAGAGTTCTTCCAGTCCTCCCAGCAGAAGTTGCTCATGCAATCAAGAACATGAAGCGAGGGAAAGCTCCAGGAGAAGATGGAATTACTATAGACATCATACAAGAAGCAAGTGGAGAAATTGAAACAGTACTCGCCCAAATTTTCACTCGATGCCTTAATGAAGGGAAGATTCCTGAGGATTGGAACAATGCTACAATGATCCTGCTACATAAAAAAGGTGACATTGAGGATCTTAGGAACTACAGACCTATCAGCCTCCTATCAGTGGTTTATAAAATCTTCACTAAAGTTCTTTCACACCGCTTGAAGGTAACACTGGACATGGCTCAACCGAGAGAACAAGCTGGATTCAGGAGTGGCTACAGCACAATAGATCATATCCATGTGCTGAGAGAACTAATTGAAAGAGCGAGGAATATGAACTTCCATTGTGCATGGCTTTTATCGATTATGAAAAAGCCTTTGATTCGGTGAAACCATCAGCAGTTACAATGGCTCTGAAAACCTGCGGTATTGAAGATGCATACATTAATATTATTAATAACATCTATGAAAATGCAAGTGCAATGATTAGGCTGTTTGAAAATACAACACACATAAAAATTGGAAAGGGAGTGAGACAAGGTGACACCATATCTCCGAAGCTCTTTAATGCGACATTGGAAAATGTCTTTCAATCACTGAACTGGGAAAACAAAGGGATAAAGATTAATGGAGATTATCTAACCCACCTTCGTTTTGCTGATGACGTAGTCATTTTTGCAACTACCCCATCAGAGCTGCAGAGTATGATCCAGGAACTTGCTGACAAGAGTAAAGAAGTGGGATTAAAAATGAACTTTCAGAAGACAAAAGTGATGTTCAATGCTTTTACAAGAAATGAAGATTTATCGATTGATGGAGAAAAACTGGAGATAACAGATACGTATGTTTATCTTGGACAGCAGATATCAAGTGAGGGTCACATTGATGAAGAAATTAATCGGCGTACAAAACTTGGTTGGAGAGCTTTTGGAAGAAACAGCATAATTTTCAAGAGCAATATGCCATTATGTCTTAAAAGAAAAGTGTTTGATCAATGCATCCTTCCAGTGCTTACGTATGGTGCAGAGACGTGGACCTTAACTAAAAGAGACATACAAAAGCTGCAGACAACTCAAAGAAGCATGGAGAGGTGCATGCTTGGTATAACCAGGAGAGATAAGAAGAGGAACTCGTGGATCCGAAAAATGACGAGAGTGGAAGACATCATGATCAGAGTTAAATCCCAGAAATGGCAATGGGCTGGACATACTGCCAGAAGGACAGACCATAGATGGACAGCCGAAATTTTAGATTGGATTCCAAGGCACAGGAAAAGACCCAGAAAAGACCACATGGGAGATGGGTGGATGAAATTCGTAAATATGCGGGAGTGACATGGAGGAGACTGGCACAAGACAGACCGTTGTGGAGGAAACTTGGGGAGACCTTCGTCCAGCAGTGGATTGATAATGGTTGACAATGATGATGATGATGATATTAAACAGCCATGGTGACATTACACAAACCTGTCTGACTCCTGCTCCAATAGAAAACTATTTCGTCGGTCCGTCCGTCCCTCCTGCACCCACGGAATCCATACTCGCCTCACTGTAGCTGGATGTCGTCCCACACGGGCGCTGATATCTCGGTACGATAAACCACTGTCGGGATAAGCGACTATTCGTCCTGTGTCGAACTCCGAAACGTGATGGAATGACTGCCGTGTTCTGCGACGAGGCATCAGGAAGCTTCACACGCACAGGTCCGGCAGCACAACACACTTCCACTACTTACACCCCGCCTTCTGTGCACCCTTCTTATAGTGCTCCTCGGGGGCGTGCGGGGAGCACATGATTTGCATATGCCCTGCAATGCTAATCGTTTGCATGTCCTCTCGCGGGCGACGCATGCTGCAAATTTCAGGCCAATCGGATGCTTCCTTCTTGGTGTTGCATTTTGGGTGGCCAACAGCGTAGATACACATAATCCATTCTCAGAGATCAATTTACCTTTCACCATTGTCATTCACACAAAGATGATCAAACTTACCCAGAACATTATCAGAAATCCCATTTTTAACACCTACTCTAGCATTGAAATCCCCTGCTATTATAGTTTTCTCTTTGGCACCAAACTGGCTCAAAACAGCTTTTAGCTCACTCCAGAAATCTTCCTTCCTCTCAGAAAGTTTTGAATCACAAGGAGCATACACTACAAAAATCACTAAAATTTCACTTTCAAATGAAACCAAAGAATTCCCTCACTTATGCAGCTACGGTGAATCAAGTTATTCTTCATCTTTTCACTTAAAATTACACCTACACTAGCCTGTTTTCTCACATTATCCAACACTCCAGACCGCACACTCACCACTCCAGGCCACACGCTCACCACTCCAGACCACACACTCACCACTCCAAACCACACACTCACCATTCCGGAACACACACTCAGCACTCCAGACCACACATTCACCACTCCAGACCACACACTCACCATTCCAGAACAGACATTCACCACTCCATTCACTTCTTCTATTCTAACTTCCTTCTTTTTAGTTTCACTTGCAGACAGTACATCCAATCTATACTTTTTCATTTCTTTAATCACCTCATTCATCTTTTCATTTATTTCTCTAGTATTTCATATACCATTCTTACACTCACTCAGCCGAGGCCTCTTTCTCATATGCCATTTAGAAATGCGAGGTCGATCCGTGGTGCATCATTCTTTTTAAGTGTGGTAGGTCCACCATGTCCACACTTGAGTCCTTTATATATTTCCTTTGTGTCTTTTTAATCAGGTAAGTACACCAGTGTGGGGGATTAGCCCACCGCTGACGGTTTCAGTCGGTCATTCCACCTAATGATTCTGGAACATAACCCAGTGAGTTGGGGTCTTTTGGCCAATGTCACACAAGATTAGCTGGTACCTCAACAATATTTGTACTGAAGCTTAAATTTGTGTCAGCTCCCAAGATTAATAGAGGCCCTTTTTACTGTTGTGTGTGCCATTGTTGTCCAGAGGAGCGCCCCGTGGAAGCAAACCCCCGAATAATTGAAACATGATCAATTTGACAGATATTAGTAGTAGACTCAGCAATTAATACAAAGTAGTTAGGCACTTTGATTTCAGCTGCTCTGTTTTATAGAAGCTGGGCTGGTAAGGACTGCATCAGGTTAGTTTGTACATAAGGACTGCTATAAGTTGAATGATCATCACACGGTAGTAAATGTTACTCCCGTTATGTGTCATTTTAGCAAGTTCCAAAACTTTGCTTTTATCTGTTCTTTTTTATCTGGGTTTAACGACCACTATGATCAACTCTAAGGGCTGTAAGCAGTCGCCCGTCCCTAATTTAAGGATACTGGTTCCGGGAAGGGGAAGCAACTGGCACGCCACTCATTCTTAATGCAGTGCTCTAAATTGGATGAGGAATTGCGTGGTGTCACATCCATCACGCCGCTCATTTCTTATCCGGGATCCTAACCAGGAACCATCTCGGACGACTAGAGAGAGAGAGAGAGAGAGAGAGTCATCACAAGCATCAAAGTTAGGCATCAAAGCCTAACTTTGATGCTTGTGATGACTCCGGTAGCAACGACTTGTGTTCTTCATGTACCCAATTATTCTTTCCCAAAAAGATAACGTCATCCATTATCCGTGTTAAAACCTTTTTTTTTCTTCTTTTTTTTTTGTGTCTTTTCTTTCAGTCTTCATAGGACTAGCCAAAACAGTTCTATGGGTGCACAAACTAATACACTGACGGGAAAAAATCCCAACACCAAGAAGGGGTTGTGTTAGATAAACGACAGTTGGTAGGCAGTGAACGTACATCTGTAAGATGACGTCTATGCAAATTTCGCGCTCGGCGCATTCGTGTGGCGCTAGTAGCGCCCCTCGGAACATGCAAAGAAGGTTTGCTGTAAATACGCGCTGTAACGTTCGTGAGCGTTAGTTATCGTTGAGATTCGACGTAGGGTGTTGATGTTAGTCAAGAATGCCTTTAAGAAGACGAAAAGGCCATTATCAACAGCTCACGGAGTTTCAACGACGTCGTGTAATAGGGCTACGAGAAGGTGGATTTTCTTTCCGCAATATTGCAGAACGACTTGGCAGGAATGTAGCCACTGTACATGATTGTTGGCAGCGGTGGTCAAGGGAAGGTACTGCCTCAAGAAGACCGGGTTCCGGCCGGGCACGTGGCACTCCTGAGAGGGAAGACCGCCGTGTACAGCGTATGGCCGTGGCGCATCGTACTGCGTCTGCGGCAGCAATTTGAGCTGCAGTTGCCACCACAGTGACACAAAAAACTGTTACAAATCGGTTACTTGAAGGACAGCTCCGAGTCAGCAGCCCTGTAGCGTGCATTCTACTTACTCCAAACCACTGCCGTTAGCGACGTCAGTGGTGTCAAGCTAGAGCTCATTGGAGGACGGAGTGGAGATCTGTTGTGTTTTCTGATGAAAGCCGGTTCTGCATGGGTGCCAGTGATGGCCGTGTGTTGGTTAGAAGGAGGCCAGGCGAGCCCCTGCAACCAACCTGTCTGCGGCCGAGGCACACTGGACCTACACCTGGAGTTATGGTCTGGGGAGCAATTTCCTATGACAGCAGGAGCACTCTCGTGGTTATCCCACGCACCCTGATGGCACAGTCGTACGTCGGTCTGGTGATTCAACCTGTTGTGCTGCCATTCATGAACAGCATTCCAGGGGGTTTTTTCCAACAGGATAACGCTCGCCCGCATACCGCTGTTGTAATCCAACATGCTCTACAGAGTGTCGACATGTTGCCGTGGCCTGCTAGATCACCAGATCTTTCACCAATCGAGCACGTATGGGACATCATTGGACGACAACTCCAGCGTCACCCCAACCAGCATTAACCGTCCTTGTATTGACCGACCAAATGCAACAGGCGTGGAACTCCATCCCACAAACTGATATCCAGCACCTGCACGACACAATGCATGAACGTTTGCGTGCTTGCATTCAGCATTCTGTCGGTTACCCCGGTTATTAGTGTACCAGCATTTCACATTTAAAATGGCTCTTCTCGCGCTTACATTAAGCTGTGATCTTGAAACCTTAATCGATTAAATACGTTACCTATACAAATGTATTGCCGCCATTTCATTCCTCTACAACTATTTTTTCGTGGTGATGGGATTTTTTTCCCGTCAGTGTATATTGAAAAAGAGTTTCTTCCACGCTTCTTAAGATTTTCACTGATTTTCAAGCTTTCCTGTTTTGTGCATACATTGTAGAGTTTTAGAGTTTAAATGGCTGTGCGTAGATATTGTTATTTGCTTATGTTATCACTAAACCTCCAACATCACTTCACTGTAAACACTTTTCTTGCTGAGATGTTCTTGTAGCTTAACATCAATCGCCCCGGGGGAGCAGTGCGAGCCTCTGACCATTCCTCCGAAATGGGTCCGTGTTCGAACACCGGTGAGGCATGGACATTGTGTTTGTCTTTCGGCATGGCTTTCTCCCTTTCCAGGAGCCAGTGACCCTAAATTAAGGACGGGAGACAGCTTATAGCCCATCGAGTTGCTCACAGTGGTCGTTTAACCTCCAATAAAAAAATTCCTAACTTATCCTCCAGATAACTTAATTATACGAGACAAGCTAATTAGGCAGTAAATAAAACTGCGTCACAGTGGAAATGAAAAGTCTTTACTTACGATTTCTAGTAATGTTTATTTGGTCCTTTGTAGGTACACATCGGTCACCAAAGTATCACATGCAGAATATAACTCCAATTCGTAATCAATCAAATATATCGTTACACAGAAAAATCATCAAGTCCAACTAGACCAAATAAAAAATTAAGACATATGTAACTAGGAAGAGTGACATTCAGCGTGAGTATGATTCAGTTCAGCATCAACTCATACAAAATCAAACTCTAATCGTACATCAACTCTCACCAATCTCTCAATCTCTCTCTCTCTCTCTCTCTCCTGTCTGTGTGTCTGATACAAATCAGAACAGCACTTTTATCATTCCTGTTCACTGTAGTCAGGTTGCCAAGCCACAATCGCCGCAGAAGAAAAATGTAGCTTTAAGATTCGAAAATGTTTATAAGACTTACGAGACCAAAAAAGAAAGTTCAATTAGCGTATACGTTACATCTTTTAGCAAAAATCATGCAACCAGTTTTGAATCACTCCAACCGTTCGATATATTTGCAAAATTCCAACCAGGAAACCAAATGAAAATGTTCCCACTTGATAAGCAAACCGGACATTACCTATTGATTTCATTTCCACTTTTCATTCCATTTTGCTTGCACCAAGTTTCACTGAAATAACGTGCAGCTTCATCTGTCAGGAAGACATCAAAGTGAGCTTTAAGACCTGAATAATAAGGGTATAACTCAATCACATCACGTACAGGATCAGGCATGTATTACAGATGTGAATCTGTTAGGTACTTATTGTATGTGCCAATCATCGCGCGAAGTCCTTCTGTGTCGTCTTTCTCTCTGGATGACAGTCTGCTGAAAACATCAGGTGTCTAAGTGCTCGATTTTTCTTCCCTATGCGTTTCCAACAGCTGGGGTCTCGTAACCATTTTCTAGTTGAAGGCCGATACTAGCAAATCATCAAAGAGTTTCATTTTTGATGCAGCAAACTTCGTGAAAGAGCCGATTAAAAAGTATGCATACAATTTTCTATGCTTTCAAGTTTTATTTTATCTATCTGCAACTTCTTTCACCTTTCATTATCCCAGGTAAATAAAATATATTTGTAGGGATTTTCTCAACTTCTCATTAAAAAAATTAAAAATAACAACAGACGTAATACGTTTTGAGAACAAAGAAGACGCAGTACTCCAAATCTCAAAGTACAGACACCCTGTTCGCTTTCTCTGAATCTTAAAACACAGTTCAGTAAAAATTATCATTAACACAAAACTTCGCTTGCCGGCAAATGCTTAAACCCGACCTGCTCGGAAGCAATAAACTAGACACCCGTTCATCAGAACTCTTTCCAAACCCTCATGGCGAAACAACACACACACACAAAGAAAAAAAAGATGCAAGTAATCCTTAATCGCCACAAAAAGAGCAAAAGTCAGATGCCATCTCACCACCAAAACGCCTGCTGCTTACGACTATAGAAGATGAACCAAATGGCCCATAAAATCCTTTACTTTCACATCAGTCAACTTCGCCACAACACTGCTTCACTGCTTTACGCTTTCTTTCACCGGAAGCCATCGTTCGCCCTGAACTCGAGTGCAGTCCTCTATAGACTAACCCATTAGTAAATTGTTCGTGTATTAATTCCGTTAATTCGATGTCTCTCCGAGAAATCTACGAGACGAGTCCTTACCGTTAAGTCCTTAAGAAGTTTCTTTATTTAAATCTTAAGAGGTTTCTCTCTCTTCTCCGGCACATTAACGTGTATCGCGAAACGTACTTTTTTGTTGCATTTTCAGAATAATATCTACTGTGTACGTACTTTCTTGCTGCGTTTTCAGAACAATATCTACTGTGTACGTACTTTCTTGCTGCGTATTCAGAACAATATCTACTGTGTACGTACTTTCTTGCTGCGTTTTAACAACATCTACTGTGCGGGTGATCTTCCAGAACAATATCTCCAGCACTAGCGCATGGAGATAGTGTTTTTTATTTTATTTTTTATGTCAATGAACGACATCGGAAAGTTGTCAGCATCAGGACCTTTTTCCCTGAGCCGGTGCAGGACGACGTTGTTACTTCCTCTGTCGTCCGTTCTTCCCAGATGAACATGAGGACAGCTCTCTCTATATGCTTCATGAAAGACTGGTGGAAGTTCTAAATCCCCCACAAAGAAACACTTCGAGAAAAACAAGAAGTTACCTAATTTTTCTCTGTTGTTCGTCGGGATGTCAATAATCTGCCATTCTCCAAGGTACTCTCGAGGACACCCTCTTTGCAAAAAACGAAATACCACTAGTATCCTGAGGGTACAATCGGTAACGATCAGACCACTAACCCCTGATCTTTATCATCGTTCCGAAAGAAGTGACGACTGAGGATTTCTGGATTCAGTTTAGCCTGTCAACTCACATTGCACCATGAAAATCTCCCCCATCCCTCAAGTAAAAACCCTTCGTAAAAAATGGGAGAACACCTGCGTGGCTCAGTTTGAGCCACAAAGAAGGTGACACCGTTCTCCGAGCCCACAAAAAAACGTTACACTGTTAAAGTACGCTGGGTTTCTAACCGGTCTGTGCTCTCTCTGGTAGAGTGGTCTCCACAAAACAACTATTATTTTTTACCCATCACGGTATGTCCTACAGAATGAGAACGAAAAGAAAGGGAGACATTGGTAACCCTAGTTACACCCACTTCCCATCTTGTGCGGAGAAAACGGGCTTCAGGAAATAATTCCTTACTCTCAGGCCACTACACGAAAATACAGACCGAGCTTCAAATAAATTCCCCGAAGTTGTGGGCGCTCAAAAGCTTGTAACTGAACACATGAGGCATCCGATTAAAAGCTTTGATCCACCGCAAGGATACCGATCCCCATGTTATCATTGAGATGCAATCGCATCGTGCATGCACTGCACATTCAGGTTAATGAGTCTACCTAATGCTACACATCTCATGGCGTCCAACCAGTTTACATGTGACCGGAGTAACGGTGTTACAGATTGCCGTGGGCAAAATCTTACAGCAGACAGCACACAAAAACTCGGGATGCCAACCACTCAAAACTCGCTGCTGCATTTCCAGGGGTTTTGCTCAAAAAAGTCATGAAGCTGTTACTTATCGTCCTGTTCGTGAGAAGCCATAGCCGCATCCAGTTCGCGTTTTTCGGGGTTTCCGCTAATGTAACCTAAAGGAGTGAATGGATCCCTAAAATCAGCCATGGAAGTACCGCGCCATTTCTGTCTTTCGCCTCTTGACATTTAATGAGGAAGGGAATGAGAAACCAGTTAACCATAACACCCTTTCCCTAGGATATTCGTGTCACCATGACTGTGCGCAGCTCATTGAGATGAATCGTCGAATGTTCATGTCAGGAAATCACACCTCAAAAAGAAAGAGTGAGAGCCACCATATTTGCAAATTTCTTGTGAAACTCAGCCAGGAACGCATCGTAACCATGGGGACTTTGTGTTCTTAAGCAAAAGAATGCCCTTCCTAATCTTTAGAAGAGTCAAGTCCCCTTCCGTCTGTCCCCTTCATCCTCATTGATTAGTTGGGTGTACCCTCAAGCCGAACCTCTGTGATCAACTCCCCTATGTCCTCTTCGGCACACACAGGTCCTCTAAGTATTTTCGTGCTATTATGAATATATCCCTGAGGTCCATGAGCTCCCTATTCCAATCACCAACTTTTTCAAATTCTTCCGCTGCCTTTCTCCGTTCTCCTGTAGAAGTAATTAATGTTCACTTTTTCCCTTGAAGACCTTCAGATTGCTCGCGAGCTGCACATAGAATTCAAATTCCCTATGAAACTAATATTTATGGATACAAAATACGCTAAGGTATGAGATTTTTGACCCCAACTGATCATCGCCCACTAAACTGATGTGGAGCATGTTCATCACGAAGGCGTGATTTTTTTTCTCTCCTCTGCCAGATCCTTACTTTTAAATTTAGTCATGTCCTTGATCTCGGAGAAAGTAAAAACTCTACCCTCTCAACTCTACCAAGTGGACTTTCAGGAAGTGCACTTTCTGAACGCTCACTTGGACTGTTTGCCTGAAAAACCCTTTACCTCGGAACTGTTAGTTAGGAATAAGGAGAAAGATTCCACCAAGACATAAATCAGATGCAACGATGATACCAGGGAAGAATGATCTCAACATAATGGCAGACATTTTTAGAAGCTTTATAGAGAAGACCTTCAACTTATGTATGGAAGAAAAAGTTTTTACGAAGCTTTGAAGGCGAAAACAAAAGACAATATGAGGACTTTAAATGCAGATAACATTTGTAAATGATTCTTTGTAACAATTTTTGTACTTCAAAATATTTTTCAAATTTTCGAAATAAAATAAACTTTTCTTTAGAATATATCTGAATAGGACACATCCCCATATCTTCACATGCGTCTTGTGAAAACTCTTTACGGCACAGAGAAAAATTGTAGTCATGTTTGAAATCAGCACACCAAATACGTTTAGAATCAGCCAAAATTTTGCAGACAATTTACCGTAACCCAAATTTTGCAGGCTGGTGGAGGTCATTAACCCCTCCCCCTCCCCAATACTTCTTTAAAAAATAATACACATAAATAATTATTTTTCTTGTTTCCAAACAAATATCAACGTATTTATATCGCTATCACTTTGATAATGGAAATCAATGGAAGAATTATGGCTTCCGTGGTGTGAGACATCGCGATGACATAAAGCAAGCAAGTCAATAAACACACACAGCAGTTCAATAAGCAAGATATTAGTCTGATATTAAGGATTGAGGAAGTGAATCACGTCAATATTGAAATAACTTCTCTCAATAATATTTAATTTACTTTTATTTCTGGCAGTTGAATTTCATAAGAACAGTTTGAATTTGAAATTATTGCGATTTTTTGCTGCACCACACCGAACAGCATTAAATACATCAAACACCATAAAAATACAAACTGGAAAGTGTGAAAAACATAATGTGAATACATCAAGATATCTAAGTCATTTACGAAACTTATTAGTGAAGGAAAGTACAAAAAATAAATGATAATACGATTTAGCTATAAGTAAAATACATTTTTACCACAATTATAATATAGGGGAAGATTCTATTAAAGTCAACAAAAACTCACAATAATATCAATACAGGTACAATCAGAAGCACAATTTGTGTACAACGCAAAAACGTATGATACAATATGGCAAAGGGCCAGGGAAAAAGGATAAATGATTTAGCCTGACGAGCCCCTGAACCCCAACGGAATATATGCCAAGACATTCTCAGATTCAGTTTAACTACCGACTGTGTAAAAATAAGCATTTCTGTGGTATCAAATACAATATTTAACCAAACAACAAGAAACCCCTCAACAGACTTTTAAAAACAGTGTAGTTTATTATAAGTCTAATATGTAACGGCAACTCGTTCCACAAACGGGGACAGGTTGCGCATATATTATCAAACGAGGGCAGGTTGCGCAAATATTTATCAAACGAGGGCAGGTCGCGCAAATATTTATCAAACGAGGGCAGGTTGCGCAACAACAAATTTGTGTGCGTTCTAGTGATCACCAACTTATGTATCCTCGAGTATCGTAAAGATGAGAAAAATGATGTAATGTTATTAGAATACATACCTATTTCCATAAACTTTTTCATGCATAAATAACAAAAGCCTGAAATTATAGAAGTTATCAATAGATAGTATAGGTGATAACGAACAAAAATAATTTCAGCATCAATCTACAAATTTATCAAACGAATAAATTATTTTAAAGAGCATAGATTCTGATAACATTACCCCTCGTTGTCTTGCCCCAAGTCAGAATACAATAAGACGATATTAGATAAATAAATGAATAATACAAGGCCAACTTGATCAGTAGTGAAACTAGGTACGGATGAGAATGTCGTACGTTTGTACCTATTTTACCATGTGATTAGTAAAGCTGCTTCATCCACTTTGCACGAGTTGAAAAATATAGCAAACGGCAAATCAGTGTCTCTTTCATAAAGCGAAATTCCCCTATGTAAAATCAACTGCTTACCTTTGTCCTTTTATGCTAACACAGACTAGCTTCAAAACCATGTACTTGCATTGTAGTGATGGCATTTGACACAGTGGTTTGCAATTTTTCTGCTGATTACGAAATACGAATTCTGTAATTCAAAGTAGACTCGTAACATGGCAATTTTTTAAAATGGTGTTGATCCGTAGAAACGCAACTTATATTTGATTAACATCGGTAAAAACTGCAATGATTCTGAAACACTACTTTCGGTAAATTTTAAAATTCCGGCATGTGACTCTGTGTGTAATACGCTTAAGATAATCAGTACACGTAGCTGTGCATCAGAGGAACAACTTTTCTTCAGCAACATCAAGCAAACCTCTGATCTGAACACAGATCTCAAATTTTTTATAAACGGTGCAAGAATTTTTTCAGTTAGAATTCCTGCCACGTGGAAAAAGAGAAAAGAATCGAAAAATACATCTTGGTACCTTATTTTCAGATTTTGAGCGCCTGAAAGAGTAAGTCACGTCAACATATCTCAGGGAGCGAAATCGTTATCGCACATAAGTTGAAGCCAGGAAGATCCTGGATCGTGTCTTGCTGCTGCTTTACACCTGCCTCGGTTCAGACGTCACGTTTAGCCGTTGATCCTGGAAAGATCCCTCGTTATAAACAAGTCTATTTCCATCCCGATGCGTAATCGGCTTGAAACATTTAGCCCTTGTGAAATACAGGTAATATCTGGTAAGAGGATAAAAACCAGCTAACCACATCGAGGTGTTAAAATATTTCACAGTAGTAAATTACCGGTCTTTGTAGAAAGTTTACTTGAAATTGAAAGAATTACAGTTTCCCCCTTTAATGTTTCAAAACAAAAGACTGAATTTTGCGAGTTCGACTCATCAAGGTTGTCTTAATCCCAACATCAGATAACTTCTTTATTAGAACCAAAGTAGTTGCTGACGATACGGCACAATTCCTGATGTACGAAAACGTTGTGAATGAACTAGATAGCAACGAGTTCTGCCGGTGTACGCTCTGTAGAACATGTTAATTGAGCTATCTAATGAGATTACAGTAATATCGACGTGCTTCCACGCGTGGAGTACTCCAGGAGTAAAGCTTCGTTGACCGCATTGATAGAGCTTGCATGTAAATGAATCCTTCTGAATGCCTGACGTATGATTTCAGTAAATCACCTGACAAAGAGGAGAAAATATGATTCAGATGAATCATGAAGCTATTTGTTCTCTAGGGGGAAAATGTTCATCTCTTCAGAAGCACGGAAAACTGGGAAGACAAAAAACATCGGCAGAACTTAGTAATCAATATAATTTTCCTTAGTGGACTCCTAAAAATTCTAGATCCGTAGAAGTAAATATTTTGTGCTGTGTGATTAATTGAACTCGATGAATGGACTAACTCATTTATTCATTTCGTATATCAGGCTACTGTTGAAGTATTGCTAGGGTTTGAGAAAGTACTTCTTTTTGAGTATTCCTGTACCTAAAGCAGTTGCATTCCTTGTATTGCAGGTATTGATAAGACTGATACCTTAATAAATGAGATAAGAGAGCTTCTGGCAAGAGACACCTGCGAAAGTGCTGAGCTTGTCGTAAATCAACAGTACATTATTATGGGAAAAGATGGTGAAAAGTATTTGGATGACGATGGGAACTCATGGTTCGTATAGCAGTTTTATTATTTTATTACTTCAATTTACTGTTTCTCTTTGGAAAATTAAAGCATCATTTCCCATAATAATACAAAATATTTCAATCAATGAAAACGCTAGTCATCTCGGTCTACAAAAAACAACAACAAAAAAAACAGAAATGTGAATACTTCTACTGCAGCTCTTTGAACCCAAATGACAGGCTTTTACTCATACAATATAATCTCATGTCATGTGGCATTTTTTTACAGATATCAAGATACTTTGCTGCCGGACTGAGCCTCAGCCCCATTACTACTATTATCAGGCAAGAATGCACCAGGTTGGGTTGCCAGCTAAATGGTGGAGAGAGTACAAGTTCCGGATGCAACCTCCGGAATCGGCTAAGCCGTCTAGAGACGATGTTAGGGAACTATTCAGGCATTCGCATTGCGTTTCGGGGAAACTCTTAGAAAGGTCCGGATTTCAATTGATCCTACCACTGTCGCTACACACATGTACACGATGCTGGCGATCAATGGCGCACCGACTATCAAGGGCTTCAACAGGTTTGAACCGCGCCTTCTCCCCTAAAATAATAATAATGACAGTAAGGTTAAAAGTGCGGGTTATGAAGTATTGGAGGAAATGAGAAGAAAGTCAAAGAGGCTCAGTTATGTACCTAAAAGAAAGCTGTAACTTGATTATTTTACACTTCTTTTCTATAATTATATTTCCATTCAAAACGGTTACCCACACATTTTTCAAAGCACACGCACACAGATACTCAAACAAACGTATAGTCAAACGGACAGAGTGCTCATATAGTGTGAGAGTTACGTTACGTCCTTAAATGCTATGTAAATATTTTCAAACCTTCATCTCAAATTGCTCCTGAGATGTTAATAGGAAACACAGAACAGACGGACATGCCGATGAGCGGACAGACAACCAAAGCATAAACATGGTGTGACAATTACGCCCTCTCCCAAAACTCCATTTCGCAAAATTTCAAATCTATCTCCAACGCTTCCCGAGAGATGATATATTTATCAAAAACAGGCGGACGTAAGGACAAACAGACATCCGGACATCAAAGGGCTAAAATTGTGTATGGTGTGAGAGTTGCATGCTGTTCCCTAAAATGTCATCCTGGAAAATTCAAATTTCCATTTCAAATGGTTTGAAACCCAATTAAGCCGAAGAAGTATAAGTGTCCAGTCTATAACAGTTTTTCCAGTCAATATCAATCGAATACGACGGCGATCTGTGGGTACATACAATGCATTCTGTTGAAAATGCAACACCAGGAAAAACTTGAGATATTGAAGTGAGATGTATAGGGTGCATTACTTAGGATACAAGACTGAAGTGAGCAGAAGTACAGAACTGTAAGTGATATGGAACACACAATGCCCAGTACCTTGTGTACCCAATGCGAGCGGCGATAACGGCTACTCTCTTGATTCGTACCCAAATTTCATCTTGGAATAACTAGCGGCGGAACCTGACGGAACAAGCATCGAGCACTTCTTCAATGGGTGACAAATCCGGCGAACGCGCTGGCCAAGGAAGACGTGGCACAGGTCGGCCATCCAGGAGCTGTAAGACATTCCACGTCACATGAGGTCAGGCATTCTTTTGTTGAAATATGGCACTCGGGATCGTCTGAATATGTGGCAGCACTTCAACCTCCACAACTTCTCCGATGAACTGCTCGTTACTCATGGTTTCTGCAATGCGTTGGAGACGCGAACGTGGATGGAACCTAACAGCACCCCACACTAGAACGCTCTGTGTCAAGAATGTATGAACCCACATAATGCATGCCTCCAGTAGCTGTTTATCACGGCGTTGCCGTACAAGGATGTGTCAATCATGGTCATTAGGATGAACTGCGACTTATCAGAAAATATTATGCTCTGCCATTCATCACGCCAGTGTCTGCGTTCTTGGTCCCATTGCAACCGCTAACGTCTGCGATTTAAGGGCAAGGGAAGTCGAAGAAAGAGACAGCAAACGACGAAGCGTCTCTGAAGAAAACGACGTCGGACAGAGCTTTCAAACTACTCTTGATAAAATATACTCCTCCACTGTTTTGCTAACACTTAGGGCGTGACTGTTCGGTAACCAAAGCCATACGGTGGAGATGATTATCTTCCCGTACGTTCTTCCCTTATTGGACTCCAGACCAAAGAGGTTATATTACTGGAGACACCACTCCTATCCACGCAGCATTGGCCGCCATAAGTCACCGTCCGTGCTGCAAATGACGTCATGAGCAGGCACGACGCAGCCGCAGAAGAGAAGCTGCTTGGAAAGAAATGGAACAAAAACTTCTAAGCGTATAAACAGATAAAATGAGTAATTCAATAATCTTTATCAATGATTCACAAGCTTACTATTTCATCAATGGTATAATTTAGTTCATTTTTTGCCTGCTTGTGACGTCACACCACAGATTAGCTGTGACCTATGGTGGCAGAACCAGTGGTGTCTCTAGTAATATAACCTCCTTGCTCCAGACTCCTCACGTTGGTACGTTAGATTTCCCTCTTTCCACTGATGCCATATTCGCATCACTGTTTTTGCGTTACTTCCAAGACAAGCAGAAATGTCAGGGAAGAAAATTCTACCGGTCTCGCGCGAAGGTCGTCGACTGTACGTACGGGTCTCCTCTGCCGCAACGGGACATATTCAGTAATTACTACTACAGTTCTGCCATAGTTTCCGCGAATTGACTATGGCAATTCCCTCTGCGCTTCCTGATTTTATCCCTCCTGCGGGGGCAGCAACGAGGACGTGGCTGGCACAAATCATTTGCATGTACGCTGAGGTTGTAACGATTTGCACATCCTCACGTGACCTACCAGCCTTGCCAGTTTCAATCCGATCGCACACGTTTTTCCTGGTGTTGAATTTTCAACACACAGCAGTGTATAATATCGAACTTAACAACTGTACCTTCAGGAAACATTTTTGTCAAAATTCTAGGTGCGCCCCTGCTGGCGATTAGCTAATTGCTCCACGCAGTCGAGTAAGGGAAATATTGGTTTTCTGCGCCAGTGGTAGTGCCACAGGTTAACATTAGCAGCTACCCTCAGAAGTGTAGATGCTGATAATAACGGTGCTATTTGTGAAATTAGAGCGTTGTCGTTCGGCAGCGGTAGAGGGACATATCACGTGTTCGCCATCTTGGATTGTATGCGCATGCTCCTTACGCCTTTTGGTAGACTTTGTCGAATGATTTTTCCATCTGAAAATTTTTTGTTCAATGGCGTTGGCACTCGGTGAGATATTTGTTTGCTTAAAGTGGTGAACTGTGAGATTTTCTCCGCAAATCTGAAAAAATCTTCTGTAGGGGTGGATTCGAACCGAGTTTTTTTTTTATTAGAAGCGTTAAAGCCTGGACTAAGGAATAACGGGATAAACACACTTGTTGGTAGTGGAGTTTCGTCAGTGGAGTGAGAAATGTATCTGTAGGATCGTTTATGTTTAATATTTTGAAGATATTAGTTATACATCATAACGAGTGCATGCATTTATACTGTAGTTTCAGTAACATGATGACAATGATACGGAACGAACTGTCCATCTAGTTGGACAAAAGGGTCGCAAGTTTACAGTCTCTTCAACTTCAATTTGCAATGGCTTGAAGTAAGCCAGTCTCTTTGGTGACTCTTACAAAAACTATTATCTCTCGTACCAAGTTGAGAGCGTTTCGGGATCCCGTGATGTTTTTTACTGTATCTTGCAAACTGAGATTCAGTGAGTGTGCCAAACAATGAACAAAGAGTGCTCTTTTTTCTATATCAGAGATTCTGACTTGGAAACTGGTGTAAATGCTTGTCATGTTGCGTGCACCATCGAAGCACTGGCCCCTACAGTCACTCAAACTAAGGCTGAATCTTTGAAAGGCATCAGTGACAATCCTGTGCAGAGTCTTCGCTTGGGCATTCTTTGTTGAGTAAAATCTTAGAAATACTTCTTCAACTTCAAGTTCATTTGTTCATTCATAGGAACTTGTTCTTGAATAGAAATATTTTATTTTTCATCCACAATCAGTGCATAATGTCTTGCATCTCTGATACGTATGATAAGTTGTTTCAAGACAGAGTGGCTCATAAGTTCTAACATTTCGTTGCATATGTCATGAGAATTCCTTTGAATGAATCGCGTTCCATCCAACGTTTTAGCTCCACACAGTCTTCAAGTGTTAGGTGTAACAAATTTAATAAATTATTAGTTTCGTCTGCATGGCTACGTACAGGAAGTCCTTGGCGAGCCAGAAACTACAGTGAAGAAACAATTTTCAATAATGCAAACCTGTTTTCTTCCATTTGTTGTTTCTTTGCATTTGACAATTGGCAAGAAACATTTATGCTTGCACTAGTAATACTTATTTTTAAAACAGATTCTCGATGACATTCTGACTTTTCGTGCTTTCTGAATATTTCAAGTGCTTTCTTCTAATTTTGGAAATCAGTCACTATGAAGGATAGCTGAAATGTAGTTGAGAACTGTAAGAGCTGATTAGTATAAGCTGCTCTGCATATCTTACAAAAATCAGCATGTTTGGTGTCATCATATTACAAGCCATGGAAATGAGGTAATTCAATGAGCTTCAAAGTTTATTTTGTGTTCTGCTCGTCTTCGTGCTGATGGTAGTTGAGTCTTAGTCGTATTAGAAGAAATGCTGGCAAAGAATGGCCTGCACCTACATGGTTATGTTCATCACTTAAACTTGATAATGTTGACATATCAGGCTCACTAGATACTAAATTATTTAGATACTAAATCGCTTGGCTCAAGATTTCTTTTAACAATATATTTATCCACTCTGGCAAGTGGAATAAATTTGCTCAAAAGTTACGATACAGTTAGAATCATAATTATATATGTAAATGCAAAACATAACATGAATGATGAAGGTGAAACTTTTCCTGTAGTACGAAGAACAGGTTATTCCAGGTATGACAGAGCGGAGCGTAGTCCAACGGCCGGTAAGAACTAGTTTGTGGTTTCGGCAAAGGCAACTTCTGCCTGGTAAACTTTTGGCAGCGCGCCGACGCGCCGCTTTCATGAGAGCATGAAGGACACAGCCTCCAGCATGAATAAATGAGTGAGTGATGTAAGAATCAGTCCTCCGTACTATTAAAGCCACAAACATCTGGTGGGTTAGCTAGTCGACTCACGTGACCTGAGCTCTCCTTCTGAAATATCGCCACTTCTCCTAGCAAGAACAGACACGGAGTAAAACCCATTTAAAGCAAATAAAAACAAGAAAGATTACACCGAATTTTCGGATGTAATAAGAAGTTGTTTGAATCCGTTCTGATGCAAATTAAATTTATCAAAGCTATTCAAAGTCAATGGAACCGGAATAGAAAACAATAGATCTGACGAAAGAAAGAAGATTTTCAATCGGGTTTTTAATCCCTCAGATATTGCTGTAAACGGAATCGTGAGCTTACGAACTCTTAGAAACAGAGATATCGACAAAAATAAGATGTGATTTTACGTCCCCTGGTGGGAATACCATGCATTAATTTAGGAAGAAAGTATTCTCAAAAGGTTTTTCCATATAAGCGATATCGGTCGAAGATAAAAAAATAAGTCGAGTTTTCAGGATCTCAAATTTTGCTACGAATACATCAGAAGCGGAAATGAACACTTATGACCCCTGGTGGCTAAACCATTCTTTACCAAACATTAGAAATTATGTGAAAAATTATTTCCATTAGGTCTTGTATGCGATACGGGAAGAATTTTTCAAATCAGAGCTTTAGGAGCAGAAATAACGCAGAAAACGCAATTTACCTTTGTGCCCCCTAGCGGAAAGTCTATGATTTACTTGGAAATTTTGAATTTATAGGAAAAACATTTCGCATCGGAAACACTATTCAACAAAGAAGGAATTTTTCAAATCTTAATCTTAGTAGAGATATTGACAAAAATAAGATATACATCTACCCCCCCCCCCCCCCCCGGCGTAGAAACCATGCATTATTTCAAAAAGAATATTTTCCTAAAAGGTTTGTCGACATGAGTAGTATCGGTCAACAAACGATATTTTTTTCAATCGAGATTTTAGAAACTCATATTGTGCTGCAAATACAACAGAAGCGGAAATTAAGATTTACGCCACCTGGTGGCCAAACCATTTCTTACAAAAATTAGAAAATATGTGCAAACGATTTCCCATCAGGAGCTGCATGCGGTTCAGAAAGAATTTTTCAAATCGGAGATTTAGAAGCAGAGATATAGGGGGAAGCGCAATTTACACTTACGCCCCTACCGGAAAGTCTATGAATTACTTGAAAATTTTGAAATTATATGAACCACATGTCACACTAGAAACAGTATCCAACAAAGAAGGAATTTTTGGAAGTCTGACTCCTAGAAGTAGAGATATTGACAAAAATAAGATATACATCTACGCCCCCTGGCGTGGAAACCATGCCCTATTTTAAGAAGAAAATGTTTCTAAAAGGTTTGTCGACATGAGTAGTATCGGTCAACAAACGACGTTTTTTTCAATCGAGAATTTAGAAGCTCATATTTTGCTGCAAATACAACAGAAGCGGAAATTAAGATATACGCACTCTGGTGGCCAAACTATTTTCTTACAAAAATTAGAAATTATGTGCAAACGATTTCCCATCAGGAGCTGTATCCGGTGCAGAAAGAAAGGTTTCAAATCGGAGATTTAAAAGCAGAGATATTGGGGGAAACGCAATTTACCGCTATGTCCCCTAGCGGAAAGTCTATGAATTACTTGAAATTTTTGAAATTAAATGAAAAACATGTCACACGAAAAACACTATCCAACAAAGAAGGAATTTTTCAAATCGGGCTCCTAGAAGTAGAGATATTGACAAAAATAAGATGTACATCTACGCCCCCTGGCGGAGAAACTGTAGAATATTTTAAAAAGAAAATATTCCAAAAAGGTTTATTGATGTGAGTGGCATCAGTCCACGAAAGAATTTTTTCAATCGATATTTAGAAGCTCCGATTTTATGGCAGATACATCAGAAGCAAAATTTAACACTTACGCCCCCTGATGGCGAAAGTGTTCTTTACCAAAAATTTGAAATTATATGCAAAAGATTTTTCATCAGACGATGTATCCGTTGAGAAAAAAATTTCGAATCGGAGTTTTAGAAGAAGATTTATCGGGGAAAATGTCATTTACTTTTACGCCCCCTAGCGGAAAATCTATGCGTAATTTGAAAAAGTAATTATATCTAAAATACTCTTCGACATAAATGGAAGTGAAAGATAAAAAAATTTCAATCGGATGTTTAGTAGCAAATATGTGGAATAAAACGTATTTTTGAATTCGACATCATCTGCATTTACACCCTCTACCGGCGAAACTGTTCATCGTAAAAAAAAAACGAAATAAAGGATCATCATTTGCATATTTCAAGCTTCCCAATGCAAAAAGAATATTTTCAAATAGGACTGATAGTTGCAGAGATATCGTTGGTACAGACGGACGGACAAATCGATAACAGAAGCATGATCTGTTTTTACAAAAGACGTGCTAAAAATATAAGAGAAATATACGTTCTCCTAGATCTATGAAAATTGCAGTACAGTTTTATTATTAACCAATAATTATAAGGAGAGGCCCGGGCCCCTTCTTACAATTATTGGGTGGCTCAAACGTCAAACACCACCGGCCCCATAGAGTCGGCGCCCATGAACATTGAAATTGAAAAAATACAAAAGGTATGTTTCAAAAAAAGGAAAAACAAAGTAAAAGTCGATTTTTCTTCGTTCGTTTTGTATATAAGGCAGAATTTTATACGTTGAAATCGTGAAGTCGATTTTTCTTTCGTTTGTTTTCATTGCAAGTCAACTTTTGGAATCGTTAAAATCATGCAATGACAATTTTTTTCATTATTTTTCATGACAAAATACAGTTTAAGTTTGTTCTATACAGAACGAATTTAACCATCATTAACAAATTTAAGACCGTTTAATTCACATGTAATTTATATCTGACATGAAAAATTATTCAGCAATCAGCTTTTGAACAAGTCCTTTCAAACTTTACCGGTGTTATGTTACGAGTTTCTGTACATTCAACTTTCCCAAATAACATACGTACCTTTAAGAATCAAAAAACAAGAAAAAGAACACCAAAGAATACCCAAAGAAGGTACGTACTTCAACGATTATTTCAAAAGAAAGGTCTCTATATAGGACTCTCTTAGTCTCTGGTCTTAAAAGAAAATCCACTCTACCCAAAGATCAATTGCTAAGTCTTTAAAAATATCTGCATCAACTGTAAACAAGGTAATAAACAAAGATTTGAATCTGAATAGAACCAAAAAGAAAGATGACACCAAATTTTCGTTTGTAACAATCACGTCTTTTGAATCCGTTCTGAAGCGAATTAAATTTACCAAAGCTATTCAAAGTCAGTGGAACGGGTATAGAAAAGAGTAGTATCTGACCGAAGAAAGAATTTTTCCAATCGTCTTTTTAATCTCGCAGATATTGCTGTAAACGGAATCGTGAACTTTCGCTCTGTGGTTGCAGACTTGTGCGGTAAGAAAAATTTAAAATTATATGAAAAACATTTCGCAGCGGAAACGCTCTCCAACAAAGAAAGAATTTTTCAAATCAGACTCTTAGAAACAGAAACATCGGCAAATATAATATATGCACGCCCATGTCGGGAAAATCATGCATTATTTTAAGAAGAAAGTATTCTCAAAAGGTTTTTCGATATGAGCGGTATCGGTCCGCGAAAGAAATATTTCAACCGAGTTTTCAGGAGCTCAGATTTTTCTGCAAGTACATCAGAAGCAGAAATTAGCACTTACGCCCCTTGGTGGCCAAACTATTCTTTACCAAATATTAGAAATTGTATACAAAACATTTCCCACCAGGAACTATATGCGATACAGGAAGAATTTTTCAAATCGGAATTTTGGAAGCAGAGATAATGGGGAAAAGGTAATTTACCTAAACGCACCCTAGCGGGAAGTCTATGAATTACTTGAAACTTTTGAAATTATGTGAAAAGTATTTCGCACCTCAAACGCTATACACCAAAAAAGGATTTTTTTAAAAATAGGATTCTTAGAAGTAGAGATATTGACAAAGTTTAAGATATACATCTAACCCTCCTAGCGGAGAAACCATGCATTATTTAAAGAAGAAAATATTCCTAAAAGGTTTATCGACGTGAGTGGTATCGGTCCACCAACAAATTTTTTTCAGTCGAGATTTTAGAAGATCAGATTTTGCTGCAAATATATCAGAGGCAGAAATTAACACTTACGCCATCTGGTGGCCAAGCCATTTTTACCAAAAACTAGATATTATATGCAAAACATTTCCAATCGGGAGCTGTATCCTCTGCAGAAAGAATTTTTCAAATCGGAGTTTTAGAAGCAGAGATATCGGGGGAAACGCAGTTTACTTTTACGTCCCTTAGCGGAAAATCTGTGCGCAACTTGAAAAAGTGACTATACTAAAATAGTCTTCTATATAAATGGAATCTAAAGGTAAAACATTTTTTACAATCGGATGTTTAGAAGCAAATACACTGCTGGCCACCCAAAATGCAGCACCAACAAGGACACGAAATAGCAAAGCTAGATTTACTTGACACATAACAACAGATAGAGAGATGAAACAATTGAGCTTACAGGCCCGTGCGACTTGCAGAACACGCAGACATCAATAGTTCGTGTGGCCCCTATGGCTGGCAATAACTGCCGCTACACGCCGCGGCATCGAACGAAAGAGGCTTTGGATGTGGGCTTGGGGTATGTCGGTCCAGGCTGCTTCCACTTGTTGCCACAGTTCATCAGGCGTAGCCGTGGGTGGTGCTAGCCGGGCCACTCGGTTGCCGATCAGCGACCAGACGTGTTCGATGAGCGACATATCGGGAGAACAGGCGTTCCACGGCAGCTGAGGCAACTGATGGGCCGTGAAGAATTGTTGCACGATGCGTGCCACGTGCGGGCGCGCATTGTCCTGTTGAAACGTGGCCGTTGGCAGGTTCTGCAGGTAAGGGAGGACTACAGGCTCCAAAACGTCTGAGATGTAGCGGTGGCTATTGAGTGTACCGGCGATGCGTACCAGAGGGATGCGGGTGTCATATCCAATTGCGCCCCATACCATAACGCCAGGCGACGGACCGGTATGGCGGTACATAATCCAGGCTTCATACAGTCTCTCGTCGTGGTGCCGCCACACTCGGATCCGATCATCGTGGTGTTGCAGGCAGAAGCGGGATTCGTCGGAGAAGACAATGTCGTGCCATTACGTAGTCCAGGTGCGGCGTTCAACTGCCCACTGCCGCTGCACTCGCCGGTGGTGTAACGTCAATGGTAATCGGAGCAATGGGCGCCGTGCGACAAGTCCCCGCTCCTGCAGACGACGTCGAACGGTACGTGCTGACAAAGGTTGTTGCACAACACACACTAATTCCTGCACAAACGTTCGTGATGTGGCGGTGCGAGCCGTCAATGCACGTCGCACAGCATGCCGGTCCTCTCGTTCAGTGGTGTGCCGTGGCTACGGCAATCGCTCACGATGGTCCGTCCATCCCTCCTGCACACACCGAATCCATGCTCGCCTCACTGTGGCTGGATGTCGTGCCACACGGGCGCCGATGTCTCCGTACGATAAACTGCTGTCGCGATAAGCCACTATTCGTCCTCTGTAGAACTCCGAAACGTTCTGGTATGACTGCCGTATTCTGCGACGAGGCATCAGGAAGCTTCCCACGCACAGGTCCGGCAGCACAACACACTTCCACTATTAACACCCAGCCTTCTGTGCACCCTTCTTATAGTGTTTCTCGGTGGCGTGCCGGGCGCACATGATTTGCATATGCCCTGCAATGCTAATCATTTGCATGTCTTCTCGCAGGCGACGCATGCTGCGAATTTCAGGCCAATCGGATGCTTCCTTCTTGGTGTTGCATTTTGGGTAGCCAGCAGTGTATATGGAATAAAATGTATTTTGAATTCGATCTGCATTTACGCCCTCTAGCGGCAAAATTGTTCATCGTAGGAAACTGGAATGCAAGGATCATCATTCGGACATTTCAAGCTTCCCAATGCAAAAAGAATGTTTCAAATCGGATTAATAGTTGCAGAGATATGGTGTCTACAGGCGGAAGGACAATTCGGTAAAGTAAGCACGATCTTTTTTACAAAAGACGTGCTAACAACTACGAAGCAAATGTCCGTCTGCTTAACTGGTCCACCAAAACGCGTAAACAGCATGCACGACAGTTGCCATGGTAGACCTGACACGGTCCAAGATGGAGATGGCGAACGCGTGACGTCACTCACGACTGCTGTCGAAGGGCACGCCCTAACTACAAAAAGTAGCACCATCAGCAGTATCTCCACTCCGGAGTGGTTATTGATGCGATTTCGTGGTCCCACCGCGGACCACCAATCGTTATGGTATCATGCCGAGGGATATCATGCATAAATTATGATGCTCGCTTCCCCCGAGGCGTGTCCAAGCGGTTTGATTTTTGTTTATTACTAGAGGTTTGGCGTCCGTACCATCCGGGAGCTCGTATGTGTAGCGAAATCGTTCTCAGCTAGCTGAAACACAGGAATTTTAATACCAGAGCATATGGAGAAAAGATAGTAAGAATTGAACACTTAACAATTTTTATTGTAGGCGGCACCTACCATCTGAGGCATTGGCCTCGGCGTACAGACAGGAGCTATTCTCCTACTTCTGAAATAACTAACGTCTATGTTAGATTCTAAGCAGCAGTCTTTCACCGCTACGCGTATCAGAGTTCAAAAATTCTGGGCTCTGCTGTTGTATTTAGTTCGCCAAATCAATCGAAATGATTACTCGTCGCGTATTTGTAATCCATTGCACTATAAGAGAAGACTTTAAATCTCTTAAGAGAAGCTGTTACCACGCACGCAGACACACGCGTGGACGCGAAAAAGCACAGGTGCGGCAGGGTGGTCGCTCCCTTCCTCTCCGAGAAACAGAGACCTGCGGCAGCATATCGGGATGAACGTGGGGGTAGCACTCTTTGATCACGTTGAGAAACTTCGTCGCTAGCTTGAAGCGTGCGCTTGCTTGCGGTTATACGTCGGTCAGTGACCTTATCCCTCCTCGGATGAGGAGAACGCTTTCATGGGAGGACTTCCATAAGGGAAGTTGAAGATCTTGGCCTAACGCGTTGACCCCGAATCCTTATTTCTCGTTTGTGGTTCATTGGTGGAACAGAATATGTGATGATAACCACTAATTATGGGCCCAGCGCTCTGACTGCGGCTTATGAATTCTGCAAATAAAAATCGCATCCTCTTTAACTCTGCGGTAGAACAGCTCTTTCCGTCGGCTTTTTCCTAATTTCGCTAGCGCTCGCAATTCCAAATTTAGGTGGGGCTTATTACAGAGACCTAGTTGCTTACCCGCTACGTCTTACTTCTGCGGAGCGAGTACCATCGCCTATATTCCTTCTCGGTGTTGTTTCGCGACCGTCTTAACTCTGCGAACAGCGAAAACTAACTGCCTTTATTTTTCCTCTGCCACTTCGCAGAGACAAACGAAAATAGCTTCTTTCCGCTGTGAAGTGGCTTCGCCTTGTCCCATCTCTGTCAACAACTTAGCGTTGCTCTCTTCCCTTTCGTACCGAGCGCTCTTAGCCTCAGCGAGACTGGTGTCGTTACCGAACTTCGACCCCCCCCCCCCCCCATAACCATAATTTGAACGCTGGCTAAAAGCTTTTCGACTTAAATTGCACAAAATTATAAATATTTATGAGGGCCTGGATGCCGCCGCATCGTCCGACTGGGTGTTCTTTTTGTTATTGGGTGGGCCTCCACCCGCCACCTCACAATACCTGTGCTTCCACCCAGCTAAGCGAATTAACCGACTTCCTCAATTAAACGTGCTAATTTTTTCCAGTTAATTTTGTAATAGGCCAAATATTTAATTTAAACATTATCATCATTTGGCCACGCCTATCGAGTCCGTCCCCCCTTTTAAAATTAATTTATTTAGACCTAAACTTCCTATCATTATGATGCTAACATTAACTTTTACGGTATATCTCAGATGACAAATCGTCGATTCTGAAAGCCGAAAACTAAGCATACGGTGATAAATATGAACAATGCGACAAATGGAATAATTCCGATGAGCCTATAATGCTAGGTAACGTTATATGGTTGAGCAGACGAAGTGTTCTGATTAGTTTTGAAAGGCATCATTTTTTCTGTGTGCATTTTTCCCTATATTCGAGAAGTGGGCATTTTTTCTATGGGCGTTTTTTCTGAGGGCATTTTCCTGTGGGTGTTTTTTTCTGTGCGCATTTTTTCCGTGGGCATTCTTTACTCATGCCCTATTGTAAACCGATGTAGGGGAACTGTCCACCGGAGAACTGGCTACCCGAAGAGAACTGGCCACCGGAGAAATGGTCACGAAAATTTTAAGGGACCGTATAAAAATTGCGTTTTCGACCGCTTTGTGGCCACGTTTCTAGAGGTTGGTTATCTGAATCACATAGAGTTTTCGTATTTTCTTAATTGTAATATTTAATGCAATTCTTTATAAGAAAAACAATGTTCATAATCTAGAACTCAAAAAAGAATTTCACGGTTTAAAACTGAAAACTACAGTTCGACAAATGATCTTCGGGAATGTGGACACTCAGGGAACCTGTCCGGGAGGGGGGGCTTAATAAGGAAAATATAAGGAATTTCTTGTCCGATCCGGAGATTTTCAACGTTTGCCAACTTCAAATTATATGATGACATGTGCAAACGTACGTAACCTGTCGGGGGAGGAGGGCTTAAGACCGAAAATATAAAACATAAAGAATTTGTATCCTAATCGGGAGTTTTCAGCGTTTACATACACTACAACTCAACATATTCTCTGCGGGCATGTGCTTAGGTAGGAAACTTGTCGGGGAGGGGTGGTGATTAGCACTAAAAATAAACTATAGAGAATTCCTGGTGCCATTGGAAGATTTTCAGCTTTTACAAATTACAGCTCAACAAATTCTCTGCGGGAATGTGAGAAAGAATGAAACCTGTTGGGAATAGGGTAAGTCTTAACACCGAGAAAATAAAATGTAAAGAATTTGTAGCCCAATCGAAAGATTTTCGGCGTTTACAAAATACAACCCAACAAATTGTCTGACGGCGCGTTCAAACGCAGAAAATCTGTCGGGTACTAAGGCGGTACCACACACACACCATCACATGCCCGCAGAGAATTTGTTGAGCTGTAGTTAGTAAACGCTGAAAACTTCCGGATCGGACATGATGGAATAACAGCTGTTAAAAAGGCCCAAGCATTGGCCAAAATATTAATATTTAATGCCTAAGTAAAAGCGCAATAATACTAACTTGACATGGTGTCTAAACTTTACAGATATGAACGCGATGGAATAAAAACTGTTGAAAAGGCCTAAGTCTAGGCCAAGGTATTAATATTTAATGCCTAAGTAAATGTGCAATAATACTAACTTGACATGGTCTCTAAACATTATAGATATGAAAACGATGGAAAAAACTGTTTAAAATGCCTAGGCCTGGGCCAAGGTATTAATATTTAATGCCTAAATAAAATCGCAATAATACTAACTTGACTTGGTGTCTAAACTTTATCAGTATGAGCACGATGGAATAAAAACTGTTAAAAAAGCCTAGGCTTAGGTCAAGGTATTTATATTTGTTGCCTAAATAAAAGCGCAATAATACTAACTTGACATGGTGTTTAAACCTTATAGATATGAGCACGATGGAATAAAAACTGTTAAAAATGCTCAATCTTAGGCGTTAGGCATAGGCATATTAATTTATTTTTAGTGCCAAAGAAAAAGCGTAATATTCATAACCTGTCTGAGTGTCCAAACTTTATAAATTTGATCACGGCGGAAGACTTTCGAAACCATACGTTTTCCTGCATTCGTTTTGTATGTAACCAAAATTTGTAAACGCGACGAATTTGTCCGCGGCGATTTGACGTATGAATTTGTCCGCGACGAATTGACGTAGTTGACGATTTGTCCGCGACGAATTGACGTAGTTGACGATTTGTCCGCGACGAATTGAAGCTCGACGAATTGACGTGACACCGAAAATGATGAGGTTTTGTACATAAAAAAACTTACTTTTAAACCGATGAACTTGAATATTGCAAAGCTCAGAGCAAGAGTCCTGTCATGGAAGTAAAATTTTGGTGTACAGAGGGGGAAAATAAATGAAGATAGCAGAGGCGAATCTAGGGCGGAGCAAGTGGGGCTGCTGCCCCGGGCGTAGCTCAAGGGACGGCGCAGAAATCACTACGTACAATATGATAAAAATTAGAAATGAAATTTTAGTACCAATAGATAAATGACAAAATATGGCGCAGGAAAACTTTACCAGAAACTGGTGCCAAAGTCTATTTTTGTATGGTTTTCATACAGTCATTTCAAAATAGTACTTTTTACGACATAATTGTATAAAGTTTGTTCATTGTTTTTCTCCTTACGTTTGTATAGTTAATCAGGTTAGCTGAAGTTATTGCAACTTTATTTGAATATACGTACATTATGTTACACCTTCGACATTTTTTCCCTGCTCATTACATTTGTGTGTGAGTTGATTTCTCGCACGAGAGAGAGAGAGATGAGAGATGAGAATACACAGATTTCTCTGCAGTAGGGACTCGAAAGTATCGCCGGGCAAAGTTAATATACTGTATTACTTACAGCCTTATTTTGAAAATCTGTGATTCGTACAACAGTAAAGTCATACCTTATGTGGTGTGACAAATGGAAACGGAAACAGACTCCAAATTATTTATAGCTGCCCGATGTTACTGCAGCCCTTGTTGCCTGCGAACAGGTATTCTACCCAAGTATTTGAAAGCTGTTAAAAGTTCTCGGTTAGCTCCAAGTTTCAACAGCAAATAAATGGTTTTTTTCTTGATGATGAAGAGGGCTAAATTTAAGGAACAAAACTGGACAGCAATGACCGCAAAAATATATATAAATTAAACTTAAGTGAAGTATGTATATTTCAATTAAACTTAAATTAACATAGGAATGCCTAGTTACGTCCCTGAAAGAGAGAATAAAATTAACAATCCAGTGAAGTCAGATGGATGTCGGTTTAGGAAAGAAAAACTGCAAAGAGGCTCAAACAAAAAGGAGTTGATGCCACTGTGAACATTAAGGCTCTGAAACACGAACAATATCAGTGTAAGAGAAAAGAAATAAAGCGTATCGGAAATAATAAAGAAAACAACATTTCGAGTATTTATATTCTCCAGTTTTGGGACGCATAATATAACGTATTGAACATTTTGTACAATTTTGGATTTAAATTCCAATCTAGGAAAATTAACTAGAAAAGAATGTTGTTTTTTCAGTATAAGAATATTTGCTAGCACCTGTCATTCTCTATTATGGGTTTTCAGCATTTCTTTGGCAGCTTTAAGAGGAAAATATTCTTACAAGAGGATGTTGGAACGGTAATATACTTGTGGAAAGGAACTAACTCCGTGCAGTGGCCAAATTATTATGACCACGAGACCGTTTTATGCAAAGTAGCTATCCCGCAGATGCTGCTGATGCAAGATGGTTGATTTGGTATAAAAAGGGAACGCTGAAGGCATGCAGAGACTAATGAAGTGCATTGCGCAAGAAATAATGGTTAAAGACGCGATCTGACGAATTTTGAACCTTGAATGATCGTGGGTGTTCGAAGCATTTGTGCAAGAATTAACAAAACGGCTTTATCTGTGAAATGTTCGAGTGCACAGTTGTTAACGTTTACAGACAGTAGACTACCAGTAAAAAAAACCGTGTCTGAGCGCAAGGCGTATGCTCTTCAACGGTTACTGCATGCTGGAGCTGAGCGGAGAGTAAGCAGTCTTGTTTAGTCCAGCAGATGGGCAACACTTCGTCAGATTACAGATAATCTAAATCAGGGATTGCCTCTCAACGTACAATTCGCCGCCATTACATCGTATGGGCTACAGAAGCAGATGGTCTACCCGTAAGCCATTGCTATCTGCAGTGAACAAGAAAAAACGCCTCCAGTTTGTTCAGGTACACAAGAGTTGGGCAGTAAATGAGTGGAAACGCAAAGTAATGGTGCCAGAGCCACTGGCAATATTACTCAATCCATTTCATTCAGGACACCGAGATGTAAATGGTTAATCCGTCAATCAATCCATTGCATCCAGGATACCGGAGATGTTAATCGTCAACCTGTTTCACGCCATCCACGGATTACAACAGCCCAGAATGACAGGTATGTGGCACTTATAGCGAGAGGTAACTGGTCGACGTCATCGAAAGCGCTTACTTTACTTTAGAGCTGTCTGCGGCAAATGGATTAGCTTTTCAAGGCAAACGCTATACAGACGGCTCAACGAACAACAGCTATACGCGAGACCTGAAATTTGCATTTCACTCACTCCATCAGCAAGAAATGCCAGGGTTCTGAGGTGCAGACAATATCGAGACTGGAACGAAAATCAATGGGCCAATATCCTCTTCTCCGATGGATCCAGGTTCAGTCTCGAAAGTAACAGCCGTCGTGCTCAAATCTGGAGAGACCTGGAAACGGTTATTCGCCATAAACATCCAGGAAATGTACCATTACAGCGGTGGTGGTGAACTTGCCTGGGTGGTGATATACAGAATTATTTAAAATATAATTAAATAGTGACTGCGGTTACTCAGCGCGCGAAAAACAACATTTAAAAGTTGTTCTTGATTATGCAAAATACACAAATGCAAATTTTCACATATGGGAAAGTTCTTATTTGTATCAAGGAATACACAAATTTATATATTTAAAAATGGTGAAGAAATATATGGTACAAAGTTCTGTGCAGTACTTACACATCTGTATAGTTTGCTTTGCATAATGCTTTTTTTGTGTTCGAATTAACACTAAAATAATGAAGCATGAAAAATAAAGCGAAAGTTTTGTATGTGTCGCTGCAATTGCATCACAAAATTCAAGTGTTTATTTTGAAGGTTTAGATCGGTTGCACACATGCTGTGGGATACCCAATTGGAGAAAAACAAAATGCTAGTTTTGTATGTTTTTTCTTGGCGTTCTTTAATCACTTGTATATTCACAAAGTTGCACTTGCGAGTTTTCACCTGTGAACTATAAAATGTTTTCGCTGAATGGGACAAGAAGTCTTATTGCAGCCGCATTGTTCTTCCAAAAACATTTCTTGGGCGAAGGTCGTAAATGCTTCCGGTATCTTTGCAGGGTGTTAATGTGCTGATTATGATGCTCTACACGAGGTTTTCTTCTACACTGTGGGACATAGATGCCATCAATCAGTGGGATCGGTAGTCCACTTGAGTAGCATACTGCTGTGTTAGATGTTGCGTGGGTTCATTTTCCCGAATGTGCGAAGATCGCTGTGCGTCATTTCCTAAGGGTTCTTCTCTCACCTGTGCTATTCTTCGTTGGTTTTGCTTTTCGGTGTCGGCAGAGTTATTTTCTTCCAGACAATTTTCTCAGTGATCTTTTATTTTGAGGACGAATGCTTTCTTGGAGAAACCCCGCGAGGGATAATACGGCCTTCAGCAATTAACAGCAATCAACTTCTTACGTCACGAGCATCTTTCTTCAAGCGGCAGAGCGTGAAAGGAAAAAAATACGCAGTAGTCATAAAAAGGGAGTCTTGCTTTGGACTTCAGGAAGAGAGGAATGCTTTATCACACGCATGTAGGCGCGAAGGAATGAGAACAGGTTTTGGCGGGAGATACATAGAGAAAGTCATCCGAAATACCCTCCTTCCGCTGGAAGAATATACTATTTATTTTGACTAACTGATATTTTCCTTTTTCTTCCCATTCTAAAGAATAAAGATCCCTGCGAGCGAAACCACCTGTCGTTACATTCAGTTTGTTTAACTATTTATTTACTTGCTGTCGTTCTGCAATGACATAGTAACCTGCAAACGGCGATTCTCCTGATAATATAGCGTCCACTTCAATACTTAAAAATAATCACGCCAATAGTGGCATTATGCCAAAGGAGGCACACAACTTCATGTCTATTCTGGTGGAACTTTGACAGGTTTGAGATACAGAGACAAAATGCGTATCACTACATGAAGCTTTTTCGGGGTGATGTTAGCCCAGATTTCCTGTTCATGGACAATAGTGCGAGACCTCATAGAACTGCTATTGTCAATTATTGCCTGGAAAGTGAAGATATCCACCGTATGCAATAGCCAGCGCATTCCACACACTTCAACTCAACAGAGCCTGTGTGGAACTTCCTGTCAGAAATCTCGAGGATCTCCGACCCGCTCTTGTTCAGGAGTGAAATTCGCTGCAACAGAATCTTCTTCTTTCCCTTGTCAACAGTGTGAGACATTGCTGTGACACTTGTAGCGCTGTAAGGGCTCGCCATACGCCTTGCTAAATCGTTGTACGAAATCAGAAAAGCCTCTGGAAAATTCCTGCTGTTTTCACCATTTTGGACTATTTTTACGTTTTCCTGATTCGTCATGTTCTTATGTAATCTATACTGCGCATTTAGTTCCTCACTAATATATCTATGTGTAGTAAACATACCATTTCATTATTTCTTCTGGTTTTTGTAATTTAACACCAACGTACAGGGTAATTCAAAATGATTGCCCCGATTACAAATGACAATACCTGGTTTATGAACATAGATACAGAGATCACATTATTACACAATAAAGAAGGAAGTTTAGAATTTTGTTTTATTCCTTACAAATGTCTTATGTGACTCCCCTGTGTTACGCGGACAACATCTAAACGGTTATCCATTTCACGCCAGACATTATGAAGCATGTTCGTAGTCACTGATGTCAGTGCAAGCTGAATGCGCATCTTCAGTTCTTGCAGTGTTCTCGGCAAAGGTGGCACATTCACATGGTCTTTGACATACCTCCACATACTTTTCATTCTCTCCACTGTAACAACAGAATGACACTTTTCAAATCCAGTACGCAAAACGCCTTTTCTGCTGAGGTCGACATTTCTTCCCACCGGCTTTAGCGCACGGGCAGCTCACTTTTCTACGCCACCACAGCAAAACAGCAGTAGGTTTCAATAAAATTCTAAACTTCTTTCTTTCTCGTGTAGGGATATCAGCTGTCTATTTATCTTCATAAACACTTTATTGCCGTTTGTAATCGGGGCAATCATTTTGAATTACCCTGCATAATGAGTTTAATGCGACTACAAGACTTACGTGGTCATTTCAAAGGAGTATGTACAATGTCGTTTCAAGAAACGAGCTGCAATGTTCCTATCTAAGAGTCAATTGCACAGAGTTCAAAAATCACGTGTATATGTCTAATTAACTACTAAAAACTCCATGATTTCAGTACGTCTTTTTCTTAATCCAGAACCGTAATAGTTTAATTTAATTAACCTTTATGCTACCAAAAAACCACCCTATCTTAATGATGGAATTTTTTGTTTTTAATGATGAAAGTTCGTGGTTATCACATTTAATCTGGAAGAGTATTTCACGTTTACGAATATTTTTTGTCTATCCTAGGCACCGATACCTGCTGGATAAATCTACAAGTATCTTCACGTTCACTAAAATCAAAGATGCCGATAACAAGTTTCTTCAAAAAGCTATGAACTGGCTCCACAGAGATTTTCCGAAAGAAGGATGCCTTGACTAAACCTGCTTCTCCAGATTTAATATTAGAAGTGATTTCTGCATAACGATTTGTTCTAAAATTATGAAATTCATCAAGTTTTGTGCAAAATTGACATAACTCCAGCTGAAAAAGATAGGTAAATAGTACAGGAAAAATAAGGAACAATCACGCATAATATATATCTTGAGCAAAACGGTTTCTCTGTAACTGTACAAAACGTTCTTTTAATATAAAATTGTTTTAGTAAAATGATTTGTTTACTTTTGGTTCTGTGATTTTTAGTCCGAAAAAAAAGCTACATATCAGTGTCACGAACTTAGAAACAATTTGGATCTCTGTATGTTCTATCACCTAATTCGTGGCGTTTTCGTTAAGCGATTTTAATCTCAGGCATAATATCCTCCCTATCTTTGGGCGATCAAGGAGTGTGCGTGAACCTTTAGTAATCTTTAACTCGTAAATCCGTACATCCAAGCATTGAACTATACAGAAAAACTCCAGTTTACAAATAGCAATGATAAAATAGTGTTGTAGTAGCTGAATATCTGTTCGATTTCGAAATGGAATTTTTACGCTGAGTGAAGATGACTGTCATCGATTTTTATATTCTACGTAATTTGATAGCTACAGGTGGTTCACATGTTCTTTAGAGATTTAGTTAATTTCCCCAGTTCGATGATTCAGCTAATATGACTCGAATCATTTATTTGTTTCTATTTCTCGAATCATCTCACTCGAGTCATTCGCTCAGCACGGTAAGATTGTTTTCAGTAAGAATTTCTTCTATGTGAAAAGTAAAATGATCCCGCAAAACGAATTTCATATTCTGTCCCATATTCTCATATTTTGCAATAGAAATGTACCAACGTCCTGTCAAGGGTGCCGCAAATGACGTACTGGTTAACGCGCATGACCTGAAGCAGATCCCTAGCTCGTGTCCCACAGCAATCAAACAGGAAACTCCCGCAGCGACCCAGAAGCTAGGCCAAGCCTCGGAACCCGGGGCAGAGAGTCCCTGTCACATGCAAGCCCATTTAGCCCCGAACCCGAAACCAGCCACTAAGTGGTTGGGCAGCATAAGAGGCACCCTGTCAGGGTGTAATATTCGTGTATATATGGCTGACTGAACACTACATAAGTCAGTTCTTAAATACTTCAGCTACAGTGAAAAAGGAGTCACCCAATAAACTTCAAGAAAACGTTATTTACGGTTAGTCTTTATTCAGCCAAAACTCCTTTGGCACTTCAACAAGGCAGAACTGCAACTCACTTTTCAATATTTGAGTTAATAATCAGAACACTTGGTTAAGGAAAACACCAACACTAAGGATATAACACGCAGCCTTCCAAATAGATCAAACTTCAATTAAACAACGCAGTTTTCACGATTATAGCATTATAACATCCACCATCTCCACACTTTTTGCTGCTGCACAACATTATATGTCTTCCAGTTCTTATCATTCACATACATACAACCAACACTCTCCGACCTCAAGGTGTTGCCAACCATTCGCTTGCGAGAAAGAAGATATAACGTTAAGTTTGAAAAACGCTAAAAGAGAATGAACTCAAATTTACACAGAAAAAGTAACTAGAAATGAAAGTTAAATTAGAGTATACGTCCCAAGGGGACGACAAACAACCAAGCACGTAAAAACAAAATTAAACATCATCGGAATGGCATACAAACTGCTCTTTGCCAAAATGTTGCTTGAATTACTTTTGCCTCCAGTAATATTTTATAACGGAAGATTGAATTTTGTAACAGTTCAGCTCAGCAAGGTCTATCAGATGGTATAACAGTTCAGCTTATCAAGGTCTTATCCCCACCGTCTGTCAGATGGCTCCATTATCAAAACCAAAATGGCAACACTACAGCGAAGCTGTAGGGATTACATCAGCATAATGCTGGAATGGATTTCATCAGTATAATGCATGCGAAATAGATTAATAAACCAGTATGAAACGTGCTTGAAAGGTTCTGCCAGTGGCACACATGTGAATTGAATTAGCTGATAACGCCGATGTACATGTCATTATAGAGTACGGATCCTAGAGTGAAGTTAAATTACTCTGATCTGCAATTTTTCAACTTTTTTCTGTTGTTTTCAAATGAATAGGTGTATCTGAATGGATTTTTTGCGCAGATTCCGAAAATGACCTTCAAAATTCCGCATCACGTCAGGTATTTTCACAAATGACGGAAATGTGAAAATTTAAAAAACCGTTATGTTTTAATGACATTGCTATATGGCAACGTTTGTAACGTGTGAAAATGTTCTCTGGAGGGGCGGAATGATTGTTTAAGGAATAGATAAACATAAATACATATTCAAAAGCAAACATACATAACATTCGCCACTGGGCTTCCCTTCAAACTTCCTCTTTTTGGATTGTCTTCGGTGTGCGTCCGTACAGTTTCTGTTCAACATCCAACAATAGTCGGCCATCATATGTACAGTACACTTTCCTTGGTATCTCTTTTCCATCACTTTAATATCTTGATGGAAGCGCTCGCCATGTTCTTCCGAAAAATCACCAAGATTGTTAGGAAAGTAATTTAGATGAGCATGAAGAAAGTGAACTTTGACGCTCATGTTGCAACCAAGCAGTTCATAGGATTCCAGCATGTCCTCGACTAAAGTGGTGTAATTTGAAGCCTTCGTGTTCCCCAAAACGTTGTGTACCACACTTCTGAATGCAGTCCATGCTCGCAATTCGCACTCACTCATGGTTTCCTCGAATATGTTGTCTGCCATTAATTTTCGTATTTGAGGGCCTATGAAAATGCCAGCTTTAATTTTTTCAGACGTGATTAATGGAAACTTACCACCAAGATACTGAAAACATTTACTGTCCCTGCTTAAAGCTGTCACGAATTGCTTCATTAAGCCAAGTTTGATGTGTAAAGGTAGCAACGGTATTTTCGAGGGATCAACCAGTGGAAGTGAAACAATGTTTTTTTCGCCAGGTGTGAATGTACTTCTGACTGGCCACTGCTGCCGAACGTAATGTTCCGTCCTTGCTCTGGAGTCCCATTCACACAAAAAGCAAGGAAATTTGGTGTAGCCTGCTTGTTGGCCGAGCAATATTCCAATCACCTTGAAATCCCCGCACAAAGACCATTCATGAAACTTGTAGTGCACACTTTCCAGCAGTAATTTAAGGTTCTCGTATGTCTCTTTCAAGGTCACAGAATGTGCTACTGGAATGAATGGATGGGTGTTAGTATTGTGTAATAAAACACCTTTTAAACTGGATTTGCTGGCATCTATGAACAACCTCCACTGTCCTGAATTGTAATTAATGTTGAAGTATTTCATGACTGCCGGAATGTCTCGACAATATACCAAACCGCATTCTTCAGCAAAAAACGGAACAAATTCTGCTTTTCGGTGTCTGCACCAGGAGAACCTCGTATTAGGACTTAGTAAATTATTTTCCTGAAGTCGTGATCCTAATAGCTCTGCTGCGTCTTTAGGTAAATTCAGATCACGAACCAAATCATTCAGTTCATTCTGGGTAAATGGCACTGGGGTTTAATCCTCCATACTGTCCGGTTGGTACATCTCATCACTTGTATCACCATCTGGATCGGTGTCTGTTGGGGCCTCGATATTGGACGGGGATGGCACAGGGATGGATTCACTATGGAGCAATGGTCTTATAGCAGATGGGATATTGGGATACACAATTTTACGTATACTGGTTCTGGTATGGCCCACGATATTCACTGTGCAGAAGTAGCAGTCGTCACTGTGATTTTTTGGCTCAATCCACACCATGGGTACACCGAACAGCATTGATGCCCTTTTTCCACTTTTCCAGTTCCTCAACCCCTCCACACATGCACGGCACACATTGTGAGGAGACCAAACTTTGTCCTGATCTGCTAGTTTAATGCCTAAGTATTGAAAATAAGCGTTTTTCACGAAAGGCGCAATATTTTGCCTCTGTTTTTTTCCTGTCGTATAACAGCCACATATGTAGCAAAATATGTCTGGATGATTTACACAACCACGTGAAGCCATTGCACACGCCACAAAGAAACAACCGAACGGGACCACTCCCTTCTTTGCACCGACTAGTGCAACACGATCTGCCCCGAATGGCGCCACATGTGACCAATAGAAAGAAGGGAGCAGTGGTGTGAGGTGTGAGTCATACTGCCGTGCCAAGATAACATTCTCTCATGTTCCGCCTTTGTGAGTGGCGCAAATCGTGACGTCATACAAATAAAACAGTTGCATTTCCATTATCAGCTATATATTTATGTTTATCTATTCCTTAAACAATCATTCCGCTCCTCCAGAGAACATTTTCACACGTTACAAACGTTGCCATATAACAATGTCATTAAAAAGTAACGTTTTTTTTAATTTTCACATTTCCGTCATTTGTGAAAACACTTGACGTGATACGGAATTTTGAAGGTCATTTTCGGAATCTGCGAAAGAAATCCATTCAGATACACCTATTCATTTCAAAACAACAAAACCTTGCATATTAGTGAATAGTTTTTGTTGGCAGGGATTACATTAGTATAATCCCAGTCAAAGACAGATTAGAATTGAAGCTTATAAGGCAAATGACGAAAAGAGAAAATGCATTGCATATAAAAGATGACGACCCAGCCTTGTACTGAAAATTAACGAATAATGTTTAAAATGAAATTTTTCATTTTGATTTAATAATTGCATATGATTTATTTGTTCTTTAATGACTAGAGTAACCCGCACTTTTGGGCGGTTTGGATAATTTGACTTGAAGTCCTCACCGATTTCGATTTCTGGAATCATTTCATTTCTTTATTAGCATTTTAGTTGCCACAGCATTAATACAAAATCGAAAAAGAAACACAAAATAAACTGTAATGTAAACAACTGGGATGGAGAGGGAAAAGGCCTAAAAGGCCTGATGTGCCCTCCTTTTCCAACAAGGAAAAAATGCATATGCAACAGAAAGGTTCAAGTTGGCATGTCCCAATATTACAATAATGGAGGCAAATATGAATCACCACCAAGAGAGGTAAGTTAGTTAGTATATATTTAGTAAGTGGAGTTTTAGTTTATATTTAAACAGATTAGTATTATTAATAGATGTAAGATTACTAGGGAGTGAGTTCCAAATGGAAGGGCATCATTTGAGTCAAGTCATTCACTCAACGGCCTTTGCTACATATCCGCATTGTGATTGGGGAGAAAGCAATCATCAGAGAACTTTGCACTTCTTTGAATTGTGGTAAGCACGACATCGTTTATGCGAATGACAAGTCTGCTTAATCAACAGCTGGCAGCAAAATATAATTGTGGAACTGTGAGGAAAGCATTGTAATAGTGGAGCATTAAACACATAATGGTCACTAAAATAGGAACTTTTATTCAATACTTGGTTGGACATCCTTTAGCTCGAATTACAGCACGTACGTGCATTGGCATAGATTCCACAAGGTGTTGGAGTACATCTACAGCATACCAGATGTTCACCAGACAGTCCTGTAATTGGCTCTGATTTGACGGAAGAGGACTTTGCTCCCGGATCTGTTTTATTGACACGTCTCTTACATTTTCAATGGGGTTCAGATCTTTGCTTCATGGTGAAGATGGTGGAAGTCGCTGTCATGCTCTCTAAACCACTGGTGAACACATCTTGTGCAATGGGCAGTAGCATTTTCGTCCATGAAGCAGCCATCATATCTGGATAAAAGTCAACATTATAACCATAAGAATATGGTCAATTGTACTGTGCTGAAACTGTTAAAACAAATTAGATGTATTATTCATACATTACTCAGATTACAAACTCTATGCACATTTTTTCACGCGTGAGAACCAAAGTTCCATTCTGCTGGTGGTAACCAAAGCACGAGAATTAACACAAGAAAGGAGGGTGGAAGTTGAAATTGAAGCACTTTGCAAGACAAACAGTATACATCGTGGAAAAGTGCCTTAACTCATGAAAGCAACACAATTCTGTACAGATGTAGAACAGGTCAATGCAGCTTCGCTGTCCAACACAGTTCTGCATTATTTCAAAAGGGGTCTATAAATTGCAGGTTTAAATATGAAGACAGTTTTATAGTTACAATGTTTAAAAGATCACGTCTAAAAATATATTTGGTGCAGCAGTATAAAATAGATGAAAGATAAAACATAAACTTTCCCCACCTGGTTATTGACGTTGGACCTCCGCTTCTTCACAAATTGCTACAAAGCATCTGTGCGATATTGAAGCACACGCTATGCATTTCAGTATATGTTCATACCCTTATCAAGCTGTAATTTGGTAGTTTCTATGGTGGAGAGGGTCCATATGCCTGGAAACTGCCAATCCGTGGCTGTCATGCTACTATCTACGTCCTCATTGGGGTCACATATTGAACTCGCGCCATCAAGCATTTCGTTATCAAATTGCTGTAAGCCGACATGTAGATTCAGATCCGGGTTATCGAACGGGATTGAGATTTGCCAAATCGAATATTATGTTGACCAGATTTATATCTTTTGCTGTATTTATAATATATGTACTTCATCTTTCATAATTTGCTTCCAAGGGTATGGGATGTCGATAGGGTTAACTTTATTGCAATTATTATTTTTCAATAAGCAAAGCCTCAGAGGATCTTATCATTTGCTCCGATTTCTGCTCTGCAATAATTTTGGCATTTTGAAAATCTGGAATGCATTTATTATCGATACAATTGTAAGGTACCAGGAGATGTGACGTACCTGCCAGAAGGACGCACACGACATAAAGGCAGATAGGAATCAGAATAAAATGTCCGCGTAGCTTAATTGGTAGAGCAACTTATTCCGGAATGAGTGGACCCGGGTTCGAACCCCGGCGCGGATAAAAATGACGGAGAAATTTACTTCGTTATAATGGCGCCCGAACTATCCGGATGACCCGACCGTTCAAAATCTCGCATTGGGGTGATGTTATTTCCACACCGCGAGATAGGAAAAATATGAGCAGCACTTCGAAAGAAAAATAAGGGGGGAGATGATGTAACGTACCAGGAGATGTGACGTACCTGCCAGAAGGACGCACACGACATAAAGGCAGATAGGAATCAGAATAAAATGTCCGCGTAGCTTAATTGGTAGAGCAACTTATTCCGGAATGAGTGGACCCGGGTTCGAACCCCGGCGCGGATAAAAATGACGGAGAAATTTACTTCGTTATACAATATTCAACCAAAGCTGTCTTTTTCTCTTGCTTCCTCCAATTGCCCATATGTTGTGTGGCGTTTATTCTAAATTAACTTTCATTTTTATTTCATTTTCCTATGTAAATTTGAGTTTGTTCTCCGTTATACTTCCAAACTTAACGTGACATCTTCTCTCTCACGAGAATACTGTTGGCAACACAATTGAGGTCAGACAGAAAGTGACGTATGAATGAGATAAGAACGATAGATAAAAAGGACGAGACGACAGTTGCTCAAGTGGATGTGTGTGGGTGTAGACGTTTGATTGTTAAGTTAAATGTGAAATTAACAACTATAATGTCATGTTGTGGAATTCTATTGAATTAGTGCTGGAATAAAGAAAGAATTACCGTAAGTTGACTTCTGTTTATGTTTCGTCTGGCCGTAAAAACTTAATTAGGAACTATTGCATCGCATTCTTATTTTATTTCAACATTCCTTAGTCATGGTTTAGACAGAACGTAAAACCAATCTTGCTCACGAAAAAGACTGTACGTTATATTGGCGGCCGAACTAGCTGGAACAGATTCATAGAAGAAGTCAGAAATGGCAAATATCACGGATTCTCTGGGTCTATTTGACCACTATAGCCATAATGTTATGCCTAATAATTCTACAGCACATACTCCACGCACTCAGCATTATACTGTACCACCTAATCCTCCTGTAGCACTGTACGAGGCCTGCGGTTCAGATTTATCGGACAGTGAATATGCAAGGTACGAAAATCATGTTCCAAATACTTCAACTGCAATACCTCAACAGCAATTGACTCCACCAACCCCAATAAGAAGGAGCAAAATCCTTGTTCATTATGTACACCATGAAGGTTCCATTGTATTCAGGGGAAATGGCGGGTCGCTTAGGTTTCTTGAAGATCTTGAAGACCACTTCGATTTGTACAATGCTCCTGAGGATTGCGAAGAGCCTATTGCTGGCACATGTTTGCAAGACACTGCCAAGGTCTGGTACAGACAGTGGCGTAGGATGAACCCAGGGGCTCTTATCGTCAATTTAGAGCTGAATTGTTGGAAGTATTTCCCTTTGGCACAAATAAGGCCGGCCTTGCTCAACAACAGTTTTCAGGACGACAGCGGGCGTCAGATAGTCCCGTCTCGTTAGCTCTGGAAACAGTTAGGCTTTATAAATTATGGGATCCCGGTGCAGTCGAGTCTGACGTTGATGATACTTTACTACAGCAACTGGACCCCTTCCTGCAGGATTTTTTAGAAGTTAGACGTCCTGTCTCAGTTCATGAGTGCCTGAAACTCATCCGAGTTTTTGAAGAACATCACAGTGAAGGGCAATCTTCACAGAACTCTTACCTCAGGTCCAAGAGTACCGCCAACCTAGGAAGGTCCAAGAATACCGCCAACCTGGGCAGGTCCAAGATTACCGCCAACCTAGGCAGGTCCAAGAATACCCCCAACTCAGGCAGGTCCAAATACCTCCCCTTCAGAGACAGAATTATCAGCAACCTTAACAGAACTTTCTACAACAAGGACAATTTTTCAATCAGCTCATACAGGCCGCTTATCAAACGAAAAAGGATAATTCCTACCAGCAGAGTAGATACGTGCCGCCGCATCGACGAGCACCAGAGGTGCGATATGCTGACTTTATGTTTGCAAATCAGAATAAAAGCCAAAGTTCTCGTCCCGGGGATAATTATTACCCGGTACACCAAACATATCCTAAACACCGTGCTGGGGGGCTGGGAAGGCCTAGTGATACTAATGTTGCATCTCCTGCGCGTTATTACAACTCAGCACGTTCTGGTGCTTCTGCAAATTTTCAAAATCAACCAAGACATGCTAATCAATTTCACTCCAATTTAAACTTCCACAGGAGGTAGATGAGTCGATTCTATCTCCTTGTATTTCTGAAGACCTCAAGTGTCTTTTTTTAACCATTCAAGCTCCGCAGTTGCCTGATATTCTTGTCACTTCGGGCAAAGCGGTGGTATCCACTAAAATCGAATCTGGGTCTGACATTTCTGCCTTAAACTTTGATTTCTGTGCTGCAACCTTTCCAAATGCTTGTGTCGAGCCCTCTCAGCAATGTCTGCGAAGTGTCGACAATATTTTTTTTTTCAATCTCTGGCTCAGTTCATTTATCTGTCAAGATTGGCAAGGTTTCCAAGATTTACCCGTTGATTGCCATTTGGGGGTGGATTTTATTAAAATATTTAAACTTACGCTTGATTTTGAGCATAGGCTAATCTTAATACCTGAGGTTAATCCTCCCACCCAGAAGAGCCTATTGATTTTTCTGCAGTCCTCGCGAGCAAGAGGTTATTTCCTGAGCACAAGAACCTTTTTTTAACTTGATCAGGTTTTAAACAGCCGACCAAGGTTGTTTTCGGACAAGCCAAGGTTCACACAGGTGGTGCATCACACCATTGACACGGAGGGGGCATAGCATGTAAGCCATATCCCATAACATGTAAGCCGTATCCATGTCCGAATCAGAAAAAAGCTGAGTTCCAAAAACAAATTCAGGACATGCTCCATTTGGGGATTATTAAGGAATCATTTAGCCCTTGGGCAGCACCTGTTTTTCTTGTTCCTAAGAAACAATCTGAGGAGTATCGTTTTGTGATAGACTATCGGAAACTGAATTCTGTGACCAAAGCTATCAATTACCCGTTACCCATAATAAGTGATATTCTCCAGGATTTATCATCAACAAACTGGTTAAAAACTTTAGATTTGGCTAGCGGCTATTGGCAGGTTGCTGTCCACCCTAATTCAGTGGAGAAAGCTGGATTCATTACCCCGTTTGGAATATATGAGTTCCTGAGAATGCCCTTTGGATTCGCATATGCCCCCGCAACCTTTCAGCGCCTTACGGACTCAGTCTTACGTCCTGTTCTCGGACCTAATGTCCATGTCTATCTGGACGACAATATTATTTTCTCTGAGACTTTTGAAGAGCATCTGTCTGTGTTGGACCAAATTTTGGAACTTTTGCATAATGCGGGGTTGACATTAAAACCTTCCAAATGTCACATTGGACGTGACGAACTGTATAGCCATTCAGAAATGTTTGATACACTCCTGGCCACCCAAAATGCAACACCAAGAAGGAAGCATCCTATTGGCCTGAAATTCACAGCATACATCGCCCGCGAGAGGACATGCAAACGATTAGCATTGTACGGTATATGCAAATCATGTGCGCCCGGCAAGCCACGGAGAAGCAATTAAGAAGGGTGCACAGAAGGCGGGGTGTAAGTAGTGGAAGTGTGTTGTGCTGCCGGACCTGTGCGTGGGAAGCTTCCTGATGCCTCGTCGCAGAATACGGCAGTCAGTCCAGCACGTTTCGGAGTTCGACACAGGACGAATAGTGGCTTATCGCGACAGCGGTTTATCGTACCGAGACATCGGCGCTCGTGTGGGACGACATCCAGCCACAGTAAGGCGAGTATGGACTCGGTGGGTACAGGAGGGACGGACGAACCGACGTGAGCGATTGCTACAGCCGCGGCACACCACCAAACAATAGGACCGGCATGTTGTGCGGCGGGAATTGACGGCTCGCACCGCCACATCACGAACGTTAGCGCAGGAATTAGGGTGTGTTGCGCAACAACCTGTGCCAGCACGTACCGTTCAACGTCGTCTGCAAGAGCGGGGACTTGTCGCACGGCGCCCATTGCTCCGATTACCATTGACTTTACACCACCGGCGAGTGCGGCGGCAGTGGGCCATTGAACGCCGCACCTGGACTACGGAATGGCACGACATTGTCTTCTCCGATGAATCCCGCTTCTGCCTGCAACACCACGATGGTCGGATCCGCGTGTGGCGGCACCGCGGCGAGAGACTGTATGACGCCTGCATTATGCATCGCCATACCGGTCCGTCGCCTGGCATTATGGTTTAGGGCGCAATTGGATATCACACCCGCATCCTTTTGGTACGTATCGCTGGTACACTCCACATCCACCGCTACATCTCCGACGTTTTGGAGCTGGTAGTCCTCCCTTGCCTGCAGGACCCGCCAGCGGCCAAGTTTCAACAGGACAATGCGCGCCCATACGTGACACGCATCGTGCAACAATTCTTCACAGCCCACCAGGTGTCACTGCTGCCGTGGCGCGCCGCCTGTTCTCCCGATATGTCGCCCATCGAACATGTCCGGTCGCTGATCGGCAACCGAGTGGCCCGGCAAGCACCACCCGCGGCTACGCCTGATGAACTGTGGCAACGTGTGGAAGCAGCCTGGACCGACATACCCCAAGCCCACATTCAAAGCCTCTTTCGTTCGATGCCGCGGTGTGTAGCGGCCGTTATTGCCAGCCATGGGGGCCACACAAACTATTGATGTCTGCGTGTTCCGCAAGTCGCACGGGCCTGTAAGCTCAATCGTTTCATCTCTCTATCTGTTGTTATGTGTCCAGTAAATTTGGCTTTGCTATCTCGTGTCCTTGTTAGTGCTGCGTTTTGGCTGACCAGCAGTGTGTTTGCTTCTAAACATCCGATTGTAAAAAATGTTTTACCCTTAGATTCCATTTATATAGAAGACTATTTTAGTACAGTTACTTTTTCAAGTTGGGCACTTTTCAAGTTGCGCAGAATACTACAACCAGGACGTGTAGAGAAACGTTACCGAGCAAACAATCAATCTGGCCCCTTTCCCACACAGGTTTAAAACGTTGGATGCCCTTTGCCGTGTCCATCTTGAATGGAAGTGAGCACATAAGCACAGTGAGCACATAAGCACAGTGAGCACATAAGCGCAGTGACTGAACATTAGGTAAGTGAAAAAGTGTCACCTGCACTGATTAGTTTAGATTCCGGCTCCGAGGTGCCCATGGGCGTTTCCGCGTACGACGCCATGTTAGTCAACAACAGCAACCAGGTTCCGTGTTTGAGCGGAAATAAGCTGACAAAGGAGGTATAATAGTATGGAGATTATTCATGGAGCGGAGGGTGAGTTAAACCAGCTGAACACACCCTCACCGCCGGATCCCACACAAGCATTGTACTTGAGCAAGTGTTACTCTACATGTTAATCCCAAATCCGAATGGAACTGAAATCTTTAAGAAAGACAGCGTCCCATGTCACAAGGCTGGCACTGGGCTGGAATGGTTCGAAGATCATGAACAAGTGTTTCGTGTTTTCTGCTGGTAGCCAAATTTCCCCGACTTGAATCCTATTGAGCACTTGTTCGAGGTTGTGGGACGTAGAATTTGGAGGTCCACTCCAGCTCTCCGTCGCAAAACTCCGGAACGTAGTCCTTTAGAAATGATATGGAATACCTGAGGACACCTTTCTGGTTTCTAGTGCAGTAGATGCCGCGTCAGGTGCATTAGGCAGGTGTTCATTATGTGGTGGCTGAAGAGTCAACATTGCGGTACAATGAATAATATCAAAAAGGAGTCGATAGGTACAATATTCGTATAAGGCTTTTTCGATTCACCGTAGCCTCATATTACGGCTTCTTTGTTGAAAAGGGATCTCGTCTTAAGCCGACAAGGGTTTGCATTTTGGAAACTTTAATATAAGCGAAATGTGCAGTATCTACTACATCGAATATTTTCAGCAGGAAAATGCAGAATCTATAGAAAGATAGACTTACACTTAACAATTCTTACCCATTCAGTTTCGTGAAAGAAATGAAAACCACTTAGATATGCATGAAATATTTAAGGAACAAGCACACTACACCGATACCGTGTCGTTTGCTTTTAACGATTTTTTTGTTTTTCTATTTTTGTTTTTATATTTTGCTTTAAAATTATCATTGCATCGCTTTGTATATAAAATCAAATAAAACGTCCGTTATATCCTAAAGAGACTTCCATCAGGGCAAGATGATATTGATTAATTCATTACTTTTATCCTTTCACCCTTTTCACTCAGAGTTGATCTGTGTTGTTATAGAAACGACTTCAAGAAAACTTTACAGGAAAACCCTGATATACGCACTTACACTTAATTGATATCTCATCTCACAAGCGCAGTTTCCATTAATCAGTTAATTTCCTTAAAAGATTCTTGTGAACGTGTGTTCATTCCTTTCGAAACACAACACCGAAAAAAATAGATACATGTACTTGGGGTGCCACTTTTCCAAAATAAGAAATCAACGCTGCCAAAGTTTTGTTCTAGTTTTGTACAGTTTGTCGGAGAGAAGCCCGGCTAACTCGGGCTTCTCTCCGACAACGGTTATCCTTCAAGTCAAGTGTGAGCTCCGAGACAGGGCGAGAGTGGACGCTCGCACTTTAACCGACCGAGCCTTTAGGTATCTGTGGGGGACTTGGCCTCGGATTGTTACCGGGACCGAGAACAACTACACCTTTCATTGGGGGTAACTTACCCCCTTAGTTTGGGCCCTTGAAGCCCGAGGGATCTCTCGGGGAGTGTTGGGCTTTTTCTAGTGTTAGGTTTTGTGACTTGTGTTTGATGAAGGGTGTGGAGGTTAGCCTCCGACCCTTTCATCGGTGGTTTAATCTGTCTTTTCTCTGGTCGAGGTCGGCGGTGCTGGCCGCTGACCGAGACGGCAGGAGCCTGTGTGAGTCTGGGGGAGTGAGTGTTTTGGTTCTGTCTCTGCTCTTTCTTTTATGATGTGGTATGAATGGATGGCATCTGAAGGGAGGGTGTTGTGTATTTGCTGCTTGTGGTGTGCCGGTTTCGTGTGGAAGTAGGCCGGGAGGCACTTGCCATGGGTCATGTGAGTGCCTTGGTGCACCCGTCGGCCCGGTGTCCTATCTGACAATCTCCCGTCCGGGTCGCTGTCACTTGGTCACCTCTGAAGGGGACATTTGTCCGCCTACATGGACGTTCCGCGTGTACCTTCGGGCTGACCCGCCGTTCTAGGTGACCTCGCCGGCTCTTTGTGTGCGAGTCCTTTCGAGTTCTTCGGAGGATCTGTATGACTCGGGGGTTTGTCTGGTGTTGCTTGTTGGGCCGTGGTGGGAGTGTGTGTAAACATTAGTGAACCATGGCCAGGTGTTTATTTTGGGCGTGGTGAACAGTGTGAAGATGTGTTGCAGCAAAGTTCGTGTATGGGTGAGGGGACGTCGTGCAAAAGCACATTAGGGCGCTCCCCTCTCCCAGCCCCCATGATTTGGGGGTCTTATACGAAGACAAAGTCAACCATCTTCCGACGTGGCTCAGTGCATTTCAATTTAAGAGTGAGAAGGTCGCCGAGTACTTGGGTGGCCACAGTTTTGGGTAAATGTGTACTTGAGCGTCCTAAAAAAAATCGTGGGAAAGTAAAATTTTATAAGCATGCAAAATAATGGGGAAAGGTTCAAAAAAAAAAGTTGTGTTTTTAGATAAAAGTAAATAATTTTTCCGAAGTATTAACCTATGAAAACGATGCTATGTTGCGGGAGGCTGAAGTGATGCTGTTTCGTGCGTCGGAATGGAGTACGAGTTGGCGGTGAAGGCGCGGAAGAATACAACAGGAGTTGGGTGCATTTTTCGGAAGAGTGTGATGCGTGGTGTAATCGTGCGCAAGTACAAGTAGTTCAAACCTGTTTTATTTATTTTTAAGACAGATATGTGCGGAATGTCGTTATTATTAGTTTCACAAATCACAATGTTTCCAAATGGGGAAAAAATTAAGGAATGCTAATGAATTTATGTACGACAGAAGTTTTGGTTATGGTTTGGAAGATGTGCAGGGCCAGGTGATTTCTTCAAGAACTACTAATTAAATAACATTCAGGCTCGGGTGGGCTGGGTTTAATATATGGCCGAGCTGGGTTTAATAGGTGGCCGGGTGGGCTGGGTTTAATATTAAATAACATTAAGGCTCGGGTGGGCTGGGTTTAATAGGTGGCCGGGTGGGCTGGGTTTAATATTAAATAACATTCGGGCTCGGGTGGGCTGGGTTTAATAGGTGGCTCGGATGGGCTGGGTTTAATATATGGCCGAGCTGGGTTTAATAGGTGGCCGAGCCCGAATGGGTTAAACATTCGGGCTTTTCTTATTATTGCGTCGTTCAGGGACTACCTTTAATTAATTAAATAACATTCGGGCTCAGGTGGGCTGGGCTTAATAGGTTGCCGGGTGTGCTGGGTTTAATATTAAATAACATTCAGGCTCGGGTGTGCGGGTTTTATAGGTGGCCGGGTGTGCTGGGATTAATATTAAATAACATTCGGACTCGGGTGGGCTGGGTTTAATATATGGCCGAGCTGGGTTTAATAGGTGGCCGGGTGGGCTGGGTTTAATATTAAATAACATTAAGGCTCGGGTGGGCTGGATTTAATAGGTGGTCGAGCTGGGTTTAATAGGTGGCCGGGTGGGCTGGGTTTAATATTAAATAACATTAAGGCTCGGGTGGGCTGGGTTTAATAGGTGGTCGAGCTGGGTTTAATAGGTGGCCGGGTGGGCTGGGTTTAATATTAAATAACATTAAGGCTCGGGTGGGCTGGGTTTAATAGGTGGTCGAGCTGGGTTTAATAGGTGGCCGGGTGGGCTGGGTTTAATATTAAATAACATTAAGGCTCGGGTGGGCTGGGTTTAATAGGTGGTCGAGCTGGGTTTAATAGGTGGCCGGGTGGGCTGGGTTTAATATTAAATAACATTCGGGCTCGGGTGGGCTGGGTTTAATAGGTGGCTCGGATGGGCTGGGTTTAATATATGGCCGAGCTGGGTTTAATAGGTGGCCGAGCCCGAATGGGTTAAACATTCGGGCTTTTCTTATTATTGCGTCGTTTAGGGACTACCTTTAATTAATTAAATAACATTCGGGCTCAGGTGGGCTGGGCTTAATAGGTGGCCGGGTGTGCTGGGTTTAATATTAAATAACATTCAGGCTCGGGTGTGCGGGTTTTATAGGTGGCCGGGTGTGCTGGGATTAATATTAAATAACATTCGGGCTCGGGTGGGCTGGGTTTAATATATGGCCGAGCTGGGTTTAATAGGTGGCCGAGCCCGAATGGGTTAAACATTCGGGCTTTTCTTATTATTGGGTCGTTCAAGGACTACCTTTAATTAATTAAAAAACATTCAGGCTCGGGTGGGCTGGGTTTAATGTATGGCCGAGCTCGGTTTAATAGGTGGCCGAGTCCGAATGGGTTAAACATTCGGCTTTTCTTGTTATTGGGTCGTTCAGGGACTACTTTTAATTAAGTAAATAACGCTCGGGTGGTGTGGGTTTAATATAATAAACCCAGCCTAACCGAGCCCGAATGTGATATTGCAAGAAAGAGCACGGGCCCTAAAACTACGACTAACTTCCAAAGGCTTAGCGAAGAATTTCTGCTCGTCCAGAAGTCCACTCTCTCCTATCCCTGAGACTGACTGATGTTGTTGTCATCTGGGAAGTGGGCTGTGGATGGCGTGGTGGTCACGTTCGTGATTGCCATGGAAAGGTCTCAGAATCGATACCAGCAGGTACGAATGCGATGTAGTATATTATAAATAATATTTAGTGAGCACACGAAAGCCTGTGAAATGTAACGTTACCTGGACCTTTTGACCCTTCTTATAATTAGGGGTCCTCGGACGGAAAGTAAAAAGTGGTATACTGAAGTAGGTGCTATGTACGTTCTAAAAAGGAAATAATGCAAACAACTATATTAGAAAGAGCATTTGTGCAGTTCTATAACGAATGCATTCGTGAAAGACTCTCCAATGATCCGTTAATAAGACCTTTGACCTTTCTCTCAATTAGGGCCGTTGGGCGGGAAGTGACGAATGCTGTACTTCAGTATAAGCTACGAACATCGCTTTGGCAAAAAATGCGATGCATTATTTTATAAATACTGTTTATGGAGTTCTGTAAGACGTGCACGCGAGAATGAATGTTAGGCGTTCGGCGGAAGTTGACGGATCGCATATTTAAATAACTGCTACGAATGTTTCTTTCAGTAAGATGATGAAACGCACTAAATTAAGACTAATACTTATGGAGTTACATAACACGTGCAAACCGAAATCCTGTGAAATTCTCATTTTTAGGAACCTTTATAGTCTTCTTCCAACTAAGGGCCGTAGGGCGGAAAGTGACAAATGCTTTACCGAATTTGGTGCTACGAACGTCGTTTCAACAACATAATGGCATGAATTAAATTAAGAATAATACTAAGAAGATGAATTACTGTAGACATCATACAAAAAGCAATTGGGAAATCGAAACAGTACTCGCCCAAATTTTCACTCGATGCCTTAATGAAGGGAAGATTCCTGAGGATTGGAATGACGCTACAATGATCCTGCTACATAAAAAAGGTGACATTAAGGATCTCAGGAACTACAGACCTATCAGCCTCCTATCAGTGGTTTATAAAATCTTCACTAATGTTCTTTCACACCGTTTGAAGGTAACACTGGACATGGCTCAACCGAGAGAACAAGCTGGATTCAGGAGTGGCTACAGCACAATAGATCATATCCACGCACTGAGAGAACTAATTGAAAGAGCGAGGGAATATGAACTTCCATTGTGCATGGCTTTTATCGATTATGAAAAAGCCTTTAATTCGGTGAAACCATCAGCAGTTACAATGGCTCTGAAATCCTGCGGTATTGAAGATGCATACATTAATATTATTAATAACATCTATGAAAATGCAAGTGCAAAGATTCGGCTGTTTGAAAATACAACACAAATAAAAATTACAAGGTGACACCATATCTCCGAAGCTTTTTAATGCCACATTGGAAAATGTCTTTCAATCACTGAACTGGGAAAACAAAGGGATAAAGATTAATGGAAATTATCTAACCCACCTTCGTTTTGCTGATGACGTAGTCATTTTTGCAACTACCCCATCAGAGCTGCAGAGTATAATCCAGGAACTTGCTGACAAGAGTAAAGAAGTAGGATTCAGAATGAACTTTCAGAAGACGAAAGTGATGTTCAATGCTTTTACAAGAAATGAAGATTTATCTATTGATGGAGAAAAGCTGGAGATAACAGACACGTACGTTTATCTTGGACAGCAGATATCAAGTGAGGGTCACATTGATGAAGAAATTATTCGGCGTACCAAACTTGCCTGGAGAGCTTTTGGAAGAAACAGCATAATTTTCAAGAGCAATATGCCATTATGTCTTAAAGGAAAAGTGTTTGATCAATGCATCCTTCCAGTGCTTACGTATGGTGCAGAAACGTGGACCTTAACTAAAAGATACATACAAAGGCTGCAGAAAACTCAAAGTAGCATGGAGAGATGCATGCTTGGTGTAACCAGGAGAGATAAGAAAAATAACTCGTGGATCCGAAAAATGACATGAGTGGAAGACATCATGACCAGAGTAAAATCCCTGAAATGATAATGGGCTGGACATACTGCCAGAAGGACATACCATCGATGTACAGCCGAAATTTTAGATTGGATTCCAAGGGACAGGAAAAGACCCAGAAGAAGACCACTTGGGAGATTGGTGGATGAAATTCGAAAGTATACGGGAGTAACATGGAGGAGACTGGCACAAGATAGACCGTTGTGGAGAAAACTTGGGGAGACCTTCGTCTAGCAGTGGATTGATAATGGTTGACAATGATGATGATGATGACTAATGGAGTTATAGCATTGGCATATGCGAAATGGTGTGAAATTCTCATTATTAGGAACTTTTATAATCCTCTTCCGCCGATTAAAGGCCGTTGGGAGGAAAGTGACGAATGTTTCACCGAAGTTGGTGCTATGAACGTCATTTAAAGGTAATGTCATGAATTAAATTAAGAATAATACTTATGGAGTTATATAGCATGGTCATATGCGAAATGCTGTGAAATTCTCATTATTAGGAACATTTAGAAACTTCTTCCGATGAAAGGCCGTTGGCCGGTAATTCACGAATACTTTACCGAAGTTGGAGCTATGAACGTCGTTTTGGCAAGATAATGCAACGCATTAAATTGTGAAAAATACTCATGGAATTTTTCAATACGTGCATACGCTAAGTACTGTGAAATATTCATTAAAAGGAACTTTTAGTGCCTTCTTCCGATGAAGGGCCTTCGGGCGGAAGATGACGAAATAGTGACGTTGGGCGGAAGTGACGAATGATTTTTCGGAGGTGAAACTAGGAACGTCGTTTTAAAGACAAACACCAAAGCATTAAATTGCAAACAATATATATATTGTTCTATGGCATGTGCATACGCTAGATACTGTGAAATTCTCATTATTAGGAATTTTTACAGCAGTCTTCCGTTTAAGGGCCGTTGGGCGAAAAGTGACGAATGCTTCACCAAAGTTGAAGCTATGAACGTCGTTTGGAGAGAAAACCCGTATCATTAAATTTTAAATAATATTTATAGAATTCTATGACATGTGCATGCGCTAGATACTGTGAATTTGTCATTATTAGGAACTTTTACAGCCGTCTTCCGTTTAAGGGCCGTTGGGCGGAAAGTGCCAAATGCTTCACCGTAGCTAGCGCTGGGAACATAACCCGTAGCATTACATTGTAAATAATATTTATAGAATTCTATGACATGTGCATGCTGTAGATACTGTGAATTTGTCATTTTTAGGAATTTTCACAGCCGTCTTCCGTTTAAGGGCCGTTGGGCGGAAAGTGTCGAATGCTTTACCGTAGCTGGAGCTGGGAACGTCGTTTTGGGAACATAACCCGTAGCATTACATTGTAAATAATATTTATAGAGTTCTATGACATGTGCATACGCTAGCTAGATATTGTGAAATTCTCATTTTTAGGAATTTTCATAGCCATCCTCCCTTTAAGGGCCGTTGGGCGGAAAGTGACAAATCTTTACCGAAGCTAAAGTTGGGAACGTCGTTTTCGAGAGCAACAAAAGCCGTAGCATTAAATTGTAAAAATAATATTTATAAAGTTCTATGACATCATGTGAACTTTTACAGCGTTCTTCCGATCAAGTGCCCATGGGCTATACATAATTAGCTGCTAAGAACATCCTTTTTGTCAAGATTAATGCCACGCATTAAATTAAGGCCAATACTTATGGAGTTCTGTAACACGGGATACGCGAAATATGAATTTCTCATTACTAGGAACTTTTAGAGCCGTCTTCCGTTTTAAGGGCTCTTGGGCGGAAAGTGAGGAATGCTTTTCCGAAGCTGGAACTGGGAACGTCGTTTTGGAGACATAACCCGTAGCATTAAATTGTAACTGATATTTATAGAGTTATATTTAGATCGTTCTTCGAATCAAGGGCCATTAGGCGGAAAGTGAGGAATACTTTACCGTTGATGCAACGATCGACGTTTTGGCAAGAAAATGCAATGTACTAAATTGAAAAATTTTATACATTGCGCCATATTAATGGAAAATTATTAAAATCTGTTTATTGTTTATATAAGTACTGCAGGGATAGCGAATTTTTTCGTAACATAAAATTTTAGACACTTCGTCAGATCAAGGGCCGTTGAGCTGAAAGTGAGGAATGCTATAACTATGCGGACAACATCTTTTGACGAGGCAACAAGTTATAATACATTATAAACTCTATTTATGGAGTTCTATAACACGTGCACAGTTGAGAAACTGTGAAATGCTATAGTATGGAAACTTTTCCATGTTACTTCCGATTAGAGGCCTTCCTGCCAGAAATAAGGAAAGGTCTACAGAAGTTCCTGGTACGAATATTCCTTTTGGGAAAGAAAAATTAGATGTTTTACTTTATAAATACTATTTATGGAGTTCTGTTACACATTCAGTATGTGTGTACTATTGGGAGGAAAAAGTAAAATCACTGTGATGCTTACAAAATTAACGTTCTATGTAAAATCTGAAGTTAATCTGTCAGTGAGCAAAATGCTTTCGGGCACAGTGCGGCATCTGTCGGATACGAAACGAACATTCGATAAGATGTGTTACCGGTGAACTGTACATTCACCTACTAGATGGCGTTACATTCGCGTTCGGGAACGGCCCTTAATCTGAAGAAGTAATAAAAAATCTTCGCTGACAAGTTTAACAAAATATATGAGCTTCTAACAATCGCAAATTTTCAATGCTCTCCTACGGCAGACACGACCAAGAGGGTAACCAAGCACGCGGAAGGATATCATTCAGTAACCAGATCGGCTTCAGAAATTTGCGGTTAATGCGTCTCCTATGTTTCCTAAATAATCCATGTCCCGGGTAACAATCCCACACCTAAAGGACCTGACGAGGTTGACATGACAGTTCTTGGAGAGAAGCCACTAGCGTCTCAATTCTACAGTGGCCGAATCCTCATTCCCTGTAATGCGCATGCCCGAGACTTAGAAATGTTCTCCCCATCAGTTTGTCTTGCACTCTTTGCCCAGGAGTGAATAGTCGATATACGCCTCAGATTAAGGTGAACGTTAAACATTATGCTCAAATGCTGTGTTAATACGAAGTGTGACGTCACATATGGCGTTGGGTAAACAAATATCTGTTCCTCTAATCTCTATGATTCCCATACCCCATGTTTCAACGTGAGTGGTGAAATGTGCTCGTATTTCGCAATTTCTTCATTTTTTGTGACAATTCCAGATAATTTTAGACGTCTCTGTCGATCTTGCACGGGTTCATAGCACCCACTTCGATGGTGTTTATATTGAACAGCAGTTCTACAATGCCTAGAAGAGATAGTGTGATGTGCTCCCTAAGATGTCACTCACGGTTTTGTGACCATTCATCATGAAATGACAGAGGGCGCTGGCATCGGAAGTTGCGTTAGAATGTTTCATCCGCTTTATGCTATTCAGTGGTGGGAAGTTTGTTTGCCAAGATTTTGCCGCCTTATGAAACTTCAAATTTTCAAAAAATAAAAGATAGTGGAGGAAATCTTTTCGTCAGTATCTTTCATGGAGGTAGGAATAAGGGGAGAAAGCACTCTCCGTTGGCGCAATGCAATCCAATTGAAGCCAGCAAAACGTCACTGCAGTCATCTTAAGCCTGACATGAGCAGACTGTGCAATAGCTGTTAGTGCTGTGCGAGGCATGAAGTTGGGAATTTGCTTTTAATATTAATAAATTTGCCCTTCTGTATTATATTAATCGTTGATATACTGTTCTTAACGATATTATTAGTGAGTACATTTATCAATGTTTATGGCGTTACGGCTACTACCACATTTTTAGAATTTAGGAAACATTTCCGCTGACTTCTGGGGGATGAGCTAAGTACCAGTGTTTTTCTCATTTTGTAGGTAAAACCGCCGTGTAATTTCATAGTTTTTAAAGTTTTGTGTATGATAATCTAAGTTTAGTGACGGGTTTTAACCTAATTTTAGTGACGTTTTACAGAGATCTGCCCTGTTAAAATGAAGAGAATTTGATAGTGTACGCAAATTAATGTTAAGCTGTAATAACCCAATATTACTTTATCATAGAGATATTATTATTTTGCCTTTTCACCTGTGAACACGCACATGCCTAGAAATATTATTTTTAAGATGGAAATTGCTTGGAATATACATCACATTGATAAGGCTTTTCACCTGAATGAACAAGCAAGTGCCTTGAAAGATGATTTTTCTGAGTAAATTGCTTAGAGCACACATCGCATTGACGAGGCTTTTCACCTGTGTGATAGGTTGGTAATTGTTTGGAGCATAGATCACATTGGTGAGGTTTTTTTTATGTGAATGAGTAAATGCTTCGAGCACCTACTGTGGTTCAGAGAAAACTCTATAACATTTATTCGTTGATTGTAACTTTTCAAAACATATCTGGAATTGGTTACATCAATATTTAAATTATAAAGATAAATTTTCGACGCACCAAATCTTATATCATCTTCCTCTTTCCTGCTCCGAATCTAACAATTTAATAATACATCATGTAAATAATTGCAATTGCAAAATATATCAATTCGAAAAACACAACGCTTTAGAAGATATTTGGAATTTTGAAACCAGATATAACGGTGCTGAAAAGACTTTTAATAAATGGAAGCCTTTGACTCCATTTATATATAAGGAAGGATCGAAAGTTCTTGATAAAATTATAGAGTAACTAATTTTTATATTATAAGTTTGTAGCTAAGATATTAAACTCAATGATATGCCATTTTCTTTAAATCATATTGTTGGGCTCCCGTTTCAGGTTGACTATTTTATTCCAAACACTTGAAGTAAATAGCTAATTCAATTATTTATTATATTATTAATTTTTTCACAATTTACTGAATAATAGTAAGAGATACAAAGTAATTCATTCATCACGCGGGCTTGTTATAGATAAAGAATAAAAATAACTGTCACTAATAATAGTAATGTAAAGGATGTATTGTTGTTTTCTCAATATCATCTTTCATATTTCTTGTGCTACTTTTTTACATCACTTTCTGTCCTTTCTTGTTTTAAACAAATATTTTGCTTATTCAACTTTTTGTCCGTTTTTTTTCCTGAAATGCTTTTGACAGGAACCTCATATGTTTGTAGAATGTTGTTCAAGGGGATTCCTAGATAAATTGTATACTTTCTGTTGCAAGCGGTCACTCTTGCACAGGCTCCCAGCTCCTCAGTTGTTTGTCTTCTCTGGATGGAAGTATGAGGAAATGTTAGTTATTACAGGTTCCACTCTTATGAATATTTCATATTTGAAAATTTAGAAAAACATAATTAAACACAATATTTATTTCTTTACTAACATTTTGTATGAATGTGCGAACAAATGCTAAAATAAGGTAAAAGAATAATAGTTTCCTAAACAGTTCTTTAACAGACCCTCATGCCGGACTTTTGTAAGTTTCGTACATGAGGTATAAATCAAAGAAACGGAACACTTTTTGAGCAAATTGCTTGAAACATACATCACATGTGCCAGGCTTTCCCCATGTTAATTAGTAAATACTTTGAAAGAACACTTTTTCGAGCAAATCGTTTGGAGCATACAGCGCATTGGTGAGGTTTTACCCCGTCTGAATGAGTAAATGCTTCTAAAGATCACTTTTTCGAGCAAATTATTCTTATTTTTTATTGAAAGTATAACGACCCCCATGAGCAACTCGATGGGCAATAAGCATTCTCCCGTCCCTAATTTAGGGTCACTGGTTTCAGGGAAGGGAGAGAGCCAGTGCCGTGAGGCAAACACAACATAAATGCCTCAACGGGATTCGAACCCGGACCCCTTTCGGACGAATAATCAGCGGCCATCGCTTAGACCCCTGCGCCACCGGGGCGGCGCAAATTATTTGGAGCATACATACGAGTAAATTGCTCGGCACATACAACACATTGGTAAGGCTTTTTACCTGTGTACATAAGGATATGCTCCGAAAGATGACTTTTCCGAGTTTCTATTAGAATTTTTTCCTCTGTTAGCACAACAAAATGTCAAAAGTTTCCGTGCCATTCTGTCAATCAAAATGGGAAATTAATTTGGTCACATGCAAATTGACTTCATATACGCGCTTTACTACTAAATGGTCTGCGGAAATTAAAAGATTTTATATTAAATGTTTCTCCTTTGCTTACCTGTGAAAAGTAACTGCAATTCAACAGTTGCTCGCTAAAACGCAATAGGTTTATTCGGGTGTTAATGTGCTAGTTTTATTCAACTGTGGATTGTTTATAACGAAATTTATTTCCGAAATTAGTAACTTTTTATTCGTAAAGATGTAGAAGTAGATCAAGTATCGGCTGTCACGTGTTAAACCTACTGTGTGGTTAAACTTAAGGCTCTACGAGACCCGCCATCTTGTATTGTGCCTTCTCTTGTTAACCAACGGGAAAGCGTATTTCACAAATTGCTCCGGCAACTTTGCACATTTTGGAACACCGTTTGTGGCTAACGCAAGATATATGATAAATAAAGAGTTCCCTGGTTTCAAATTTTCATTTTGGACTTTTTAAGTACTTTTTATCAATTAATAAAACTATGGAAGACGCCTTGGTACGACTTTCGCTGCAGATAAAAAAAAGGAGGAAAAGGGCAATAAAAATTCTGAAACCAGGGAACTCTTTATTTATCATATATCTTGCGTCAGCCACAAACGGTGTTCCAAAATGTGCAAAATTGTCCAGAGCAATTTGTGAAATACGCTTGCCCGTTGGTTAACAAGAGAAGGCAGCAATAGAAGATGGCGGGTCTCGTAGAGCCTTAAGTGCAGTAGCGAAATCGACTGCAACAGTTATAAGATCATAGGGAAATAATATCAGCTGTGAAAAGACTAGGAAATTCTGCATTAGCAAATAATAAAAAACATAGAAAACGGAAAAGGCAAAGCAGCTGTTTTGTGCCAGGATGTAATACTGGCTATAAATCCTACAAAAATAAAATATCACTCTTTGCTGTCCCCAAAATTCCTGATATGTTGAGCACATGGGATAAGGCGATTCCCAGAGCTGATAAGAAACTTGACGAAAGTTGTGTTGTACTCTATTTTGAATTCATTAAAAGGCTTCTTTTCAAAGCCACACTCTGCAACTAAATGGAAAGCATTAAGTTTCAATATTTATCTTGATCCCATGTTCTGACCAAGAAATTTAGTCACTCATTGCTGAAAAATGAAGTACATTATTAAATAATTTATAGAGTTTTTAGGTTACTGAATTTCAAGACCTAATTGGATTATTGGAATGCAAATTATAAAGCCGATTTCTTATTGAGAAAATATTCCCCCTTTTTTTTCCTTTAAGGTTTTGAGGGGCAAAACATTTTCTTTCCTTTTTCAATATTTATTTTATACTGTAAGTTGATGTTTCAGTGATTGTAAATTGCATTTTGGTCTCCAGTGCTTTTTCCTAATGTAACCCATGTATGACTAAAACTTCCGAAATATTTAACATTAATGTTGACGTTAGCACAGTGCAAAGCTTAACTTAAACTACTGTACGCTTATCAATGTATCTTGAGCACCCCGTTCGCTCGATCTTTTTTGGGGGGGTTAAAGAGGTGTTTCGGTTATTTCGTATATACTTAAGTTATCTGCTTACAAAATATCGATCAAGAAGTACACATAATACTGTCGAGCTAGGTGTGTCATAGAAAAGCGACGTGACTTCCGACGGCTGCGCCATCTACCGCTTCATGATTCCGGGCAGCAAGTTTTCCTGCGAACACGACACACTATCTCTTCTAGGCATTGTAGCAGTTCTACCATCTGCTAGCAGGAAGTCTGATCTGCAGTTAACAAAATGAGACCGAGACTCAATTTCAATTTTCTCTTTACAGCAAAATCGTTCATACAATTAAACTTTTTATTTTCAAATGACAGAGAGATATCCAAATATTCTGCCTCAATAAGTGTGTGTAAAATCTTCAGAGATAAAAAAAAAATGTTAACACAAATACAACACGTCATATTCGTTACTACAATATTTCGTTCTTTAGAAAATGAGCATTAAGATTTTTTTTTACAAGTAAACGTTTTTTCACAAATGGTGCACGACCGAAAGGGCACAGCCGTTGCTTCCGAGGACTCACCTTTGATTTGCGATGGATGAACGTTATTTACGTGTCTATTCAAATTATATTTCTGTAAAAACGTTTCTCCGCAAAACGAACATGAATATGCCTTCCTCTCAGATGTCATACCTTCTACTAATTGATGATGGGAATTTTTCCTATGCCTATAAAAATTCTGTTTGTGAGAAAACGATTTCTCGCACCCTGAACATCTGTAGTCACCTTTTTTTCTGAAGACGATGAATCAGTGCTTTGGTCAGGATGAATATGCCTCATATGTCGAAACAAATTAAACGACTTCATGAATATTTCCTTACAAAACACGCAAGAAAAACAATCTTTATTCTCCATACAAGGTGCATCAACAATATTACCATCCATCGTACACAGTAGATTAGAGCAACAGCACACGTGATATGAAAAATTGAGGTTTAAGTAATTTCTAAGTCACGGGCATGCGCATTACCGGGAATGATGCTGCAGCCACTGTCCACTCCTAAGCAAAGAATGCCAGATGATCAGATGGGGAGCAAATTTCTAAGTCTCGAACATGCACATTACAGGGAATGCGAATTGAGACGCTAATGAGAGAAGCCAGTGATGGCTTTGGAAATATCAAAAGTAGTGTCTGACGTGAAGAAACTTGGAAATAAGTTTTTCCTTTTTTTATAATTATTATTTTTTTCTTAATTTCGAACTGCAAATTAAGTGACGATTTTTATTAATTCAAAAGATAGGACAACTACGTATCAATATACAGTTATCTCACCACAAATATATAAAACATTTAAACAGAAAACTATGAAGACTGATTTCCTTAAGGTTTACTTGTATATCTTTTGCAGAATGTGACGTATTTAATTTTCCACTTTATAGCCTGAGTGGGAAACACAATATACAATTGATATTTGCAAATTATTTAATTTCATGTATCCTCATTTTGGTATAACTAAACAGTTAAAACTATTTCTTTACGTCTGTCTGTCTTTTTTTTTTTCGTTTACATGGTCTTCATACTGTCTGTCATTTTCAGGGACTCACAAATGCGCATAATTATTTTCCTCTCTCTTGCCTGTAAAGTATATACGTAAACCTTAAAACAGCTGATTTTATTTTCCTCTCTCTTGCCTGTAAAGTAAATACGTAAACCTTAAAACAGCTTATTTTATTTTCCTCTCTGTTGCCTGTAAAATATATATGTACACTTTAAAACAGCTGATTTTATTTTCCTCTCGGTTGCCTGTAAAATATATATGTACACTTTAAAACAGCTGATTTTATTTTCCTCTCTGTTTCGTGTAAAATATATACGTAAACCTTAAAACAGCTGATTTCATTTTCCTCTCTGTTGCCTGTAAAGTATATATGTAAACTTTAAAACAGCTGATTTTATTTTCCTCTCTCTTGCCTGTAAAGTATATACGTAAACCTTAAAACAGCTGTTATTATTTTCCTCTCTCTTGCCTGTAAAGTATATACGTAAACCTTAAAACAGCTGATATTATTTTCCTCTCTCTTGCCTGCAAAGTATATACGTAAACCTTAAAACAGCTGATTTTTTTCCCTCTCTGTTTCCTGTAAAGTATATACGTAAACCTTAAAACAGCTGATTTTATTTTCCTCTCTGTTTCCTTTAAAGTGTATACGTAAACCTTAAAACAGCTGATTTCATTTTCCTCTCTGTTGCCTGTAAAATATATTCGTAAACCTTAAAACAGCTGATTTTATTTTCCTCTCTGTTTCCTGTAAAGTATATACGTAAACCTTAAAACAGCTGATTTTATTTTCCTCTCTGTTTCCTGTAAAGTATATACGTAAACCTTAAAACAGCTGATTTCATTTTCCTCTCTGTTGCCTGTAAAATATATTCGTAAACCTTAAAACAGCTGATTTTATTTTCCTCTCTCTTGCCTGTAAAGTATATAAGTAAACCTTAAAACAGCCTATTTTGTTTTCCTCTCTCTTGCCTGTAAAGTATATACGTAAACCTTAAAGCAGCTGATTTTATTTTCCTCTCTGTTGCCTGTAAAATATATTCGTAAACCTTAAAGCAGCTGATTTTATTTTCCTCTCTGTTTCCTGTAAAATATGCACGTAAACCTTAAAACAGCTGATTTTATTTTCCTCTCTCTTGCCTGTAAAGTATAAACGTAAACCTTAACACAGCTGCTTTTATTTCAGTTATGCAAATGAATTGGCATTGAGTTAGTGTATAAAGTATTCGCACGCTTAGTATTTTTACTGTTACATATACCAAGTTTGAACTGGATGAAGAACAGGCTATAACAAAAACCTTGGAGACAACCGACTTTTGGTGATCGGCCAGTAGGTGTGAAAGAGATTTTTGCCGTTAGATGGCACTGACTCACACAGTTTCCGTGTTGTTTATATTGCTGGACTGCGTTTGTTAAAAAAAATTCCACTAGAGTTTTACAAACAATCCTCTGTTTTTACAGCAAAATATAAATCATTTTAATAACGGTTTACTGTTCTGCCAATGTGCACGCCTTATAAAGAGAAAATTGTAGATATGTCATTTCATGAGTTCTCCTCAGTTGAAAACCTGAAGCAACTGGATCGGAAGTAATATCTGGACAGGTTTTTTGACCAAATGACAAGTTATCATCAAGTGTTGTTTGCGGTAAGCACTTTCAGTCTGACAATTACGCACTTAACGTCAAGTACAAGCTACTGGAGGAAGATGCGGTCCGATCTTTATGTTTACGGTAATAAACATTACATAGAAAATTATGCGGCAGACTAACTGTACTAAGACAAATAGCAAAATGAGTATGACATACTTAGATAATATATAATTGTTAGTTCATTTTATAAATATTGACAGGGATTGCTTTAATGACAGATTTGATCACGTATCATTTCATTAGTAGCCATGTTACGCTTAGTTTGCCATTAATAATGCGTTTTGTAAAAAAAGTAGCCAGTTCGCACATTTGAGTCTGCAAACTGTGTAATAGCTTTATTACCAAAAGTAGCCAGTGCGAGTATTTTAGTCTACAAATTATGAAATAGTTTTATTACCTAGTCTGCAAACTATGTAATAGCTTTATTAAACGAGGACTGTGATTCATATATAAATTAAATCATTTCCTATAGGAAAAAAAGTACCCATTTACCAATTTTTCGGTAAATGTGTACTGAAAAATTGTACTTTAGCGTCCAAAATTATTTCGTCGGAAAAATTTAACCGGGGGGAAAAGTGCGACATACAATATTTTAAGCATGCAAAATAATGGAGAAAGATGCAAAAATATAGTATCGTGCGGCAGGCCTAAGATGACGGAGCTGCGACGGCGTGAAGGTTGAGTTTGGTAAATGGAAGCGTCGTTGAGAACGGCAAGTTACGGGCGGAAAAATACACATCGAAGTGGTTCAGCAGTACGTAGTCATCGAAGAGGGTTGTAGGACTGCGCTGAAGGAAAGAGGCCGATTTTATGATTCATTGTAATTTCCTTTTTTCAAGAGTAATTTTGCGAAATTGTAATTAAAAAATTGACAAATATTGCTCTATCTGTGAATAGTGTCCTGAACATAAATTCACGCATGTAAGAGTCGAAAAAGTCCTCTTCGTGTTCAAAACTGGTGTCGTAGCTTTCTCTTCAAACGCATCCACAAGTTTTCCACATTCTGTGTGTGAATGGTAGGATCCAGTGGATTCACAGAATTGTCGCTATGCATCACAACGGAATGAGTGCAAATTTCATTGGTCAAATTATCAATGGCTGCGTAAGCTGCCCATCCGTCTGAAATGATGTGAGTCCCAGGCAGGATGTGCTGCGTAATCAAGAGCTGAAGAGTCCTTGTTTGCGATTTCGAACTTCCAACAAGAAGCACTTCCCGGAGTTCCTTTCAATTCCACCGAAAACCCAGTGTTCTCTCTTGTACCGTCCTTTGATGTATTTTCTGTCGAAGAAATACGTTTCATTAATTTCCACAATAATGGGCTCGCCATTGTCATCAAATCCTCCAATGGGTTCCACATTGCGACGTAGGTAATTTTCGCACTCCTGCCTACAGAAACTGAACCAATCAACGATGGATTTTTTCCCCACAAAAACTTCGTGGTGAATACGTTTCTGTGAATAATCTTTCGTCCAGCAGTACGCCATTACGGCTAATTTCTTCAAAGACAAATGGCTTTTTCCTGGAAACGAAGAAAATCAAATACTCTTAGTGAATCGACACCTACAACATTTCCAGCGTTCCTGATCAATTCCTTGGGAATAACACACCAGCCTACATTCTTCCCCACACCATGAACATGAATACATGAATTTCTGAGGAGCCGTCGCCGCGCAAGCCATTTCGTAGCTTTTTCCACAGTGTTAGTAGCTGTCTCCAAACTTGTTAGTCTCCACACTTCATTGCGGATTTGATCAGGGCTTAAAATTTCATCATTTCCCACAATTTGAGACGAAGCTATAGGCCTCCCTGCCATAGTACGATTCCTGATTTTAAGAAAATCGTTTATTTTTAACTATATCCGTTTCACGAGTCAAAAAAAAGAGCAACAATAGACGAAATAACAGCAGAAGTACAAATGAGTTGCTTGAAGAAATCCCCGACCCCTTAAGGGTGTCTTTGAATGAGTGTTAAGCTTCATTTTCTGCGATACATGGCGCAAAAAATCACTCCTTGGGCGTGGCTTATACGCTTTGAGTGACTGCCTCAGGAGTTGGCGGCAGCGAATCACTGTAATCCGAATGGGAGCGGTCTCCCATTGGCTTCAGAGGAATTAATCGATCGGAGATTTCATCGTAGAGCAAATTTTTCGGGCTTTAGGTCATGGAATTCGGAAATAAGAGGCCCTACCCAGTGGACTGGTGCTATCTAACGTGACGGTGATTTCCCGTTCTTAGATGCTTACGAAATTATAACAGTTGAAACTATGCTATTTCCAAGTATTTGAAATTGATATTTCCGATGGTAAAAAAAGGTATTTCTCCTGAGTAAATAGAACAAGATCTGTAAACTCAATGCTATTCTTTTTTTATTTATTATTTTTTTTGCGGGGGAGGGTCGAGGGCAAGTGATTAAATTTGTTGATTCTATTAGTGAAAGACAAATGCAGTGAAACTTGAGAGGTTTGTTTAGCAACTCGATTTTAAGCTATTTTGATGGCTAAATAAAAACGGAAATTCCGTTTTAATTTTGTCACTTGCACTAGAAAGACCCCCCCCCCCCCCCCCCGCAAAAAAAAGTTAATAAATAAGACAACCTCGTTGCATTGAGTTTACAGATCTTGTTCTATTTATTCAGCAGAAATACGTTTTTCTTCTCTTTCTTTAATTTATACCTCATGTCCGACTCTAACAAAAGGCCAACGCATGAGGGACTGTTAAGGAATCTATTAATTTTTTACCTTATTGTTTCATTCAAAAACTCATTCATTTATTCTTTTAGTAAACTAAGATGTTTAAAAGATACTTTCTTTTAACTTTTTAAATTTTGTTTAACTTCAAGTAAAGATCCTTTAAAAATGCCATTTTCACTTCCTTCTACGCAGATCATACAACTGACTGGGAGTGCAGGAGCCTGCACAAGAGTTTCCGCTTGCAACAGGAAGCATAGAATTTATTTAGAAATCACCTTTTAGAACACTCTACATATACTTAGTTAGAGGTTCATGATAAAGGTATTTAAAATTAAAAAATTAGACTACACAAAATAACTTTTTAAATTATGAAAAAGTAGTGCAACCCGATAGTACAGGAAATACGAAAACATGAAGATAAAAACCCATAAATTAATTCAAAATTTTTATTTTATTAGTGCCAATTGCTTTATTTTTAATTTCTGATGTTCCGTAATGATTAAATTATTCACTGACATTATAATAGTTGTCAGTAAATTATTAGAATCTTTTATAAAATTAAAAACAAATTTATAATTCTTGTTTTACTTTTCCAATAAAATACTAAAAATATCGAATATGATTTAGTTTTTATTTGACACATATATAATTTTCAGTTTTATTTGTTTCACATTCACAAATACTGTTTTATTACTATCTCTAATATTTACCCTCGCTGCAAAATCGCAACACACTATCTAGGGCATTCAAGTTAATCAAATGTTTTTTTTTTAATATGTTAGATCCGAAAAGTTGTTTATCTTTTTTTTTATATTTTTTGGCCCAACAGTGTGTCATAAGTAGCATTACCTTAGGAAATTAAAGTTTAAAAGTAATAAAACTTAGTTTTAACACCCTGTTGGTGGGTGTTTAAACTAAGTTTTATACTTTTAAACAAAAAAAGTATCAATCCAATTGCTATAAATAAACAAAGTCATCACTCTTTCCACGTTTTAGAAACACACAGCAACCGAAATATTGTTATTTGTCCACTGCCAAATAACAATTTGCGGTCATTCGTCAAATTCAACAGATCTTCCTCATAGCCCACTGTAAAGAAGAGGCCCTAAAACGAACGGTCATGTGAGCAACTTAATCTGAATTTTGAGCTTATTATTTGTAATAAAATAACCATCTACCTCTCTCCCCAGCCCGAAATTTCTTTGTGAACTTATACTATTGTTTTCTGGTGTCAGAGCTGGGGAGAGAGGTAGATGCCCTTCATTCTCCCCTTCTCTGGAATTTTTTATCAGATTTAAGAATTTAATTTTTCCAAAAAGAAATTTTTAGTACAAGCGTTAGTATTTGGTGTAAATAACCATCTACCTCTCTCCCCAGCCCAAAATTTCTTTGTGAACTTGTACTATTGTTTTCTGGTGTCAGAGCTGGGAAGAGAGGTAGATGCCCTTCATTCTCCCCCTCTCTGGAATTTTTTATCAGATTTAAGAATTTAATTTTTCCAAAAAGAAATTTTTAGTACAAGCGTTAGTATTTGGTGTTAAATAACACCAGCGGCACAGAATCTATGTTATTTTATTGGAAAATCTGTAGAATACCATGGCTCAGCATGATGTTAAAACTCAATATAAAATGTCAAACAGAAGTCACCGCTCTTTCCACGTTTATAAGTGAGTCACGAAAAAATTATCATTGGCCGCCACCGGGAATTGAACCCAGGGTCTTCCAGTTACACGCCGGATATGCTTCCACTGCACCACAGCGGCCTAGCTCGAATTCCTCCAGACTCGCATACGACTAACTGCCAAACCAGAAGCAACCTGCCAAGTGGCGTGGCAATTAGTCGTATGTGAGTCTGGAGGAATTCGAGGCCGCTGTGGTGACGTGGTAGCATGTCCCGCGGGTAACTGGAAGACCCTGGGTTCAATTCCCGGTGGTGGCCAATGATAATTTTTCCGTGACTCACTTATAAACCTGGAAAGAGCGATGACTTTTGTTTGACATTTTATATTGAGTTTTAACATCATGCTGACCCATGGTATTCTACAGATTTTCCAATAAAATAACATAGATTCTTTGCCGCTGGTGTAATTTACCACCAAATACTGCTTGTACTAAAAATTTCTGATTGGAAAAATTAAATTCTTAAATCTGATAAATTCCGGGTACAACTTCCTATACCAGGCCGTGATTATCACTTTCCTGAAATTTTTATGCATGTTCTTCCCCGTATGCACTCCAGTGTACCACCAAATTCAGCGTTTCGGCACAATATTTCGTGGGAACATTTTTCATTTCAAAATCTGGCAAATGTAAAATAACTTTACGCTATAGCTTCCTTTCTGAAAATAAAACACACTGGGACAATAATCAAAGGTGGCTCCTAAGTTTGTCTCAAGTCAAGTCGATAAGTACAAAGATCAAATTTGGTGACACATTGAACTGCAAGTGATAAAAAGTTGCGTACAGATTTCTGGAGCGACAAATCACTTGAGGGCAATTTTGAAGTCCAGTAACTCAGGGCGTTAACCCCAGAGTTATTGCATTTCAAAATTGAATAAAAACAGAAAATTTTGAGTGCAACCTTCCAATTTCTTGGTAAATTATTAGCAGTATTGGCACTATGAGTATAAAGTATTGGTACTATCAATAAATGACAATGGCAAACAAATTTGACCCTATCGAAATATGGAAATTTACAAAACAAATATTGCATGTCATATGGATTTATTTGGTACTGCAATGTAATTTGGGAACAGCAAAAGTAACCAGACGTATGAAGCATGTTCTCCGTCATTATCTGGGGACAAGCCAGGCATTCATCCTTTGGGTTTTACGGTTAGGCAGATGATATTATTTGTAAAAAAGAAAAATTTGTTAAAAAGCAGATCTCTTTAGAAATTTTATTAATCTTCTTTCACACAAAGTCATTTTACTTCGTACATTGTGAGCATTCAACATATACAAATTGAAAAACAAAGTTCAAATTCTTTATTAGCACACATACATAAATCAGCGGAACAAACATCTCATATGAAACAAGAAGGATACAGACAGCTGATAATTCAATACAAAATCTGCAAAATCAGTTGAGAAAGAATGACTTCTATGTGGACATATATTGAATGGCACACTACATCAAGAAGCATGCAGAGAGCTAATAATTCAGTACAAATACTACAATATCAGTAGAGAATGGACGAAAACATTATAAATATAGAATGACACAGTACAATAAATACAAGAGCGTACGATAAGGCGCTAATACAACAAGATGAATGCGGACAGCTAATAATTCCACTACAGTACCTGTAGAGAAAAGATGGCGACTCTATAAATATTGGATGGCACAATACAATAAATATGACAGTGTATAGGAGATAATACAACTGTCGGATGGAGAAAGCAAATATAAAAGAGTTAAACTGCAATTACATCTGAGATAGAAAACACGTTGAAAAAACCTTCCATAATATTAAACAAGATGCACAGCCGCCTGCAACTGCAGCCAAAGTATACACGCAACATTTCGGAAGTGTAAAACAGTGAACATCAAAATCACATTTTAAATCCCGTGCGTTATGTCAAATTCGAAACACTGATTGAAAAAACCTAGTCAAAATCTTTCCGTAATGATAGTTTTGACCCATATACACTGAAGGGCAATTGAATTAGAGATACCTGTCTAGTAACGTGTAGAACCACCTTTCGCCCTGATGCGGAGTCAATTCGTCTCGGCATGGACTCGACAAGACACCGGAAGCGTTGGGAAGCCATACGGATCCACGGCCCCTGAACAAAGCTCCCACAGTTCACGAAGATTTGATGGAGGGGGGATCAGGGCCTCGAACATCTCTCTCGATGACATTCTAGATCTGCTCGATGGGGTTGAGGTCAGGTGACCTAGCTGGCCAAGGAACCGAGGTCACGTCGGTGGAGTGTTAATTAAACCATTCGGATACAATTTCGGGAGCGATGGCACGGTGCATTCCATATTAACGTTCCACAACCTGAAATCAGAATTTTTTCAATTTCCCCCTGAGTTGCCTGCAGCATTCCTGTGTTCTTCATTTCATTGTAAATGGAACGATCCATTTCACTTTCTTTCCTGCTGCAGAAACTTCCGCAATCGTCGTGTTTCCCAAAAATGTGACTGGGCCCGTTTCTTAGTTCTTTCATCAGTCCTGACTGTCCTGCGACAGCTTCCGTTTTAGACTGAGTGTGGTTCAAAATGGCGTTGTTTTTTTATTGCAGTCCTCACACCAATGGTAAGTCGAGGTATATAGGTTTTTAAAAGTTTTCTTGCCTTTATTCCTCCGGCACCAGAAAACTTTGCGGTTGACAACTGCATTCGCTGAAGGGCTCTGCGATACCTCCTGACTGCATGGTTTGCACACTCCACTTTCAGAACTCTGCCACCTTAAGGAAACTTTTTCTTTGACTCTAAACATTGTGTTTGAATATCCATCCCCCACCAGACAAAGTATATCGTACATTATGGACATTCTGCAGGTAATTCAATCCCTCCACAACAATGTTACTCTCCATGGCAGTAGAGGGGCCACTCCAATTTTTCCAACAGAAATGGTCCTTACTTGGAACCTTTCCACTTTCCATTGCCCTACATGTCAGGCATAATTTATTGCGGATGCCGATAAACAATATTTTTGGGGTTCAAACTTCTTATAATAACTGCAATAATACTTGAAGAATTATACCCATGTCCATAAGTTCTTTTGCACCAACTGCCGTCAACAATAGCTGTGATACAACAGAAGCCATCCTCATCGATGTCACCTATTTGTTCTGCTAATTTTTTCGTTTTCTATGGCCTCGTTTAGAGCATCTCTGGCACAATCTTCCATAGCCTTGGAAATTATCTTTTCGCATGCTGAAAATTTATAGTTGCTCATGTACTGTACATCCATTGTACTGAACTTTCCAGCATAGTTCTCTGAATATTCATGACATAATGGGGAAACTGAACGTTCTTCTTGGATATCTGGTCCAGGCGTAATAGCATTATTTTCACCCAATGCTGAACATTTAATTCTTGCGGCTGTCAAGTCCTTCATCTATTGGAAGTGGCATTGGATCCACTGTCATTGGTGTTTCACTGTCAGTCACTGAACAAGTATCTCGAACAGACCTAGAAATGGGGGTAATAATGCATAAATATTTTAAGAAATGTCTTCGACATTAAATATCTTATTTCAATTTGAAAATTGAAACTTTTTTTGATTGATATACAGGTATTCTTGAGAATTTCACATAATCATGTCATGCAGAACAGTTTTATTTATTTAGCAGCGGAGCTACTAAATACGTAAAAATAAATAAACTAAATAAATAAACAGTTTTATTTAATCGTCGATGCCAACTATTTCTGGCCAAACCATTCTTTACCCAAAATAAGAAATTAAATGAAATACATTTTCCATCAGGAGTTGTATCCGATGCAGGAAGAATTTTTTAAATCTGACTTGTTGGAAAACATTCCGTACATGCCAGAATTTAAAGATTGCAGAAAAGGAATGAAATTTAAAAATTCGCCTAATCCGTGTGCCCTGTGGTACATTTGTGGATCACACGACACGATATCAGGTAGCTGGAGATAAGGATAAACGATTGTATAAAACTAATTCCCTTTAGTTTTGACTGCATAGTTTGAAACCAGATTTCCATATCATTTATTTTAAAATCAGATTATTTTATTGGTCCAACATTGAAAAACTGTTTCCTTGTTAGTAAAAATCGCTATTTGTTCTTCAAAAACGGAAATTAAGGAATGTAAAACTTTGTAGGGTGATCTTAACTATCGTTAGGGAGGTAGTTTAAGTGTGCATAAGTACTAAATGTATATCAGCGACGCGTCGCAGAATAATTTTTATTGTTTTGTTCAGTAACTGATACCGCGGGCAAAGGACTAAATTCTTTTCCTAAATTTTTTTATAAATCTTGAAGATTTCAGCATTCATGCATTGCGTGGCCAGCGCTATGACAATGAAGCCAATATGAAAGAAAAAATAAAATAGACTTCAAAAAGCATAATTTTTCAACCTAAAACCCTTATGCATTTTATGTACTTTGGACGGCTTATATGCGGGTCACTAGATGATTAAAAATTATGGAATAGTTTTGTACGCAGAGAAGGATTCCTACGGGAATAGGTGCTGCTAATATAACCAGTGCAATACCTATTCCTGTTTTAAATTGAGACCATCGAATTTCTTGAACTTCTTTTTTACCTGTAAAGCGGGTTCCAAACATGAAGTAATGCTCTTATTAATGTACCCTGTGCGAAAGTCGATATCCAGAAGACTGAAATAAAGCTGAATGCCAGTTTCCAAAATATGACGTATTGTCGTGCAAACATCTCTATTTTGTGGAATTATTTTTTTATTGCGGAAGTAGTCCGAGTTCTCAGTGCTTGAAAAATTGCCACTTCAGCGAGGACAGTTTTTTGTTTTTTTTTTTTGAAGGATGATAGAAATTTAAGATTGAAGTATATGTGGATGATTCTTTTATTATTATAATATTTTCCCTCATTAAGTTTTTAATGCATTTCTCCAAATATTCAGTTATAAACGAAAGCAATTACACTAAATGTAAAGGGAGATCGCCTTTGGCCAAACCTGGTCCTTGCGCCACGGAAATCAACTAACTAACCAAAAACCTGCGGATAAGGGTGGGGGGGGCGATAAGCACCCCCGAAAGGATGCCTGAATACATCACTGTTAAGAATCGTTATTTGAATCCGAAGGTCAACCTCGTTTCTCTTCCGTACATAAGTTATCTTTCTTTATTTTGGGCACTGAAAAGTGTCGATTGGTGATGGTCATATGCATAAGACATACGTACAAATATAGATACGGTTTTTTTATTGCATACTTTTGAAACAGATAACGGTAAATGGGCATAATATGTAGTGCATGTTTGGTGAAATATATATTTTGCTTTTTCTTATTCGCCAGTCTGAATCAAGCAATAATTTCTTCCCAAGTTAGTATTCTCCCTCCAGACGTACTGAGTGAAAAATAATTCAAAATATCACAGACAAACGAAGTACGTATCAACAAAGCAAGTATTCTGCTGAGGGATGTCTGAAAGCTGAATGACATTGCCCTGGGACAAATCAACCCCTGCTTCACTTCTTTGTTTAGCAGCAATGACCACGACTGAGGGTTACTTCTAATCCCTCAGACTGCACTCAGACACCGTGCAAATTCAAAGAATGTGGTGGGGCTAGAGAATCCTACTCATGCTATCGTGTGACTTCCGCCGGCGCGTGTTGTTGTTTGCACATCAGGGAGAGTTGGCGGACTATTGTTGCGAGGGGGTTAACAAAACATCCCTTCTCCTTGCAGTTTGTTCCAGCCCCAGGGAGAATTATTTTGCCCTACACCTCCAACACATTCGACGAACCAGGACCGGATGGAATTTTTGCGTGGTCCAGGGCGAAATTTCACAGCGGGACCATGAGAAAAATCTCACTGCGCGCTCTAGAAAATAATTCTCGCCTTAGAAATATTATGCATCTCAAAATATCGTCCGTAAAGAACACAAACGAAAACTATCATAAAGAAAAAGTGATTATCTCAACGAAGTGTTTTGCTTGATTGTAAAAATTACCTGAAATTGTAAAGAAAGGTAACTTCAACTAACCTGCGTAACGAATATTTTTGAATAGGGAATAACGAGAATCCCTCTAAAGCAGATTCGTTAAAAAGTTTTTTTCCCCTGAAAAATGCTTTAGTGATCGATTCTTGACACAAGGTGGAGTAACTGACAAATTAGTGACTTAACTTTTGTATGCACGCAAATATGAATATTGCCTGTTTTTTTAATATTCATTACGGTTTTAAAAGTCACTGAACACTTGGCTTCCATATACAGTCCAAAAATAGTTTGATATTTTTTTTTTATTTTATTTAATTACACAAATTGTTCAACATATAAAAGTAAGAAACCACAAAATAATGAAATTTAATTTGCTATTTCATGAAATGCAGAAAAAATAAATAGGGCCATATATTCATTTAAATTCTGTGTATCTCAGCGTCTGTACAGCGACGGGCGGGGGGGGGGATTGAAAACTAAATATATATATATATATATATATATCTTTGGAAGGGCCTTGCATCAGAAAACTAACTTAATAAATATAAAAAAACTGTACCCAAAAACAGTCTTGCTGGGCCAGCACTTCCAGCAATGGCCCAGCACAATGTTGCCGCTGCCGAACCGTCAATAAAATGCCCGGGCGGCCAACAGAAGGGCCAGCAGTTCAGGCCAACAGCTGGCCAACAGTTGGCACCCCATCAGTTGTCATATGCCACAACAGGGCCATCAGTGGTCCATCACAGGCAGTAGCTGCCACAAGTGGCCCTTCAGTGGCCCTGCAAGCACGTGCTATAAATGATGGCTCGGCTAATGTGCCGTTAGTGGCAGCCGGCAACCACGTGACGTAAGTGGTGTCTTGCCAAATCTTTTCCGCCAATTTCCCAGTAGTAGCCATAATAATAAAAAAAAGAAAAGCAAAGGCAACCGCAATTTCCTAAAGCTACAATTTTTTTTTTACTACCCTTACGAAGCTTGTGAATTAACGAACTGCGCTGGGGAAATTTTCTCAACAGATCGGAAAAACACCAGGTTGTATCTGAATAGATTTGAACCTGGGCAGTTGGCGTGATAGTTGAGCTCTCTACCGAACGGACTAATTTGGCACGCTCAAACCTATGCTTAAAGCTGTCTGTTTTGGTATGCAATCTGTAATCGAATGCTTCCCTCTTTCATTTTACAATATTGCGAGGTATTTTTCATAAAAGTCAGTTTCATATAATTGATAAATTAATTTTTTCAACGTAAAGATAGTTTTTTTTTTTTTTTTTTCCTTAAGGGAACTTCACTCATTTTCAAGGCGCGTACGTACTTAGAGTCGCTTTCCAAAGTTTTGTACTGTCCTTGCCGTCTTGAAAAGAGATTGTTGAATAAATATATATTTACCCGGGATTATGTTACATTTTTAACGTTGTGTCTTTCCTTTCCGTTGTCCGAAGCTACATTTGTTTTAAAGAGTAAAAGATATTTTATTTTACTTCTCGTTATTTTTAGAAGCGAATTCCTCCCAGTCTTGTGCATTCAACCCATGGATGAGTACACCACATAGCGTTCCTTTTTTTCTTTCAAATAATTAATAAATTTTGCACTCGTATGATTATTATTTTTTTCTTTTCCCCCAACAAACGTTGTTTTAATGGTTTTCCAGGATATTTGTTTCAAGCGGTTTCAAATTTTTTCTTGTTATTCATCCACTCCATTCCATGAATTGTTATTCATGGGAAAATGGAGTGGGTGTATTTCATGGCTGTAATCTAGTATTTCACGGCTTAATCTGATATCTTCGTCGACGTAAAATTTCATTAGGAAATTAATTCGCCTCTCCACATATGGATTTTTTTCTTAACTTCCACTAAAATAACACGATGGCGATAGCGTCGTCTTCAACTAACTGGTACCATGAGAAACACAGCAAGTGTTGCTACTGCCATGCGCAGTCCCGTTGCTTCCACCTCCTGTTGGGGGGTTGCATTGGTTGCCAGCAACGGGCCCCTAGTGGCACTTGCTTGGAGGCCCACAATTCACGGCGATGCTGCAGGGCCATCAATGGCTCGCCAACTGATAGCGCTGCCACCAACGGACCACTACTGGGCCGTGAGCGGCAGATTTCAGCCAGCAGTGACCCATCACTGCCAGCTGGTGGCCAGCAGTTTCCCAGCACTTGTGTTTTTGCTGGGTTTTATTTCCTAAACACGGGGCCCTTCGGAGGCCCCGGTTGCGCCTATGTCCAGCCGGCCCTGCCACAAACGGTTGTAGTAATCGTGGAACTCCCTGGAATGAATGCATCTCACGCCATTCCAATGAGTTCCATGGGAACACGGCACATTCATGCTTACTACGACCCCTGATTGTCGGAGAGTTCAATTTCGCCCAGTGTGGAATTCGGATGCAGGTAAAAATACCCCCGGGAAAAAATATCCACGGAGAAAATACCCCTGTAAACCGAAAAGTGGTAAAAAAAAAAAAACCCTGAGGAAATACCCCCAGAACAAACGGTTCACTGTAGACTGCCACACAGGAACACTGATGTGTGGCCATGTTCCTGTGTGGCAATTTACTAGCAACCCTGCCACACATCTTTCAGCAATTTGGCCACAAAAGTTCAAGGGGGGGGGGCTATAAAGATTGCCGTTTCTGGACCTACATTGAGAACTGAATTGGGAACTCCAAACGAATTTCGAGAAAACGTTCCATGTAAGCCAAGCCAGAATTGTACTTTAATTTGAAGATAATAAATTGTCGAAGATCCAAGGTACACTTGGGTTGGGGGTCTCTAACCCCAACTTCCGTATTATTATATTCTGGGCCGCTGGAGTTTGTCAGTGTATCCATGAAGTCCCCTTGAAGCGTCCGCGAAGTCCGCGAGCTTTGGGGGGGGGGAGCTTCTCCCAAAATGTTAAAATGGACGTAGAGCTGTAAACATTAGAACCATGCTTTATGTAATGATAGTAGTATAAAATGACCGATTCTGCCCCAAGGATGCATCCTTCTAGAGAAGGATGGGGGGCGTGGTTGCTGCAGAAGGATGGGGGCGTGGCGTGTGACCGAAGGATGTGGGGGCGTGGCAGGTGACGCTAGTGTGTTGGGTTGATGCTGCCCCCTTGCGGTGCTTCTTGGAACTTTATTATTATGTTAGATCTTTGTTTTTGAGAGATGGCAACGACCGAGTCGGGGAAAGGAAATGTGCTGCCCCTAGCGGCGCTTCTTGGAACTTTTAATGGACCTTTGAGAGATGGCAACGACCGAGTGGGGGAAAGGAGATGTGCTGCCCCCTAGCGGTGCTTCTTGGAACTTTCAATGAATCTTTGAGAGATGGCAACGACCGAGTCGGGGAAAGGAGATGTGCTGCCCCCTAACGGTGCTTCTTGGAACTTTTAATGGATGTTAGAGGGATGGCAACGACCGAGTGGGAGAAAGGGGGTGGATATAGGGGGATGTCAACTCGATGTGCTGCCCCTAGCGGTGCTTCTTGGAACTTTCAATGAATCTTTGAGAGATGGCAACGACCGAGTGGGGGAAAGGAGATGTGCTGCCCCTAGCAGTGCTTCTTGGAACTTTTAATGGATCTTTGAGAGATGGCAACGACCGAGTGGGGGAAAGGGGTGTACGTTGCCCCCTAGCGGTGCTTTTTCGAACTTTTCTCGAGAGATTTATTGGACGTTGACAAATTTTTAAGAAGTCTTTCCAATATTTATTTTTTAATTTTCTCGGGAGATTTCCTGGACTTTGTCAAATTTTGAAGGAAGTTTTTTTGTCGTTTCCAATTTTTTTTACTCATATTTTTTGTCCTATTTTTCTCTCTAATTTATTTTATTAAATTTATATTTTCAGGAATTCCCTGAGGTATTATAATTTTTATAGACGTTGCAGTATTTTTTTATTTTCTCGGGAGATTTATTAGACTTCGTCAAATTTTTGAAGGAAGTTTTTTCAATCGAAGCATTTTCTCAAATTTGTTTTATTAAATTTATATTTTTAGAACTCCGTGAGGTGTTATAATTTTTATAGACGTTGCATTATTTTTTTCATTCTTATATTTGTCCTCCCTCCAATTTTAATTTAGGCGAGGAAAGGCTTTGTTTGAAAAGATTTCGTTCCCGTTGATTCATGTTCCACCATTTTAGTTTCACCACGTTGTCATTTTGTGAGCCATGTGTTTTGGGATGAGTCACAATTTTCTCTTTGACTAAGAAAATTTTGTATGACACGTGTTTTGGGAAGAGTGACTATGCCGGATGACGCATGTCGTGATAGCAGACATGACATCAGCCAACGCCATTTCCTCCACGGGGTCGGCGGTTGACGTCATTTGAGATTCTGTAGCCACATTAAGTTCCAAGACTGATTTTTTCAATAACTTGTTCATTTTGCAACGAATTTATTCCTTATTTTTTCCTCATAATTTCCCATTTTATATTCATAATTTTTCAACGTAACGATTTTTTTATTTTCTTTGAGGAGACTTCACGCATTTTCAACGGACGTTCCAACATAAAAACGTTTTCCAAAGTTTTGTGCTGCAGACATAATCTTAAAACACGATTGTTTATTAACGTATTTACGTGTTCATGACATTTTCTGTTACATTTTTTTAACGTTGTACCTTTTTCCAACGTACAAAGCCACAATTTTTTATGCATAGTTGAAATATTTTATTTTTTCGTATTTCTTCATGATTAATCAGTGAAATGTACCTTTTAACGCATTATCTTAATCTTTTTGTTCTAAATGCTTGCGTACTCCTTAAACTTTTGATGTACCTACATTATTTTATTTTCTAACTTTTCAAACTAAGAACTACTTTTATCGAGGCTTTATTTTTTCTGATTCAAACAAGCAAACGTTTCTTCATTATTATTTCCGTTACAACAAACAACTTTTCTTACTTGCTTTTAATGTATGACTTAATCTGGTTTTCTATATAGCTGTTTCATGTTTGTGCAAGAAATATACAGATCTATAGCAGCTATACATAACATTCGTTCGTAACAGTATCTTTTTTTTTCCAGATTTAAACCAACACACGCTTCTTAACGACTTGATATCGGTTTTCTGGGGTACTTTTCTTTTTCCTTCATTCAATTTTATTCCAGATCATGAGACGAGGAAATGCTTCTTTAGAAACGATTTCGTTCCTGTTCGCAGTAATTATTGGATTTTGACAAATATTTTGTGAAACGACTTCATGCTAATTCTGAGTCTTTCGCCTTTACAATATTATTTTCTCGTAATTTTTTCGTGTGTTCAAGAACTCTACAGGTCTTTCACAGTTAAAATTCTGGTAAAACTATATTTTCTTACTTTATTTAGCATATCATTATAGCTTCCCAATTTTCGCTATTTTACTTCATCTTTTTTGAAATTTAGTAAAACTTTTCAGTATGTCAATAATTTATTTCTTACTTGGCCAAACTTAAGACTCCTTTTATTTAGACAATTTTTTTCATTTCATTTCAGCAAAATGATTATTTTAGATGTTGCAAATCATCAGGTTTTTTTGTTTCCTTATATATCATATTTTCCAACTTGCTTTTAAAGTATTTCTCAAAGCTTGCATGTATGTCATATACGCATTTTTTTAATCCTTCCCTAGTTTGCTATACTTTTTCGTGGACTGCCCCAACAGGAAAGCATTCATTGTCAAGGCATGAAATCTAAAACCTTTTTCTTACGATAAAATTTGTATTCTTTGGGACATATTTTCTGTATATTGTTCTGTCTCGTCCGAAAAAAACATTCATTCTGGAGGCAAAGCGAGTAATTCCGTTCTTCCACTAAACATCATTTTTTTACGTTTTACTAACTCACCACCCCCATAGCGAAAATAAAGAAATACTTACTCTGTTCTCTACATATCGACTCAATCTATTTCTTTTCGAAATGCTGATCATGACATTTCAACTAAAATTTCATACTTTCACCAAAAATCATATTCTTAAACGAGCTATTTTTTACACAATTATTTCATGTATAACTAAATTTTTGTTGTTTACTCACCTCATAAAAGTCAATAAGAACACCCCTAATCTCATTCCTTTCCCTCATTTAGTTCGCTTAAATTGAGATGTTTCAAAATTTCGCGTATATTTCATTCCCTTAATGTCCAGTTCTCCCGTGTCTGCCCCTTCATTTTCAACTTCTGTGCATACTGCATTTTATCTTTAGACGTTTAGTTTCATTGACCTTTTCTTTCGTTTTAATTAGGTTTTCATTATCGTATTTTTTATTCATTGTCTCAGCAGAAAAATCTTTCATTCTGGAGACATAGCGACTAAGTCCGTACTTCCTCTAAACATTTTTTTTCACATTTTACTAATTGTTCAGAAAAGCAGTTGTTTCCAAACTCCCATAGTGAAAATATCGTATTCCCCTTATAGTACTTATTATATTTTTCCTTCTGTTCAGTGTTGTATGATTCTTCAAACTTTGGTTTATTTTTATGAAACTTCTTTTTTTTTCTTAGTTTTTTTCTGATTCAAACTTTCAATCTTTTCCTATCGATTTAATTACTCTTATTTTCCCATTCGACTTTACTTTTGAACAGAAATGTATCTAAAATCTTCAGATGTATTTTAGTCTACAAGGCCGATTCTTCCCTGTTTCAAATAAAGTCATTGTAGGATTTTAGTGTAAATGCTGCTAAATCTTTAGAACTTACTTTTCATAGTTAGATACAAATTCCTCGAGGTTTACATTGAAACATGAAAGAAGAGTGTTTTTACGCTCTCTCCAGTGTGTGAGCTTTCCCCAAGAAATTAACTTTGTCAGTTTCCGACAGAAACATTCAATCTCCTGCGACTGTTTTCACGCGTCTCTTGCTTACAGGAAAACCTCATATGGCATGAAATCACTTTGCTTGGCAGATTAAACTAAATTCTGGTTTTGAACTTTGAATGCAAACTCAAGCTCGCAAAAGCATATTTTCTGAGCAAACTTAAACTGTCTAAGATGACAAAAATCTAAAACTGCTGACTCAATGGGACAGAGCGTTTGAACTTTGCCGTTCATTCACCATTTAAGAGATCCGTCGTGAACCACTAGAAGGGAAGTAAGCAGACCCTGATTTAGTCCACTGTTTCCAAGGAAGGTAGAAAGCTAGTGTCGTAATTCAAAAGCTCTTAACTCAAGCCTCCCCAGGATTCAGTTTCGGACGAACGAATACTCAGATGTCCACGCTTAGACATTGAAAAATTGCTTCAGACAAATATTTTCTTACTTAAAGTGCTTCAATTCAGAATTTGTACTATTTAAGATTTTTCTTAGTCAATATTTTTTCTATCTTAAAAACTTCTAAAGGGTTGATTTTGAAAAAAACGAGTTCTCACAAAAATGTAAAATTTCCTCAGATTGTATGAGGAACCCCAAAAAAAATTGATGAAGCTTGGACGTTAACCATTCCAACCAATTCTTTCTCTTCATGTTTCATTCCATAAACTTTCTTCAAATTCCTATATGTCCAAGAATTTTGTTAAATGTCCAAGTTCGACTCCCAGAAATTTTCTGAAAATGATATTCTGGAATTTTTTTAAAAGAGAAACTAAGAATCCCTTCACTGAAACAAGAAATTCATATTCAAAGCATTACATCCCTCTTTCTACTTCAAATACTCTATTTGTAAATCTAAGGAAGTTTTTTTTTAATATTCATATATTTTCCCCTCTAACTTTAGAAGATATTGTCCCAAAATGTATGTACATATTACGATAGTAAAATATCTTACTACTTACTGCTTGATGTTCAATTCACTTCACACCGTCTTAAGGAAATTCGTTCATTTTCTCATAACACATAGACATGTTATTTTTCTTTCCGTTCACTTCAAAGACTCTATTGAGATCAACCTAATGGAGTCCTTTGAGAAAAACTTTCATAGGAAAGCATAAATTTGCCTAAAAACTACATTAAAAATAAACAAATGTTGAAAGTTCCTGTACAAGAAGGAAATTCTGTTGTAACTTCTAAACGAAAAAAGACAAATTCTAAGAAAATATGTAAAAATGTTCGTTGGATTCCATATTAAAAAAATTAGTTGAAGAAAAGTGTCATTCTTTTTTTTCGGAACAGTTCATTCTTTCCTAGGGTTAAAAATGGAACACTTCATTTTTCTTAGTAGACAATTTTGAGAAAACACATTTCATTAAAAGCAGGGAAATTCCCATAGAATAACATGGGAAAACTAGTATGCATAAAAAGACTGTTTCGAAACGAGTAAAAATCTGTTGAAGTTCGTTTTCGAAAAAGTTGGAAATGGAATGAAGTAAAAACAGTCACAGCAAGTTCCTGAAAAGTTGAAAATTGGATGTACTAAAAATGTCTAAGGAAAGAAATTTTTATAAAACACAGACTGTTTAGTTTTTCCAGGCTAGGGTCTTCAGTGAGAGCGCTTCTTTTTTCAACTCAAAGAATAAAGCGAGTCAGTTTGAAACATTTCAAACTCCCCGAAATTAAGCTGTGTACTCTGGTTTCGACTCAATACTGTAAAGCATTGCTCTCAGACCAGTCGGAATTCCGCCCCGATTGGTTGCCTAATGGAAAACATCAGACCCCTTTCCAACAACAATCCCCAAATATCCTTAAGAAAAGTCTAGCAAAAAAGCACTATTTCACCATTAAAACAATTGGATTCATTCTGTTACTGTTTTAAACATTTCAAAAAAGAAGTTTACATTCTCACTTTTACTTTAAAAATCTTGAAAGCTTAAATTTTGACCCATTTAAAAAAATTCACCTAAAATTTAATTTAAAAAAATAATAATTACTCTTTAAATTTATGTCTTAAAACTAAAAAATATTTACGCTTAATATTTCAATAAATAATAAATATTCACAAACTCACCTTCTACCTTGCCCATTTTAAAAAAATAATTCTGAATTTATATAATCGAAATCATTACTTCTCCAAATAGTTCTTTTCCCCTGATTGTAGAGAAGAACTCTTCTGAAATCTTCACTTTTCCACATGTGTTCATAAAAGCTTGAGCTACTTCCTTAGGATTCAACAAGGCCACAGCGTTCTGGAAACTTGAAATCGCTTTCCTGTTCCACTCAGTGGTTAGGCATGGAGGATGCATCTCAATAGGTGGAAGTACTTCCGAAATGCATTCGCGACATCTACATACCTTCAGGATGCTCTCCCCGATTAAATTTTTTAAACATTCAATTAAATTGTGTCTAAGTTCACACTCCTCAATCGATGTACTTTGAAACTTTCGGGATTCTCCGAGTACAATTTTCTGGAATTCTGAACCCATTAACAATTCCTGGATGCTGTCCCACACGCCATCCAAAATAATTTGGAGTTTCTTAAACTGCTTTCTGGTTAATGCAACTCCTGTTGTTAAGTGAAAAATCCGGAACCAGAATTTGAAAGACTTGAAGACTTCTTACTTTATTCAAACTTAGAACAGAACTAAAATTCGCTCAGCGTTTCCTTTGCATACTGTAACCAACACATGACCCTTATCACCACGTGGTGATTGATGTGTCACGATGCGTCAGCACACTAACTGCACGGTGACTGTTTCCTTATCTGGTCATCTCGCAACGAACATGCTATTGATTCTAATCAGGCAAAGCTAACTTCAGCTTGAGAGATAAACGAAAGGATTTCATTATAACTTTCATATCTTGAGAGAATAAACTAAAAAAATCTTCATAGAGTGCATAATAAGCGTAAAGAAATTCTTCAAGGCTGAATTTCCACTAAAATGATGGTGGTATACGGAAAGCGTGAGAATTTAATCAGAGACCTTCAAAGAATTCATCTTGGAATTAACGCTGCTTTTGAAAAACGAGTGAACTATGAAATTCTTTGTTCTCCACACAAGAAAATTTCAGATTTCGAAATCTCGCCGTCCTGACCCACTTTTTCCTGAGTGAAATTTAAAACAGGGTGGAAATCTCCACTTACGCATTCCTTTGAGTGGGGAATAGCTCTCATGAAAGGGGTCAACGGTTCCAAACAACATTGATTAAAACTGGAGAGAGGAAAAAATATGAATTAAAAAAATAATGCATAAGCAGGATTCCCAAAAACATAAAAAAATATAAGTTTTATATAAAAAAGAAATTCCAGGAAAAATATTGGTGGAGCGAAAGATTTCCCTTTCTTCCATTCCCACAAAAAATTTAACGAAGTCTAATAAATCTCTCGAAAAAAAAATTAAACAAATACTTGGACTGACAAAAGAGAGAACGACACGTGACGTCAACCTATCCCACGGCTAGTAGTAGGAGATACACTGTTCCCCCTCTGACATCAATTTTTTTTTCTATGCGAACAGAAATTTACTTGAACAACCGTCTTAGAAAATGCCCCTTCCACGTTTTTTATTCCCAGCCATGCAAAAACAATCAGATTGCCTTTTCCCACCAAAAGTTCTAGCAAGAAGGAGCAGGAGACGCCGGAACGAAACCCGAAGGAGCTCCCTCCCAGTCTCACCCCCTTGTTATTCGGCTCCTTCGGGCTACGTTCCGGCATCTCCTGCTCCTTCTTGCTAGAACTTTTGGTGGGAAAAGGCAATCTGATTGTTTTTGCATGGCTGGGAAGAAAAAACGTGGAAGGGGCATTTTCTAAGACGGTTGTTCAAGTAAATTTCTGTTCGCATAGAAAAAAATTGATGTCAGAGGGGGAACAGTGTATCTCCTACTACTAGCCGTGGGATAGGTTGACCTCACGTGTCGTTCTCTCTTTGTCAGTCCAAGTATTTGTTTAATTTTTTTTTCGAGAGATTTATTAGACTTCGTTAAATTTTTTGTGGGAATGGAAGAAAGGGAAATCTTTCGCCCCACCAATATTTTTCCTGGAATTTCTTTTTTATATAAAACTTATATTTTTTTATGTTTTTGGGAATCCTGCTTATGCATTTTTTTAATTCATATTTTTTTCCTCTCTCCAGTTTTTATCAATGTTGTTTGGAACCGTTGACCCCTTTCATGAGAGCTATTCCCCACTCAAAGGAATGCGTAAGTGGAGATTTCCACCCTGTTTTAAATTTCACTCAGGAAAAAGTGGGTCAGGACGGCGAGATTTCGAAATCTGAAATTTTCTTGTGTGGAGAACAAAGAATTTCATAGTTCACTCGTTTTTCAAAAGCAGCGTTAATTCCAAGATGAATTCTTTGAAGGTCTCTGATTAAATTCTCACGCTTTCCGTATACCACCATCATTTTAGTGGAAATTCAGCCTTGAAGAATTTCTTTACGCTTATTATGCACTCTATGAAGATTTTTTTAGTTTATTCTCTCAAGATATGAAAGTTATAATGAAATCCTTTCGTTTATCTCTCAAGCTGAAGTTAGCTTTGCCTGATTAGAATCAATAGCATGTTCGTTGCGAGATGACCAGATAAGGAAACAGTCACCGTGCAGTTAGTGTGCTGACGCATCGTGACACATCAATCACCACGTGGTGATAAGGGTCATGTGTTGGTTACAGTATGTAAAGGAAACGCTGAGCGAATTTTAGTTCTGTTCTAAGTTTGAATAAAGTAAGAAGTCTTCAAGTCTTTCAAATTCTGGTTCCGGATTTTTCACTTAACAACAGGAGTTGCATTAACCAGAAAGCAGTTTAAGAAACTCCAAATTATTTTGGATGGCGTGTGGGACAGCATCCAGGAATTGTTAATGGGTTCAGAATTCCAGAAAATTGTACTCGGAGAATCCCGAAAGTTTCAAAGTACATCGATTGAGGAGTGTGAACTTAGACACAATTTAATTGAATGTTTAAAAAATTTAATCGGGGAGAGCATCCTGAAGGTATGTAGATGTCGCGAATGCATTTCGGAAGTACTTCCACCTATTGAGATGCATCCTCCATGCCTAACCACTGAGTGGAACAGGAAAGCGATTTCAAGTTTCCAGAACGCTGTGGCCTTGTTGAATCCTAAGGAAGTAGCTCAAGCTTTTATGAACACATGTGGAAAAGTGAAGATTTCAGAAGAGTTCTTCTCTACAATCAGGGGAAAAGAACTATTTGGAGAAGTAATGATTTCGATTATATAAATTCAGAATTATTTTTTTTAAATGGGCAAGGTAGAAGGTGAGTTTGTGAATATTTATTATTTATTGAAATATTAAGCGTAAATATTTTTTAGTTTTAAGACATAAATTTAAAGAGTAATTATTATTTTTTTAAATTAAATTTTAGGTGAATTTTTTTAAATGGGTCAAAATTTAAGCTTTCAAGATTTTTAAAGTAAAAGTGAGAATGTAAACTTCTTTTTTGAAATGTTTAAAACAGTAACAGAATGAATCCAACTGTTTTAATGGTGAAATAGTGCTTTTTTGCTAGACTTTTCTTAAGGATATTTGGGGATTGTTATTGGAAAGGGGTCTGATGTTTTCCATTAGGCAACCAATCGGGGCGGAATTCCGACTGGTCTGAGAGCAATGCTTTACAGTATTGAGTCGAAACCAGAGTACACAGCTTAATTTCGGGGAGTTTGAAATGTTTCAAACTGACTCGCTTTATTCTTTGAGTTGAAAAAAGAAGCGCTCTCACTGAAGACCCCCTAGCCTGGAAAAACTAAACAGTCTGTGTTTTATAAAAATTTCTTTCCTTAGACATTTTTAGTACATCCAATTTTCAACTTTCAGGAACTTGCTGTGACTGTTTTTACTTCATTCCATTTCCAACTTTTTCGAAAACGAACTTCAACAGATTTTTACTCGTTTCGAAACAGTCTTTTTATGCATACTAGTTTTCCCATGTTATTCTATGGGAATTTCCCTGCTTTTAATGAAATGTGTTTTCTCAAAATTGTCTACTAAGAAAAATGAAGTGTTCCATTTTTAACCCTAGGAAAGAATGAACTGTTCCGAAAAAAAAAGAATGACACTTTTCTTCAACTAATTTTTTAATATGGAATCCAACGAACATTTTTACATATTTTCTTAGAATTTGTCTTTTTTCGTTTAGAAGTTACAACAGAATTTCCTTCTTGTACAGGAACTTTCAACATTTGTTTATTTTTAATGTAGTTTTTAGGCAAATTTATGCTTTCCTATGAAAGTTTTTCTCAAAGGACTCCATTAGGTTGATCTCAATTGAGTCTTTGAAGTGAACGGAAAGAAAAATAACATGTCTATGTGTTATGAGAAAATGAACGAATTTCCTTAAGACGGTGTGAAGTGAATTGAACATCAAGCAGTAAGTAGTAAGATATTTTACTATCGTAATATGTACATACATTTTGGGACAATATCTTCTAAAGTTAGAGGGGAAAATATATGAATATTAAAAAAAAACTTCCTTAGATTTACAAATATAGTATTTGAAGTAGAAAGAGGGGTGTAATGCTTTGAATATGAATTTCTTGTTTCAGTGAAGGGATTCTTAGTTTCTCTTTTAAAAAAATTCCAGAATATCATTTTCAGAAAATTTCTGGGGGAGCCGAACTTGGACATTTAACAAAATTCTTGGACATATAGGAATTTGAAGAAAGTTTATGGAATGAAACATGAAGAGAAAGAAATGGTTGGAATGGTTAACGTCCAAGCTTCATCAATTTTTTTTTTGGGGTTCCTCATACAATCTGAGGAAATTTTACATTTTTGTGAGAACTCGTTTTTTTCAAAATCAACCCTTTAGAAGTTTTTAAGATAGAAAAAATATTGACTAAGGAAAATCTTAAATAGTACAAATTCTGAATTGAAGCACTTTAAGTAAGAAAATATTTGTCTGAAGCAATTTTTCAATGTCTAAGCATGGACATCTGAGTATTCGTTCGTCCGAAACTGAATCCTGGGGAGGCTTGAGTTAAGAGCTTTTGAATTACGACACTAGCTTTCTACCTTCCTTGGAAACAGTGGACTAAATCAGGGTCTGCTTACTTCCCTTCTAGTGGTTCACGACGGATCTCTTAAATGGTGAATTAACGGCAAAGTTCAAACGCTCTGTCCCATTGAGTCAGCAGTTTTAGATTTTTGTCATCTTAGACAGTTTAAGTTTGCTCAGAAAACTATGCTTTTGCGAGCTTGAGTTTGCATTCAAAGTTCAAAACCAGAATTTAGTGTAATCTGCCAAGCAAAGTGATTTCATGCCATATGAGGTTTTCCTGTAAGCAAGAGACGCGTGAAAACAGTCGCAGGAGATTGAATTCCCCCTGTTTCTGTCGGAAACTGACAAAGTTAATTTCTTGGGAAAGCTCACACACTGGAGAGAGCGTAAAAACACTCTTCTTTCATGTTTCAATGTAAACCTCGAGGAATTTGTATCTAACTATGAAAAGTAAGTTCTAAAGATTTAGCAGCATTTACACTAAAATCCTACAATGACTTTATTTGAAACAGGGAAGAATCGGCCTTGTAGACTAAAATACATCTGAAGATTTTAGATACATTTCTGTTCAAAAGTAAAGTCGAATGGGAAAATAAGAGTAATTAAATCGATAGGAAAAGATTGAAAGTTTGAATCAGAAAAAACTAAGAAAAAAAAGAAGTTTCATAAAAATAAACCAAAGTTTGAAGAATCATACAACACTGAACAGAAGGAAAAATATAATAAGTACTATAAGGGGAATACGATATTTTCACTATGGGAGTTTGGAAACAACTGCTTTTCTGAACAATTAGTAAAATGTGAAAAAAAATGTTTAGAGGAAGTACGGACTTAGTCGCTATGTCTCCAGAATGAAAGATTTTTCTGCTGAGACAATGAATAAAAAATACGATAATGAAAACCTAATTAAAACGAAAGAAAAGGTCAATGAAACTAAACGTCTAAAGATAAAATGCAGTATGCACAGAAGTTGAAAATGAAGGGGCAGACACGGGAGAACTGATCATTAAGGGAATGAAATATACGCGAAATTTTGAAACATCTCAATTTAAGCGAACTAAATGAGGGAAAGGAATGAGATTAGGGGTGTTCTTATTGACTTTTATGAGGTGAGTAAACAACAAAAATTTAGTTATACATGAAATAATTGTGTAAAAAATAGCTCGTTTAAGAATATGATTTTTGGTGAAAGTATGAAATTTTAGTTGAAATGTCATGATCAGCATTTCGAAAAGAAATAGATTGAGTCGATATGTAGAGAACAGAGTAAGTATTTCTTTATTTTCGCTATGGGGGTGGTGAGTTAGTAAAACGTAAAAAAATGATGTTTAGTGGAAGAACGGAATTACTCGCTTTGCCTCCAGAATGAATGTTTTTTTCGGACGAGACAGAACAATATACAGAAAATATGTCCCAAAGAATACAAATTTTATCGTAAGAAAAAGGTTTTAGATTTCATGCCTTGACAATGAATGCTTTCCTGTTGGGGCAGTCCACGAAAAAGTATAGCAAACTAGGGAAGGATTAAAAAAATGCGTATTTGACATACATGCAAGCTTTGAGAAATACTTTAAAAGCAAGTTGGAAAATATGATATATAAGGAAACAAAAAACCTGATGATTTGCAACATCTAAAATAATCATTTTGCTGAAATGAAATGAAAAAAAAAATTGTCTAAATAATAGGAGTCTTAAGTTTGGCCAAGTAAGAAATAAATTATTGACATACTGAAAAGTTTTACTAAATTTCAAAAAGATGAAGTAAAATAGCGAAAATTGGGAAGCTATAATGATATGCTAAATAAAGTAAGAAAATATAGTTTTACCAGAATTTTAACTGTGAAAGACCTGTAGAGTTCTTGAACACACGAAAAAATTACGAGAAAATAATATTGTAAAGGCGAAAGACTCAGAATTAGCATGAAGTCGTTTCACAAAAAATTTGTCAAAATCCAATAATTACTGCGAACAGGAACGAAATCGTTTCTAAAGAAGCATTTCCTCGTCTCATGATCTGGAATAAAATTGAATGAAGGAAAAAGAAAAGTACCCCAGAAAACCGATATCAAGTCGTTAAGAAGCGTGTGTTGGTTTAAATCTGGAAAAAAAAAAGATACTGTTACGAACGAATGTTATGTATAGCTGCTATAGATCTCTATATTTCTTGCACAAACATGAAACAGCTATATAGAAAACCAGATTAAGTCATACATTAAAAGCAAGTAAGAAAAGTTGTTTGTTGTAACGGAAATAATAATGAAGAAACGTTTGCTTGTTTGAATCAGAAAAAATAAAGCCTCGATAAAAGTAGTTCTTAGTTTGAAAAGTTAGAAAATAAAATAATGTAGGTACGTCAAAAAGTTTAAGGAGTACGCAAGCATTTAGAACAAAAAGATTAAGATAATGCGTTAAAAGGTACATTTCACTGATTAATCATGAAGAAATACGAAAAAATAAAATATTTTAACTATGCATAAAAAATTGTGGCTTTGTACGTTGGAAAAAGGTACAACGTTAAAAAAATGTAACAGAAAATGTCATGAACACGTAAATACGTTAATAAACAATCGTGTTTTAAGATTATGTCTGCAGCACAAAACTTTGGAAAACGTTTTTATGTTGGAACGTCCGTTGAAAATGCGTGAAGTCTCCTCAAAGAAAATAAAAAAATCGTTACGTTGAAAAATTATGAATATAAAATGGGAAATTATGAGGAAAAATAAGGAATAAATTCGTTGCAAAATGAACAAGTTATTGAAAAAAAAATCAGTCTTGGAACTTAATGTGGCTACAGAATCTCAAATGACGTCAACCGCCGACCCCGTGGAGGAAATGGCGTTGGCTGATGTCATGTCTGCTATCACGACATGCGTCATCCGGCATAGTCACTCTTCCCAAAACACGTGTCATACAAAATTTTCTTAGTCAAAGAGAAAATTGTGACTCATCCCAAAACACATGGCTCACAAAATGACAACGTGGTGAAACTAAAATGGTGGAACATGAATCAACGGGAACGAAATCTTTTCAAACAAAGCCTTTCCTCGCCTAAATTAAAATTGCAGGGAGGACAAATATAAGAATGAAAAAAATAATGCAACGTCTATAAAAATTATAACACCTCATGGAGTTCTAAAAATATAAATTTAATAAAACAAATTTGAGGAAATGCTTCGATTGAAAAAACTTCCTTCAAAAATTTGACGAAGTCTAATAAATCTCCCGAGAAAATAAAAAAATACTGCAACGTCTATAAAAATTATAATACCTCAGGGAATTCCTGAAAATATAAATTTAATAAAATAAATTAGAGAGAAAAATAGGACAAAAAAATATGAGTAAAAAAAAATTGGAAACGACAAAAAAACTTCCTTCAAAAATTTGACAAAGTCCAGGAAATCTCCCGAGAAAATTAAAAAAATAAATATTGGAAAGACTTCTTAAAAATTTGTCAACGTCCAATAAATCTCTCGAGAAAAGTTCGAAAAAGCACCGCTAGGGGGCAACGTACACCCCCCTTTCCCCACTCGGTCGTTGCCATCTCTCAAAGATCCATTAAAAGTTCCAAGAAGCACCGCTAGGGGCAGCACATCTCCTTTCCCCCACTCGGTCGTTGCCATCTCTCAAAGATTCATTGAAAGTTCCAAGAAGCACCGCTAGGGGGCAGCACATCGAGTTGACATCCCCCTATATCCACCCCTTTCTCCCACTCGGTCGTTGCCATCCCTCTAACATCCATTAAAAGTTCCAAGAAGCACCGTTAGGGGGCAGCACATCTCCTTTCCCCGACTCGGTCGTTGCCATCTCTCAAAGATTCATTGAAAGTTCCAAGAAGCACCGCTAGAGGGCAGCACATCGAGTTGACATCCCCTATATCCACCCCCTTTCTCCCACTCGGTCGTTGCCATCCCTCTAACATCCATTAAAAGTTCCAAGAAGCACCGCTAGGGGGCACCACATCTCCTTTCCCCGACTCGGTCGTTGCCATCTCTCAAAGATTCATTGAAAGTTCCAAGAAGCACCGCTAGAGGGCAGCACATCTCCTTTCCCCACTCGGTCGTTGCCATCTCTCAAAGGTCCATTAAAAGTTCCAAGAAGCGCCGCTAGGGGCAGCACATTTCCTTTCCCCGACTCTGTCGTTGCCATCCTCAAAAACAAAGATCTAACATATAAATAAAGTTCCAAGAAGCACCGCAAGGGGCAGCATCAACCCAACACACTAGCGTCATCTGCCACGCCCCCACATCCTTCGGTCACACGCCACGCCCCCATCCTTCTGCAGCAACCACGCCCCCATCCTTCTCTAGAAGGATGCATCCTTGGGGCAGAATCGGTCATTTTATACTACTAATGATTCTGTACACGACCACGAATTTTCAGGAGGGTGGGGTGGATTGACCCTCCCCCAAGTTTCTGAGATCGCAGGCAAGTGTTCAAGGTAAGGGATTTGCTCGCAATTTCTATGCTTCATGTTGTGTTTAGTGGTAGACTATGTACCCCCTTCCGCCCTCCCCCAGAATTTTGGTGAAGTCTGTAAAAGGGATACGAAGTGCTTGGTTTGGAGGGCTCTACCCCAACTTCTGTAATTTCATATTCTCGACCCCTACAGTCGGTTAGTGTATCCTCGATGTTACCCTAAAGAGCTCTTAGAAACTGCGTGGGAGGATTCATCCCACCCTCCTGAAAATTTGTGGTCGTGTACAGAATCATTAGATAAAGCATGGTACTAATGTTTACAGCTCTACGTCCATTTTAACATTTTAGGGAAAAGCAGCCCCAAAGCTCACGGACTTCGCGGACGCTTCAAGGGGAACATCCTGGATACACTGACAGACGCCAGCGGCACATAATATAATATTACGGAAGTTGGGGGTAGGGAGGCCCCTAAACCAAGTGTACCTCGGATCCTCGGCAATTTATTTCTTCAAAATAAAGTAGGCCTACAATTCTCGCTTGGCTTACATGGAGCGTTTTCTCGAAATTCATTTGGAGTTCCCAATTCAGTTCTCAGTATAGGCCCAGAAACATCCATCTTAATAGCTCCCCCCCCCCTCTTTGAACTTTTGTGGCCAAGTTGCTGAAAGATGTGTGACAGGATTGCCGGTAAATGGCCATACCGGAACACTGCCACACATCAGTGTTCCTGTCTCGGAGTTTACAGTGAACCGTTTGTTCTGGGGGTATTTTTACAGCGACATTTTATGTTACCGAGCCAAATGTTAATAAATTCAGGCTATAATGAAAAAGAAGGTTTCGTTTCTTTTGTGACGTTTCTGCAGCGAATCATTCCGTCCATGTAGCTTAGCTGGGAGAGCAACTATCTCCGGAGTGAGGCGTCACAGATTCGACCTCCGGCAGGGACAAATTTGTGTTTTTACATCTTTTGATAAACTGCAAATATTTCTCCAACTATAATTTGTTTTAATATGCTCAAGTATTATATGTAGTTTATTTCGCTGAAAACTGTATCAAGACGCATGCTATGCTTCAAAATGTAATAAGTAGACTAGTCATACCGCAGTTCAGGATCAGGAGTGTGTTGAATGCATTTTAACAGAAAAAATTTCAAGCTTGCCGAAACCAACCCCCACTCCACCCTCGTTTAGCTTATATATAGAAATTTTTCTCGGGTGCGGGTGGGGGCAACGAAAGATGGAAGTTTTTGAAATCCACCAGAACAAATTTAAAGTTAATGAAAAGTGGAAGAAAAATTAACGCATTTATTACTTTTCTAATGTAAGTTTATGCATTTTTATTAAATTAAGGCATTTTTTCCTAATGTAAGTCGCATTTCAACCAAAAAAATAAATAAATAATGAAACACTTTGGTGGGGCCAATGCTCCACCCTCTAAATACGCCCCTGTACTATATATATAGTAATTATATCTATATATGTAAATATTGTAGTTAAAATTATATATATATATATATATATATATATAAGAAAAACTTGCCCCCTCTAATGTTCCATTTGCCCCGCCGGTCAGAAAGTACTGAAAGAAACACTAGTATTAGCAGTTCGCAGCCTTCAGGAAAGGGGGAGATTACCTTGCTTTAACGTTCTCGGGCTGGTAATAATCCTACATGTTGCAGTAACACAGGTTATACAAAAAAGAACAACACATACTTCGAAAAAACACATAAGGATATTGATTTATAAAATAACTTACCTTACAGAGTCCTGCTGATTGTTGTCCAGGGCATTTTGTTGCTCTCTAGAACGTCGTAATCGCTGGGCTCTAGATGACTTTTGTGTCCAGGATGCCTTGCCCTTCTATTATTTTGTGGCATGATGGTAAAGTATAAATAGTTTGACAAGGAGTGAGTCCTGATAAGAACTTTTCAGTTAAAACTAACTTACTTAACGAACTCGAAACACAAACACAGTAAGAATGAAAAGACAAAATACGCCCTGTTAAGTCTAACCAATGACGTTATTTGGGGGTAGAGCTTATAAATAGGTGGAGCTTTGTAAAGCGGTGGGGTTCTGTAGCTCAAATTCAGGGGTCCTCTAAAAATGTAGGCATTTTATCTTCAAAAAATGAACATACAATAGGAGTTAAGATAAATTATGGAAGAAAAAGATTCCAATTTCACTTTTGTGGCCATTCATTAATTTCTATTTGGCTCAGATAATTAGGAAAATCCGACAGAAATGAGAGATTTCGTTTCTTTCAGACAGAAACACTGCTAAGCTGACTTATCGCGCCATCTAGCGCCAAATTAGAATACTTTGGAGTCAGATAAATTCAATTTTTAAACAAATTCTAACAATTTTTTTGGAATAATAACTGCATCACGTTTTAGCTATGGGCCGTTTTTATTTGTGCTCAAAATTTCAAGCTCCACAAAGTAATAGTTTTTGAGAAAATGTGTACAAAAGAATTTGCTTTGCAGATATAGTATAAAGTTTTTCTTACACTCATTCAAAGACATCCTTAAACATCTTCGAAACCATAACCAAAACTTGGGTACAATCGGAACCAAAACTTACGGAAAACTTCTTCCGCACAATATTTCATTTACATTGCTTAATTTATTTACATTTCCACACAGTTTGACAATAATAACAACAACATTTAGCACATTTCTTTATTAATAATTAATGAAATATTTGTTGACTACTTCTTCTTGCACACGACTACACGACGCATCACACTCCTCCGAGACATACACCCCACTCTTGTTGTATCCTTCCGCGCTTTCACTACCAACTGTTACTCCCTTCCGACGCACGGAGCCTTCACGTCGTGGCCGATAGCACCGCTTCAGCCTCCCGCAACAACTGCTGCAAACCATCGTACTTCCAGGTAAGTTCTTCAGAAAAATTATTTCCTTTCACGTAAAAATACTATATTTTGCATCTTTCCCCATTATTTTGCATGCTTAAATATTGTACGTCTCACTTTTCCCCTCAGTTAAATTTTTCCGACGAAATAATTTAGGACGCGAAAGGACCCTCCCTCATTTGGGTACTCCTTCCGATTACGGGCCATTCCCTCTTGCGAATGTGGCGCCATCTAATGGGTGAATGAACATTTCACCGCTGACACGTATTATCGAATGTTTGTTTCACATACGTAGGATACATGTCGTGGTGTGCCCGAAAGGATTTTGCTCACTGACAGATTAAGTCCATCTTTTACATAACGTCTGTCCGTTAATTTTGTAAACATCACAGCGATTTTACTTTTATTCCCAATCGTTTAGAAAGAATTCTCCCAATCCTTTCTAACTATTTGATGATTATTTCTCACACAATTCGCGCACACACATACTGAACAGAACAGAACTCAATAAATAGTATTCTGTTATGTTTGTCCTATTTATACTCACAATAGTATAAATAGAATACCCGGTTATGTCCTAATACAGACACCTTCGAAATCCACCGGCAGATTCAACTGAGCTTCCCGGCCTGAAGTGATAGCGAGGACGGCGTGTCACGGAAGGAACGACCGTCGAATCTGGTAGCCTTAAAGGGACCGTAAACAAATTGCAAATGTAACAAAATCAACTAGGAAACGAACACTGGTTCTGTTAAGGGACCATCAACAAATTGAAGTGTGACTGTTACGGCAACACGAAAAACCATGTTTCTTAACAAGTAAGAAACCAGTTTCCAAGCAAATGGTCTCTTTCTACTCAGGAACGAATCACCCATGAGATACGATACAGAATTACGTTCCATCCGTCCGCCGTCTGTCCAGAAGAATAAAAAAAATACTCCGCCGAGGAACAACCGATTTGCACGGAAATTATTTCTTTCGACTCAGGGACGCCTCACATCTATCAGATACAATACAAAATTTCGTTCCATCCGTCCCAAGTCTGTCTTTCCGTCCGTCCATCCGTCCATCCGGAAGTATAAAAACACATAACCACCGAAACACAACCGATTTGCACGGAAATGGTCTCTTTCTACTCAGGAACGAATTACCCATGAGATATGATACAAAATTACGTTCCATCCGTCCGCTCGTCCAGAAGAATAAAAAAATATCTCCGCCGCGAAACAACCGATTTGCACGGAAATTATTTCTTTCTAATCATGGACGCCTCACACCTATCAGATACAATACAAAATTACGTTCCATCCGTCCGTCCGGAAGCATAAAAACATATAACTCGACCGAGAAACAACCGACTTGCACGGAAATGAATTCGTTCTATTCAGGTACGCCTCACACCAATCAGATATGATAGAAAATAACGTTACATCCGTACGCCGTCTGTTAATCCATTTGTCCCGAAGTATAAAAGCGCATAACCTCGCCGAGAAACAACCGATTTGTACGGAAATGATTTCTTTCTACTGGGGAACACATCGTTCGAAATTCACCGGCAGGTCCAGCTGAGCTTCCTTCATATGTTTCATCATCCCGTGTCTCTTTGGAGGAAGACGGTCACGTGGAAAGTCAAATATCACCAAATTGCGTCGTCCTCTGAATATCTAGGTTTGAGCAGTGAAATGGAACAATAATGTGGCTATGTTCTTTGTAGAACATAGCCACATTACAAAACTCTCATTGTTCTTGTGAGTGGTTCCAAATTAACTGTGAGTTCCAAATTTATATGCAACACTAAAGGCGCAAGTGTGCAAGTAATTTTTGCGTCCACTTTATGTCAATTCCTTCTTACAAATAAGTAATATAAGCTCTAACATAAACGTGTATATGTAAATTTAGTGACCAGTAAGAGCAACAAAATGTTTAACCCCATGGGTTTCTGATAATATTATGCGAAAGTCCATGTGAACAAAATAAAAATAAGCGGACATGTGAAAATTTGAAGTTAATGTGTTACGTAATTATAAAATGCGAAGTGGTAATTTAAGTTTCTTGATTGGGGTTTAAAAGGCAAAAATAATTTCGAAAGACTTTAAATGTGAAATAATAAAGTATTTTGCTCATTTGTTGTGTGATAAACGTATTGTGATACGATAAATTTATCTTATGCATATAAATTGTTGAAACTTCCTTTTAACTAGTAGTAAACATTTAGGAAAAATATAATATACATATGTATATCATGGTTAGTTTGTTCAAATACAACCAAGCCAAGTGTTTTGCGTTTCTACTGACGCGTTCTGTGAAACAGAACGCATATTTGGCTGAGACGTGGGTTCTTCGATCACGATTAGTACAAGTCAAGTTACTTTAGCATGGCTCAGGGCATTCGTATTCAAAAATGTTTGAGTGGCCACAGTTTTAGGTAAATATGTGCTTCAGCGTCCTAAAAAAATTGTGAGAAAAGTGCGACGTACAATTTTATAAGCATGCAAAATAATGGGGAAAGGTACATAAAAAGTGGTATCTTTAGATAAAAGTAAATAAGTTTTCCGAAGTATTAACCTGTGAGTACGATGGTGTTCTGCGTTGGAATGGAGTACGAGTTGGCGGTGAAGGCGCGGAAGGTAATACAACAGGAGTTGGGTGTATTTTTCGGAAAAGTGTGATGCGTGGTGTAATCGTGCGCAAGTACAAGTAGTTCAAACCTGTTTTATTTATTTTTAAGAAAGATATGTGCGGAATGTCGTTATTATTAGTTTCACAATGTTTCCTAATGGGGGAAAAATTAAGAAATGCTAATGAATTAATGTACGACAGAAGTTTTGGTTATGGTTTGGAAGATGTGCAGGGCCAGGTGATTTCTTCAAGAACTACATTTGTAGTTCTGCTGTTGTTCCGTACATCTTAGCTCACATTTGTTCCTGGTGAAACGGATATTTTTAAAAATAAATTATTTCCTTCAATTCAGATATCGTACTATGGCAGGGAGGCCTACAGCTTCACGTGGTGGCCGTTAGCATTACTTCAGCCTCCCGCACCAACTGCTGCAAACCATCGTACTCACAGGAAAAATTATTACTTTTATCTAAAAATACTATTTTTTGCACCTTTCCCTATTATTTTGTATGCTTAAAAAATTGTACGTCGCACTTTTCCCACACAGTTACATTTTTCCGACGATACTCTCAAAGTGGAGTACACATACTCTCAAAGTGGAGTGCACTGAGCCACGTCAGAAGGTTCATGCCTTCCACTTGCCGTGATCGAAGACTCGCAGTCATATGTGCGTTCTGTTGGTTGAAGACAGAACGTGTCAGTAAAAATATCTCACGATCTCTTTTTTGATTATGCTGCACTCTACGCTACGATACGATATTTGTTTTTGAAGAAGTTTTAGGAAGGGAGTGTCTGACTCCAGGTCTAAAACTATCCTTAGAAATAGGAAGCTAGGAGATTTGAGTAAGTGAACTCAATAGGAAAGACAAACAGAAAAACTGAGTCAAAGGAGAGCGGATACATCTTTCAAACTGTGAACCGTAACACCAGTCTAGTGGGAAGGGAAGCATGGGGAACCAAGAACCGCACAACATCACAGAGAACCACCACACCACCCTGCCGCCTACACACCAGGAGTTCACTGCAACTTAACCAGAACAAATCCAAATGCCCGAGCAAAATCCATTTTCACCGTCTCGATGCCAACTGAAAAAGAAGGGGGTGATTCTTGAATTGGAAGAGGAACTACAAAGGATCAAGTGGGACATCGTCGGGCTGAGTGAGGTAAGGAGAAAAGGAGAAGATCTCATTGAACTGAAAAGTGGACATCTCTTCTATTATCGTGGGACAGATACTGGCAGAACTAGTGGTGTTGGATTTATAATACACAAGAAACTGAAGGATAAAGTGGTAGAAGTTGAAAGTTCCTCTGACAGAGCTGCACGACTCGTTATCCAACTATCGAGAAGATACCAGGCTCAGATTATTCAAACTTATGCACCCACCACAAGTCATCCTGAAGAAGAAATTGAAGAATTTTATGAGGAAATTCGTCATCTAAATAATAAAGGTAAGCAGCACTTGAAGATAATTATGGGAGATTTCAATGCAAAAATAGGGCACCGGCAACAGAATGAAACTTCAGTAGGTAAATTCGGTCACGGCAACAGAAACCAGCGTGGAAATACTCTCGTTGAGTTTGCAGAGGCAGAAGGATTTTTCATCTTGAATTCCTTTTTCAAGAAAAAGCCACACAGGAAATGGACATGGAGACATCCAATTGGGACGACAAGTGAAATTGATTTTATTATGTGTAACAAAAAATTCGTCATCGAAGACTGCAGTGTGCTAAACAAGTTCAACACAGGTAGTGACCATAGATTGGTGAGATGTAAGATGCACCTCAACACTAAAGTTGAACGTGGCAAGCTCATAAGACAAACAAAATGTATTGACATAACCAACCTTAAAAAACACCATAATACTTTCAAGTTGGAACTGAAGAACAGATTCTCTGCTTTAGAAGGCCTAACATCGGAAGAAGTGGATATTTCGGAAGTTAACAGAAAAGTAACCAAAGCTCTTATGGAAACAGCAACAAAATTAGCTGGGTCTAAGAACAAGTTGCATGTAAACAAATTATCAGGAAAAAACCAAAATGTTGATGCAAAAAAGAAGAGAGATGAGGACAACTAAAGAAGATGTGACTTCCAAAGTGGAATATATAGAGCTATGCAAGACAGCACGAAAAAGTATCACTGAAGACGTAAGGAAATTCAACTGTGAGCTAGTGAGGAAAGCAATTGAAAACAACCAAAGCCTAAAGATAGCAAAGGGACATCTCAGTAAGGGAAGAAAACAGATTATGGCTCTGAGAAAAGAAGATGGTTCTATAACAAGAAATAGAGGCGAAATTTTGACAAGAGTGAAAGATTTCTACTCCAAATTATATGAAAGGGATGATACATGTACTCCAGACATCATGAAAGGTACCAGAGTTCTTCCAGTCCTCCCAGCAGAAGTTGCTCATGCAATCAAGAACATGAAGCGGGGGAAAGCTCCAGGAGAAGATGGAATTACTATAGACATCATACAAGAAGCAAGTGGAGAAATTGAAACAGTACTCGCCCAAATTTTCACTCGATGCCTTAATGAAGGGAAGATTCCTGAGGATTGGAACAATGCTACAATGATCCTGCTACATAAAAAAGGTGACATTGAGGATCTCAGGAACTACAGACCTATCAGCCTCCTATCAGTAGTTTATAAAATCTTCACTAAAGTTCTTTCACACCGCTTGAAGGTAACACTGGACATGGCTCAACCGAGAGAACAAGCTGGATTCAGGAGTGGCTACAGCACAATAGATCATATCCACGTACTGAGAGAACTAATTGAAAGAGCGAGGGAATATGAACTTCCATTGTGCATGGCTTTTATCGATTATGAAAAAGCCTTTGATTCGGTGAAACCATCAGCAGTTACCACGGCTCTGAAATCCTGCGGTATTGAAGATGCATACATTAATATTATTAATAACATTTATGAAAATGCAAGCGCAAAGATTCGGCTGTTTGAAAATACAACACGCATAAAAATTGGAAAGGGAGTGAGACAAGGTGACACCATATCTCCGAAGCTCTTTAATGCCACATTGGAAAATGTCTTTCAATCACTGAACTGGGAAAACAAAGGGATAAAGATTAATGGAGATTATCTAACCCACCTTCGTTTTGCTGATGACGTAGTCATTTTTGCAACTACCCCATCAGAGCTGCAGAGTATGATCCAGGAACTTGCTGACAAGAGTAAAGAAGTGGGATTAAAAATGAACTTTCAGAAGACAAAAGTGATGTTCAATGCTTTTACAAGAAATGAAGATTTATCGATTGATGGAGAAAAACTGGAGATAACAGATACGTATGTTTATCTTGGACAGCAGATATCAAGTGAGGGTCACATTGATGAAGAAATTAATCGGCGTACAAAACTTGCCTGGAGAGCTTTTGGAAGAAACAGCATAATTTTCAAGAGCAATATGCCATTATGTCTTAAAAGAAAAGTGTTTGATCAATGCATCCTTCCAGTGCTTACGTATGGTGCAGAGACGTGGACCTTAACTAAAAGAGACATACAAAGGCTGCAGACAACTCAAAGTAGCATGGAGAGGTGCATGCTTGGTATAACCAGGAGAGATAAGAAGAGGAACTCGTGGATCCGAAAAATGACAAGAGTGGAAGACATCATGATCAGAGTTAAATCCCTGAAATGGCAATGGGCTGGACATACTGCCAGAAGGACAGACCATAGATGGACAGCCGAAATTTTAGATTGGATTCCAAGGGACAGGAAAAGACCCAGAAAAGACCACATGGGAGATGGGTGGATGAAATTCGTAAATATGCGGGAGTGACATGGAGGAGACTGGCACAAGACAGACCGTTGTGGAGGAAACTTGGGGAGACCTTCGTCCAGCAGTGGATTGATAATGGTTGACAATGATGATGATGATGATGATGATGGTCTGTCTAACATCCACCAGTGTTCACATACTTACTCTCTCCGTCAACGATCGCAGCCTTAGTTCTGGGATACCTAAGGAATTCGCTGGGATCGTAATCAGCCGCGCCCCTAACAAGTCCATTAGGGTGCGTTTCCGCTTTCTTGAAGAACTTCTTGGCGAGTCTGGTGGAAAACTCGTGTGCCTTCTCGATTCCAAGTCTGTTCC